>CM016619.1:99644430-100844430 GCA_005393395.2 Gossypium australe | reverse complement strand
AGTATAGTTTGATAGTGTGGTGATGATCCTCGACGATCCCCGAGCTTCCAGTACCTTCGATAATATATAAAACAATGCAAACACACACAAAGAAAGCTTTCAAAAGCTTAGTAAGCCATACACAAATAAACTTACCACATAGAACAATTATAAGTCATTTCATACATATGATTCATGCCATAACACATTTACAAGTCATATTACTCTTATATCTCAATTGATCATGTAATTTAGCTCACATATCAAATGATCATTTCCATACATACCTTTCATTGCCAAATTTCATATACATACATACGTACCGAAATTTGGTTGCACATTCATTTACTCATTCATTTCTCGGAGTGCCCGTTGAACCATTCGGAATCAAATAGGATACTCGGATGGCTCGGAAAGCTCGTACAATGCCAACGTCCCAGACGTGGTCTTACATGTAATCAATATCGATGCCACTGTCCCAAACAGGGTCTTACACGAAATCAAATACGATGTCGATGTCCCAGACATGGTCTTACACGTATAACTCAAATCGATGCCAACGTCCCAGGCGTGGTCTTACACGATAAAACATATCAGAATCCTATGTCATGACATATGTATCCTAACTACTCCTATGGTTCGTACGGGACTTTTCGGACGTCGTCACACTATCAAAACTTTTTCGTATTTCACAGAATCAACTTAAATAGCCATATAGCACCATTCATTCACATATAAGCAATAATAATTCAATCTAAACACATTTATTTTTATATCGACTTACCTCGTACAGATACGAGCGGATAGAAACGACTACTCGACCACTTTCGATTTCCCCCGATCTAAATTCTTTTTCTTTGGTTCTTGATCTATACATATTCAAATTTAACTCTTTTATTCACCAAATCATTCAATTCAATCGGTATACACATATTTATGGCATTTTACAAATTAACCCTCACATTTTCACATTTTGACATTTTAGTCCCTATTTCATAACATCACAAAATACACATAATTTCTTTATACACATGCTTGGCTGAATATTCTATTAGTCCACATAAGCCCATATCTTTCATTTATTTCACATTTTAGCCCCTCAATTTCTTATTTTCATAATTTAGCCCAAAATAGTCAAATTCATCAAAAATTCAAAGACAAAACATTTAATCTTTCACATATCTTTAATATTTCATCAATTAACATCACAAAGCTCATAACTTCAACAATGGCAGAACTCAAAATCATCATCAATTTGATGAATTAAAGCATGGGCTTAAGAGAACACGAAGCAACGATCACAAAAACGTTATCAAAAACCAAAACAAAAACATACCTTAATGAAGCTAAACCTAGGCCGAATGAAGATAAGCTTTAAACTCCTCTTTTCTTTCAGAATCGGTGAAATGAGGATGATAATGGCCATCTTTTTTTTATTTAATTATAATAACATTAACTAACAAATTCCAATTTTAACCCTTGGTTTATAACATTTTTAAACATAAAATAAATGGCCATATTGTCCACTTTCTAGTTAATGGCATAATAACAACATAAGGACCTCACATTTAAAGAGACACATCAATTCAGCACTTAGTCAAATAGACAGCTACTTTTACATTTTCTGCAATTTAGTCTTTTGCAAATTAAACACACAAATGATCAAATTAAATCACAGAAATTTCACACATACCAATTCACATGATGTAGACTCAGAAAATAATATTAAAATATTTTCTTTGACTCGGATTTGTGGTCCCGTAACCACTGTTCCGGCTAGGGTATAAACTGGACTGTTACAGGAAGGTTTAAGAATTTACCAGCAGACTACTAGCACAAAAGTTCTCCTAAGCTTCTACCATTAACACCCTCGTTAGTAAAGAAGAACTCGCTTGGTTTCTTCGACGATAACAAAGTCTAGTGGAGAAGATGAATTAGAAATGTTCTCTCTACTATCAAGCTATCTTATTTATAGGTAATTTACGTCCAAATCTCAATCAAGATTACCTCTAATTATTACTCGTTCTCGTACGCTTCCACTAATTAATCACATCCTATGAGGCTCTCCAAGTGTCCTAGTTACTGACATGTTGCCTCCACTAGGATGTCAGGTGACTTAAACATATCCTACAAGCTATCGTACTTAATTTAGTGATGACACTAAAAGCACGGGTGGCGATCTTATTAGTGGGAAAGTCCACCTAATAAGGTTCTCGCCCTAACTACAATCTTACCATTAGCTAGAAATCGTCATCCCGCGATATGGAATTTTGCGTTATTGGTGAAGTTCTACGAAGTACTCCCCCACAAAGTTACTTACCTTATCCAGTCTAAGTTTCATAACTTAGGCGATTTTCACCAGCGTAGTCTCTCGAACCGATTCGGTTCACCAAACCAAGGTGTTACAACTCTCCCACTCTAAAAAAATTTCTTCCTCGTAATTTCATACCTATGAAAATATGCGAATACTGCTCTATCATGGTGCTTTCTCTCTCCCATGTAGCTTCTTCTACCTTGTGATTCCACCAGAAAACCTTAACCAAAGGAATTTTTTTTATTCCTGAGTGTCTTAATCTCTCAGTCTATAATAGATACAAGTTCTTCCTTGTAGGGAAAATTTGGTTCCACCTCCAACATCTCAAGTTGAACTACATGATCCGAATCAGAGCAATATCTCCGTAACATAGACACATGACATACGTCGTGAATTTTGGATAGTTTTAATGGAAGGGCTAAATGATATGTTACTGGCCCAATACACTCTAGGATTTCGTAAGGTCCAATGAACCTCGGGCTAAGTTTCCCCTTTAATCTAAAATGAATAGACCTTTTTAGGGCAAAACTTTAAGGAACACTTTGTAGCCAACTTAATAAGATATATCTTTCCTCCTTTTATCCATGTATGCCTTTTAGCGGTATTAGACCACCTTCAAGTGATTCTTCATGGCCATTACTTTTTCTTCCATTTAGTGAATTAGATCTGGGCTAACTAGCTTGTTTAAAAAAATTCGGTTTGAAAACAATTTTCTTGCACAATGGAAAATAAAAAATTTAAAAATCGACCCGTTTTGTGATATTTATAGCAATAAATCCAACAGAATTCATACTTATGTTTTCAGCTTAGAGAACGTCCATTGTTCTTGACTTTCAATCAAATGATGTTCTTTGCTATTCTCGTACCACAAACTACTCTGAATATGGGCTCGAACCAATTGAATTGAAAAATAGAACTAGAAAAAGTTATCTCTCTTTTATTCGGGGTGAAAATGGAAATGGTCTCTTTTTAAATAGAAACCAATAGATTTGTTATTTTGAAAAAATATATCTAATAGTTGAGAATAAATTCTCTCTATTTTTTAGTAGAGTAACAATCTCTCAAAGTTACGTAAATATCTCTACCAATGCCATCTATTTATAAGGAGAGAAGATTGAACCTTTATTGAGTTGTAGTGGTTTATTTCAAATAGAAAAACAACTTCCTAGTTAAAGTAGGAGGGGGTGGACGGCACACCCTAGTATTCTTACTAGGGTTGTTGCCCCCTTCATGTCATATGTTTGGGACTCTCTCACATCGAGTCCAATTACGAGTACTTCTTGGGCCTTTTGACCTAGTACTCTGTAATGTGATCCAACCCGATTTAGTTTTTCTATTTCCAAAAATAAACTTTAATATTTTATATTAAACAATTTCCTCATCCTTGTTTTACCCTTATTAAAATTTTAATGATTTTACCCCTGATAAATTTTTTACAATTTTACCCTTATTAAAATTTCTAGAAAATATGTTCAATATTTCATAACTCAACATGTTCACTATCACTGAATGATTTATTTTCATTTCCGGGCTTCAAAATAGCTTAAAACATAAACTCATTCTTCTTATCATTTTAAGTAATCCATATAGAATTCCAAATGGATCATTTCAATTTTCATTTTTTGAAACCTATATTCATTTCCAAATTATTTCATTTTTCCATTTCGGAAAAAACCATAATCGTTTCTAAATGTTTTTCATTTCTCTTTTTCTATTCATTCTACTTATTTCTATTCAAAGTCGCAATTCATCTCTAGTTTCAACGAGCTAACGGAGGGACCGATTAGAAATATATAATTAGGGCTCAAATGATTTATAATTAATTTTTAGCTTTTTGTTTATTAATTATAAACTCATTTAGACATGAAGTCATTCCACTATAGTATTGTGACTAAACTATTCCTAACGACATATCATTATGAAAGCAACTACTTAGTGCTCGTCCAATGACCTTGTCATAAGTGCGTTACCCTTATTGGATACCCTTAATCTCTTTAGGATAATATCTACCCTCCCAATATGATCTTATTTTATCTCATAGTAACCATTACATCTTCCTTCATGAAAAGTCAATTACAATTAAATAGTAATCAAGTCGTTCATCACAAAGACGAATGACCCATGGCCACGTTTACTTTTCATCAACCATGTAATGTCAATGAAAGGATATCACCCATGTCTCCAGCTATGAACCTTACTATTGTGAATGACGCTACGTACTGCAAAAGTCATACACCCAACACACCAGCTTTCGGTTCCTTATCTATTTGAACTCAGGCTTTTACTTACATCAAAGTGTACAAGTCCCACATACATAGTCTACCATCCATTCAGGATTTAGGTATGCCACACTATGAACATCACAAGTGAATAAATCCATAAATAGATTCAGGATCTATTTTATTTAGGTCATGTTCGATTTACTGTCAGTCAAATTTATGTCACTATCTTCTAGGAGTCATCCACTCCGATGCCCAAGACAAAGAATCTCCCCAGTTGGACTTGATAGACGAAATATTAGTTGTTCAAATGGTTTGCTCATTTTCGATTAGACTAAGGACATGTTTAGGTTCATCTACTAATTCAAGTTGTCTTTCCATATTACGATCTGACCACGTAATATCGTTTTAGCTTTGCCTAGATGGTATTCGATGGTCAAGTCATAATACTTTAACAACTCGATCCATCTTCGTTGACATATGTTCAGCTCCTTCTGAGTGAGCAAATACTTTAAGATCTAGTGGTCAAAGAATATACGACATTTCTCCCCATAGAGATAATGCCTCCAAATCTTTAAGACTACCATAACTGCCAGTTCCAAATCATGAGTTGGGTATTTCCTCTCATGAAGCTTAAGTTGGCATGAAACGTAAGCAATCACATTTCCTTTCTACATAAGTACACAACATAATCCATTTAAGGATACATCCACAAACACAACATATTCCACTCCCGATTCTGTCTTACTCAACACTAGAGCTTCAGTCAACACTTTCTTCAACTCATCAAAACTATGTTGGCATTCTTCAAACTAGTGGAACTTCTTATCTTTCCTTAGCAACCATGTTAATGGTGTTGCCATTATAGAGAACCTTTTCACGAACCTTGTAACACCCCTAACCCGTATCTGTCGTCGGAATAGGGTTACAGAGCATTACTAGAGTTTACAGAATAATTTCACGTAATTCATGTCAATTACTATTCATATCCAAAACTAATCATATTGTCCCTTGAATGGACCCTCGAGGCCCATTATAAACATTGGAATTGAGTCAAGATTAAATCAGGAACTTAAAGAATATTTTGCAAAATTTCCAATTTTTTTCCTAGATGCAGGGCACACACGCCCATGTGGTCAAGGGACACGCCCGTGTGACCATAGAACACGCCCATGCTGCAGGCCGTGTTCGACCCCGTGTAACTCTCTGACTTGTGCCACACGGCCAGCCACATGCCCATGTGCTAAGCTGTGTGGTTAATTTAATTTTCCAAAATTAAGTGTTGGTTTCACAAGGCCAAGACACACATCTGTGTTTTGGGCCGTGTAGCACACACGGCTGAGACACACACCCGTGTCTCTGCCCGTGTGCTCAATTCTGAGCATTTTGTTTCTCAAATTTAAGATGTAGGGGACACACGACCAAACCAAATGCCTATGTGTCAGGCCATGTGTCACACACGGTCAAGACACTCACCCGTGTGTCTACCTGTGTGGACAAAATAAAGGCATTTCCTAGCTTTATTTCTCACCCAGATTTGCCAATAACCTACACCAAAACTTACAAGTATTGTAACAGCCCGATTTAGGGCCTAGTCAGAATGGTGGTGTGAGACCACAAATCTGAAGTAGTAATATGAGTTTCTAAGGTATTTGAGATGTTTACATGATATTGTGAAAGTTTCATGTAGAAATTTTATGAAAATTTCTATTAAAGGGTCCATTAAGACTAAATTGCAAAAGTTGCAAAATATGAGTTTCTAGAATCTTTTTGTATTAAATAGCTTTAGAATATTAATTAGAAGTCCTTAAATAGCAATTTTCCCAAATTATAATTTTTGGACAAAAATGGACATGAGTTAGTAAATGGTGAATTTTTAAAGAGAATGGCATTTTGGTCATTTATCAATTAAATGATTAATAAAGGAAAAAGATGACAAAAATCATTCACATCTTCTTCTCCAAGTGCCGAAAATTTGAAGGAAGCCATAACTAGGGTTCTTCAATTTTTCAAGCTTGCTAGTAAGTTCATTTTAGCCCCGTTTTTAATATTCTTCGTATTTTTGGAGATCTTGTATTATGAATTAGCTAATTTTAGCTATAAAATGAGCCAAGATGCATGTTCAAAAATCTATTCATGTATGACATGTTTTAAAAATGATGTTTTAAGAAAGATTATGAGAGTTTGATGTTAGATAAACATCTTTTCCTAAATGAATTTCATGAAAAATGCTAGTAAGGACTAGTTTGTAATAATTATGAAATTTGTCATACATGGTAGAAATAGTGAGAATTGATTATTTCTATAGTTGAGACAATGAATCGACTGAGTATGAAGAGTTAGAAAGTTTAATGAAAATCACTTTACGAGCCTAGGGGCAAAAGTGTAATTATGAGAAAGTTTAGGGGCAAAATTGTAATTTTGCCAAAGTATGAGTTAAGAGTCAATTTAGTCAATGTGAGTTTTAAATGATCTAAATTATTATTATAGATCAAGAAAAACAAAGCCCGGATCGAAACCGAGGCAAGAACAAAGTCGAGGACTAAATTGCATATATACATACATTTTGTATATCGAGGTAAGTTTGTATGATTTCTAAGCTTTATGATTACTATCATTGAATTGCTTAGTATAATGTACATTATTACCATAGAAATGCTTAGTGATATGTTAAATAAAGAAATCAATGAGATTAAGCATGAGAAAGTCCTGATTGAAGTTGAATTACTTAGGATACTCGATCTACCACATGAGATAAGAAAGTCCGTATAAGACCAAGCCAAGGCATGGCATTGGCAATCAAGCAAAGATATCATGTAAGTCCAAGACAAGTCTTGGCATTGAAGAGTTATTATGAGATGAAGACCCATGAAAGTCCAAGCCAAGGCATGGCATTGGTGAGTCTCCAAGCAAAGATGTCATGTAAGTCCAAGACAAGTCTTGGTATTGAAAAGCTATCATGAGATAGAGATCCCATGTAAGTCCAAGCCAAGGCATGGCATTGGTGAGTAACAAGGAAGATTTCATGTAAGTCCAAGCCAAGGCTCGGCATTGACCAGTTCATGAGTAAAGATACCAAATAAGACCATGTCAAGACATGGCAATGGTAAGTTCCCAAGGGAACACACAAGGAAGACTTTGAGTAAGTCCATGTCAAGACATGGCATCGATACCAAGATTAGAGATCCCATGTAAGACCATATCTAGGATATGGCTTTGGCATCGATTATATGTGGGATGAGATTCAGTATCCTCGGTTATTCATAGAAATTCATCGGGCAAATGAGTAAAGCTTAAATGAGATAGCAAGAAAATTAAGTAAGCAAAGCTATTATCAAGTTGGAAATGAGTATTATTCATGTTATGAATGATGAATTAGAGATTATGATTATTATTATAGTAAAGTATGCTAATCTATGTGATCAAGTGATACAGGTACCTTGTTTACCTTACGAGCATGAGATTAGTAAGTATCATGAGATATGTAGGAATCAGTAAGAGTAAGTAAGCTTAAATAGCTGAATTTATGATGCCAATGTTTATGCCAAATGGTTTATGTTAAACAATATGTTTTTATGTGCATTATATGCAAACTTACTAAACTAAATGCTTACGTCTTGTATTCTCTCTTTCCATGTAGTCCTGCCAAGCTAATCTCGTGGATCATCATCATTGGAGCTCTGAGCACACTATCAACCACTATTTTGGTATAGCCAAGATGTTTATATTAAGTATGGCATGTATAGGAAACATTTTATTTTGAGAATATGTCTTAAAAAGGGCAAAAGTATGGGCTATCAAGTTGATTATTCTTCTGTATATGGCTAAGTGATTGGCCAAAATTGATCTTCTGTATATGGCTAAGTGATTGGCCAAAATTGACTAAGTATGTATGTTTATTGATATCAATGAAGCATGTAGTATTGTTCATGAAAGATGTAGTAAATTGAGTTGTTGAACTGAATATGAGATTGATCTTGATTTTAGGGTGGCAATTGGCTTGGTAAATAGCCTTCAAGTGCCCACACGGATAGACACATGGGCGTGTGTCTAGGCTGTGTGTTCCCTGCATGTTATTGTCTTAAGTCAGTATAGACTACGGACTAATCTCACGGCCGTTTGTATAGGCCGTGTGAGACACACGGTTAGCACATGGGCGTGTGCCCCAGGCCGTGTGAATAAGTCAGTATATCAAGGTATGGCACACGAGCGTGTCAAGACCGTGTGTAATTAGTCAGTGTCGACCACAGGTGGAAGACATGGGCGTGTCTAAGGGGTACAGGGGCGTGTCCCAAGCCACATGGGCGTGTGACCCCTGTTTTAAGAAAAGTTTTTGATTAAGTTCTGAAAGTTTCCAGATATGTGTTTAAGGCATCGTAGGCCCATGAAATGTATGATTAGACTAAGAAAGAGAATTTTTTAATTCAGAACAAAATTTTACAGCCCGTAAGTGCATGTTTGAGAAAGTTCAAGCATAGTAATGTCTCATATCCGGTCTCAGCCTTGGACTCGGGTATATGGTGTTACAAGTATTTACCAGCCAATTCAAGCATTAAATCCAAGTCAATTCTAATGTCTAATATGATATTTTATCATATGCATTCATGTTTATATTCTTACCCTTGTTTAACTTATATGTTAAGCGTAACTTAATCAACCATACTTAATATACTTAACACATAGGTATTTGTCATAATATAACCTTATAAGTATACCAAAACAAATCACTACTAGCCATTTCAGTAACTAGTTTACAAACAACACTTATAAGCTAACAATGGTCAAATTACCTATACATCCCACTATACCAAAATAAGTTTACTATTTATACCAAAACAAGCTAGTGGATAGTGTGATGTTGCTCCGACCGATCTCCAACCTTAGCGAGCTTTCGAGCACTATAAAAACAGAGAAAATAAAACCTAGTAAGCACTTAATGCTTAGTAAGTTCGTATAACAGGAAATAAACTAACCAATTATATTCATTAAAATAAGCATACAATAACATGCTTTCCAACAATTTGACAATTTTACCTAAACTCATACACTCAAATAAGTAAGTTAATTACATAATTCACATGTATATCAAATAAGCATAGATGAGCTCATCATGTTACAAATTTTCAGGTATTTCAGGACTATTTGAAATATAATTCATTTAAATCTCATAAGTTCTCATTTCAGGAGTTGATCCGTTGAATCATTGAAATTTCGATGGATACTCAGGTAGTACACTCAAGGTGTACAAAACTATAAATCATCAACTCATAATCAGGGGTACCCATTAGGCACGTAATCAAAGAACACACTCTCAAGCCACATATCAGGATGCTCAGATGAGCCATGTAACAGGACACTTATCCGGGCTAAACAGGAAACTCATAAGAGTTTTATTCAGGGAGCTCATAGACCCTAACAGATAATTCTGAAGAGTTAATATCAAGGAGCACTGGATAAGGTAATAGAGAGTTCAAGCGAGCCATGTCAGGAAGCCCATAAGAGCGTATATCAGAACGCTCACGTAGAGCTGCGTTTGTGTCTGCATTATATGTTGGATCACAACCTATCGAGTCATGTAACAGGATGCTCACACAGAGCTGCGGTAGTGCACAACACATGCTAAATTACTACCGATCAGGATGCTTGCAGGAACTACATATCAGGATACTCGAGAGGGCTATATCAAGATTACTCATCCGAGCTAAATCCTGTCTGCAACATATGCAGAATCACGTTCAAATATGGGAAATCACACATATCCATCGAATTTCATTATTCAAATGAAACTTAACTCCTTATGAACATTTCCAATCATGCAATCATTTCATGTATTTATAACTTTTATATAATTCACATAAACACATACTATATTCATTCCAATTGTAACATTCAATTCAACCATATTAACATGTATAGCTAAGTTACACGAACTTACCTCGATACTTGTTTGAGTATATAAAAATCTACTAATCAAAAACTTTTTCTTTTACTCGATCTATCTTCAAATTTGAGTTGTCCAAATCTATATAAATGAATTTAATTGTAACATCCCGGTTTAGGGCCTAGTCAGAATAGTGGTGTGAGACCCCAAATCCGAGGTATATGTATGAGTTTTTGAGGTTTATGCCATGTATGCATGTTAGTGTGAAAGTTTCATGAAGCAATTTTGTGAAATTGCAGTTGAATTGTCCAAAATGACTAAATTGCAAAAGTTACAAAATGTGAGATTCTAGAAGCTATTTGTGTGAAATGACTTTAGAATATATATTAGAGGTCCTTAAATAGCAATTTTCCCAATTTTAAATTTTTTTTACAAAATTGGGCATGGATGAGTTAAAATAGAAAGTTTGTCAAAAGGGTATTTTGGTCATTTGGCAATTAAATGATTAAAATGGGAGAAAAGATGACAAAATTCATTCATCTTCTTCTCCAAGGCTGCCGAAAATTAAAGAAGCCATTGTTAGGGCTCTTCAATTTTTCAAGCTTGCTAGTAAGTGAATCCAAGCCCCGTTTTTTATATTCTTTGTATTTTTGAAGTCCTTGTAGCATGAGTAAGCTATTTTTAGCTATTTGATGAGCTATGATGGATGTTCAAAAATGTGGCCATGTATGACATGCATGTATTTTGCTGTTTTATGGAAGATTATGAAAGCTTGATGTAGTAGAAACATCTTTTGCTAAATGAATTTCCATGGAAAATGCATGTAGGGACTAGTTTGTGAAAGTCTTAAGTTTGGTCATACATGTGTAATTTAGTGAGAATTGATGCATGCTTTAGTTGAGCAAGTGATTCGGCTAAGCATGAAAGGCTAGAAAGTTGAATAAAAATCACTTTACGAGCTTTGGGGCAAAAGTATAATTATGAGAAAGATTAGGGGCAAAAGAGTAATTTTTCCAAAGTATGAGATGTGGGTCAATTTGGTCAATGTGTATATTGATGAGTTGATTTATCATTATAGATCAAGAAAAACGAAGCCCAGATCGAAACCGAGGCAAGAGCAAGGTGGTGGACTAAATTGCACGTTTCTATACTTTTGAGTATCGAAGTAAGTTTATGCGTAAATAATGCATTTATACTTACATATTATTAATGCTAATTAGTGTGTAGTATGAATGAGAATGATTGAGAATGTAACACCCCTTACCCGAAACCTTTGCCGGAGTCGAATATGTGGCATTACTAGACTTGACTACTAGTTTGGGGCATAAAAATTTAAAGCTGTCCAACTGCGTCAGGCTGACTAAATTGACCATAACTCGAGTTACAAAACTCAAAATTTAGATCCGTAAATTTTCCTTGAATCTATACTCATATAACTTTTTATCAAAAGTTTTCCAGAATTTTTCATGTGGCCAATTAGTACAGTTTATTCATCAAAATTACCCCTATTTCACTGTTTGATAATTCTGACCTATCTTTACAAAAACTTAGTTATCTCATTGCACAAAATTTCAATAATGTTCTTGTTTATTCCAATAAAAAATAGACTCATTAAGGATTCTAAACATATAAACTATGCTCCATAACTATTTTTGTACAATTTTTAACAATTTTTCCAAGACAGAACAGGGACTAACGAATTCATTCAGGACAAGTCTCACTAAAACTTAAATATCTCATAATATATAATTTCTTTGCCTAACTTGTTTCTTTCATATCAAAATAGACACAATAAAATTTAATTTTATATCTTATTCACTTTCTAATTCAATTTCTCCTATTTTTGGTGATTTTTCAAAATCAAATCACTGCTGCAACTAAAAACTGTTTCATAACAAAAATATGATTAACTAGTTTATAACTTCCTTACTCAATTTATTTAAACTCTATACCTAACCATACATATATATATATGTATACCAAAAACAAATCCCATATATAATTTAGGCCATGATCAAATTTAAAACATCCATTTACATACAAGCAAGTTATAAAATTCAAACATAGAAACGATACATAACCAAAGGAAATAGCCATTTTCGCATGGCTATATTTATGTACAAGATCAAACGTTGTATGTTTCGAAAACTTCATCTAGCCTATACATGCCTTTTTAGTCACAGCCAAAATTTAAAAATACCAAAAGAAGATGATAGTGTGGTTGACTTTCTTGAAGATCCTTCTCGAGTCCGTAACGTAACTAAAATCTATAAAACAAAGGAGAACATTTCACACAAATAAGCTTACTAGCTTAGTAAGTCCTAAACTCATGATAATAAAACATTCAAATATTAGCGAAATTAAAACATTCAACTTATAGCATTTCACATAAGCACTTAAGTATATTACTTATACAAGGTCGAATACTAATAATTCATTAACCCAAGTAAATCAGAAATCATTTCCTTCGACCTACATTTCTTTAAATTTCCTATAAGTATATCACATGGAAATTTCCTTTATTCTTAACATTTATACTTGAAAACCAAATTTCCATAATAGCACATTTACTCTCAATTTCAATCATGTGATACTCACACACATGCATTTTAACCTCAACATACATAACGTAGTTCTCATAGAATTAGCTTGACCCAAGAAATGTCAATATAACATACCTTACATACTTACCTGAGCCATTGACTAAATAAATTTGCTTTTAATTTGCCTTGAACAAATATTCGGTTTCTCTTTTGCAAAACACATCACCGGCTTCAAGCCTGCTAGGCGCAAAGGCCCGATAAGTAGCACCGGCACAAGGCCTGCTAGGCGTAAAAGCCCGATAAGTAACACCGGCACAAAGCCTGCTAGGCGTAAAAGCCCGATAAGTAACACCGGCACAAAGCCTGCTAGGCGTAAAAGCCCGAAGCAAATCAATGTAATCAAACATTCTCCACACACTCTTCATAACTATTATATACATATGTCTAATTCAATTGGGCTCGTTCACATTAAACCAATAAAATCACTATATCATTATGCAATCCAACAATTTATTTCACATAACCAACTTTAATCATCAACCTACTATGCCTCTATACATTCGGCCATAATATAAATAGGTACAAAAATTCAGCAATTCATACTATTGTATATAATCATAATTAAACCGTTAACATATTTTAACTAAAGGACTTACCCCAGTTGTTGATAGTCCGTGTAAATCGGCTATTCAAGAACCTTTGTTTTGCCTCGATCTAGTTCTTTCTCTTTTTGTTCCCGATCTAAGAAATGTCAAATAAGTTTTATTTACATTCATCCCATCCATTTGCTCAACAAAACAAAATGCACATAGCTTAATTTAAGAAAAACTAGGAACCGAATTTCCTACTTCATTTATTTAATTTTAAAACAATAATCACACAAAAATTTAAACATTCAACTTAATCAATTTAACTCACAATGCACTGCAATACTAATTGCAACCAATTGGGATTTCTCCTCAATGGCCGAATGATCATTAGGTCCCTAGAATTCTCTAAAATTCTTCCTTCTATCGTTTTACCCCTTCCTCTAATTTACTTCAAGCAATTGACTCTTATACTTAGCTCACCCAATAACTATATCTAAGTATAACTAATCATCCATGGCCAATTACACTATACATGTATGACCGAACATCAAAACAAGAGAAAAGAGTTCATGAATGGTGGTCTCACATTCGGTCGAATATAAGGGCATTCCCATGCCTAAATTTAAAACAATTTTCTTACAAGCTCAAGCTACTTCTTCTCATATTATCTAAGTTTATTAACAAACCAAATCATAAATCATCACCATGGCCGAACTTCATCATGCCTAACATTATCGATTTCTATTTGTTTTCAATGGTGATCAAATAAATCAACCAATTTCAAAGATGGATTGTTAAGTTAAAGTTCAAAATCTCACCTTGCTTAACACATGCAACCGGCCGAATGAAGAAGAGAAATTTTCTTCTCTTCTTGAAGATGGTTTCGGGTGGAAGATGAATGAAGGAAGAGAATTGAAAATAATTTCCTTTTTGTTTAAATCTATTAACACATATTTTAGCATGCTTTTAATATAATAATACTTAAATTATAATATACTTAGAAAACATAATATTCTTGGCATGCTTATAATTTAATAATGCTTAAAAAAAATATTATACTAAGACAATAGATTATTCATTGCATGCTTACCGTCCACCATATTAAATATGGGGAATTTGACATGCAAATCCCTATGTTTAATAAACAAGTCACTTAGCTCTTTTTAATTCATGCTCACTACATTGGTCTTCTTAGCAATTTAATCTTTTTTAGCCAATAAACACTCAAACGTTTAAATTTTTCTACGAAACTTTCACATACATAAATTCACCTATAATAGACACAAGATATAATATTAAAAATATTTATCGGGTTCGGATTCGTGGTCCCAAAACCACCGTTCCGATTAGGGTCAATATTGGTCTGTTACAGAGAACCCATGTGATTCAAGTGGAATGAATGTGATAGACATTTTGAATGGATGAATGATTAAGTAATTATGTGAATGTGAAGTGATAATGCTAAATGGTGGGCTAAGTGCGATACCATCCTAATGCATATTGATGATGAGCTGGCTATGTGTGATGCTATCGTTAGGTATATTGTCTAGTGGGCTATGTGCAAAACCACTATGATTACCTTTGTGGTAGGCTAAGTGCGATACTACCTTATTAATTGATTATGGTGGGCTAAGTGCGAAACCACCGCGACATTAGCTGTGTAGATTAGCTGTGTGGATTAGCTGTGTGGTTGCATTATTGAGTAAAGTAGTTGTGTGGATGTATTATCGAGAAATAATGATGTGTTATATATTGTGTAAATGTGATATTGAATGCAGGGGTGCATTTCAATGGTTATGAGTATGTAACTCGTGATGTGTTGGAATTGTGGTAAGGGATAGAAAGAGTAAGCATAGTTGTATATTACATGTTAGCATAATGCTATTTTTTGTTTAGCTTATACTATGATGCTTTATTGTTTATGTGTAAACTTACTAAGCTCAAAGCTTACTCTCTTACTTTTCCCTTGTCTTATAGAGTAAAAGTGTTGAATCGAGATACGTGGATCAAGTGGAAGATCGCCCATACTATCAGCACACTCTGGTACATTAGACTTGATGTTTTGTATATGGCATGCATAAAGCTAGACAAGTTAGTGAAATTTTGTTGTAAATGGCTAGGATGTGTTAGCCCATAGTTGGATAATCTATTTGTATAATGTCATAGTTGTTGATTGTTATATTATGTGTAAAGATGTAGTTATCCATGCATTTGAGTTGATTATGGATGTGTTGAATGAGTGTATGTTGTGTATGCTATGGGGGTAAGAAGAGCTTAGCATATAGCTTTATTCTTGTCCATGTGGATAGACACACGGGCATGTGTCTAGGCCATGTGTGACACACGGTCAGCCCATTGGCATGTGACTTGGCCGTGTGTCCCCTGCATGTTGATCTTTTAAGTCAGAATTGGCCACGAGCTAGCCACACAGGCGTGTGTTTAGACTCTAGGCCGTGTAAGTGAAGTCAGTGTTCACCACGGTTGGAGAGCACGGGCGTGTACCCTAGCCGTGGGGCATTGGCTGAATGCTTGAGTTTTCATGCACGAGTTGAAGGCATGGGCGTGTATGTCTACACACGGGCGTGTCTTATTTTACACGGGCGTGTGAGCCCTGTATAAAAGAGAAAAATTTTAAGAATCGAAAAAGTTCCGATATAGTCTCGAGAGCCCTCGTGTGTATGAGTGAGGCCTCGTAAGTCGAGAATGAGGTTGTTGAGGTGACTAGAGAGAGTAGTCACGATAGGCTTAAGTGGCGATCAAGTGGTTTTAGTATGGTAACGCCTCGGGCTCGATTTCGGTGTAGAACCCGGGTAAGGGGTGTTACATTAATCATCAATTTATCATATTTCATATTCAATTGAGTTCAAATTACACTCTAGGCAAAATTATCATTTTGCCCCTAACTTTCATAAATTTCAATTTCGTCCCTAGGCTTGGAAAATGAAATTCATGCAATTTAATCCTTATTCCAAGCCTAACCGAAATTTTAGTATAACTTTTACAATATATGTATTTCACAAAATTTAGAATTTTTCTTCAATTTTTACAACTTTACAATTTAGTCTCTAAATCACAATTTCATCAAAATTCACTTTGTAAAAGTTGTTTATCTATCAACAACCTTTCATTTTCTACCATAAATTTCAAAATTTTAGCATATTCATCCATGGAAAAATTTCTATACTTTGATATCTTTTCAAATTAATCCCCAAAATAGATAAATTAAACTATACCGATCTCAAAAATATAAAAATTACAAAAAAATAGGACAAGAATACTTAGCAAATTAAGTCAAGAAAGTTTGTTTTCACTTTCCTAGGGTTTCCATAGAAAAATTGGGGATGAAGATGATATAAAATGATATTAATTCTATTTAATTATTTATCATCTTTTAATTTTTCTCATTTCCAATTTAATTCTTAGCCTTTTTTAATTTTTCCACGGATGAATCACCAAAAATATCTACTAACTTTTCTTTAATGGTCTAATTACCATATAAGGACCTCAAGTTTTGAATTCCATAGCTATTTGATCCTTTTAGCTACTAGAATTCAACTTTTGCATTTTATGCAAATTGGTCCTTTCCATAATTAAGCACATAATCGGTAAAATTTTCTTATTAGAATTTTCATATAACATTCATATCATAATGCAGACCATGCAATAATATTAAAATAGTTTTTCTTTTCGGCTCGGATTTGTGGTCCTGAAACCACTATTCCAATTTCACTGAAAATAAGTTGTTAAAAACCTTCTATAATAACCCATCAATGCAAGGAAACTACTTACCTCGGTAACGCTTTTCGACGGATTCCAGTCAAGTACAGTCTGTATCTTTTCAGGATCTTCCTTAATTCCTTCTACGAAGATAATATGGCCTAAGAAATGGACTTCCTTCGGCCAAAATTTACACTTGTTGAATTTGGAGTACAACTTATTCTATCGAAGAACACTTAAAACTATCTACAAGTGTTTATCGTGCTCCGCCTTGCTCTTTGAGTAAACCAGAATGTTGCCAATGAAGACTACAACACAACAGTCAAGGTAAGGCTAGAATATTCTGTTCATCAGGTCCATAAATACTGTTGGCGTGTTGGTCAAAGCAAAGGACATCACTAAAAATTCATAGTGACCATAACGCATACGAAATGAAGTCTTTGGAATATCATCCCCTTTAATCTTTACTTGATAATATCCAAACCGCAGATCAAACTTTGAAAACACCTTAGCTTCACTAAGTTAGTCAAACAAGTCCTCAATTTTGGGCAATGAATACTTGTTCTTTATGATTACCTTGTTCAATTGCCTGTAGTCAATACACAATCGAAAGGTCCTATCCTTCTCCTTAACAAACAGTATTGGCGCACCCCAAGGTGAAACACTTGGTCTGATAAACCCCTTATCCAAGAATTCTTGCAGCTGAGTTTTCAACTCCTTCAACTCTATTGGAGCCATTCTATAAGGCGCACTTGAGATATGAGTAGTTCTTGGCATCACATCAATAGAGAATTCTACATCTCTATTTTGTGGAATCCCCGAAATTCTTCTGGAAAGATATCAGGAAATTCATTCACAATTAATACATGTCTGAAGTCTTCCCTCACCATGTAACAGCCCGGTTTTAGCTAAATCAGAACAGTGGTTTCGGAACTACAAATCTGATGTCAAAAAATTATTTTAATATTATTTTATGTGCTTACAGCATGACAGCATGTATGTGTGAAAATTTCGTAAATTAATTTTATCGTTTAATTGTTCAATTTGAGAAAAAAGGACTTAATTGCGTAAAATGCAAAAGTTGCATTCTATTTGTTAAAAGTGTTTAATTGTTATGATTTATTAAACCAAAGGTCCTTATGATGATATCAGACCATTGGTAGTGGTAATAGATAATCATGGACATCATTTATGTGATTTGCAAAGGTTAATAGTAAGGTTAATTATGGTATTTGATAAATAAAGCTAATTATAATAAAAAAAACATAAAAATTACGACATTCATCTTTCTAATTGCCAAATTTTAAAGACGAAGAAGCTAAGGGAGAGCATTTTAGGGCTCGTCACATATTAAGCTTGATTAAGGTACGGTTTGAGCTCGGTTTTTGATATTTTTATGTTTTTGTAATCGTTCCTTCGTGTTCTAGCTAGCTCGTACCTTTAATTTCGAAACTGTTAAAGATTTTGAGAGTTTTCATTGATGAGTTTATGTGTTCTTTGATGTTTGAGGATGAAATATGAAATTTGGATGATAGATTTATAACTCCGAGACAAGTTACTGCATACGAAATAACTTCGTAATATCAATTGATTTGGCTTTATTATAACTTATCTCGGGATAAGTTACCTTGATTTGGCTTTGGGCCATGGTATAGGTACTTATCAATTGATATCCTTGAGTATCCGACTTCTATTCCGAATGGTTCAACGAGTAAACAAATGATGTGATTAAGAATGAGGTTAGTACGAGGTGACACAGGTACGTACGGAACTTATTCGAGTATTAAATAGAGAATGTTCGATGAGATGATATTCGATCATGTTTTGAGACATGAGAAAGGTTTGTAATTAATGTGTTTATGGTGATGTTATGTTTAAATTGGTTGATTATATTTATTTGATGAATTGAGTTATTCACCTACGAACTTACTAAGTTGTGAAGCTTACTTTGTGTTATTTTCCTATATTTTATAGATAATCAAAGCTAGCTCGGACCCGGGAGTCGTCGAGAACACCATCGCACTATCAAACGTCTAAGTTGGTACTTTTGAATTGTACATATGGTATATGGCATGTATAGGCTAGATGTGGTACTTTGGTTGTGAATATAGCCAGAGGATTTGGCTTGTAAATGCATATGTTTTGTTTTGTATATATAGCCATGAGTGATGGCTTATTTTAGTATGTTTTGACATGAATGTGGTTATGGTTTCATAATTGCTCAAATGGTTATATTTTGAGTTGAAGTTGATAATTTGAGAAGTTATGTGCTTATGAATTATTGCTTGATAATATAGGTGTTGAATGTGTAATTGACATTGATTTGAATATTGAATTTGATTGAAATGGATCTGGTATGATTTGTGCACTTGGTTGATGATTTTGGGATGCCTATTGTATGATGAAATGGTACCATTTTGGTTGTTTAGGTGAGCATGAGAAAAGGGTGGCAAATTGGCCTTGCAAATGGCCTATTTTTGTCCACACGGGCAAAGACATGGGCGTGTGTCTCAGCCGTGTGTGACACACGGTCATGATACATGGTCTTGTCTCCCCTGGTGTTGAAATTGAATTGAAGTCAGTATGCTCTACACGGCCTCACACACGGGCGTGTGACTGGCCGTGTGGCACAAGTCAGTATACTCCCTAAATGGCACACGGCCTAGCACACAGACGTGTAACTTGGCCGTGTTGCATAAGTCAGTATACCTTACAGGATTGGCACGGGCTAGCACACGGCCTTGTACACGGGCGTGTGTGGCCATTTCGAAGGGCACACGGGCTAGACACACGGACGTGTGGTCAGCCGTGTGACCCAAGTCAGTATGTATGCCCTGTTTTCACACGGCCTGGGACACAGGCGTGTCTGGAGCCGTACGAGGCACACGGCCTGTTCATACGGGCGTGTGACCCTTGTATGTTTGAAAAATTTCTAAGTTCTCTAAAATTTCATATGTTATCAGTTTAGTCCCGAACCACTTCTATAGCATGTTTAAGGCCTCGTAGGTCCTTATAAGGGACATTGTGATTATGATTGAATGGTGTTTGAAAATGGATGCATAAATGTATGAGTTATGTATATTACATGATATGTATTGATCGGTAATACCTCGTAACCCTATTCTGACTTTGAATACGTGTGAGGGGTGTTACACACCAACTTAGAATCCAGGATATATACCAAACTGTACGTTGAGCGATAAAGCTCAGTGTTACTTCCATAATTCAAGTCAATTAAACATCAATATCATTATATATATAACACAACTCATTGCTAGAACTAGTTCCAACCAAAATAGTTACAAATCATATACCAAATTCGAGATTATGGACATTCACATTTGAATACAATTCCATAATCAATCACTTATAGCATTTCAACGTAACATATCATACTTTTCCATCTATTTATCAACAATACATTCAATTTTAAATCAATACCAACCATTATTTCATTTCATTATTCAAATTCAGTATCAAATCCATTAATTCATCATATTTCCATATCGGTCCTCCAACTCGTATAACTGGTTCGCATGGTCTTTCACATGTTATCGATATTTGCATGTCGTAAATATGCATCTGTAGTATCATTACGTATTATCAAATCAATATGAGCATTATTTAATCAACTTATGTTTTATAAACATGACTCAAACTCGAACAGATACACAGATTCCAACCAACACACCAATTTGGCACCTAGTGCCTCATTGGAACGTCCGAAGTATATAAATTAATCCCATTGCTCATCAGTATAATCGAAGTAAAAGTTGTGACTAGCACTCATCGGAACATCTGAAGGAAAATGCACCCAGCGCTCATCGACATATAGTCAAGGTAACCTATACTCAATCTATCCTATAGCATGCCAACTATATCTGGCTCTACTTGAACAGTTAATAGGGTACCAATAATTCGGTTTTCATTATACAATCCATTTCATATATAAGTTCACATTCAATTTCATAATCTGATTACAATTCAACATCAATACACAAATATCTCATATCATATAGTATGTTTCAATCCATTTTCATGTCTCAACTAAATCAAGCTACTTTCTATTTTATTCAATTTAGTCAATTATTTTGATACTCAATATCAATCATAGCAAATGAATTCATACAACCATTATTAACTCACCTTGATACTCAATCATGCAATTTAACATGAATATGCACATAGATATATTGATCTCAAATAATAAAAGTACAAACTAAAATCTCGTGTCACTTGTCAACGACACTCGCTTTTCCTTTCCCTCTCAACGGCTTGACGTTGTCTTTAGTTACATACGATAATACGATAAATAAACAATATCAATTTTCATCAAATTCACATTTAAATTCAAAGTCAAGCATATTTTGCATTTTATTCAATTTAATTCCTAACTCGGGATATGTATATCTTTCGATTTATAACTTCGGATCAAAATCTAATTCCATATTCTTTCATTAAGGACCCTATATTTTCAATTTATAATGAAATCTCATGACAAATTTTCAATTTATTCAATTTGATTCCTAATGTAGGAAAGTTAACTACCAAGCTTATTAAGCTTTACAATTTAGTCATTATCATAATCTAAGCTTAATTTCTATAAATTTCAAGCTTATTCATAAATTTCTCAACAATGAAAACTTGCTAAAATTTCAACAATTGAACAAGTTGATACATGGGCCAGCTAAATCAAGCTCTCATGATCATAAATCTATAAAAAAATGACTTAGGGACTTACTTGTAATAGTGGTCAAATGCTTAAGAATTTCAAAGCTTTTCTCTCAGCGGTTGGATTTTTACAATTTAGTCCCTAACCTTTAATTAATTACTTTTTCGACTAAATTACTTAACCGAACTTTAATATATTTTTATATTAACTCCATAAATATTCCTATTTTATATTTACGAATTCAGTTTACGAAAATATAATTCCGAAATCACATTTTCTGACA
This sequence comes from Gossypium australe, assembly GCA_005393395.2. Classification (NCBI taxonomy): domain Eukaryota; kingdom Viridiplantae; phylum Streptophyta; class Magnoliopsida; order Malvales; family Malvaceae; genus Gossypium; species Gossypium australe. The sequence goes on along the minus strand of CM016619.1, from coordinate 100,822,232 downwards.
CCATTGGAATTCGGGTCGTTACAATAAATATAACATCATTCACTCTTGCCTCACTCCATTACCATCCTTATCAATCCTACCATGTGCATATGCTTTGTGTGAGTTTGTTATGGTTCTTCATCTATTGTGTTTTGTACTGATTTAATTTTATGTTGTAATTTATCTAACCTATATTTTTATTTGTATTATGCTTATAGATACTAAATATCTTTTTTGAAAATGCCAACTTATGCCATAAATGCTTGGAGACAAAGCCAATTACATCTTCACCACACATTTGCTGCTCAACTAAAGGCCAGAAAACGGTGCCTAAGGAATCACAAAATAGCCTAAAAAATTAAAAACAAATCAAGTCCTAACAAACAAAAATAGTAACTGAAGCAAAGCAAGTAAAAAACGGAAAATGAAACATCCCCAGATCTGAAAATCCCTTCATCTCCAAAAGCCTTCCAACCCTCCCTTGTGCATCAATAAACATAGAGGCCACCAGATCCTTACATCATACCAGGCGCATCACACTAGTAATCAGCCTCTTCGTCAAGCCATCGAGTTCCTCGAACTATCAATCGCTTCCGAGCCTAGACTCAGCCTTCACAATTACTTGCTCTCCACAAATCCCATCTCTGTCAATGAGCTTTTTCACCTCCCTCGGGACTTCCTCCAACCAGTACATGGGGTAGTCGTTCCTCTTATCTTCCATCGCCATTCCATGCGCTTACACGTTCGCCGCCTGGGGTACAAACCTGAACTATAAACTTCTAAAATTGGGTGTTCTTCCCTTAATCTCTATTATCAGATTGCTAATGCTAGATCTATCCTCTTCAGCAGCATTTATACCCTTGATAACAGTTAAAGAATCTCCTTTGATACAAACCTCACGAAAACCCAACTCTTCTACGAAGGTAACCGCTTGCAAGCACGCTCAAGCCTCTGCCATGGTCGAATCTAAAATATTCTCCCACAAATAGGTACAGAACACCATTACCATTCCTACCTTGTCACGTGTTATAATACCCGAGCTTGAAATGCGTAGCTGGTGATTATAAAAAGCATCAAAGTTAAACTTTATAACCTTCCCCTTCGGTGGCTCCCAAACAGAAACGCTTGGATTATCCAAGGTAATTACAGCTTGCCCAACTGCTCAATTTCTAGGTTATATGCATTTATAATCCCCACTATATCTTGAACTCATTCCTTAATCCCCTCATGATAAACTTTGTTCCTATTATACCATAAAGCCCAAAAAAAAATGGCTAAAATTATGCATACCACCATATTACTGTTTATAAATTCCACTACTAACCACTGTTTCCAATTGTGTTCCATGTTGGTTGTTGAGAAAACCACACCTACTCCCTCCAAGACTTGCCTCAAAAAGACACATTATCGAAACAAATGGGACATCGTCTCCTCCGTCGTCTTACAGACAGGGCAAAGTGTGTTCACAGCAAGGTTAGGTGACTTCAGCGTACACAACGTAGGCACAAATTCATTTGCTACCTTCCAGCATTGTATACGAATTTTGCTAGGAATATTTAGGCTCCAGTCTTTTGTAAAAATTAGATAGATTCATCGACTGTAAATTATTATTACCTCCCATCAGATTGTCCTCTTCTTTAATGAGCCATTTGTAACCACTCTGCTGTAAATTCCCATGTATTATCTCCCTTCTAAACCACTTGGTCCTTCTGTGCGCTATTCACCAGTGGAATCAATAACATTTTCTCCAATTGTTCATCACCAAATAAATTCTGAATTACCTCTCTCTTCCAGATAAACGGTTCCGCATCTATTAGATCTGCAACAGTACTATATCTAATGTCGATATTCTGAACATGTACTCTGCCATTTCCAGGACCTGGCAGCCACACATCATTCCAGATGTTCACAACTGTGCCATTCCCAATCCTCCAACCTAAACCTTCTTCCAGCAACCTACGGGCTCCCCAGATACTTTGCCAGGTATACGAAGGGTAAGATCCCAAGCATGCACTCATAAAATCCCCCCGTGGGAAATGCTTTGCCTTTATTACTAGTGCAAACAAACTATTAGGTTGCGTAAGTAGTTTCCATCCCTGCTTTGCTAACAGGGCTATATTAAATTTATTAAGCTCCTTAAAACCCAACTCTCCTTAAGATTTAGGAGTTCACAAAGTGCTCCACTTGCACCAATGTATACCCTTCTAGTCTTCATATTACGCCACCAAAACTTAATCATCATATTTTCCAACTCACAGCACAAAGAAACAGGCAACATGAAACATTGCATGGTATAAATCGAGATAGCTTGCAGAATTGACTTTATGAACACTTCTTTACCCCCCAGCGATAAGTTTCGCACACTCTAGCTATTCATCTTCATAATAAACTTCTTTAAATCCACAAAAGCATGTTTTTTTTCTACGACCCACCATTGTTGGCAAACCAAGGTACCTTTCTGGATTATTTGAAATTCGCACCCCAAGACTCTTCCTACTTGTTCCCTTACCCCTTGTTCCGCATTTCCACTGAAATATATGAGAGACTTATCATAATTAACAACCTATCCCGAAACTCCTTCATACTCAGACACCATTGATTTCATAATATATGCCTCTTCAATTGAAGCATCACTCGATAAGATGTTGTCATCAGCAAAAAATAAATGAGTAACTGATAAGCTATCTCTGCCCACCCCAGCCCCCTTAATCCTCTTATCCCCTCAAGCCATATTAAGCAACCTAGAAAAGCCTTCAGCATAAAGTATAAACAAATAAGGGCTTAGAAGGTCTCTTTGCCTGAACCCTCGTGTAAGCCAAAACTCATCTCCCTGAAACCCATTTAACACCAGTGAATACGATACACTAGAGAAACACCTCATAACAAGTGAAATTCATGCTTCGTAAAACCCTAGAGCACCCATCACACTTTTCAAGAAACCCCATTTAACCCTGTCATAGGCTTTGGTTATATCAAGTTTCAAAAAAAAGAAAAGAACTAGCTGAACCCCCTTTTCTTCTTAAAAGAATGTAGAATTTCGTAAGCCACAATTATATTATCAGTGATTTGCCTTCCTACCACAAACGCCCCTTGTGTTTCATCGATACATAGACTAAAGACCCCTCGAAATCTATTAGCAATCACTTTGTAAATTACATTACATAAACTAACGGGTCTAAACTGGCTTATATTCCTTGGCGTCACCACTTTTGGAATGAGCACTATATTTGTACAAGTTACTTCCTCTACACCGCAAAATATATTTATTACATGATTTTCAATCCACTTAACAAATAGTGGGTTATTTATTAATACATGCATATTAAATAAATTTTTTCTTTTAAATTATTACATTAATAATCAAATGACGCGTTAAATATAAGTCTTAGGTAAATATTATTTTTATAATAGTGAATCTTATAAAAGGAAAACTGGTTTTTGAGTTTTATAAACTGCTCCGCTTTGTTACCCGTGAGAAGATTTCCTATAAATATACATAGGGGACTGGTGACTTGAAATTACTTTGAACTACTTTGACATTATATTTGATACTGTTTTTCCATTAAAATTAACCTACGGAACACTCAGTGAAAAAAAAAATATAATTACATTATATAAACTAAATGATATTTTAGTTAAAATAATAAAGTTGAAATTTATAGTAATTTTAGTTTAAAGTTCATTATATACATACTTTTTGTGATTTATGAAAATATAAAAAAAATATTCCCATAATAATATAACTTATTTTCTAATGTAAAAAGAATGGTAATTTTCCAACTGTGAAAAAATAATTCTCAACTAAGTGAACAAACGAGGCTTTAGTTAAAAAAGAATGATAATTCCATTTAAATAAATAAATGAGGCTTTTACTGAAATGGTGAAATAAAATATTTAAAATTGAATTTTGGGTTTAATTTTTTTTTTTTTCATTTTGATACATATATTCCTCTTTTATATATAAAAGAAGTAAATATAAATAACTAGATTGTAGGACCAAGAAAATCGATATAATGTTCTTACTACCAAAATGCGATTTAATCCTTTATTAATCAATATTTATACTATTACTTAATATTAATTTAAATTTATTTCACTGTTTAATATAAATATAGAGTATTATATATATATATATATATATATATCTTAATATAATGTCTTTACCGATCATTTTATACTTTTACTTCATTATCACCGTTATAATTGAATCCAAACACATATTTTATCACTAATTTTAATCTCATCGCTATAATAACTAATTTCACCGTCACTTCTATTTTTAATCTCACCTAAGTTAATTAATCACACTGATCATTCAAAGGAAACGGGCTAAAATGGCACAAATTGGCACTATCCAACAAAACGATTGAAGTTTAACTCGTTAAAAAGTAAAAATCAATAAATCTATACTTAAATTTCAACATTATTTTTTTTTACATAAACTACTATTATTAATAAATAAATAAATGAAAAGGCCACATCGCCAACTCAAGAACTGGTTGCTAAGCCTACAACCACTTGTGAAAAGAATTTTTATAACTCCCGGTAGGAACAAATTATTACCGACACACCCATACATCACAAGTAATCACTATAACTAAAAACTTGGGACGTGAATTTTAAAGTGAACTCCCCTATCCAACAACGGGGTTCCACTAGTCGATGCAACCTTATTCACTCAAATATATGTACACCTAAAATAATGTGAAAGAAACAATTTTTTGTACTCAAAAAGTACCTCTCTCGAACATTGTGAAAAGGATTTAAACTTATATTAATTGAAAACTTGATGATTCTGTGGGTTTGTAAAAAAGGAACTTACCTTGGCTTTTTCATTTGGAGAACTCTATTGTACCAAACTGAATGGAGAATCATATGAAATATATCATATTTCACTGGTCTAGGATGCCAAAGAAAATGTTGTTGTGCCTTTTTAACGCTCAGCTGCATCTGCCGATACCTCTCGTCTGGGATTGACAAGAGGATCTTCTTCAAATTAGGAATATCCTTCTCCAAAACGAAGACTGCTAATGATTCCCAATTCAAAACCTCGAAAAAAGGAGGAACGAAATTGTCAGATATGATAACCGGAACACATTCAAAAAATATGGCCTCCACCAGGCGTGGACTGTTAACCTCGTAACCTCTAGGACAAATGCAGTACTTGCTCCTCTTCATGTGCTGGGCGTAGTTCAGTTTCCCCTTACCATTATGCATTGTACCAAAGATTTTCATGTCAGGATCTTTGTTTCCCCACTGTTGTAATAGAATTGGCCTTAAATAACCATGCATGCCTCCTGCAAAGAAAGCCAGAATTGATCTCTTCGAAGGAGGTTCACCACCAAGGTCTCGTAGGGGTCTCTGAGGGTTCCGAATGGTGGTCTCAGGAAGAGAGACATCCTTCCCAAAAATATAACCTTCTCTAATGTCTGAATTGCAGAGGGCTCTTATGCAATTGGCCATGTATTCCTTTGTTTCAGATGTTGCCTGAGAAAGTAGAGATTATTAGAAGATAGTATAAGAACAAAATGTTAAACTACCTAACATGTCCTTATACCATGCCTTGAAGAACAAGTTAGTCTCTCTATTATACATATCATTTTGAAGCAAAAAGGTAATATTTTATATGGCAGTTAAGCAAAAAGGTAATATTTTATATGGCAGTTAACTTGATCTTTTAAAAAAAAAAAAAGCGCTCAAGTGTAATGTTTTAAAATGACATGAAAATTTTTTTTAAAAGAAAAACCATAATTCAACATTTGCTATCCTTTTTCATTGTACTATTAAAACACAACAAATCAGCATTTTTTAACGTTCAACCTTATGGTTATTTGCTCAAAAATCTAAATATACAAGGAATATAAAGATTCTAGATAGTTTAACCTAAGAAAAAAACTGAAAATCGTAGCAAGAACTTACTACTGACGAAAACATCAACAGTTTTATCATGCAAATTGCAACAAAGTAAGAGCTCAAGTGGTTTCAAATTCCAGGAAAAAATAGCCAAGTAAAACCCAAGAAAGCATGAAAACCATACCCAGTCATGGCAAGCGACCAGAAAATGATCAGCTCCTTGAGTTCTGTTCCAGTAAGGATATTTTGCTGCAATCGTGTCCACATAGTTCTTCAAATACTCTACAAGGTTCTGGATACTGTGAGAATCAGGGACATATAATGTCTCTTCCAACATTCTAGAACTAAAAGGTAAGTAAAACAGCTGGGCTTCTCTTGGTTTTTTAGTAACAAAGTTTCTATTAGCTTGCAGTTGTTTCATGAACCATCCTTCAGAGGCATAAATACCCTTGAGAACCGGCTTATGAAATATGGGTTTTTTTCCTTCCTTGTAGATATATACTTTGAGTGTGCTTTCCATCAATTCATAGCTCCTGTAATTTATGATGAAAGTTGTTTATATATTATGCACTTGAGTAGAAGTAACTAATTTTGTGTTACCACAAAATAATAGAGTTTTTTAATGGAGCGAGCAGAATATACCTTTTGAACATAGAAACATTCCGGTAAAGAGGTGCATAAAGTTGCTGATCGTTCTCTAAAATAGGTGCTTTCTCAATCTGCGATCTTACATTTAATAGCACTTTGTCTGCTGCTGAAGCCCATCTTGGTGTCTACAAACAAATGGACAGAGAAAAAAAAAAACATTGAAGTACAGAAACAAATTTATTCCTTGACAAGAATGGAAAACAGGATGTTTGAGCATACCGTGGAATGATACGAAACACGACTCCGATAAAACAAATTGTTCATATCAGCTATAGTAGTCGGTGCCTCCTTTGCGACAGTCTTATTATTGTAACTTTCAGGATAGTCCTCAAATTCCTCTGATGAAGACTTCCTACCAGAATTGTTATCATTATCTAATATGGAATCACTATTCTGATCTTTGTCATTTACTTCATAGGTCCCAAAACCATTAGTTGCTTCATTAACAGCACTAGTTTGGTTCAAGCTATCTAGAGTTGCCATGTTATTTTCCTTGCTTAACTCCAATGATAGACCGCATTCCACCTCTGCTGTAGTCTTATTTTTGGAACTTTCAGCATCATACACTGTAGAATTCTTAATTAAATCTACCAATTCCTCAGTTAAAGACTCTCTTGGAGATTCACTGCCTTCCTCAAATGTAGAAGATTTATTCAAGTCCACATCGGTTTCTGATATAACATCATCATTCGAATCCATGTCCCTTTCTTCAGAGACCTCATTACCATGAACTGTCTCACTACCAGCATATGTTCCATTATACTCCAAACCAATTGAATGAGTCACGTAACGTATTGTCCCATCTGACTCAGTCGATGATGGAGCACTGGCTAAGAAACTACTTTGTCCCTCAACAGAGATCTTACCAGAAGGAACTACCGCCGACAACACATTCTCACTCGAAAGTTCAAGATACTGGCATGTTATAATCACCATGAACGCACATATAAGCCATATCAATTTCCTCGAATCTAATTGAAACCAAGATTTATGTTCATGTCCCATTGAGTAACAACTTGACCACTTGTCAGCTCAGTTCCAATGCTAAATATCATCCCTGCATTATGTTCCTTAGCCCCTGAATTTAGTCACAATGAAAGTCCTTCACCGATTAATGAACCTAACTCAAGCAAAGAGTAAAATGATTCAAAAAACTAATAATCAGCATACATGAACAATTATTGAACCTATTTTAGCAGTCAATGAATCAAGTAGGAAAAAGAAGTCAACAAATTAGAGAGTGCAAAAACACCGGTTCCTATTTTAAACCATTAAATACAGATCTAACGCCGATTCTTTCATTAATCAAAATCCAGAAAATATAGAGAGAAGTGACGAAGCAACAAGAAATAGAAAAAAATAAACTAAAACAAGAAAGCGAAAAGAATAATGCTTACGAATTTCGCTCGTCGAACTCTCACTCTTCAGTTAGGTGGAAAAGAATCCAATTAAGAAAACGAAAACTCTACAATTCAAGAAAATAGAGAAGCAAAGAATCAGCATACTTATAATTGTATATCTGTTTTAGCGGTCAACTAATCAACTAGCAAAAAGAAGTCAACGATGTAGAGAGTACAAATCACCGGTTCATATTTTAAACCATTAAATATAGATCTAACGCCAATTATTTCACTAATCAAAATGCAAATCCAGAAAATACAGAGAGAAGCGAAGAAACAATCAGGAATACAAAATTCAACTAAAACAAGAAAGTAAAGAAAAAAATGCTTACGAATTTCGCTCGTCGAACTCTTGCTCTTCAGTTTGGTGGAAAAGAAACTAATGATGAAAGCGAAAAATCTAAAATTCAGGAAAATAAAGAAGCAAGGAATCTTCTCCAAGAGGCGCGCAGTTGTAAAACTAGAGAGATGAAATTCTTCTTCCTCTTTACTCCGTTTTCTTTTTGCTTTTGCTTTTGATGAACTCTTTTATTTTTCTTTTTTTTCCTGAGCAGCCAAACTGTAAAATGTTGAGAATTTGAATGGGAATTTTAAAGCTTCAATGCCCTGCAGCTTCCGTTTTACTGAGAATTTTTTTTTTTCTTTTGGCTTTACCAATAAGTTGGAAACAAAGAACCTCTCCTGGTCGGCTTTTATTTTTACTCTGGTAAATGATAAATGTTTTTGTTTATTATTATATTCCGTTATTACGACAGCTAACTTTTGACTTCGCTCTGCCTAACCGATTCCTTTAACATACCATGACTATTTGCTAACTTCATCCATCAATCACCTAGTGACTACATTCTTAATAAAGGAATTAGTCATTACTATTGACCCTTCTAGATTGCCCTTAAAAAATTAAGATATTTAACTTTTTAGATTCATGATTGAACCATATGTAACATCACATGTGTAATTTCTAAGTAATTTTTTTTCCTTTTGTAATTATAAAAATTTGACTACCAAATGTAATTTTATTTTGGAAAATAAATTCTTAATACCACTCAAGCCAGTCTCCCTTGCTTCGCAGTTTTATTCTGAACTGCCCTCTTCCCAAATGGCCCATAACTCTGGTGATGTTTTCTATTAATTCCTTTCGAACTCAAATTTGAAATGATTTTCTTACTTTTATTAGAAACCCTCATTTCCTTCCCAGAAATCGAAACCAGCTCTCCAGTGTTTGTATCCAAAAAAACTAACGCATTAAATCGTAATCCCAGAAATGTCTCTTCTTGATTTTTTTGCCCCTATTTTTTGGAGTCTCGTGATTTCCTCCACGATTTTCCCTCAACCAACATCTAAGGTTCGTAAGCCTCCTCCCTCTCTGTCACATTGGGTTTCATCGACGACCTATCATTCGACAAAACCTCATTGCCTGCTGATTCGATACTAAGGGAGCCCTTAAACACAACTCCTTCAAGTGTCTGTAACATCCGCAACAAAAACACCATTGGTAACGGTTCATACTTAATACGTTGAGTGATGCCATTTATCAAAATTTGAGACACGAGGGGTAAATAATTGGAAAACGGTAATTACTAATACTTTTAGTCTTTGTGGATATGATATCTTTGCTCACCGTAGTTATACTATTTATCGATAGGTGCAATTGTCTTAGTTGTATTTTTAGTTAGTTTAGTGACACATTAACACCCTATCACTTGATCTAGGGGATCCCATTAACAATCGACCTTGTGACATCCCCTTTTAAAAGTTCAAAATCATCATCATTGTCAAGCCCCTTCGGGTTAACCAACTTCCTAAATTCAGCAATACCTTACCCCAATAACCTATCTTTCCACAATAATGTTGCTTCAGCCGGTGCGTCGACGGCTATATCTATGGCTATTACTACCATACCATTCTTGAACTGCACTTTCATGGTGCCTCGATCTTTATTAGAATATGGCTCGGTTTGTAACACCCCCATACCCGACCCTATCGTCGAGTCAATGTACCAGGATGTCACATTCGTTGCTGAAGCAACTATAGAAATTTTAAATCGATTTATCATATTATTTTATTATTAGAAATCATTTTACTCATTTTAATTGTAACAGCCCGATTTAGGGGCTAGTCGGAATAGTGGTTCGGAACCACTAATCCGAGGTTAGAGAAAATTATTTTCATAATATTTTATGAGTTAGAGCATGATTATATAAGTACATGAAAATTTTGGTGCTTTAATTTTAGCGATTTCATGCTTAATTGCGAAAAAGGACTAAATCGCATAAAGTGCGTGTAACAGCCCGATTTAGGGGCTAGTCAGAACAGTGGTTCGGAACCACTAATTTGAAGTTAGATAAAATTAATTTTATGTTATTTTATGAGTTAGGGCATGATTATATAAGTGCATGAAAATTTTAGTGCTTTAATTTTAGCGATTTCATGCTTAATCGCGAAAAAGGACTAAATCGCAAAAAGTGCGAAAGTTATATTTTATAAGCTAAAGGTTTCTAATAGCCATAGAATATTAATTGGATGTCTTTAAAGGGTAATTAGCCCCTTAGATCATGGTTGGCTGGCCATAGGGGACAAGGGAGTCAAAATTGGTAAAGGTTTGGTGATTAAATTGATTGTTTTATATTAAAATAAAGAAAAGATGATATCCTTCTCTTTACTCATCTTCTTCCACCGAAAACACAAGCAAAATAAGGGTTTTAAAGCTCAAAAATTTCAGCAAACTCTTCTCCCTACAAGTAAGTGATTTTAATGGTTTTTCTTGATGATAGTTGTACTTTTGGAACCCCTAAAGCTTAAGCTTTCTGAAGAGGGGACTATCTTGCAATATGGTGAAAATTTTAGAGTTTTTCCATGTGATTTTTTAAGTTTTCTGCATTTTTATGGGAGAAAATAAGTCTTAGATGTTTAATAAACAACTTTTGTGAAAGGTGTTACCATGAAAACACCTAAAAGGACCTTTTTGTAAAGGTTGTAAAATATGTAGTAAATGTGTGAAATGTTTAATTTTGATGGTAGTCATAAGAGAAATAAATGTTCACCTAGGCTCGTTAAAGAGATAAATTTGATTAGAATTGATTTGCGAGCCTAGGGGTAAAATGGTCATTATGCAAAAGTCTAAGGGCAAAATAGTAATCTTGCCAAAGCATGATTATTGAAATGAATTTATTAATGTGATAGTTAAATGAGCTAATTTTCTATTATAGATAAAAAAGAACCAAGAATTTACCTCGACCTGGGAAAAAACAAAGTATCAGACTAGATCGACAATCTAGCTTGTTTTGAAATCGAAGTAAGTTTGTATGTGATAAATTCAACATTTATGCTAGCATATTTGAGGTGGTTTGATATTATAATGATGCATGATATTCTATGAAATTGAGTATTGGTGTTGAATGAGAAAGATGATAAAAGTTGAGATGTTGAAGTCCCAAATGGAACTATAATAAAGGTGAAATTACTATCACCGAGACATGAGATGGATAATGATAAGGTCCCATGTAAGACCATGTCGGGGACATGGCCTCCGCACCGAATGGAGATTTCGTATAAGACCATATCTGGGATATGGCTTCGGCATTGAATATGTGTAACACCCTAACCCGAAACAGTCGCCGGTCTAGGGTTAAAAAGCATTATCGATCAATCCGGAACATTTACAATCATTTTACAACACAAAGTTAATCATCATCCAAACATATCAAAATATAAACATATAGTCCCTTAATGAGGTATACGAGACCTTAAACATGTGTTAGAAAGGGGTCAGGACTAAACTGATCACATACAAAACTTTCAGAAAAATCAAACATTTTTCAAAGCTGCAGAGGTCACACGCCCGTGTGGGTAGGGCGTGTGCCTCACACGGCCTCGGAAATGCCCATGTGTCCCAACCGTGGCAAAACAGGGCATACATACTGACTTGTCCACACGGCCTGAGACACGCCCGTGCGCCTCACCCGTGGTCGACACTAACTTGCACCACACGGCCAGTCATAACTAGTTTCAAATCCTTATTTAGTTTCTCAATTTCGGTGGAAGATGAACACTAATGCCACTAATTTCATGTTTGTTTTATTAATATTAACTTAATTGACATTTTACCATTTTACCCTTAATGTATAACATTTAAATTCAACTAATATAAGCCCATTTTTGTCCATCTCCACTATCAAATGTCTAATTACAACATAAGGACTTATCATTTAATAAGCCTTGCCAAATAGGCACTTTAACAATCAGCACACAGCTTTTGCATTTTATGCGATTAAGTCCTTTTTGCAAATTAAGCACACAAACATTAAAATTTTCACATAGAACTTTCACACATACTCAATCACATATTGTAAACTCCAAAAATAATATTAAAATATTTTTTTGACCTCAGATTTGTGGTTTCGAAACCATTATTCTGACTAGGGTCCAAATCGAGCTGTTACAATATGAGAATCGTTTAAGACCATATCCGGGATATGGCATCGATACTTGTTGTGAGATCCCGTATAAGTCCATATCCAGGATATGGCATTGGCACTCAGAAGTGACCCCATATAAGACCACATCTGGGATATGGCATTGGCTTTGTGTTTATGTAATGACGATGAATATGCATTTTTGAATATCCCTAGTGATTTAGTGGGATAAATAGATAAACTTGGAGATTGAAATGAGATTTAGTACTAAAGCCATGTGATTGAGTGAATACAGGTACCCGTGAGTAATTCACGAGGAATGTTTACGATATGTGGCATGGTATGTTCTAGATAAGAACAAGTACGAGTAAGTTATGGCAAAGTGCTTATGACTTTGTGTTGTTATTTAATGCCATGGATTGATGTCATTATGAGCTTATTTTTGCTATTTATTTTCATGCAAACTTACTAAGCTTCATGCTTACCCCTCTCATTTCCCTTTTCCTTGTAGTATTGCCAAAATATCTCGAGGATTATGGGATGTCGGAGTTCAGAAATCACACTATCAACATCTCTTGGGTATAACTAGTTAAACTTATTTTGAGTATGGCATGTATAGGACTTGGGTATTTTGTTATGTCATATTTGTTAGCCAAAGTGTTGGCTATTTATGTTATCAAATACATTTTGTAAGTGATCATTGGAACTGGGCCAATACTTGACAAGTTATTATATATTCAATTATGATGAAATTATGAAGTTTATGCTTGTGTGGATGCTTTGATTTGAGTTCTTAGAAGTGCTTAGGGTCATGAGTTATGATGAATTAAGTTGGTATAAGTACGGTTGCTATGTAGGGTGGACATTGGCTGGAATATAGCCCTTTTTAATATCCACACGGGTAGACACACGAGCATGTGTCTAGGCCGTGTGTGACACACGATCAGCCTCATGGGCGTGTTGATCGACCGTGTGTCTCCTTGCAAGCTAGGTTTGCAAGTCAGTATGCTCAGTAGTAAACACACGGGCAGAGACACATCCGTGTGTCTCAGCCATGTGCCCGTGTGGGAGGCACGACCATGGACATGGGTGTGTGCCCAGGACGTGTGAAGTCTGCACTTAAAATTTGGAATTTAATTCGACACATGGCCTAAGGACATGGGCGTGTGCCTTGGCCGTGTGACCCTAGTGAAGTGATGACGTCATAAACAGAATCTCATGGTTTTGGCACACGAGCTCAGAGAAGGGTGTGTCGAGGCCGTGTAAGGGAACACAGGCCAGGGACACGGGCGTGTGTCAGGCCGTGTGAAAACCCCTATAGGTTCGAATTAGAAAATAATTTCCACACGGGCTAGGGACATGGGCGTGTGTGACTACACGACCTGCCCACACGGGCGTGTGGCCCCTGTTTGGGAAAATTTTTTCTAAGAGTGTAAAAGTTTCCAATTTAATTCCGAGACCTTCCGAATATATGTTTAAGGCCTTATAGGCCCATGATAAGGATGTTATGCATTTGAATGAGAAGTTTTAAGTTGGGGATGGATTTTTAGAGCCCAGAGTTGTATGTACAAGCAAGTTAACTCTGGTAATACCTCGTACCCGATTCCGGAGTGGAATACAGGTAAGGGGTGTTACATTTAGTGGTATCAAAGCTACGGTTTAGTCAATTCTAGAACTAACATAGCATAAGTATGAGTCTAGCTATACATGCCATACGTAAGAGTAATTGTGTAATGATAGTGTGACGACTCCTGACGATTTGAATTGTGTTTTTATATAGTAAATGGATTCTGATCCTGACCGAACTGCAGTCGAAGATGCTGCAAGTAATGCGTCGGCTCCCGTGCCAGGGACCGCGCCAGTAGAGAATAGACCTAAGACTATGGGTCAGGGAGAAGAGGCTCGAGAAGCCTTTCTCCAAATGATGAGCAACTGGTACATCGAGTATATTCGAGCAAATCCTAATCCTCAACCCCCTCCACGCCCACCTATTTCTCAGCCCGCTCTTGTAGCTCCTCAAGTGGTTGAGGTAGTAAGAAAAGAAAGGCCTTCGATCGATAAGATCCGGAAACAATGAGCAGAGGAATTTCAGGCTAGTAAAAACGATGACCCAGAAAGGGTAAAATCCTGGCTTGAGAATACCATTAGGGTATTCGATGAGTTATCATGCATGCTTGATGAGTGCATGAAGTGTGTGGTATATCTCTTGAGAGATTTGGCCTATCAGTGGTGGAATACCCTTGTGTCGGTTGTACCAAGGGAGAGAATTAACTAGGAATTCTTCCAAGAGGAATTCCGGAAGAAGTATATTAGTCAGAGATTCATCGACCAGAAAAGAAAAGAGTTCTTAGAGTTAAAGTAGGGCTGAATGACGGTGACCAAATACGAACGTTAATTAGTAAGACTTAGTAAGAATGCCCGAGTGTGCGTGTCTACTGAGGCTATCATGTGCAAAAGGTTTGAAGACGGGTTAAATGAGGATATCCGTTTATATGTCGGAGTTCTCGAGCTAAAAGAATTTGTGGAGTTGGTAGATAGAGCCTGTAAGGCTGAAGAGTTGGCCAAAGAGAAAAAGAAAGCTAAGATTGAGTCTCGCGATTCGAAGAAGAGACAAATGGGCAAGTCATTCCAATCCTTATCCAAAAAGTCAAGAGACTTTGCTGCCCGGTCAGCCACCTCAGCTGGATTTTCAAGTAAAAGTAAAGGCAAACAATTCTCGAGGTCTAAGGCTCAGACCACATCAGTTGCTAGTGTTGGCAACGTTCGACCGAGTAGACCGGAATGCCCACAGTGAAGCAGATGTCATTCCGGTGAGTGCAGAGCAAGCGAGAAGACTTGTTTCAAGTGTGGGTCTCTAGACCATTTTATCAGAGATTGCCCCGAAGTGGGTAAGAAAGAGAAGTCTCAGAATGCAAGACCGGGAAGTACTGCTAGAGGAAGACCACAGAGAAACCCGGGAAATGAAGTGGGTAACAAGAATTCATCTAGAGAGTAGACTGCGAGAGTTGAGGGTAGAGCACCAGTGAGAACATATGCCATTCGTGCCCGCGAAGAGGCGTCCTCCCCTAACGTAATCACGGGTACATTTTCTCTCTATTATACTCATGTTATAGCTTTAATTGATCCGGTATCTACCCACTCGTATATTTGCATGAAATTAGTCTCTAGCTTGAGCATGCCTATAGAGTTTACTGAATTTGTAATAAGAGTGTCAAATCCCCTAGGCAAATTTTTATTGGTTGATAGAGTATGCAAAGGTTGCCATTTGATGATTAGGGGTTATTATTTTCCTGTTAATCTCATGTTATTACCATTTGATGAGTTCGATGTCATCCTTGGGATGGATTGGGTAGTTACTCATGATGTGATTGTAAATTGTGGAAAGAAGTTTATTGAGTTAAAATGTGAAAGTGGGGATTTTATTCGTGTTGAATCAGATAAGCAAGACAGATCACCAGTAGTGATATCATCCTTGTTGACTCATAAGTATTTAAGAAAGGGGTATGAAGCTTACCTTGCCTTGTGATGAATGCCAAAGAGACTGAGTTGAGAATTGATTCGATACCCATAGTATACGAGTATCTAGATATTTTCCCGGAGGAATTGTAACCCTCCGGTTAGAGAGATCAAATTTGGGATTGAGTTAGCTCCGGGTATCACCCCTATTTCTATTGCTCCATATAGAATGGCTCCCACCGAGCTAAAAGAATTGAAAGCTCAGTTGCAAGAACTAACAGATAAAGGTTTTGTAAGACCGAGTTTTTCCCCGTAGGGTGCTCCCGTATTATTCGTGAGGAAGAAAGATAGTTTTATGAGGATATGCATAGATTATCAACAATTTAACAAGGTAACTGTGAAGAACAAGTACCCGTTGCCAAGAATCAATGATTTGTTTGATCAATTGAAGGGAGCCACGGTGTTTTCCAAAATAGACTTGAGGTCCGGGTACTATCAATTGAGAGTCAAGGACTCAGATGTGCCGAAAACTGCATTTCGGACGAGGTATGGCCACTACGAATTTTTGGTCATGCCTTTTGACTTAACAAATGCCCTAGCCGTAATATCTTCCTTGTTGACTTAGAAGTAATTAAGGAAAGGGTATGAAGCTTACATTGCCTTTGTGGTGAATACAAGAGAAACAGAGTTAAGATTCGAATCATTGCCCATAGTATGTGAATATCTAGACGTTTTTTCAGAAGAATTACCGGGGCTACCTCCGATTAGAGAGATTGAATTTGGGATTGAGTTAGCTCTGAGTACTACCCCCATTTCTATTGCTCCATAGAGAATGGCTCCAATCGAGCTAAAAGAATTAAAAGCATAGTTGCAAGAACTAACGGATAAAGGCTTCGCATGACCAAGTTTTTCTCGGTGGGGAGCTCCCGTATTATTTGTGAAGAACAAGTACCCGTTGCCAAGAATTGATGATTTATTTGACCAATTGAAGGGAGCCACGGTGTTTTCCAAGATAGAATTCAGGTCTGGGTACTATCAGTTTAGAGTCAAGGACTCGGATGTGCCGAAAACTGCATTTCGGACGCGTATGGCCACTATGAATTTTTGGTCATACCTTTTGGCTTAACAAATGCCCCAGCCGTTTTCATTGATTTGATGAATGGCATTTTTTGGCCATATTTGGATAAATTTGTCGTAGTTTTCATTGATGATATATTGATCTACTCTCGAGATGAGAACGAACATGCTGAGTATTTGAGAAAGGTTCTGCAAATTTTGAGAGATAAACAATTGTATGCCAAGTTTAGTAAAAGTGAATTTTGGCTTAAGGAAGTTTGATTTTTGGGGCATATTGTCTCAGGAGATGGAATTAGAGTCGACCCGAGTAAGATTTCAGCGATTGTTGAACGGAAACCGCCAATGAGCGTAACTGAAGTAAGGAGTTTTCTAGGCCTAGCTGACTATATTATAGGCGTTTTGTCAAGGGGTTTTCCATGATAGCTACTCCGATGATGAGACTATTGCAAAAATATGTGAAGTTTGATTTGACAGAAAAGTGCCAACAGAGTTTTGAGAAACCAAATGCGTTGTTGACTTAGGCTCCTGTTTTGGTGCAACCCGAACCAGGAAGAGAATTTTTGGTTTATAGTGATGCATCCATGAATGGATTGGGTTGTGTACTTATGCAAGAGGGAAGGTGATAGCATATGCTTCTAGACAATTAAAGCCATATGAAGAATTACTCGATTCATGATTTGGAGTTAACTGCCATTGTGTTTGCATTAAAGATATAGAGACAGCATTTATATGGTGAAAAGTGTCGGATATTCACCAACCATAAAAAGCTAAAATACTTAATGACTCAAAAGGAATTGAATTTGAGGCAACAAAGATGGTTAGAGCTGATCAAGAATTATGAGTTAGAGTTGACTACTATTCGGGAAAGGCGAACGTGGTCGCTGATGCTTTGAGCAGAAAATCCTTGTTTACGATGAGAGCCATGAATTCACAGATGGATTTGTTAATGATGGTTCTATTCTAGCCGAGTTGAGGGCTAGACCATTATTTCTCCAAGAGATTTGCGAAGCTCAAAAAGGTGATAGCGACTTACAAGCCAAAAGAGTTCTATGTGAGTCAAATGTTGAGTCAGACTTTCGGGTAAGTCCTGACAGATGTTTGATGTTCCGAGATAGGGTCTGTATACCCAGAAATGATGAGCTTATTCTAAAGATCTTTCAAAAAGCACATAGTGGATGTCTATCTGTACATTCAGGAAGCACGAAGATATATAACGACTTGAAGAAATGGTATTGGTGGCCGAATATGAAGAAAGGCATTTCCGAGTTTGTGTCGAGATGCCTAATTTGTCAACAAGTGAAGGCTGAACACCAAGTACCTTCAGGTCTACTTCAGCCTATTATGGTTCCCGAGTGGAAGTGGGATCGTATTACTATGAACTTTGTGACGGGTTTACCGTTGACGCCGAAAAAGAAAGATGCTATATGGGTCGTCGTCGATAGACTTACGAAGTCAGCCCATTTTATACCAGTATGAGTCGATTATTCTCCTAATAAGTTGGCAGATTTGTATGTGTCAGAGATTGTGAGACTTCGTGGAGTACTGTTGTCGATTATTTCGGATAGAGATCCGAGATTCACGTTACGATTTTGGGAAAAGTTACAAGATGATTTAGGCATAAAATTGAGTTTCAGTACAGCTTTCCATCCGCCAACCGACGAACAGTCGGAGAGAGTAATACAGATACTGGAAGACATGCTTCGATGTTGTGTTTCAAGTTTGAAGATGGCGCCTTACGAGTCATTGTACGCGCGTAAGTGCCGAGCGCCCTTGTATTGGACAGAACTTAGAGAGAATCAGATTCAGGCGGTTGAGTTAGCTAGGGCAACTGAAGAGAAAGTAAAAGTGATACGTGAATGTCTGAAAGCCACCTTAGATAGATAAAAATCCTATTCAGATTTAAAAAGGAAAGAGATTGAGTTCCAAGTCGGTGATAAAGTGTTTCTAAAAGTATCACCATGGAAGAAAGTCCTCAGATTTGGCCGGAAAGGCAAGTTGAGTCCGCGCTTTATCGGACCTTATGAAGTTACCGAAAGGATAGGACCGGTAGCTTATCATTTGGCCTTGTCACCTGAGCTGGAAAAGATTTATGATGTTTTCCACGTATCCATGTTGCGACGATACTGTTCGGACCCTTCACATGTGATAGTACCAACAAAGGTAGAAATTCAACCGGACTTGACTTATGGCGAAGAGCCGTTTAAAATTTTGGCACAAGAGGTCAAACAGTTGCAGAAAAAAAGTATAACCCTTGTTAAAATACCATGGCAGAGGCATGGAATAGAAGCGGCTACGTGGGAGCCCGAGAAGGCTATGAGAAACCAGTATCCCAACCTTTTTACTGGTAAGATTTTCGAGGACGAAAATTCTTAAGAGGGAGAATTGTAACAACCCAATTTAGGAGCTAGTCGGAACAGTGGTTCGGAAGCACTAATCTGAGGTTAGAGAAAATTATTTTTATGTTATTTTATGAGTTAGAGCATGATTATGTAAGTACATGAAAGTTTTGGTGTTTTAATTTTAGCGATTTCATGCTTAATCGCAAAAAATGTCTAAATCGCAAAAAGAGCAAAAGTTCTATTTTATAAGCTAAAGGTGTATAATAGCCATAGAATATTAATTAGAGGTCTTTAAAGGGCAATTAGCCCCTTAGATCATGGTTGGCCGGCCATAGGGGACAAGTGAGTCAAAATTTGTCAAAGTTGGTAAAGGTTTGGTCACTAAATTGATTGTTTTATATTAAAATAAAGAAAAGATGATATCCTTCTCTTTAATTATCTTCTTCCACCGAAAAACACAAGCGAAATAGGGGTTTAAAAGCTTAAAAATTTTAGCAAACTCTTCTCCCTACAAGTAAGTGGTTTTAATGGTTTTTCGTAATGATAGTTGTACTTTTGGAACCCCTGAAGCTTAAGCTTTCTGAAGAGGGGACTATCTTGCAATATGGTGAAAAGTTTAGAGTTTTTCTATGTGAGTTTTTAAGTTGTTTGCTGCATTTTTATGGGAGAAAATGAGTCTTAGATGTTTAATAAACAACTTTTGTGAAAGGTGTTACCATGAAAACACCTAAAAGGACCTTTTTGTAAAGGTTGTAAAATATGTAGTAAATTTGTTTTGAAATTGACAATCTAGCTTGTTTTAAAATCGAAGTAAGTTTGTATGTGATAAATTCAACATTTATGCTAGCATATTTGAGGTGGTTTGATATTATAATGATGCATGATATTTAATGAAATTGAGTATTGGTGTTCAATGAGAAAGATGATAAAAGTTGAGATGTTGAAGTCCCAAATGGAACTATAATAAAGGTGAAATTACTATCACCGAGACATGAGATGGATAATGATAAGGTCCCGTGTAAGACCATGTCGGGGACATAGCCTCGGCATCGAATGGAGATTTCGTATCAGACCATATCTGGGATATGGCTTCGGCATTGAATATGTGTAACACCCTAACCCGAAATCGTCGTGGGTCTAGGGTTAAAAAGCATTACCGATCAATCCGGAACATTTACAATGATTTTACAACACAAAGTCAATCATCAGCCAAACATATCAAAATATAATTATATAGTCCCAAAATGAGGTCTACGAGACCTTAAACACGTGTTAGAAAGGGGTCGGGACTAAACTGATCACATACAAAATTTTTAGAAAAATCAAACATTTTTCAAAGCTGCAGAGGTCACACGCCTGTATGGGTAGGCCGTGTGCCTCACATGGCCTCGGACACACCCAAGTGTCTAAGCCGTGGCAAAACAAGGCAACATACTGACTTGTCCACACAGCCTGAGACACGCCCGTGCGCCTCGCCTGTGGTCGACACTGACTTGCACCACACGGCCAGTCACACGCCCGTATGTCTAGCCTGTGTGTGAGCCTAACTTGTTTCAATTTGTAACTCGAAACACACGGTCGAGCTACACACCCGTGTGCTCAATTATGTGGGCAATTATAGGCCATTTGCAAGGCCAATTTGCCATCCACACTTTGGCATCACCTACAATCATCAATCCATATACATTTATACCTCAAATGGCAACCAAAACAAATTAATATATGCACCAATTATCTATCAACCACACCATTTATTTCCATACTCAATTTTCAGCTCAAATAAGTCCATCTAAAATATCAATTTCACATCCCACATCATATAATCTATTCATCATTCATTCCTTACCAATTCTATCATGAAACATACCATTTTCATCTTGCTAATTTATGCAAAAATAATCACTCACATATAAAACATATATAAATCATTCTTTTCACATGTCCAAAACATTTACCCAACTGTCAAACTTCCAAGCCAAATCACATGGCAAGACTTATACACTTCAAAACATGTCATAATGACTAGCCTACACATGCCATATACCAATTATATACAACTTCCAAAAGTACCACAATAGATATTTGATAGTGTGATTGAGTCGCTGACAATCCCCAGATCCGAGCTAGCTTTAAATATACTGTAAAACAGAGAAAACTTCTCACAGTAAGCTTTTAAGCTTAGTAAGTTCGTCATATAATACATTTAACTCAATAATTCAATTACAATATACACATTTAAACCATCACATAGATCAATTCAGAAATATACACCATATCATTCATAGCTATTATGCTCACTCAATCAACCATATATCCATTTACAAAGTCATCAACCACATAGGTTCCGTACATACCTTAGCCAACACTTAGTTATTGATCATTCTTGCTATTCACTGCTCAATACCACATTTTAATCAACCTTCATTATTCATTCGATCTATTCGCACACTTAGTGTCGATTTCTTAGCCGAAGCTTAATTATCATCGCACACTTAGTGCCTTTATATTTGACCGGATTTAACTCGGTATCGCACAAATAGTGCTAATCGATATTGCCGAGGCTTCCTTTACTTCGCACACACAGTGTTATTCACCTCTGTCTCAATTCTAATTATGCACACTTAGTGCCACATTTCTCAATTCCACATATAGCATTTCTAATTCGATAACCATACATTCATTCATAACACATAGATATGAATTTAAACAATTTGTATTATACACGAAATTACCTCGGACGTCGAAATAACAAAACAAGTCAATTAATCGAGCACTTTATCTTTGCCTCGATCTCGATCCAAATCCCTCTTTTCTTGATCTATACATATCAAAATTTAGCTCATTCAATCACCAAATCATTCAATTTAGTCCAATCATACATATTTAGGTCATTTTACAAAATAGCCCTCACATTTTCACATTTCGACACTTAAGTCCCTATTTCATAAAATCATCAAATTCACATAATCTCACTTCGCACTTGCCTAGTCGAATTTTCCTTAAGCTCATACAAGCCCTCATATTTCATTTATTTCTTATTTTAGTCCTCCAATTTCTCATTTTCACAATTTAGCCCAAAATAGCCAATTTCACCAAAAATTCAAATACAAACTATGTTAACCCAACATTAAACTTTCATATTCCACCAACTATCATCACAAAGCTCATATATTCATCAATGGCACATCTGAAAATATTTATCAAATTCTAAAATTAAAGCATGGGCTCTATAGAACACAAAGCAACGATCACAAAAACGTAGAAATCATTAAAAACCGATCAAAAACACATACCCGATTGAGCTTTGAATATGCCGAAATCAAAGAAACTTCAAACCCTTATTTTCTTTCTCAATTTCGGTGGAAGATGAACACCAATGCCACTAATTTCATGTTTGTTTTATTAATTGTAAATTGACATTTTACCAATTTACCCATAATGTATAACTTTGTGTGGTTATTTAATGCCATGAATTGATGTCATTATGAACTTATTTTTGCTATTTATTTTCATGCAAACTTACTATGCTTCATGCTTACCCCTCTCATTTCCCTTTTCCTTGTAGTATTGCCAAAATAACTCGAGGATTGTGGGACGTTGGAGTTTAGAAATCACACTATCGACATCTCTTGGGTATAACAAGTTAGACTTATTTTGTGTATGGCATGTATAGGACTTGGGTATTTTGTTATGTCGTATTTGTTAGCCAAAGTGTTGGCTATTTATGTTATCAAATACATTTTGTAAGTTGTCATTGGAATTGGGCCAATACTTGACAAGTTATAATATATTCAATGATGATGAAATTATGAAGTTTATGCTTGTGTGGATACTTTGATTTGAGTTCTTAGAAGTGCCTTAGGGTCATGAGTTATGATGAATTGAGTTGGTATAAGAATGGTTGCTATGTAGGGTGGCATTTGGTTAGAATATAGCCCTTTTTAATGTCCACACGGGTAGAAATACGGGCGTGTCTCTCGGCCGTGTGTGACACACGGTCAGCCTCATGGGCGTGTTGATTGGCCGTGTGTCTCCTTGCAAGCTAGGTTTACAAAGTCAGAATGCTAAGTAGTAAACACACGGGCAGAGACACGGCCATGGACATGGGCGTGTGCCCAGGCCGTGTGAAGTCTGCACTTAAAATTTGGAATTTAATTCAACACACGGCCTAAGGACACGGGCATGTGCCTTGGCCGTGTGACCCTAGTGAAGTGATGACGTCTTAAACAGAATGCCATGGTTTTGGCACACGGGCTAAGACATGAGCGTGCCGAGGCCGTGTAAGGGAACACGGTCCAGGGACATGGGCGTGTGTCAGGCCGTGTGAAAACCCCTATATGATCAAATTAGAAAATAAATTCCACACAGGCTAGGGACATGGACGTGTGTGACCACACGGCCTGCCCACATGGGTGTGTTCCATTTCACATGGGCGTGTGGCCCCTGTTTGGGTTAAAATTTTTCTAAGACCGTAAACATTTCTGGTTTAATTCCAAGACCTTCCGAATATATGTTTAAGGCCTCATAGGCCCATGATAAGGATGTTATGCATTTGAATGAGAAGTTTTAAGTTGGGGATGGATTTTTAGAGCCCAAATGTAACAACCCGATTTTGGGGCTAGTCAGAATAGTGGTCTCAGGATTACTAATTCGAGCTTGAGGAAAATTATTTTGGAGTAATTTTATATGTTATGGCATTAATATATGGCTATATGAAAATTTTGGTGCTTTAATTTTAGCGATTTTATGTTTAATTGAGAAAAAGGACTAAATCGCATAAAGTGCAAAAGTTTTATTTTTTAAGGTAAAAGTGCCTAATAGCCAAAGAATATTAAATTGGAGGTCCTTATTGTGCAATTAGGTCAATTGGGGTGTGTTGGCCAGCCATGGGAAGCAAGGGGACAAGGGCATTAATTTTAGTCAAAAATTTGGTGACATTAGGTGATAAAAAAATAAATAAAATAAGATAAAAAGATGAGATATCATCTTTTACTATTCCTTCTTCTTCTACCACCGAAAATTGAGAGGAATAAGGGTTCTTGGAGTTCAAAATTTTCAGCAAAACAAATCTCTTACAAGTAAGTGATTTTGGTGGTTTTAATTGACAATTTCTGTACTTTTGGAGTACCCAAAGCTTAAGCTAGCTATGAGGGGACTAATTTGCAATATGGTTGAAAGTATAGGGACTTACCATGAGAGAGTTTATGTTGTTTTCTGAGTTTTTATGGACGAAAATGCATGCTAATGAGAGGGGAAACAACTTTTGTGAAAGGTGTTAGCATGAAAACACCTAAATAGGATTTGAATGCAAAGATTAAAAATGTGTAAAAAATGCATGAAATAGTTAGATTTGTGAGTAGTTGAAAGAGAATTAAATGTTTAGCTAGGCTTGTTTAATGAGAAAATGTGTTGAAAAATGATTTATGAGCCTGGAGGTAAAATCATAATTTTTCCATAATATAAGGGCAAAATGGTCATTTTGCCTAAATAGAGGTTATGATGTATTATGATTGTACAATGTTGTAAACAAGTGAATTTTGTTATTATAGACCAAGAAGAGCGCGGAGTTCACCTTTACCGAGGAAAAGGCAAGGTTACAGAATAGACCGTTGATCAATACATTTTGCACCGAGGTAAGTTTATGTATAACAATGCATCTTAAATATATATGTTGTTGCTTATTGGTGTAATGTATGATTGAGAGCAATTATGATTCAAGTGGATTGAATTCGGTAGATAATGAATAATTTTTGTATGAACGTTGAAATAGACATGTAATGTGGAATAATGTCCGTAGTAATTATTGGTGGCTGTGTGCGATACCACCTTTATTATACTTGTCAGTGGGCTGTGTGCGACACCACCTTGTTACTTAATTATGATGGGCTGAGTGCGACACCATCATCTATAATATCATTTGGTGGGCTATGTGCGATACCACCGTAATTATCCCTATTGGTAGGCTATGTGCAATACCACCCTGTTAAACATTGATGGTGGGCTAAGTGCGAAACCACCGAATGATTGGTATTGTTGTGATGTGTTGTTTCATGTGGTTATGTGGGGATAAGTGCAGGGTTGTA
Source organism: Gossypium australe (assembly GCA_005393395.2). Lineage (NCBI taxonomy): Eukaryota > Viridiplantae > Streptophyta > Magnoliopsida > Malvales > Malvaceae > Gossypium > Gossypium australe. Next base: position 100,796,982 of record CM016619.1, on the reverse strand, counting down.
TGATAATGAATGTGAGCATTATGCTTGTGACATGGTTGGAATGTGGTAAAAGGTGAAACGAGTAAGCACGACTATGATATGTGAATTGCTCTTGCTTAGTTTGTATGCTAAATGTTTAATATCATATGTTATGATGTCATTTGTTTATATGTAAACTTACTAAGCTTAAAGCTTACTCCCCTTTTCTTTTCCCTTGTTTTATAAAGTCAAAGAGCCGGGTCGAGATACGAAGATAATTGGAAGATCACCCACACTATCAGCTTCTCTCGATATATCTAGGCTTAATGTTTTGAGTATGGCATGTATAAGGACTAGACTAGATAATTTGTTTTGTTATTTTGGCCAAGAGTGTGTTGGCCCCTTTAAAGATGGATGCTTTTATATATAGCCATAGTTGATGGCTCATTATTATATATGAAAAGATGAAGTTATTCATGAAGGTGTGTATTGCAAATCTGAGTTGTTTAGTGATTTGGATGGATGAATTTATGTTATATAAGTTAGGGTGGTGAAAAGAGCTTGACAAATAGCCTTGTTATTGTCAACCTAGGCCGTGTGTGACACACGGTCAGTCTCATGGGCGTGTGACCAGGCCATGTGTCCCCTGCATATTAGTTTTACAAGTCAGTAAGCTTTGTAATAAGCACACGGACAGAGACACAGCCCTGTGTCTCAGCCATGTGGAAGGCACGACCACGGACATGGGCGTTTGCCTAGGCCGTGTGAAATTTGCACCTTGTATTTGGAATTTAAATCGCCACATGGTTGAAGCACACGGGCGTGCAACAGGCTGTGTGGATTAAGTCAAAGGTGACCACGGGCTAGCTATATGGGCGTGTGCTAGGCCGTGTGATACAAGTCAGTGTCGACCACGGGTGTCGAACATGGGCGTGTGAGATGACACACGGGCGTGTCATTCCCTCCACATGGGCGTGTGGTCCATGTTTAGGTAAAATTTTCCTAAGTGTATAAAAGTTTCTGAATTATCTCTAACACTTTTCGGAAGCATGTTTAGGGCCTTGTAGGTCTATTATAAGGATGTTAGACTTGCGAATGGAAAAGATTTAATTTAAAATGAAATTTGATAGCCCAAAGTTGTATGACTGTGTAAGTTAAGTACGGTAACACCTCGTACCCGATTCTAGCGTAGAATACGGGTAAGAGGTGTTACATTTAGTGGTATCAGAGCTATGATTTAGTCGATTCTCAGACTACCATAGTGTGTGTAAGAGTCTAGCTATACATGCCATAAGTGTATATTGATAGTGTGGTGACATATGATAATTTCAAACTTTGTTTTTATATAGTAAATGGATCCCGATCGAGCGGCTGCTGATGACGCAGCTAGTAACGCGCTGGCTCCCGTGCAAGGGACCGCACCTGTAAAAAGTGGACCCGAGACTAGAGGTCAAGGAGAAGAGGCCTGGGAAGCCTTTCTCCAAATGATGAGTAATTGGCACACGGAGTATGTATGAGCAAACACTAAAGCTCAGCCTCCTCCACCCCCTCCTATACCTCAACCAGTTCCAGTGGCTCCTCAAGGTATAGATTTAGTGAGGATGACCAAGCCCCCAGTAGAAAAGATTCGGAAGCGAGGGGCTAAAGAGTTCAGAGCTAATGTAGATGATGACCTAGAGAGAGCGAAGTTCTGGCTTGAGAACTCAATGAGAGTATTTGATGAACTCTCTTGTACACCTGAGGAGAGTTTGAAATATGCCATGTCATTGCTAAAGGACCCGGTCTATCGTTGGTGGAAGATGTTAACTTCAGTGGTTCCAAGAGAGAGGGTAACGTGGGACTTCTTTTTGGAAGAATTCTAAAAGAAGTATATAAGTCAGAGGTTTGTGGACCAGAAACAGAAAGAATTTCTTGAATTGAAACAAGGAAAAATGACTGTGGCAGAATATGAGCGCGAGTTCGTTAGGCTTAGTAAGTATGCACAAGAGTGCGTTCTACAGAAGCTATCTTGTGCAAGAGGTTTGAAGATGGGTTGAACGAGGAAATCGGACTTTTAGTGGGGATCTTGGAGTTAAAAGAGTTTGTAGTGTTGGTTGATAGGGCATGTAAGCCCGACGAACTTAATAAGGAAAGGAGGAAGGCTGTGAGTGAGGCCCGAGATGCAAGAAAAAGGCCGATGAGTAAATCGTATCAAGCTTAATCGAAGAGGTCCAAGAAAGTAAACCCTCGGACGACTGCATCAGTTGGATATTTACATAGAGACCGAGGTAACACATACTCGGGCTCGAAAGTTCAAACCACTTCGATGGCAAGTGTGGGCAATCTGAAGTCCAAACCGGAGTGTCCAAATTGTGGTAGGCAGCACACTGGGAAGTGTTGGCGGAATAATCGAAACTGTTACGAATGTGGTTCACCTGATCATTTCATCCAGAATTGCCCTGAGAGAGACGACTAGGAAAGGAAACAATAGGTAAGATCAAGCAATGTATCTTCGAGGAGTAGATCACAAAAGAACCCGAGAAGTGGGACTAGTAGTAGAGGTGCGCCTCGAGATTCTGCTGTGAGATCGGAGGGTCGAGCACTAGCAAGATCTTATGCCATTCTCGCTCACGAAGAGGCATCATCTCTAGATGTGATAACGGGTACTTTTTCTCTTCATGACACCTCTGTTATTTCTTTGATTGATCCGGGGTCTACCCATTCTTATATTTGCATAAGATTGGCATCTAGTATGAGCATGATTGTTGAGTCTACGGAATTTGTAGTAAAGGTGTCAAACCCGTTAGGCAAACATGTACTAATTGACAAAGTGTGTAGAAATTGTCCTTTGACAATTAAAAGTTATTGTTTCCGGCAAACCTTATGTTGTTTCCTTTTGATGAGTTTGACTTGATTCTTGGTATGGATTGGTTGACTGCTCATAGTGTTTTAGTGAACTGTGGTAGTAAATTTATTGAATTGAAATGTGAAAATGGAGATGCTATTCGGGTTGAATCAGGTGGGTCTGATAGTTTGCCTGTGATAATTTCAACTATGATAGCCGAGAAAGAGTCCTATCTCGCTTTTGTGCTAAATACTCAAGAGTCTGAAGTAAAGATCGAATCAGTGCCGGTGGTATGTGAGTATTCAGATGTATTCCCAGAAGAGTTACCCGGATTGCCTCCTGTTAGAGAGGTTGAATTTGGGATTGAGATAGTTTCGGTAATGGCACCTACTTCTGTTGCTCCATATAGAATGGCACCTTTAGAGTTGAAAGAGATGAAAGCTCAGTTGCAAGAGTTGACGAAAAAAGGTTTTGCAAGACCGAGCTATTCCCTGTGGGGTGCCCCGATGCTTTTTGTGAAGAAGAAAGACGGGCCGATGAGGTTGTGCATAGACTACAGACAGCTAAACAAAGTGACTGTGAAGAATAAGTACCATTTGCCAAGGATAGATGATCTATTTGACCAACTGAAGGGAGCTATGGTGTTCTCTAAGATAGACCTAAGATCTGGCTATTACCAGTTGAGAGTTAAGGAGCAGGATGTGCCGAAAACTGCATTTCGGACGAGGTATGGCCATTATGAGTTTCTTGTCATGCCGTTCGGTCTAACAAATGCTCCTGCGATTTTTATGGATCTAATGAACCGTGTCTTCCGACCATATTTGGACAAGTTTGTAGTTGTCTTCATCGATGATATACTGATTTATTCTCAGGACGAGAGTGATCATACAGAGCACCTGAGAATTGTTTTACAGACTTTAAGGGACAAGCAATTATATGCTAAATTTAGAAGAGTGAGTTTTGGCTCCGAGAGGTCGGATTCTTAGGACATATTGTGTCGGGTGATGGTATTAGAGTTGATCCAAGTAAGATCTCCGCTATTATGGAGTGGAAACCGCCAAGTAATGTGTCAGAAGTTAGAAGCTTTTTGGGTTTAGCGGGGTATTGCAGACGATTCGTGAAGGGATTCTCCATGATTGCTGCCCTAATGACGAAACTGTTGCATAAAGATGTTAAGTTTAAATGGACTGAGAAATGTCAATAGAGTTTTGAGAGACTGAAAACATTGTTGACTGAGGCGCCGGTTTTAGTACAACCTGAGTCAGGGAAAGAGTTTGTGGTCTACAGTGATACGTCATTGAATGGTCTCGGTTGTGTGTTGATGTAAGAGGGTAAGGTAGTAGCTTACGCCTTGAGACAGCTAAAACCGCACGAGAAGAATTATTCGACTCATGACTTGGAGTTGGCTGTGATTATTTTCGCATTAAAGATCTGGCATCATTATTTATATGGTGAGATGTCTCGAGTCTTCACCGATCATAAGAGTTTTAACGTACTTGATGTGTTAAAAGGATTTAAATCTGCGGCAGTGACGGTGGCTTGAATTATTGAAATATTATGAGCTAGTGATTGATTTTCATCCAGGGAAAGCGAATGTAGTCGCTGATGCCTTGAGCAAGAAATCCTTGTATGCTTTGAGAGCCATGAGCACAAACTTAGCGTTGTCTGATGGTGGTGCTATATTGGCCGAATTGAGGGCTAGACCACTATTTATTCGACAAATATGTAAAGCTCAAAAGAATGATGATGAGATGCAAGTTAAGAGAGTTAAGTGTGAATCGGGGAATGATTCTGATTTTTGGGTGAGTGCGGATGACTGTTTGATATTTCACGACAGAATTTCTGTACCGAAAGATGATGAGTTGATTCAGAAAATTTTACATAAAGCACACGGTGGTTATTTGTCAGTGCATCCCGATAGCACGAAAATGTACAATGACCTGAAGAAGTTTTATTGGTAGCCGAGTATGAAAGGAGACATCTCTGAGTTCGTGACGAGATGTTTGACCTGTCAACAAGTGAAAGCAGAGCATTAAGTACCTTCGGGATTACTCCACCTTGTGATGGTTCCCGAGTGGAAGTGGGATCAGATCACCATGGACTTTGAAACGGGGTTGCCTATGACTCCAAAAAAAAGATGTTGTGTGAGTTATTGTTGATAGACTAACGAAGTCGGCTCACTTTATACCAGTGCGTATTGATTATGCTCTTGATAAGTTGGCCGAGCTGTATATTGCGGAGGTGGTGAGATTACATGGAGTGCCTGTATCTATTATCTCGGATAGAGATCTGAGATTTACATCAAGGTTTTGGAAGAAGTTGTAGGAAGCCTTGGGTACAAGGTTGAATTTTAGTACTGTGTTTCATCCCCAAACCGGTGGCCAGTCTAAAAGAGTAATTCAAGTTCTTGAGGATATGCTTCGAAGCTGTGTGTTAGAATTCGAAGGTAGTTGGGAAAGATACCTACCTTTGGTCGAATTTGCCTACAACAATAGTTATCAGTCGAGTATACGGATGGCACCGTAAAAAGCCTTGTATGGTCGTAAGTGTCAGACACGTTTGTATTGGACCGAGCTTAGTGAGAAGCAAATTCATGGGGTCAATCTAGTTAAAGAGACCGAGGAGAAATTGGAAGTGATCCGTAATAGTCTAAAGGCTGCTTCAGACAGACAAAAATCGTATGCAGATTTACACAGAAAAGAAATTGAGTTCTAAGTGGGCAACAAGGCATTTCTAAAAGTATCCTTGTGGAAGAAAATATTAAGATTTGGTAGAAAAGGAAAATTGAGTCCACGATTCATAAGGCCGTATGAAATTACCAAAAAGATTGGACCAGCAGCAAATTGGTTGGCCTTGCCGGCAGAGTTAGAGAAAATACACAATGCATTTCATGTGTCGATTTTGCGACGATATCGCTCCGATCCTTCGCATGTAATCCTTCCAACGGAAGTTGAGATACGATTGGACATGACTTATGAAGAGGAGCCGATTAAGATATTGGCTTGGGAGATTAAACAGTTGAGAAATAAGGACATAGCCTTAGTAAAAGTGCTATGGCAAAAACACGGTGTGGAAGAGGCTACATGGGAACCAGAAGAAGCCATGAGAGAACAATATCCAAACCTTTTTGCCGGTCAGGTTTTCGAGGGCGAAAATTTCTAAATGAGGGGAGAGTTGTAATAGCCTGATTTTGGGGCTAGTCAGAACAGTGGTCTCGGGATCACTAATCCGAGGTTGAGGAAAATTATTTTGAAGTTATTTTATGTGTTATGGCATTAATATATGGCTATATGAAAATTTTGGTGCTTTGATTTTAGCAATTTTATGTTTAATTGTGAAAAGGACTAAATCGCATAAAGTGCGAAAGTTCTATTTTTCAAGGTAGAGGTGTCTAATAGCCATAGAATATTAAATTGGAGGTCCTTATTGTGCAATTAGGCCAATTGGGGTGTGTTCGCCGGCCATGGGAAGCAAGGGGACAAGGGCATTAATTTTAGTCAAAAATTTGGTGACATTAGGTGATAAAAAAATGAATAAAATAAGATAAAAAGACGAGATATCATCTTTTACTATTCCTTCTTCTTCTACCATCGAAAATTGAGAGGAATAAGGGTTCTTGGAGTTCAAAATTTTCAGCAAAACAAATCTCTTACAAGTAAGTGATTTTGGTGGTTTTAATTGACAATTTTTATACTTTTAGAGTCCCCAAAGCTTAAGCTAGCTAATGAGGGGACTAATTTGCAATATGGTTGAAAGTATAGGGACTTGCCATGAGAGATTTTATGTTGTTTACTGAGTTTTTATGGAAGAAAATGCATGCTAATGAGAGGAGAAACAACTTTTGTGAAAGGTGTTAGCATGAAAACACCTAAATAGGATTTGAATGCAAAGATTAAAAATGTGTAATAAATGCATGAAATAGTTAGATTTGTGAGTAGTTGAAAGAGAATTAAATGTTTATCTAGGCTTGTTTAATGAGAAAATGTGTTGAAAAATGATTTACGAGCCTAGGGGCAAAATCGTAATTTTGCCATAGTACAAGGGCAAAATGGTCATTTTGCCTAAGTAGAGGTTATGATTTATTATGATTGTACAATGCTGTAAATGAGTGAATTTTGTTATTATAGACCAAGAAGAGCGCGGAGTTCACCTTGATCGAGGAAAAGGTAAGGTTACGGAATAGACCGTTGATCAATACGTTTTGCACCGAGGTAAGTTTATGTATAACATTGCATCTTAAATATATATGTTGTTGCTTATTGGTGCAATGTATGATTGAGAGCAATTATGATTGAAGTGGATTGAATTCGGTAGATAATGAATAATTCTTGTATGAACGTTGAAATAGACATGTAATGTGGAATAATGTCCGTAGTAATTATTGGTGGACTGTGTGCGATACCACCTTCATTATACTTGTCGGTGGGTTGTGTGTGATACCACATTGTTACTTAATTACGATGGGCTGAGTGCGATACCACCAAATGATTGGCATTGTTATGATGTGTTGTTTCATGTGGTTATGTAGGGATAAGTGCAGGGTTGTATGATAATGAATGTGAGTATTATGCTCGTGACATGGTTGGAATGTGGTAAGAGGTGAAACGAGTAAGCACGACTATGATATGTGAATTGCTCTTGCTTAGTTTGTATGCTAAATGTTGAATATCATATGTTATGATGTCATTTGTTTATATGTAAACTTACTAAGCTTAAAGCTTACTCCCCTTTTCTTTTCCCTTGTTTTATAGAGTCAAAGAGCCAGGCCGGGATACGAAGATAATTGGAAGATCACCCGCACTATCAGCTCCTCTCGGTATATCTAGAATTAGTGTTTTGAGTATGGCATGTATAAGGACTAGACTAGATAATTTGTTTTGTTATTTTGGCCAAGAGTGTGTTGGCCCCTTTAAAGATGAATTCTTTTGTATATAGCCATAGTTGATGGCTCATTATTATATATGAAAAGATGAAGTTATTCATGGAGGTGTGTATTGCAAATCTGAGTTATTTAGTGATTTGGATGGATGAATTTATGTTATATGAGTTAGGGTGGTGAAAAGAGCTTGGTAAATAGCCTTGTTCTTGTCCACACAGGTAGGCACACGGGCGTGTGTCTAGGCCGTGTGTGACACACGGTCAGTCCCATGGGCGTGTGACTAGGCCGTGTGTCCCCTGCTTATTAGTTTTACAAGTCAGTAAGCTTTGTAATAAGCACACGGATAGAGACACGGCCGTGTGTCTTAGCCGTGTGGAAGGCACGGCCACAGACATGGGTGTGTGCCCAGGCCGTGTGAAGTCTGCACCTTGAATTTGGAATTTAAATCACCACATGGTTGAAGCACACGGGAGTGCAACAGGCCATGTGGATTAAGTCAAAGGCGACCACGGGCCAGCCATATGGGCGTGTGCTAGGCCGTGTGATACAAGTCAGTGTCAACCACAGGTGTCGAACACGGGCGTGTGGCCCCTGTTTAGGTAAAATTTTCCTAAGTGCATAAAAGTTTTCGAATTATCTCCGAAACCTTTCGGAAGCATGTTTAGGGCCTTGTAGGTCCATTATAAGGATGTTAGACTTGCGAATGGAAAAGATTTAATTTGAAATGAAATTTGATAGCCCATAGTTGTATGACCGTGCGAGTTAAGTACGGTAACGCCTCGTACCCGATTCCGGCGTAGAATATGGGTAAGGGGTGTCACACCAAAGTTGTATGTGCTAGCAAGTTAAGTCCTGTAATGCCTCGTACCCGGTTTCGGAGTGGAATACGAGTAAGGGTTGTTACATTACTAATAAATGAATTTTTGAAAGAACTATTTATGAGTTAAAGGAGCTCATTAAAACATGATATTCAATCAAAGATAACAAAGTTTATAAAATTAACACAATGATTAAAGGTTTACAAATAAGTCCATTGGATGACTTGCACTTTTTGAAATAGTTTAGCCAATTTATGTATATTTCATATTTATTTCCAAATTAAGCCAATTAATTTAATTCTTCATAAAGTTTTAGTCAAGATTCCAAAATCATATCAATTAACAATTATTCACTTATTATTTTATCAATTTGTTTAAACATTCTCACATGTATTAATCATTCCATCACTTATAACCATTTTGTAACATTTCAAATTGATCTACTATTTTTTACCCTCCTCCTCTTCTCTATTCCACACCCTTTATGTGTATATATTAGAATCTTTAGCTTTTAGCATGATATGCTTATATGTAACATTAACTATAGTTCCACTATTTACTTATGTGTTCATATCAAAGTTGTCTACTTGTGTCATAGTCACTAAATTATTTATATCTTGAGCCAAAGAAATCAAAATTATGATCTTCTTATTATATTTGAAATTAGACTCAATGAAATTTTTACCATAAAAAATTTGAAATTTCCACATAAGCCAATTAATACAGTTCATTTTTTAAATTTGCCCATGTTTTGCTACTTAACAGCTTTGACGCTTCTTCACTAAAAATTAATTATCTTTTAGTTCGGGAATTGTATCATGTTACTGTTTGTTTCAATTGAAAATAGACTCATTAATATTTTTGGAATATTAATTCCATATCCTAAATATTTTTTTACAATTTTTTATGATTTTTCAAAGTCCGAATAGGGGAACCCGAATCCATTCTGACCTTGTCCTACAAAAACTAATATATCTCAAAATATACAATTCCTTGCTTTCTTTCATAAAAAAACTAGACTCAATAATATTTAATTTAATATTTAATTCAACCTCTAACTAAATTTATATGATTTTCGGTGAATTTTCAAAGTTAAGCTACTGCTACTATCCAAACTATTTTAATGAAAATATTTTCTTTCCATAGTTCTTTGCACTATCATTCATTCAATCATACATAATCATCATACTTTTGATTACTATTCAATCTAATAACTTATGTTTATATGTAGATTACATATTCATTTCTTAATCTTAGTACTTTCAAAATACAAATTACATTATTTCCTACTTATCAATTTATTGTTTTAAGTCTATACTACATCAAATACTTTCTTTTTCTAGTGTTTAGATTAAAATATATGTTTCATACACTTCATCACAACATGATTAACTCAACTATTAAGATACAGGTAGGGTTAGTATGAAACTTATCTCCTTCGCCAAGAATTTCTTCCTTTCTTCTTCATTTCCATTCCTTTCTCATCTTCACCACTTTCCTTCCCTTTTTCTTCTCATTTTCTTCACTTTCATCTACTATTTTCTTACTTCTAAATTGATGAAAATATTCTATAGAATCTCTACTTTATCTTTTCTCGTGTCTATGAAAATTTTCAAGAACTTTGGATGAAAAAGTGGATTTTCATGGCAAATGATCAAATTGCAAAAAAAAAAAAAAAAAAAAAAAACTTTCCCTTTTTTAGCTCTCTCTTACGTTGGAGCATGGAAGGATGATAATTTCTCATCTTTCATCCCTTTTTATACTAATATTTTCGTGATAAAATATTAATAAAAGTCTAATTATAACATTAATATTATAACATTTATCTAATTATTAATTTAAAATATCATTGAAATATCTCGCATGTCGTCATTACACTCTAGAATTCTCTCTCATGCTAATTGATCATTTGCCCTTTATAATCCTTAAAAATTTCATCCTTGAATCACCACTTAATTTAATGAAATTTTGATTTCGTCTCTCATATTGATTATTTGCCCTTTATAATCCTTATAAATTCCATCCTTAAATCATCATTTAATTTAATAAAATTGTGATTTAGTCCCTCATAATTCTTCATCTATTCAATTTAGTCTGTATTCATCCATTTTCCTTATTTCCTATACTCTTCCATCCTTGAAATATTTGCATTATTAGCCCTTCAACTTTTCCATATTTATACTTTAACCCCTCATATTTTTAATATTTACACTTGAACCACAAAACTTTTCATATTTTTACGATTTAGTCTCTAACTAAAATTAATATTTCACAACATACTTCTTATTTCATTTTTCTCTAACATCCCTTATTATTTACTTTCTTTATATCTTATTTCATTAAAATTATCTCATATTGTTTTCTACTAAAGGGATTTTGAGGATGTTACACGAATCCATCATCATCAAAAGAAAAATTCACCATCAATTTATAACACAGTGTTTCTAATTTTAGTCCTATTTCATTAATTTTTGATCATGATGTATTTAGTGGGCAGGAACATAAAATAATTTCTTTCGTAAAATAACGAGCTTGTTTAACCTTTTGTTCAACTTTGGATGGGTAAATTTTGTAATTTCTATGTCACTAACATTTAAAAGCACGTTCCAACCACAAGGTTAGCGTTTTTAATTTCTCAATCTCATAGCATCTTCAAATTCTTCTTCTTTGATTTGAAATCTTCAAGTTATTTTAAACATGGCTTCAACTTTTTTAAGAATTACTTGATAGTTGGGTTGTTATTGAGTAATTTTAGGAGAAAGTTTCCTATAATGTGATTTTAACATTAGTGAATTTTCTTCTTTTTTACCCGTGGTTTTTCTCCGAAAGAGTTTCCACGTAAAATCTGTGTTTTTTTTTCTTTTTTTTTTCTTTACGAGCCTTCTATATTGCCATTGTTGACGTTCAATTTTTACATTATGCTTATAGGTTTGGATAGAAGTCTTAATGGGTCGAATTAAGGTCAGATTTAAAAAAAAAATTCAAACTTAAACTTGATTTACCTAAATAATCAATTTTCCTGATAAAAAAATTAGTTATAAAAATATATAATATTAATGCAAAATTGCAAATTATTATATATATTGATTATTTTTATATAATGAAATAAACTAGACTGAATTGATTTTGGATTGAAAAATAGAAACCCAAGCATGACCTATGAACACTTTTAGATACTTGATAAACAATTACAAACACTATTTATATACAATGCCAACGTTGTTTAAGGTGGTTCACATTACTTTCTTCTTCTTCTTTTTTTTTTGATACATTACAAATTGGGAGAGAGGATAATGTTGCTAGATTTTTAACCTTAAATTTTGAGGTGCCAACAAATAATTCTTAATCTGGTAAATTAAATAAATAATATTTATCTTAATTTTTTGTTGATGCAATAAAATTATATACATTTTAACATCAACATAAAATTTAAAAAAAATAATCAAAATTTTCAAAAGAGTTGTTAAGAATATCATGTATATAAGCACTCTCAAGAAATTTAAAAGTTTTTTATTTAATAAATTATTCACATTAATATAAAATGTGAATTAGTTTATATTTTTTTAAACAGCTTTACTTTGGGTAAAATATATTTACTTTAATATTAAAATAAATGGCTTTTATGAGTAAAAACCATAAGTTAAAGGCTTATTTAACTACAAAAATAGGTTAAGGGCTTGTGTAAAAACAATATAGTGAGTTGAAGGAGAATAAAAAGAAAATATTAAATGAGGAGGGCTTACAAGGCAATTAACCATATTTAAAGTTTGGTGTCACCCTTTCCTTTTTTTTTCTAGCAGCCACTCTAAATGGAAAAATTCCATAACAGGTCCCTGAATACTTTATATCATTACATTTCAATTCGGTGCTGCCAATTTGACAGGCAGCACCAGTAAAATTATATCATTTTGGTAAATAATCTTATGGGCATACCATTTCAATTATTAATTTTATTTTTTGTATAATTTAGGTGAAAAAGCCTTAACTTTTACTTAGTTTATCCATTATCGAAATTTCTATATTGAAAATTTAAATTTTAAAACATTAAAATCAATTAAATGAAAGATAAAATACAAAAATGATCATTAAAGTATTCTTTGTGTTTCATTTTAATCACTGAACTTTTTAAATTTTTTATTTTGGTCATTAAACTGTACAAAATCAAATATTTTGATTACTGAACATTAATCGTCGTTCATTTGAATAGTAACGGAAGTGCTGATGTAAGTTTTTTTTATTGATCTAATAATAAATTTAACCCCCTAATAATCCTGTAATAAACACATCTAGAACTTTTTGCTCACACAATTTTTCTAAAACAGCACAATTATATCTTGGACTCTTAAAATTAAAATAAGATAATTCAAAATATGTTTTAGAGTTAAAATATATTTTTTTCTTTTTGGTGAATTATAAGATGAGGGCAAAGCCCTAACAGCAATTCAACTAGCGCAACTCGACTCAGGCTATATCTAAAGCAATGAACACCCTAACCATCTAAATAAAAAATGTCTAAATCACCCTCAAACTTGAAAAGCATCAGCATTATCTGCTTGGGTGATGGTCCTCCAATCACAATATTTTTCTTATTTGAAAATTCTTAGAAACAAAATCTTGTAAGACCTTGTTTAGTATTGCTTAAAAAAGAAAACATTTTTAGAAGAAAGGTTGTGCTAAACAAGTTTTTTTTTTTTTTTTTGCTGAAAATTTTGGCTTTTGGAAAGGAAAAGCTAAAATTTTTAGTTTTTCCCCTACCAAAAGCACTTTTGGTGCATAATTACTTTTTCACCTGTAACAGCCCGATTTTGGGCCTAGTCGGAACAGTGGTTTTGGGGCCACAAATCTGACGAGAAAAATCTTATTATTATTATATTTTTATGGTCTACGATTTCACAAAATAATTTTTTTGAAAATTTCGTTCAAAAATTTTGACGTTTGGGCACTGAATTTAGTCAAAAGGACTAAATTGTAAAAAGTGTAAAAGTTAAGTTCTACATGCTAGAGGTGTCCAATTGTTATGAAATTTTAAATTGGAGGTTCTTATATGGTAATTAGACCATTTTTTAAGTTGGTGGAAAAAATAGACATGGTTAGGCATGTTTCCAAAGTTTTTCATTAAGGGCATTTTGGTCATTCAGTTATTAAAATGAATTAAAAACAAAACTAAAAGCCAACTTTTGTCCATCTTCAACCCCTTGGACGAAACATGCATGGAGAAACCATGGCTAGGGTTTTTCAAGCTTCCAAGCTCGATTGTAAGTCCGTTCTAGCACCGTTTTTAATGATTTTTACGTTTTTGAAATCCTCGTAACACGATCTCTCTATTTCTACCATTTATTTGAGCTAGGATTGATGTTTGAAAATTTACCCATATGAGAAATGCTTGTGTTTTGATGTTTAATGGTAGAATATGAATGCTCGGTATGTAATAAACGACTTTTACTAAGTGATTTTTGGTGAAATTGTAAAAAAAAGGACTAGTTTATAAAAAGTTGTAAAATGTGTGTAAGTGTGTGAATAAATGAAAATTGTGGACTGCTATAGTTATGAAAATGGTTCGTCTAGGCTTAGAATATAAAGAAATTGAATAAAAATCATTTTACGAGCCTAGGGGCAAAAGTGTAAATATGACAAAGTTTAGGGGCAAAAATGTAATTTTTCCAAAATGTGAATTTAGGATAATTTGAGTAGCAGGATGAATAAATGAGTTAAATGTGTTGTTATAGATCAAGGAAATGAGATTCGGACTTAGAACGGGGGAAAAACAAAGAATATGACGAATAAGTCCTTTTCACCGACTGTGCTACCGAGGTAAGTTTGCATGTAAATAATGCATCGTTTTTGCTTACGCTTTCATATTTTGATATATTTTGTGAAGTGTGGCTGAATATTGAACGAAATTGACAAAGTATCGAAATGTGAAAAATTTCCTGGTTGAACCTTAGGAATGGAATAGGATACAAGTGACATGTTACTAGAGACCTATGTGAAATCTATGTGAAATTGTGACTAAGTGAATCCGGGTGCTGGTCTTAAGTTCTACCAGTGGCTGGGCATACCAGCATGTGTTGTAGATACCTGACAGCTTGTATGAGCAGCACTGAGTAGTAACGAATGACTAACAACTTGTTTGAGCAGACCCGTGAAAGTGAATAGCTCGAGAATGAGCCTCTATGTGAAAAGTGATGTGAAGTAGCTTTGGCTACAAGTGTGGCACTTATGTGCAAACTTCGATGTATCCAATAATATTTCGATGTGTTCAACGGGAAATGACTAAGTATAAACGAATATGACTAAGTGATGAATAAGTGTATGTATGTGTGTGTAAATTTTTCAGCAATGTGCTCGATAGGTGATCGACCTTTGGTAAGTTTGATAAGGGGTAAGTGTTACTATGGAAGTTAATACAAAGAAATTATGAAAGAGTAAAATTTGCAATAAAACAGTTTTGGGACAGCAACAATTATGTGTCTTTGAAAAATCACCAAAATGGTGAAAATTGAATTAGAAGTTGAATAAGATATGAAATTAAAGCTTATTGAGTTTATTTTCGCATAAATGAAACGGTGTAAGCGAAAGAATTTCATATACTGAGATATTTGAATTTATGTGAGACAAGGTTAGAATGATTTCGGAATCCCCTGTTCCAACTTTGGAAAATCACTAAAAATTGTATAAGAATAAATATGGGTTATAATTTATATTCCTAAAATTCTTAATGAGTCCATTTTCAAAAGAAACAAACTGGAACATCATCCGAATCTTGTACAAGGAGATAATTTATTTTTAGTGAAGAGGGTCCGGAACTGTCGGATAGTAGAACAGAGAAGACTTTAAAGAATAAACTGTACTTATTCGCTAAACCAAAAATTCTAAAAATTTTATGGTAAAAAGATATGTGAATCTTGTTTCAGGGAAAATTAACAGATCTTAATTTGAAGTTTCGTAGTTCAAGTATAAATAATTTAGTGACTGTGACTCAAGTAGAAAGCTTGAGATGAACATGAATAAATAGTGGAACTATGTGCAATTATGAGTGCATTATCTTGAGAACATATTGTGAAGATTTATAAAAGCCTGTTAATAAATCAATTATTATTTACATACTTACTTACTAAGCTATAATGCTTACCCCCTTCCTTTCCTTTTTCCTATAGTGTCACAGATGCTAGCTCGAGTTGGAGGTCGTTAGAGATTCTGTCACACTAACAAGTTATTGATTGATATTGTATCAATGATCTTCAAGTATTTTTAAGTCTATGGCATGTATAGCGACTTGATTATGTGTATATGTTATTATGAGTTGGCCTAGAATGTTACCCTATGCTATTTGATGGTTATTGTTGTATAAGGCCATTTAATGTAGCTAATATTTGTTATGTTATAAGTCTATGATAATGCATTTCAAGGATGTGTATGCTTGCATGTGAATGGTTAAATATGTGTGTGTGTGTGTGTGTGTGTGTGTGTGTGTGTGTGTGTGACTATGCATGATGAATGTGGTTTGTAAATGGTATGTGGATGTCTTAGTGTGGATGTTTGAATGCTTAATAATACATGTTGTGCGATGATAAATTTGTATAAATGTATAAGTGTTTTGGGGTGGCAAAGGGCTTGGTAAATAGCCTTACTTGTGGCTACACGGGCAGCTACACGGCCATGTGCCCAGGGTGTGTGAAGTCTGCACTTGATTTTCAGAAATTCGAAACGCCACACTGCCTAACACAAGGGCGTGTATCTCAGCTGTGTGAAGGACATGGCCTTGGACACGGGCGTGTGCCGCTGTTTTTCAAAAAAATTTCTAATGTTTTCCAAAGTTCTCAGTTTAGTCTTGGGCCACTTCCAAAGTATGTATTGGGCCTCGTAGGCCTTATTTAGGGACTCAAAGATAAAAATTTGAAAAGTTTTAATTTGGATGAAATTTTATGACTCGGTTTAATACGTTTACAGGTGTGTGTGTATGTGTGTGTGTGTTCCGGTAATACCTCGTACCCTATTCCGGCGTCAAATACAGGTAAGGGGTGTTACATTTAATGGTATCATAGCTATGGCTTAGTCGATTCTCGGACTAATGTAGCGTATACGAGTCTAGCTATACATGTCATAAGTGAACTGTGATAGTGTGATATCTCCTGACTCCGATGAGATTTGTTTTGGTTAAAGCAGGGATGCTTTCCAACCGAGCTACCATCGATAATGATGAAAGGGGTTAAGTAAGTTCGTGTAAGTTAGTGATCATATTGATTTGCCTGAATTGATTCTCTATGATTTGCGATGATATGTATGTGTTAATGGATGCAATGGATTAACCATAAGTTGAGGAATATGGATAAAATGTTATCGTTCCAATTAATCATTGCATTTCGATAAATCAGAGTGACTTTTTGCAGTGAATAACATGAAAAATTTATTTTGAGATGAGCTTATTACGATTGGTTGATATTTATATGTGATAATGCTGAGTGTGTTACTAAGATATTTGAAAATGTGTTCATGATTAGTAGAAACCTAGAGATGTGTAATTAAAGTACATGATATTGTGTTGGTATTAAATGCTATATTGTATGTGTGTGTGTATAAGAGTCAAAACTTTAAAAGTTTTGCAATCTTCACCCCGTTACCGGTATAGTGTCATATGACGAAGTTCACGAGATTTATATTAAATAAGCTCACAAGTGGGGAAACTAAATAGTTCAGTGGTGGAATAATTAATGATGTGATTAAAGATGGGAATGATTTAGTGAGCAAAGACAATTATGAGAGAGATATCAGATTATTCTAAAGATTATTTGGAATGCATAAAGCCATAGCTAGAGAAGGAGTTAATTTCGATTAAATCGACTCATTCAGGTGTGATTTCTAAAGATTGTATTTACCGGGAATTCTTCTAAGTTGATTTTGTTAATGAATGAAATATTATGAGATTAGTGATGACAGAATTAGTTAGAAGAATAATGTTTGAATGTAAAGATGTTTGAGTATGACAGTTACAGTTAAGCAATTTACGACTATCTCTTTTGGGTATTCTATGTGTTTATATATTCTCAGAGGGATTTGTAATTTCTCATTTTCTGATGGAATTATCGTTGGTCTGATTGATCTATGATCGACATTCTGCTATATTCTATTGGTATTCTATTTCGCTACGTTTGAGATAAAAAGTTGATAGTGAATTTGTAACACCCCTTACCCGTATTCGACAACTGAACCAGGTACGAGGCATTACCGAACTTAACTTGCTTAATCATACAATATCAATCCTTAAGAACTTTATTCTAAATTAAAAATTTTCATTCGAGACCATAATGTCCTTATTATAGGTCTACAAGACCCTAAACTTGCACCTGGAATGATTCGAAACCAAACTAGAAACTTTTGAACACTTAGAAAATTTTAACATAAAAGAGGGCCACACGTCCGTGTAAAAGGTGGGACACGCCCGTGTGGCATATCACATGCTCGCGTTCCACACCCGTGTGGATTTATTTTTCAATTCGAACCTACAGGGGTTTTCACACGGCCTGACACATGCTCATGTCCATAGCCCGTGTTCCTCACACGGCCATGACATGCTCATGTCTTCGCCCGTGTGTGAAAACCTTGACATTCTGTTTGTGACATCATCATCTCAATAAGGTCACACGACCAAGGCACATGCTAGTGTCTTTAGACCGTGAGTTGAACTAAATTCCTAATTTCAGGTGCAGACTTCACACGACCTGGGCACATGCTCGTGTCTTAGGCCGTGTCTCCCACAGAGTCGAGACACACGATCGTGTCTCTGCCCGTGTGTTTACTACTGAGCATACTAACTTGTCAACCTAGCATGCATAGGGACACACGACCTCTCAACACGCCCATGGGGTTGACCGTGTGTCACACACGGCCTAGACACACACCCGTGTGTCTACCCGTGTTGTAATAGCCCGATTTAGGGGCTAGTCGGAACAGTGGTTTCGGAACCACTAATCTGAGGTCAGAGAAAATTATTTTTATGTTATTTTATGAGTTAGAGCATGATTAAATAGGTCCATGAAATTTTTGGTGCTTTAATTCTAGCGATTTCATGCTTATTTGTGAAAAAGGACTAAATCGCATAAAGTGCAAAAGTTCTATTTTACAAGCTAAAGGTGTATAATAGCTATAGAATATTAATTGGAGGTCATTAAATTGCAATTTACCCCTCTAGTAATGGTTGACTGGCTATAGGGGACAAACAATGTCAAAATTGGTCAAAGTTGTTGAAGTTAGGTGGACTAAATTAAAGTTTTATATTAAAATAAAGAAAGAAAAGATATCATCTTTTCTCCTTCACTCATCCACCAAAAAATAGCAGCAAATAGGGGTTTGAAAGCTCAAAAATTTCAGCAAACTCTTCTTCTTACAAGTAAGTGTTTTAGTGATCATTTCTTGATAATATTTGTACTTTTGGAACCCCTAAAGCTTAAGCTAGCTAAAAAGGAGACTATTTTGCAAAATGGTTGAAAGTTTAGATTTTTTCCATGTGAGCTTTTAAGTTGTTTGCTGCATTTTTATGGAAGAAAATGAGTCTTAGTTGTTAGATAAACAACTTTTGTAAAGGTGTTATCATGAAAACACCTAAAAGGACCTTTTTGTGAAGGTTGTAAAACATGTGGTAAGTGTGTGAAATAATTAGTATTGAGGGTTGCCATAAGAGTAATAAATGTTCATCTAGGCTTGTAAAAAGAAGAAATTCGACTAGAATCGATTTACGAGCCAAGGGGTAAAATAGTCATTTTGTGAAAGTATAGGGCAAAATGGTAATTTTTCCAAAGTATGATTATTGAAATGTGTTGATTAATGTGATAATTAAATGAAATAATTTGTTATTATGTATCAAAAAGAACGAAGTATTAACCTTGACCGAGGCAAGGGCAAGGTAACAGACTAAATCAGCAATTTGGCCTATTTTGAAATCGAGGTAAGTTTGTGTGTAATAAATTCAATACCATGCTTGTATGATTTAAAATGTTGATATTTGTGTAAATGTTGATTTAAAGGGTAAGTTATGATACATGTTGAATTGAATTGGTGTAAGTATGATTACTGTGTAGGGTGGCATTTGGCTTGGTAGATAGCCTTTCAAATGTCCACACGGGTAGACACACAGGCATCTTTCTAGGCTGTGTGTGACACACGGCCAGCCCCATAGGCGTGTTGATTGGCCATGTGTCCCCTTGCGTGCTAGGTTTACAAGTCAATATGCTCATAGTAAACACAAGGGTAGAGACACAGTCGTGTGTCTCATCCGTGTGGGAGGCACGGCCATGGACATGGGCGTATGCCCAGGCCGTATGAAGTCTGCACCTAAAATTAGGAATTTAATTTGACACACGATTTAAAGACACGGTTTGTGCCTTGGCCGTGTGACCTTATTGAGATGATGACGTCATAAACAGAATGTCAAGGTTTTCACACATGGGCCAGGGCACGGGCGTGTCATGGCCGTGTGAGGGACATGGGCGTGTGTCCGACCGTGTGAAAATCCCTATAGGTTCGAATTAGAAAATAAAATCTACATGGGCTAAGAACATGGGCGTGTGTGACCACACGGCCTGCCCACACGGGCGTGTTCCATTCCACACAGACGTGTGGCCCTGATTTAAGCAAAAAATTTCTAAGTGTGTAAATATTTTCGGTTTAACCCCGAACCATTCTATATGTATATTTAGTGTCTCGTAGACCCATAATAGGGATTTTATGAATATGAATGAAAAAGTTTTAATTTGAAATGAAATTTTATGGCTCGATGTTGTGTGTTTGAGCAAGTTAAGTTTGGTAATGCCTCATGTCCAGTTCCGGCGTTGAATGCCAGTAAGGGGTGTTACATTTACTGGTATCAGAGCCAAGATTAGTCAATTCTCGGACTAACGTAGAGTAAGTATGACTCTAGCTATAGATGCCATATGTATGAGTATTTACATAATGATAGTGTGACGACTCCTAGCGATTTGAATTGTGTTTTTATATAGTAATAGATCATGATCGAGCTGCAACCGATGACGCTGCAAGTAATGAGTCGGCTTCCGCGCAAGGGACCGCGCCAATAGAGAGTAGACCTGAGACTTTGGGTCAGGGAGAAGAGGCTCGAGAAGCATTTCTCCATATGATGAGCATCTGGTACACTGAGTATATTCGAGCAAATCCTAATGCTCAACCCCCTCAACCCCCTCCACCCCCACCTATTCCTCAGCCCGCCCCTATAGCTTCCCAAGTGGTAGAGGTAGTAAGAAGAGAAAGGCCTCCGGTTGACAAAAATCGGAAACAAGGAGCTGAGGAATTTCGGGTTAGTAAAGATGATGATCTGGAGAAGGCGGAGTTCTGGCTTGAGAATACCATCAGAGTATTCGGTGAGCTATCATACACACCTGAAGAGTGCATGAAGTGTGTGGTATCTCTCTTGAGAGATTCGGCCTATCAGTGGTGGAACACCCTAGTGTCGGTGGTACCAAGGGGAAAGAGTTAACTGGGAATTCTTCCAAGAGGAATTTCGGAAGAAGTACATTAGTCAAAGGTTCGTCGACCAGAAAAGAAAAGAGTTCTTGGAGTCAAAGCAAGACCGAATGACGATGACTGAATATGAGAGTGAGTTTGTAGGGCTTAGCAATACGCTCAAGAGTGCGTATCGGCAGAAGCCATCATGTGTAAAAGGTTCGAGGATGGGTTGAATGAAGATGTCCGTTTGTTTGTTGGTGTCCTCGAACTAAAAGGATTTGTAGTGCTGGTAGATAGAGTCTATAAAGCCGAGGAACTGGTTAAAGAGAAAAGAAAGGCTGAAATCGAGTCTCGTAACTCGAAGAAGAGACAGTTAGGCAAGTCATTCCAGTCCTCATCCAAGAAGTCAAGAGATTTCACCATTCGACCAGCCACCTCAGCTGGATTTTCAAGTAGAAGTAAGGGTAAACAGTACCCGGGGTCTAAAGCTCAAACTACTTCGGTTACTAGTGTTGGCAACGCTCGATCGAGTGGACCAGAATGCTCGTAGTGTGGCAGATGTCATCCCGGGGAGTGCCGAGCAAACGAGAAAGCTTGCTTCAAGTGTGGATATCTAGACCATTTTATTAGAGATTGCCCCGAGGCGGGTGAGAAAGAGAAACCTCAGAATGCAAGGCCAGGAAGTCCTGCTAGAGGAAGACCACCGAGAAACCCGGGAAATGAAATGACTAGTAAGAATACATCTAGAGAGCAGACTGCAAGAGCTGAAGGTAGAGCACCGGTAAGAACATACGCCATTTGCACTCACGAAGAGGCATCTTCCCCCGACGTGATCACGGGTACATTTTCTCTCTATGATACTCATATTATAGGCCCAAAATCGGGCTATTACAACTCTCTCCCTTAGGGATTTTCGTCCCCGAAAATCTTACCAGAAGATTTTGTGTAAGTGTGTGAATAAATGAAAATTGTGGACTGCTATAGTTATGAAAATGGTTCGTCTAGGCTTAAAATACAAGGAAATTGAATAAAAATCATTTTACGAGCCTAGGGGAAAAAGTGTAAATATGAAAAAGTTTAGGGGAAAAATGTAATTTTGCCAAAATATGAATTTAGGCTAATTTGAGTAGCAGGATGAATAAATGAGTTAAATGTGTTGTTGTAGATCAAGGAAAATGAGATTCGAACTTAGAACGGGGGAAAAATAAAGAATATGACGAATAAGTCCTTTTCACTGATTGTGCTACCGAGGTAAGTTTGTATGTAAATAATGCATTGTTTTTGCTTACGCTTTCATATTTTGATATATTTTATGAAATGTGGCTGAATATTGAACGAAATTGACAAAGTATCGAAATGTGAGAAATTTCCCGGTTGAACCTTAGGAATAGAATAGGATACAAGTGACATGTCAATAGGGACCTATGTGAAATCTATGCAAAATTATGACTAAGTGAATCCGGGTGTTGGTCTTAAGTTCTACCAATGGCTGGGTATACTGGCATGTGTTGCGGATACCTGACAGCTTGTGTGAGCAGCACTGAATAGTAACGAATGACTAACTGCTTGTGTGAGTAGACCCGTGCAAGTGAATAGCTCGTGAACGAGCCTCTATGTGAAAAGTGATGTGAAGTAGCTTTGGCTACAAGTGTGGCACTTATGTGCAAACTTCCGATGTATCCAATAATATTCTGATGTGTTCAATGGGAAATGACTAAGTATAAATGAATATGACTAAGTGATGAATAAGTACAAGTATGTGTGTGTAAATTTATGAGCAATGTGCTCGATAGGTGATCGAACTTTGGTTAGTTTGATATGGGGATAGTGTTACTATGAAAATTAATACAAAGAAATTATGAAAGAGTAAAATTTGCAATAAAACAGTTTTGGGACAACAACAGTTATGTGTTTTTGAAAAATCACCAAAAATATTGAATTAGAAGTTAAATAATATATTAAATTAAAGCTTATTAAATTTATTTTCGTATAAAAAAACGGTGTAAGCAAAATAATTTCATATTCTGAGATATTTTAATTTTTGTGAGACAGGGTCAGAATGATTTCGGAATCTCCTGTTCCGACTTTGGAAAATCACTAAAAATTTTATAAAATAATTATAGGTTATAATTTATATTCCTAAAATCCTTAATGAGTCTATTTTCAAAAGAAATAAACAATAAAATCATCTGAATCTCGTACGAGGAGATAATTAATTTTTAGTGAAGAGGGGTCGGAACTGTCGGATAGCGGAATAGGGAAGACTTTAAAGAATAAACTTTGCTTATTGGCTAAACCAAAAATTCTGAAAATTTTATTATAAGAAGATTTGTGAGTCTTGTTTCAGAGAAAATTAGTGGATCTTAATTTGGAGTTCTGTAGTTCAATATGTAAATAATTTAGTGACTGTGACTCAAGTAGAAAGCTTGAGATGAACATGAATAAATAGTGGAACTATGTGCAATTATGATTACATTATCTTGAGAACATATTGTGAAGATTTACAAAAGCACGTTAATAAATCACTTATTATTTACATATTTACTAAGCTATAACACTTACCCCTTCCTTTCCTTTCTCCTATAGTGTCACAGATGCTAGCTCGAGTCGGAGGTCGTCGGAGATTCTATCACACTAACAAGTTATTGATTGGTATTGTATCAATGATCTTCAAGTATTTTTAAGTCTATGGCATGTATAGGGACTTGATTATGTGTATATGTTATTATGAGTTGGCCTAGAATGTTGGCCTATGCTATTTGATGGTTATTATTGTATAAGACCATTTAATGAGGCCAATATTTGTTATGTTATAAGTCTATGATGATGCATTTCAAGGATGTGTATGCTTGCATGTGAATGATTAAGTGTGTGTGTGTGTGTGTGATTTTGCATGATGAATGTGGTTTGTAAATGGTATGTGGATGTCTTAGTGTGGATGTTTGAATGCTTAATAATACCATGTTGTGTGATGATAAATTTGTATAAATGTATAAGTGTTTTGGGGTGGCAAAGGGCTTGGTAAATAGCCTTACTTGTGGCCACACGGGTTGCCACACGGCCATGTGCCCAGGGTGTGTGAAGTCTGCACTTGATTTTTGGAAATTCGGAACACCACATGGCCTAACACACGGGCGTGTATCTTGGCTGTGTGAAGGACATGACCTTGGACACGGGCGTGTGCCCCTGTTTTTCAAGAAATTTTCTGATATTTTCCAAAGTTCTCGGTTTAGTCCCGAACCATTTCCAAAGTATGCATTGAGTCTCGTAGGCCCTATTTAGGTACTCAAAGATAAAAATTCAAAAAGTTTTAATTTGGATAAAATTTTATGACTCGGTTCAATACATTTACAAGTGTATGTGTTCCGGTAATGCCTTGTACCCTATTCCGGCGTCAAAAACGGGTAAGGGGTGTTACATCACCCTTCTAACGACAAGATACTTTCCCTTCTTCTTCTTTTTTCTTTTTATTCTTAGTGTTTAATTACAAATGTGTTAATATCTAATTACAATTATTTAATGGTTATATTTAATTATTGAAAATATAGTTTATATATTCTAATTAAACTTTATAATAATTAATATTTGTTGCTTAAAAAATATTTAAAATTTATATTTCATATATTAAAATATTAACAATAAGTTATAATAAATTATTTTTTTATATTCTTACTACAATATAATAATATTAACTAATTTGAACATTATTTAAAGTCATTTGTTACTTGATAATACCATGTTTAAAATGAATATTTTATTTTTTAAAAATACTTTTTGACAACAATTCTAAACACTAAATCTTAAACCAAAATTTTCAAAAACAATTTTCCACGGCACTTTTTAAAAGTACTTTTCAAAAGTAATATTAAACTAGCCCTACATAAATGTTTAATTTCAACTTAGCTTCAACTTTGACCTTGTGATATTAATTCTTTTAAGTCTATCGCGCATGCATAAAAAAAATGTCTAACTAATTACTTTAAGCCCAGTTGAGTAATAATATCATAATCATGAATTGAATTTGCATGTTCAAACTAACAAAATTTACCATTGAACATACATCACAGGTGAAAATAGACTTGTTTATGGTTTGGGTTACTTGTATAGTTTCGAAGGTCTATTCAAAATTTGGGAAGGTTTGAAAAAATATTAGATCCGAAAAATAGACTTGAACAAAAAAATTAAACCCGTTTAAATTACGGGCTGAGCTCGAGTTTGAACATTTAATATGCGGCCCAACCCAGCCCAGCCTATTTTAAGTTTATAATACTTTATATTATGTTATTTTTATATATTATATAATTTAGAACATATTAAAAAAAATAAACCTATACTAAATATACAACACTACTCTAATATAAACATTAAAATAATATTAAGATCACTATATAAAAACTTTAATAAATAAAAAATGTAGAGAATTTTTAAATATTAAAATAATATAATATAAATATTTTTTAAAAAGTAATATGAACAGACTTAAAATGAGTTTCAATTGGTCTTTTGCAAATATAAATGGATTTGAATAAAATTTTAAATCTAGATTTTAGATCGGGCCGAAGTTGAACAAGAGTAAAGTATGTTGATATTATACTTAAACTCAACTCAAATCCAAACCCATGAACACCTCTAGATCTAACAAAACAAACACGGGAACCCAATTACATATTTCAAATTCCAAGTACTGGTACAAAAATGAGACATGAAAGATACCACCAACATAAAATAAGTCTTATTAAGACGATTACATAACATTAACATATACAAACGTACACAATACAAGTTACATAACAAACTACACAATTTCATACCAAAAACCACAAAGTTTCTAAGTTTGGGACAACCAAATTGAAGCAAACTCAAACTGACTTGAACTCAAACTCAAAAATGATCTAAACTTGAAACAACCAGAACATAAAATGACTAAATTCAGAGACAGATCCAATCCAAAATAATTGGAAAATTTTACAACCCCAACCAACCCAACCCAAATTTATTATGAATGTAAGCATCAAAATTCTTCTTCAGTAAATGATCAGCAAATGTCACTTGAAAGCCATGTTGCCTAGCATAATTGAGCCCCGCTGCCCATTTTTTCAACATATCCGTATCCACGGGTGCCAAATCTTGCATCTCCTTGATAGCAGCGCAGACTAAAACTTGAACATAACTCTGGGCAATCCCAGTAGCTTCCCCCCGAGCCTCTTCGATTTGGCTCGCGATAGGTCTGAGGTAGTCAGGAAGAAGATCCAAGGCATTAGTTTTCTTTAATGCCTCTTCTAATCCTTCCAATCTTTTGACAGACACTTTATTGTTGTTTTCGTCATAAAGTTGGCTCCCCAAACTCTTCAATAGAGACTGTATTCCTTCAAGAGTAGACAAACTTCCATGATTTTGATCTGGATCTTGATCAAGAGAAAAAAGCCATGGATATGCTGAACAAAATTAAAACAACAAACATAGAATACAAGTCATAATTTTGTAGTAGCCATATTGAAGTTTCAAAATTTTGATTTTGATTTCATCTATCATACAAATTACAGAAAATGATGTGTATATAATTATATATAAATCAGTTAAGTGTTATGAATGCACTCAAGAACCAGAGAGAATAGCACAGAAAGAGAGGGGAAAAAGAAGAAGAAGACCGAGAGAGAGAAGAAAACAATAGAATTCTTCGATTCAAAAATTGCATAACCGTTTTTCCCCAGCCATTCTCCCTAAATGGGAAAGTCGGCAACAGTTAGAAGAGGTGGTTACTGTGGCTGTTACTCGACAGTTGTAAAACCTCTCCAGTTCGCACTGTTTCACTAATGAGAAGGCTTCAGCAAAACGCTCCGTTTCATTAATGGTTCATAGAACCAAAACGGTGCTTCTCAACAACGGCTAATAGGCATAAGAAAATAACAGAATAACATCAGAGTTTGCAGTAGCATTTTCATCCATAACATTGAGATCTAATGCAATTCTGGCTTAGATCTGCCATTTTTAAAACAAATAGAGCGGCTTCCCTTGCGAAAAGATGTGGCTCTAAAAACTCTGAACAAGACTTGTCTCAAACTAGTGGATGCAGCTGTTGATTCTGTGTTTGAGTTTGCTGATCAGCCATTGCTCCCATCTCAAGTATAAAAATTCGGGTCATTTCGGGTTTTGAAATTCAGTTTGTAATAATGGGTTGTTCACAGAGTAATTTTGGGCCGATAGATGATATGAAGAAGCCGTTCAAGTTACCAACATCCAAGGGGAAATACCTCGTGATTTTGCTGAGGGTGTCTACATCAGAAACGGTTTGTCATTGATATAATCAATCTTTACCATTAAATACTAGGATGTTCCTTTACCATTTCCATCCATTAATTACAACAAACCCCGGCATCGATTAGGTCGAAAGGAAATTTTGGAGAACCACCTGTGTGTTTTATATGGCATTTTATCTCCCAAGGAGACTTCCTACAAGACACCAACTAAAAAATTCACCAATGCCTAAGTTGGTCTCATCTTTTCCTAGACTCAATAATTTTAATCCTTTAAATATCAAATTTTAGAAAAACTCAAGTTTATTTTGGTTGTATTCTGAACTGGTAGAATACTGTTTTTTGCTAAATGTTTGGATGTTGTCTATAAGTTTTTCATATTATTTTTGTTAAACGTTATTAGTTATTGTAATAAAAATGCAGGGCCAAACCACATATTTGGAGCATTAACATCAACGAGTTTGATGTTTGGGAGGTCAAGTTGCACTTGGATCGAAGGGGAAGGGATGCTTCATGCTTTGTATTTTTGCAAAGGCGTTGAGGGAGACTGGACCGTCCTTTATGAAAATAGATACGTGGAAACAGAGATATTGAAGCTGAAAAAACAACGGAACAAACCCTCGTTTCTACCTGCCTTAGAAGGGGATTCTCCAGCTATTTTGTCTGCGTATTTGCTTAACATGGTGTGTGTGTGCGCTTTGCCTTAATCCTTGCTTTTTGTTCTTTTCTAGTTTTCAATTAGCCCAATATTCAAACAACGCCACTTTACAACACTATTTCTAATTTCATTTGGGTCAGTTGAGATATGGTAAAGTAAATAAAGAAATAAGCAACACCAACGTATTTGAGCATGGTGGGAAGATGTACTCAGTAGCAGACAATCACAAACCTCAGAAGATTAACATCCTTACGTTTGAAACTTTGAATGATTACAGGCCATTTTCTTCTCATCCCAAGGTTGCTTTCACTCTTCTGAATTTATTCACGTTGCTGTACAACATATAATTTTTGGTACGTCTCATGTCTTATGTAACACAGAAAGCTCCAGGCACTGGGGAGCTTGTTATTCTGGGGATTGATGCAACTAAGCCTTTTGCTGAACTGGGAGCTTGTTAAAATTCAAGAACGCGTAATCGCTGTTGGAGACTTAGGTTCGTAGAATTTCAAATACTCAATCGAAGGTAAGTTTGGTCGCTTGTTGGATGAGCATCCCGTTTCGGGTTCAGTTGATTCGATCGTTTAAAGGATTTACTGAGTAAAACGTTGTTCAATTATAGGTGCTGGTGATCTCGGGATTGCGTAAAGAGCGAAAATGAACCAGGTGTGTACCCGAAAGTGCAAAAAATGAGGTTTCAGCGAAAGCCGAAAACCTCACTATCGATGCCACACGGGCGATGCAAGACTGTAAGTCACCACATGGCCGTGAGATTGACGAGCCAGGC
This sequence comes from Gossypium australe, assembly GCA_005393395.2. NCBI lineage: Eukaryota > Viridiplantae > Streptophyta > Magnoliopsida > Malvales > Malvaceae > Gossypium > Gossypium australe. Next base: position 100,768,351 of record CM016619.1, on the reverse strand, counting down.
CATGTGCGAGTGACACGGCCGTGTGCCAGACACACGCTCGACCAATTGGGCCGTGTGAGCTACACGGGCGTGTGGGCCCACACGGGTGAACCACACGGGCGTGTGGGATTCTGGGCCAGGCCATGTGATCCACACGGGCAGGCCACATGGACGTGTGAGCCCATTTTTTGATAATGTTCTGTAAGATTGCACGGCTTGCTCTAGTCGACTGTGGACCGAATATAGGATAGGTAAGTTTTACCTAGATTCCTAATTATGTGACTTGACTTTCTGATTTCTGTATTGAGCATGTATTCTGATATCTAAGTGTATGAACTGTGTTTGAAAAATAGCATGACCAGTTATGTATGTTGCATTGCATCGGGGTGGGTTGATGATTTAGAGGAAGTATCTGAAAGGCTCTCAAGCCTGTTATCTGGCAACTCAGCTGCAACGTTCTAATTATGTGCCGTATTCGGTACAGCATGGTGTGTAAGGATGAGTGGGTTGATTTTATCCCCACATGATGTGTTGGGTTGGACGGAGTTGGTGTGTAGAGGCTGGTGGGTAGGATTCTGCTATTCTGTCTGATCTGCTTATTACGTCTGAAATGGGCTAAGGCCCTAGAACATATCTGATTCTTTATTTGAGTGGGCTAAAGTCCACACCGTATCTGTAATGGGCTTAGACCCGAACTATGAATTTATGATTGTCTTCTGACTTTATGCCATGTGTATGTTTTCTGTGGGGATTACACACTGAGTTTGCGAAAACTCACCCTTTTTTGTTTAATTTGTTCATGTAATCCCTAGTAGTAGACGAGTCGGTGCAGCGGAGTACTCGGTGGTAACCACGGCTTTGGACCTTTACGATTTTTACTTTTATTTATGGTTTTGATTATATTTGGGGAGTTTTATGTAATATGGTTTTTACGGATTTTCGTTTGAATTGGGATTTTTTATATTTTATAATAGTTAGAAGTAGGAAAACTCGAGTTTTCAAAATAAACAAATGCTTTATCAAATACACATGAATTCACGAATTATTTTAAAAAGCTTCTGCAACGTATAATGTTTTGAAAATGGATAATGAATGAATAAACGACATGTTTTTTTACGGTAACCTAAGATATCGAAAATAGCTTTATTGTAATTACGTTTTCTAAAGAACTATCATGTGACATCGTCAGATTCGGCCACAACGTCTAGGCCAGGTTGCAAAACTCGGTTGTGAATTTGGGTTGTAAATGTATATGTATATGTATATATCAGTTGCCTTGATTAATGTATATGTATATATTTTCTAACTTGTATGTATTTTGAAACCAAAAAGAAAATGAAGTAGAAGGGTTGATAAAGGTAGAATATCATATGTTTGAGAAGAACACATTCGGCAGCAGAGCTGCCTTTGACCCTAAACAAGGTGGTGTTGAAGAAGATGATGGTTGGGTCACCACATTTGTTCACAATGAAGATACTGATATATCTCAAGTAAGTTTATTCTAACGATAATTCTACCAAATTTTTAATTAGTCCCCAAACTTTAAAATATTTCAACTAAATCCTCAAATTAAAGTACCATTCAAATTAGGTTCTCTTATAAGTTAGACGTGGGCTTTGGCATTAAATGCCAAATTCGACCTAACGTGTTTAACAATATGTACTAACCCATAATTGTTTAAAAAGGAATCGTGTTAGATTCAAGTTAGCATTTAAAGTCAAAGCAAAGAGTTAAACCAGCAAAAGGACTTGAATGGAACAATACTTTAGTTTGAGAAATCAATTGAAATGTTTCCAAGTATGGGCCAATTTAGAATTTGATCCATAAGTCAGTGACATCTGATACAATTAACCCTAGATTTTAAGACGCTAAATATATTCATTTTTCCTCTTTTATTGTAAACAGGTCCTTATAATTGAAGCAAAGAGCTTTACCAGTAAACCTGTAGCCAAAATCACCTTGCCATATAGAGTTCCATATGGTTTTCATGGAACTTTTAGGCCAATTTAACTGCAAAATGACATCTTGAGTATAATCCCCTCCTTGAATTCTAAAATAGTAAAAAGAATATCTCCTTCATATTCACAAATTCATGAATGATTAAGTGTCTAATCATATATGTATGTATGTATGTATATATATTTTCCACATTGATTTCTTAAGTATTAAGAGTGGGATAAAAGTTTGGTTGATATTTTCATAGATTCTTATTTGTATCAATAAATAAAATGTATTGTTGAAGAGATAATAAAGATTAGGTTTTGTGAGGTTGAAATCTTAATATGTGTGAATTTAGTATTTATATCGAAGTGATTCATGTAACACCCCAAACCCGGCCTAGACGTTAAGCCCGAATCTGGTGTGTCACATGGAAGTTTTTTTTTTTTTTCAAACCATCTTTGAGATTGTTAAAAACTTGTTTGAGATTTACAGCCTCTTTGTTAAAACCCAAAACACTTAAGCAATTGTTATTTACTTGAAAACGTAATTATCTTTAAAAACCTTTTTTGTTGTGAAAATATATTTCAAATAAACAATTTACGAAAATGGGACGTTTGGGAATAAAGTTGCAGAAGCATTTTGAAAGAAAATCCAAGGCCTTATTACAACATTTAACCCAAAATAGTAAAGTAATAAAATAAACGAGAAAGAAGTCTAAAGTCCAAATAAACCATTTCTGAAGTATGGTCTCCATCGAGTCATCCAAGGCCCAAGTCCACGTCACTGAGCATTACCTGAAAAGGTTAAGAGAAAGGGGGGTGAGTTACAAGAACTCAGTGTGTAATCCCCTTACCATCATCCACTGGGTCGGAACACACATAGCAATATTTTGGGCCTAAGCCCATTTACAATTATAACATAATAACATGTATATAATATGCATATGATATGCAAATCCCAAACCAAACCTAATTTTCATCCGCTACACACCACCCGTACCAACCAGCACACCTGTGGGGATCAAGTCAACCCACCCCGCCAACACACCAATCGCAGGCATAAAGCCATTTAAAATGTTTGTGGCAGAGCCACCGAACTAGATTGTGACAGAGTCACCGAACTAGATTGTGGCAGAGCCACCGAACTGGATTGTGACAGAGTCACCGAACTAGATTGTGGCAGAGCCACTAGCACTTCTCTTCAATTTTATCCCTACCCATGCAATCATGTATGCATATACAAAGCATAACAATATTCATAGAATAATTTCATCATAAGGCCTATAATACAAGTTGGCCCATTAAGCAATCTAGCAATTTGGCCCATTAATCAATCTTAACAATTTGGCCCATTAAGTGATCTAGCAAATTTTGGCCCATTAATCGATCTAGCAAATTTTGGCCCATTAATCGATCTAACAAATTTTGGCCCATTAATCGATCTAGCAAATTTTGGCCCATTAATCGATCTAGCAAATTTTGGCCCATTAATGGATCTAACAAATTTTGGCCCATTAATCGATCTAGCAAATTTTGGCCCATTAATCGATCTAGCAAATTTTGGCCCATTAATCGATCTAGCAAATTTTGGCCCATTAATCACATGAGGCCTTTTTTTTTTCAAATTTCACACTTGGCCAATTTATCAAAATAATTCATATGGCCCAAAATATCACTTTTTAACAAAATAACCCATTAAAGGCAAAGCCGTAATTCCCACAACCTTAATACCGGTTTCATGCATTTACACAAAAAGTGTTATTATACTGTATTTTCCGATTTTACAAATTTTACGATTTATTCTAATGCTTACGGTATAATATCTAACCCATGAGATAAGTGTGAAATTACACACTCTGGCCCATATCACAAATATCAAACTGCCCATATATCAAATATCACATTTGGCCCATAAAGGGTATCTTCGTAATTCAGTCCATAGGGACATTTCGTAATTCGGCCCATTAGGGGCATTTTCGTAATTCGGCCTGTAAGGGCATTTTCATAATTTGGTAATCATACCCACTAAGGGTAATTCGGTAATTTACTCTCTAAGGGAAATTCAAAAATTTACCCACCAAGGGTATTTCGGTAATTTTGCAACCCAGGGGTATTTTAGTAATTTACCCTCTAAGGGTATTTCGGTAATTTTGCAACCCAGGGGTATTTCGGTAATTTACCCTCCAAGGGTATTTCAGTAATTTCGCAACCCAGGGAATTTCGGTAATTTACCCTCTAAGGGTATTTCGGTAATTTTGCAACCCAGGGGTATTTCAGTAATTGCACAATCCAGGGGTATTTCGGTAATTTGCACAACCCAGGGGTATTTCGGTAATTTGCCCTCTAAGGGTAATTCAGTAGTTTTACCCACCAAGGGTAATTCGGTAATTTACCTTCCAAGAGTAAATTCGGTAGTTTTACCCACCAAGGGTAATTCGATAATTTACCTTCCAAGGGTAAATTCAGTAGTTTTACCCACCAAGGGTAATTCGGTAATTTACCTTCCAAGGGTAAATTCGGTAGTTTTACCCACCAAGGGTAATTCGGTAATTTACCCTCCAAGGGTAATTTCGGTAGTTTTACCCACCAAGGGTAATTCGGTAATTTACCTTCCAAGGGTAATTTCGGTAGTTTTACCCACCAAGGGTAATTCGGTAATTTACCCACCAAGGGTAATTCGGTAATTTACCCTCCAAGGGTAATTTCGGTAATTTCATATTCAACGGTGTTTCCAAAGGCCTACTATCGCCTCGAGTGGCACATAATTCTATTTGGGTGTCTTCGGAACTATTGGGTCAAAAATCCATTTTAGGCCCAAACGGGGTAATTTCGCAATTCTGGACTTAACTACTAATTTGGGCATAAAAATTTAAAACTGTCCATCTGCGTCATACTGACCAAATTGATTATAACTTGAGTTAGGAAACTCGAAATTTAGATCCGTAAAATTTCCTTGAAACTAGACTCATATATCTTCTTACTGAAATTTTTCCAGAATTTTTGGCCTAGCCATTTAGTACAGTTTATTCCTTAAAATTTCCCTTGTTTCACTGTCCAATGATTCTGACCTCTCTTAACTTAATTTCAAATATGTCACCGTAGGGTTTTCATATACTGTTCCAACTTGTTTCTCTTGAAAATAGGCTCACTAAGGAATCCATACATATAAATTATAACCCATAATTCATTTTGTACAATTTTATATGATTTTTCCAAAACAGATCAGTGAACCCCGAAGTTAATCAGAACCAGTCTCACTAAAATCAAGATATCTCAGAATATAAAATTCCTTTTCCTTCTCCGTTCTTCCATATTAAAATAGACACAGTAAGATTTAATTTGATATCTTATTCACTTTCATTCCTTTTCTCCTATTTTTAGTGATTTTTCAAAAACACGTCACTGCTTCTAACTGAAACTGTTTTATTACGAAATACTATTACCACTACGATCATACGCACACTCGAGTGATTACGGATGCCGGTTTTTAGTTTTCTTCGGTATTTCCACCGATTAACAGCATATTTCATAAAAACTTTCAGAGAAGTGTGAGATTACACACCATTTCAGATATGTATATGGAAGGGTATGAGATTACACACCTTATTCGGAATCCGTAACGCGATGCTCTCCGCGACACCAAAAATATGAGTCACTTATTACGAGGGATAGATGATCAGGCGATTTGATTCCTATCGTGGTCGATTAGTCCAAACTATTAATCCATTTAGGAACCAATCGAATAAAGAACGATATCAAATAATCCATAAGGAACTCCTTACCTTGTTGACATTGGATTCGATTTCCACCACTTGACTTATGGCTAGAATGATACACGGCCACCCACTTAGAACACAATTTAATCGAAGAAAAGAGTGTCTACCCAAATGAGAAAGAATTTATGAAGAAGTGATTGTGGATTGAGAGTTTAGGCAAAACAAGGGAGAAAGATGAGCAAATGTGCTAGAGTGTTGACCAAATTTCTATCCATAAATTTCTATCCAAACTTCTCACCTCAATTCCCATAAATTTTCTTTTCTTTTTTTTTTTATCCACCTACTCCACTCTCCAAATTCTTTTATTTCTTTTTCATCCACTTACTCCACTCCTCAAATTCTTTTATTTCTTTTTCATCCACCTACTCTACTCCTCAAATTCTTTTATTTCTTTCCTTTCTTTTTCCTTATTTTCCTCCTTACCTTATCTTTTTAGTCATCATTTTATTTTTCTTTTATTTCTTTCCTTTAATAATGTCATGGTTGACACTTGGAAGAGCACACAAAAATAAATCCAAAACTTGCAAAAGATGGGATTTGAACCTCTTCCCTCAAGGTACTTCACTTGATGCCATAACCTCCTTGCCATATGCTCATTTATGCTAGCAATTTACTCTTTTATTTCTATAAGCCTTGATGCCACTTAATATCTCTCCTTAATAGGCTTAAACACAAACTTTTACTAAGGCCCAACTTGAACTCGAACCTTCATAGAACCCCGTAACTTTCTAAAATCATCTTCTTAATAAGTCCAACTTGAAATAATGCCATTCTCTTGTTCTCAAAATTTTTAAACACTCCTACGCCTAAGGCCCAATGGGCCCAATCCTACTAGGCCCAATTTAGGGATGTTACAATTCAAGTGTATTTTAATTTGTTAGTTTGATAATTCAATTGTATATGTTGATGTAATGATTAATTCTGAATGTAAATTTTTGTGCCAATGTAATTTTAAATACATAAATAAAATGAATAAAAAGTATTTATTTCCTGCCAAAAGTGAAAATGAAAATGATTTATACCGGTAGATTATATAATATGAATTTTTTATTTTGTTTAAAACATTTCTATTCAATCATTCAATGTTTATATATCTTTTGAAATGGTGCTTCTATTATGGGATTCACTAGAAAAGCTTAGGAAATGCTTGTGGGTTATTGGTTAAAAATAAGATTTTTAAGGTTTTTTTTTTTTTTAAGAATTTTGCTTAATTCTTAAAAGTTTTAGTAAATTGTTAAATATTTTAGTAAATCTATATAAATATTGGTAAATTGTTAAGATATTGGTAAAGTCTTATATATCAGTAAATAATTATTAGATATTTTCGTAAATTCATATAAATTTTGATAAATCGCTAGAAATATTAATAAAGAATTAAATATTTTCGTAAATTCTTATAAATATCAGTAAATTGTTAAAAAAAATTGACCGATCAAGTATGGGATGGGATACACAAGATATCCTTAGAAATTTTGGTAAAAGCTTAGAAAACTTGTTAAATTTGAGGGAATTTTGATAAATAGTTAGAAATAATGGAAAATCTTTATAGATATTGGTAAATCGTTAATATTTGTACAGCTTTAAAAATTTTGATAAAAATTTAGATATTTTAGTAAATCGTTAGTTGTTTTGATAAATGCTTGTCGTAAATTCTTACAAGTTTTGGTAAAAGTATAGAAGTTTTGATAAATCATTAAATATTTTGGTAAACCCTAATAATCCTTAGAAATTTTGATGATATTTCTAAATTGTTATAATGGTAAAGTCTTAAAAATTTTGATAAAATCTTAAAATCGTCCTTCCAACTAAATTTGCAAGTGTAACACAAATCATCATTCCCATAGTATTTATTTATTTCCATAAAAATAATTTAAACCATACATAAGTTATTATTTTTATTGTTACAAAAAGAAAAAAATTATAAATATTGAAATTTTAAGGCTTTCAAACATACTCATTTTGATCAATCCCCTGCTTATGATATCTGCATTTATTTTAAATATTTGTGTTTGGTGCATACTTTAACATCTTCAGTTTTGGGTATATTCCAAATTACTTCTGCACACAAATACAGCCAATTTCAAAACATCTCTTCACCTACCCATTTTCTATAATAGAAAAATAAAACAATAATTCTACTAGACATCTTCAAATTTTAAATTAGTTTCATTTAAATATGTGAAGCATATTTTTTAAAATATAAATTAAATTGTAAATATATGTATGTTTGCTACAATAGTGGATCTTGACGTTAAGATATGAAGGACTTAATTAAAATAAAAATAAAAATATTTAAAAGTTTTAGTAGATCTTTTAAAATTTTAATTAAACCTGCCAAAATTTTATAAGGATCTAATTAAAATTTTTAAAAGATGTAATGAAAATTTTCAAATTTTAGGAAGAACTAAAATTATTTTAAAGGTCTAAAATGAGGTTTTAAAAATTTGGAGGGAGGCCTCATTACCATACTTGTGTGAAAATTTTCCTAAATTTTATTACTAATGAAAGGTTTTTTAACACATGAAATTTAAGCTATTTATATGTTAGATGCACAAAGTTATATCATACATAAATTAGCAATTAACGCTTAATTCATGATTAAATTAATGAAAAAATCTTATTGATAAAATACCATACTTTAATATTTAATTAGAATGTCATGAACATCACAATTGAGAAATTAATGCAAAGAATACAATATATAGAGAGGATTAGGTAAGCAATTAAATTATCAATGTTTTTATTAAGACCTGTCATTATTGGATCTTTTCCATTAGCAATGTGATAATAAATATTTAGGATTACGCCTTAGAGTTTAGGGTCTCATTTTTTTAAAAAAAAATTAGCTAAATGAACTGTTTATTTCTATATTATATGAATTTAGAGGTGTTGATAGGATAAATTTGGGTTAGGTTTACATATAGTATCAATATCATGTATAGTTGTCTAGGTTCAATTCGAAATATAAGTTTCAAATTTTGTTTTAAACTCATCCATATTTGTAGGTGCTAACTTAACTTAATTTAAATTTATCTATATATTTTTTTAAAATACAATTCTTTTTATTTAATAATTATATTATTTTATTATCATTATATATATATATATTCTTTTATTAAATTCCTAAACATAAACAACTTAATATAATTTTTAATATTTACATTATAATATATTTAATGACATAATATATAGAATAAAAAATATTATAAATTAAAAAATGTGTCTTAATATTGAAATTTGGAGCATGACTTTAACCTATGTTCTAAATAAATTTTTTATTCAAATTAATTTTTATTTAAACCCTTTCAATTTCATGCATATATTTAAATTTAGACGGATAACTTAAGTATTAAACACCTTAAATCAAGCCAATATCTTAAATACTTAATCAAACTCAAAAACCGAGAAAGGTATATTCCACATTACTTGTACATGCTAATACTGCCAAAATTTTATTCCAACATTTCTCATTGAAATATGCCTAGTTGAAAACAGGTCTTCATTTTCCCCCTTTTTCTTAGGTCCAAAAATGATAGCTCTTTACTTTTTTATTCTAAAATTGAGACATCTAAAAACAATTCTCAATTTCTTTCTTTTTTTCATATGGTGTAATTAATTTTTGTGAGTAAAAGTATTAAGTTAGTAGTCCCTTGGTAGCATTTTCGAACACCAATCAATAACACGTTAAGATTTGCATAATACAACTTTGGGTTTGTAATTCTAAAAATTTGATCTTAATTCTATATATATATATATATATAGTATATATATTTTCAAAAAAATATAACATAAAGAATACATACATTTTCAAAATGACCGAACTATGTAACATGGGTATTTAAATTGTAACTTTTTTATTTTGGGGTTTAAAATGAAATTTTTTTAATAATTGAGTGATTAACCCATCTATTAGATTTAAGTCAAGTCAAAAAACTCAATTGATTTATTGGAACCAAACTTGATCTAATCTTATTTAATCACAAAAAATAAAAATCATCCAAACGCAAAATAATTTAAAAATAATGGAACTTGAAATGACCCAAATATAAAATGACTGGAACTCAAGTGTCAAACTTAAATGAAAAACATTTATAGTGACCCAAATGTGAAAAACTTAATTACCAAACATGAAATTAGCTCCATCTTTAAATGACCAATCTAAATTCATGCATAAAATTTAAACTCAAATTATCTAGACCTATATTTACCCAAATTAAAATCAATCCAATTCTCTCCCTAGGAAATGATTGTATGAAATTGTGATTCCACGTCATCCTTATTCCTTTTCAATAAGATAATGACAAATCATATTTTTCTCCTAATTTTTAATATTTTTAATTGGATTTAAATTTTTTCAGTAGTAAAAAGTTAAAAATTGAGAAGAAAAATCTGATTTGTCATACTATTAAAAAAAGGATAGAAATATCGTAAAATACCAGTTTTATACAATCTATTCTCTTCTCTCAATTTACCAATCAGATGCGAATGCAGAAATAAAATTTTAATTTTCCAGATTCAAAGAGCAGTCTAAATTAAATTATTAATTTTCAAGATGAAAATACAGTTGGCCAACGTTGTGTCTCCCCTTTGGATCAGCCCTGAGTGTGATTCTATATATATATATATATATATTAATGGTTGCAGAAACTTAAAAATTTAAAGATTAAGCAAAGAAATGGCATCTTCTGGCTTGCCAATTCATATTCATTGCTCAGCTCAAAAGCCTTCCGTATCTTCATCAGCCAACTTTGATCATTTAAAGTCAACACTTTCCTCTGCATTTAAGGTCAGTTTTCTCCTACTAGTAACAAAACCCAGATTCTTCATTTTTCTTAATTCCCTAGAATATTGTTTGATATGATTCAATGGGTGTTTGGGGGCAGCCATTTTTAAAACAAATAGAGCGGCTTCCCTTGCGAATAGATGTGGCTCCACAAACTCTGAACAACACTTGTCTCAAACTAGTGGATGCAGCTGTTGATTCTGTGTTTGAGTTTGCTGATCAGCCATTGCTCCCATCTCAGGTATAAAACTTCGGGTCATTTCGGGTTTTGAAATTCAGTTTGTAATAATGGATTGTTCACAGAGTAATTTTGGGCCGGTAGATGAGATGAAAGAAGCCGTTCAAGTCACCAACATCCAAGGGGAAATACCTCGTGATTTTGCTGAGGGTGTCTACATCAGAAACGGTTTGTCATTGACATAATCAATCTTTACCATTAAAATACTAGGATGTTCCTTTACCATTTCCATCCATTAATTACAACAAACCCCGGCATCGATTAGGCCGAAAGGAAATTTTAGAGAACCACCTGTGTGTTTTATATGGCATTTTATCTCCCAAGGAGACTTCCTACAAGACACCAACTAAAAACATTCACCAATGCCTAAGTTGGTCTCATCTTTTAAATATCAAATTTTAGAAAAACTCAAGTTTATTTTGGCTGTATTCTGAACTGGTAGAATACTGTTTTTTGCTAAATGTTTGGATGTTGTCTATAAGTTTTTCATATTATTTTTGTTAAACGTTATTGGTTATTGTAATAAAAATGCAGGGCCAAACCCCATATTTGGAGCATTAACATCAACGAGTTCGATGTTTGGGAGGTCAAGTTGCACTTGGATCGAAGGGGAAGGGATGCTTCATGCTTTGTATTTTTGCAAAGGCGTTGAGGGAGACTGGACCGTCCTTTATAAAAACAGATACGTGGAAACAGAGACATTGAAGCTGGAAAAACAACGGAACAAACCCTCGTTTCTACCTGCCATAGAAGGGGATTCTCCAGCTATTTTGTCTGCGTATTTGCTTAACATGGTGTGTGTGCTCGCTTTGCCTTAATCCTTGCTTTTTGTTCTTTTCTAGTTTTCAATTAGCCCTATATTCAAACAACCCCACTTTACAACACTATTTCTAATTTCATTTGGGTCAGTTGAGATATGGTAAAGTAAACAAAGAAATAAGCAACACCAACGTATTTGAGCATGGTGGGAAGATGTACTCAGTAGCAGACAATCACAAACCTCAGGAGATTAACATCCTTACGCTTGAAACTTTGAATGATTGGGATGTTAATGGAGGTTGGAACAGGCCATTTTCTTCTCATCCCAAGGTTGCTTTCACTCTTCTGAATTTATTCACGTTGCTGTACAATATATAATGTTTGGTACGTCTCATGTCTTATGTAACACAGAAAGCTCCAGGCACTGGGGAGCTTGTTATTCTGGGGATTGATGCAACTAAGCCTTTTGCTGAACTGGGAGTAATTTCTGGTATTTTTTTTGTCTTTTAATCAAGTATTTTGTATTTAGACATGTCAAATACACTTTATTCATTGGAAATAATTTAGGTAAGATGATTCTAAAAATCATAAAATTTTGCCACTTCATCAAATTTTAAAGACATGAAATTATTATTATACATTCATCCATAAATTTATTTTATTATGGATCCTTCTCAACACATTATTTACGGTCTCTTTCTAATTATTTAATTACATTTCAATAATTTTTTTCATGTTTTTGACACATAATTTTGGTAATTTTTTTTACTCTAAAACCCTAAATCTAAAATTCAAAACCCTAATTCCAAAACTTAAAATCTCAAACCCTAAATCCAAACTCATAACCCCAACCCATTGAATCTTGAACCCATAACCTCAAACATTTGAACTGTAACCCGAACAATTGAACATTGAACATTGAACCCCGAACCCAAATCATGAATCCCTAAATCCAAACTCGTAACCCCAAACTATTGAATTTTAAATTCATAACTCCAAACCTTTGAATTGTAACCTGAACTATTGAACATTGAACCCCAAACCCAAATCTTGAATATCGGGATTCGGAGTTCAAAATTCAAGGTTTAAAGTTCGGGGTTTTAGGTAAAATAATTACCAAATTATGGGTCAATGATATAGAAAAAATTATACAAAAATTACTATTTTTTTTAAAATTAGTTGCAAAAAATAAAAAAATATTAACTTATGGAAAAAAATAAAATGATTAAAATTTGTAAAAGAAGAAAATCTTTTTTATAAAATAAAAAATTAATTATTTTAAGTAATTTTATTAAAGTCAAATTAAGTTAGAGAAGATATTAGATATAGATGAGTGTATAATAATATTTTGTTATTTTTAAAATTTAATGATGTGACACTATTTTATTAGTGTTTAAAAACTATATTTTTAAAAATAATCCTAATATAATTTATTCCCTTATTTATTAACACGGTGCTTTACTTTTTTTGTTTCATGTACAGAGACATCTAAGGAATTATATCTCCCACATAATTATAGAGGATAACTATTCTATATTTATAGAACAAAAAAATTTATTTAACATAAATCCATTCATTTTGTGTACAGCTGATGGAAATAAATTGCTTCATAGAGCGGATCTGAAATTAAATAGGTGTAGCCTATGCCATGAAATTGGAGTTACACAAAGGTAAACCTGCTATCATCTTTCTTACCCCCATTCCATTTTCTTAAACACAAACTTGGATAAGAAATATTGGAAGTTCTATATTATCTTATTTAGATTTTTAAACTTGGTAAAGAAAAAGAAAAAGAAATAGTTTTAACCATTTTTATTGGTGGGAATGAAAGAAAATGATTCATTACAGTCATCTTTTACACTAATAATTTTAGATCAACAAAATAGAAAAAGATATTTTTCCTTTCCTTTCTTCCTTTCTTCTTTTCCTTTATAATTATTTATTTAAGATTGTATTAATTAGGTCTTTTCCCGCCAGCTTGACCATTAAATGTTAATTTGCATATGACATGAAGCATATTTAAAACACAATAATCTAATTCTCAACATACATGTAGTTATCATATGGACAGCTTAGATCTAATATGTAGCCTTTCTAATTTTAATGTAATTATCTATCTTGGTTAAGATGTTAGACTCAAATTGTTCATGAGAAATTACGTACACATTTAAAATTTGGTCCACTTGTTTTAAATATTTTTCACGTCAAATTCGAATCAACATTTAATATCTTAGACAACTAGGCTAATGAAAAGACTTGATTAAAATAATAATATCACTTTAAGGACTTAATTTGAATAATTTAAAATTTAAAACTAATTTAAAATATGAGTAATATCTAGTACAATTAATCTTCTAATAAATTTATAATATAAAATATAATTATGTGAAGCACATACTCATATTTAATAAACTATTTGTGATCACAGTTTCAAATTTCATGTGGAATACAAGTTAAAATTTGACGTGAATTTTCCTTTTACAAGGTACAATGTATTTATGGATCAGCCTCTATTGATAGACTTGAACAAACTTGTTCGTGGTAGCTCGTGAGTCTATTTTTTTTTCTTCTTTTTATATTTTTTTTACTAAAATTTGTTATTTTAAACAATTATTAATCTTGACATATTAGATTAATGAAATACGAAAAAGAAGGATATGCAAGGATCGGCATAATGCCTCGCTATGGATCGGCAGATTCAATCCAGTGGTTTAAAGTGAAACCCAATTGCACATTTCACCTTTTCAATTGTTTTGAAGATGGTGATGAGGTAAAAACTATGGTTGAATTCATAATAAATTTTAAATTTTTACTGTATTTAGGGAGTGTTTGGTTGGGTGGAAAAGTGAAGAGATTGGGACAAGTAGTGAAAAAATAGAAAGAAAATAAAATTTAATTGTGCTTGATAAAAAAAAAAGGTGAGAGAAAAGAAAATAGAAAGGATAATTATTTTCCATCCTAATGCATAAAAATCAATCATTCCAAATTAAAATGATGAGATGAGAGGAAGTGAAAGATATATGTATGTTAGTTCAAAATTATGTACTTTTATTATTCAAAAAAAAAAACTTATGCATTTTTAGAATGTTTCCATCTCTCCTACTAAGTGCACCTATAAAAAAATTATATTTTTCATCATTCTAATTTTTTACCCTTCAATTTTCCATCTTTCTAATTTTCTTTTCACCATACTGAGTAAAGCCTTATGGATGACAATGTGACGGGGCAATGAACAAGGATTGCCTCATTCATCACTGCCCCACATTTGAATCGATGTTGAAAATATCCATGGTCATGGGTAAAGATTATATACATAATCACTCCAGATTACTTTGCACCGTTTCACTTTACTTTTTACTAATGATTTTTTAAATTTAATTTTATCTAGTTATATATTTATAATTTATTCATAAATGTAATTTCGGTATATATAATTCTTTAGCATATGTATAATATAATATATATAATTATCGATATACTTGAGGTGAAACTTTTTAACTTCATAAGCAAACAAATGAAGTCGAGCAAGCATTTATTACAATTGCTCTATTTCACAAAATGATTTTATTTTATTTTTATTTTTATTATTTTAAGAAACTTCATATTTGGATTGGGTTAATAAATCCATGAAACAATTTGAATTTTGCCATCCCTAACTGATAAAACAATCTTACATTGACTTCGTTCAGGTTGTGATGTGGGGATGTAGAGCCCTTGATTCAATAATACCAGGGCCTGATAAGGGACAGAACAAATTTGATTGGTTCTCGAGAAAATTGAGGCCTATAAAACCCATTGAAGGAAGCATGGATGCTGTACCAGAAGATCAGTTAGTGTTTCCTCGTCCTTATGAGTGGCGAATGAACAAGCAAACCGGTGATGTAAAGGAGAGAAATCTAACAGGGACTGAATATTCCATGGATTTTCCATTTATTAATGAAGGTTTCGTAGGAGTTCAAAATAATTATGGGTATTGCCAAGTACGTGATTCTATTGCAAGTACTGCATCAGGTACGTACTCCAATTCGAGCTGGCATTTAATGTTGGATCTAACAATTAGGTTGATAGAAAAACTTGTTGATATAATGGTAATATTTTTAGGACTCAATTAAAAGTATATTGAAGTTTTGGGTCCGATTTAAAACTTAAGCGATAATTTGAGAATGTATGATGTAATAACCCATACTAATAACTTTATATCCTCATAACAATTTCAGGCATGGCAAAATATGGAGGTCTTGCAAAGTTATATTTTGGAGAGCAGAATCCTGGTTTTTCCTTGGTATTTAAATTAGGTCCCTCTAAAATTCTTTTATTTTTTCTTTCATCATTTATCAGTTGCTTAATTAATATATATGTATATATATTCTAACTTGTATGTATTTTGACACCAGAAAGAAAATGAAGTAGAAGGGTTGATAAAGGTAGAATATCATATGTTTGAGAAGAACACATTCGGCACCGGAGCTGCCTTTGTCCCTAAACAAGGTGGTGTTGAAGAAGATGATGGTTGGGTCGTCACATTTGTTCACAATGAAGATACTAATATATCTCAAGTAAGTTGATTCTAACAACAATTCTACCAAATTTTTAATTAGTCCCTAAACTTTAAAATATTTCAACGAAATCCTCAAATTAAAGTACCATTCGAATTAGGTTATCCTATCCGTTAGACGTGGGCTTTGGCGTTAAATGCCAAATTGGACCTAACGTGTTTAAAAATAAGTACTAACCCATAAGTGTTTAAAAAGGAATCGTGTTAGATTCAAGTTAGCATTTAAAGTCAAAGCAAACAGTTAAACCAGGAAAAGGACTTGAATGGAACAATACTTTAGTTTGAGAAATCAATTGAAATGTTACCAAGTATGGGCTAATTTAGAATTCGATCCATAAGTCAGTGACATCTGATACAATTAACACTTGATTTTAAGACGCTAAATATATTCATTTTTTCTCTTTTATTGCAAACAGGTCCTTATAATTGAAGCAAAGAGCTTTACCAGTAAACCTGTAGCCAGAATCACCTTGCCATTTAGAGTTCCATATGGTTTTCATGGAACTTTTAGGCCAATGCAATTGCAAAATGACATCTTGAGTATAATCCCCTCCTTGAATTCTAAAATAGTAAAAAACATATCTCCTTCATATTCACAAATTCATGAATGATTAAATGTCTAATCATATATGTATGTATGTATGTATGTATGTATGTATGTATGTATGTATGTATGTATGTATGTATGTATTAATATTTTCCACATTGATTTCTTAAGTATTAAGTGTGGGATAAAAGTTTGGTTGATATTTCATAGATTCTTATTTGTATCAATAAATAAAATGTATTGTTGAGGAGATAATAAAGATTAGGTTTTGTGAGGTTGAAATCTTAATATGTGTGAATTTAGTATTTATATCGAAGTGATTCAAGTGTATTTTAATTTGTTAGTTTGATAATTCAATTATATATGTTGATGTAATGATTAATTCTGAATGTAAATTTTTGTGCCACTGTAATTTTAAATACATAAATAAAATGAATAAAAAGTATTTATTTCCTGCCTAAGGTGAAAATGAAGATGATTTATACCGGTAGATTATATAATATGAATTTTTTATTTTGTTTAAAACATTTCTATTCAATCATTCAATGTTTATATATCTTTTGAAATGGTGCTTCTGTAAGAGTATGCCCAAAGATCAATCATGAGATGGTTGTAATAACATACTTAATTTACCATGTTTATTAATATAAAGCATTGTCATTATTATTTCAGTTTTTCTTTCTGTGTGTATAGATAAACTATTTTATAATAATGTCCTGAGAATAATATGATTATTCTTAAAAGATCCTTAGTCGAGTATTATTGTTGACTAGGACAATAATAATGCATTAAGACTAACATGTAGTTGATTGATGATAAAGAGTTGTCATTGATATGGAGTGTCAAAATCAATGCATGAATATGTGTGTTAGAGAACAACATATTGGATTGACCCGCTATGAGTATGTTTCTTGGATTATTATGTAATTGTCACAACATTACTCATAGTGATTAATATGTATATGATCCTCAGACTTGAGATCATTATTATCCCAGCATCGTGAGTTGTATATTTTGATACAGTCAAACGTACACCGTAACAGGTTGTTCTATAAAGGCTGATGTTGGATATACCACAATCTATGTAGAGGGATATGGTTGATCAATAAAGGATAAGTCCCTCCTACATAATAGGAGTAATATCTTAGGCCACTTGATTGAGTGAGACTAGAAATGCATGGCCATGCTCAAATAAGTTGATATGAGATGTCATACTAATTTGTATATCATAGTCTACTCAAGATATCAAGAAACATGGGATGGACTATGCAAGTGTGACTATCCCATGACTTGTATCTGTTCCAGAGATAAAGGACTTAAGGATTAATGCATGAAAGGTTAATCACGAAAGGTTATGTCGAATCATGACTTCTTGTAACTTAGGTAGCAATGATGCATTGCTAGATGCCACTCATTGTCTGTGACAATAGAATCGTTCTAGTATTACTGCTAACGTTGCAAGAACCTACAGGGTCACACCCTATGGTTGAAATGAACGGAATAAAATATAGTTGGTATTGTGCTTGGTTGTCACATAAATTAAATTAATTAAAGAATTAATTTAATTGGGCAATCAAATATTGAACATATTATATGTACAAGGATGTTGTACATATAATGATAACATAATTTTATTAATATATGAATTTGATTCATATATAAATTTAAATAAATATAGTTTACCGAAATCCTTATTATAATTAATGTAATTATAATTTTCAGATATAATTAATGTAATTATAATTTTCGGTTAAAAACTTTATTGTATTTATTTAATCTTGTAATACATTCAAGAGATACCAATTATAAAAGGCCCAATTAAGAGGATACCTATTATAAAAGGCCCAATGAGAAAGGCACCCATTATAAAAGGTATTAAAAGGAGACAAAACTTAATATGAAAACCCTAAGTGATTGCTTGTTAGGTCTAGCAGCCATCAAGCAAATAAGCCTCCAAAACAGTTTTGGAGATTTCTTCCGTTCATAGTCAAACCGGGTGGATTACGTAGAGGCCGACATCGGAAAAGGTTGAGGCTTGATTCGACAGTAGATCAAAACTCTTGTTGCCAAGGCGTCACTGTCTACTCAGATTGAAGTTTTGGTAATTTCGAAACCTTTATTTCACCCCGATTCGTTCCTCACACATGGATCCATGATTTGGATCGCCGGATCTAATTTTATTCTGCTGCGCCATGGGTACCGGCGTTCCAACAGCTTCTATTATGGGATTCACTAGAAAAGCTTAGGAAATGCTTGTGGGTTATTGGTTAAAAATAAGATTTTTAAGGGTTTTTTTTTATTTTTTAGGAATTTTGCTTAATTCTTAAAAATTTTAGTAAATTGTTAAATATTTTGGTAAATCTATATAAATACTGGTAAATTGTTAAGAATATTGGTAAAGTCTTATATATCGGTAAATAATTATTAGATATTTTCATAAATTCATATAAGTTTTGATAAATCGCTAGAAATATTAATAAAGTATTAGATATTTTCGTAAATTCTTATAAATATCAGTAAATTGTTAAAAAAATTGACCGGTCAAGTATGGGATGGGATACACATGATATCCTTAGAAATTTGTTAAATTTGAAGGAATTTTTGGTAAATAGTTAGAAATAATGGAAAATCTTTATAGATATTGGTAAATCGTTAATATTTGTAAAGCTTTAAAAATTTTGATAAAAATTTAGATATTTTAGTAAATCGTTAGATGTTTTGATAAATGCTTAGAAATATTAGTAAATTCTTAAAAGTTTTGGTAACAGTGTAGAAGTTTTGATAAATCATTAGATATAACCCTAATGATCCTTAGAAATTTTGATGATATTTCTAAATCGTTATAATGGTAAAGTCTTAAAATTTTGATAAAATCTTAAAATCGTCCTTCCAACCAGATTCGCCAATGTAACGCAAATCATCATTCCCATAGTATTTATTTATTTCCATAAAACTATAACAAAGAAATAAATTACAGAAATAGAAGAAATGTAGCCACAATATGGGCTAAACACTTACCAGCCTGCACTTAGAACTCCTTCCTAAAACTCTCTAAAAATTCTGCAATAATAAAAGTGTGTTACTGATGACATTTTTGTAACGCCCCGATTTTTTGTTAATTTCGGTTTTTACAATTTTGAGACAATTATGTATCTGCCTCAGTGGTCATATGTTTTGGGGGTGACTGAGAAGTCTTGGGTTCAAGCATTGACTTGGGCAAATTTTGATATTTTTATGAATAAAGCCCAAACTCTAGTTAGTAGGCTTATAAGTAAAAGTGTGTAAGTAATTAGCATAATGGGCCTGCTGGTCTGGTGATTAAGTGGAGTGTAGAGTTTATGGAGGTCTAAAGTTTGAACCCTTGCATGCCGAAAAAGGGGTCCAATTTTTGCTATCATGGACGGCTAGTGTTTGTGTTCTACCGGGATTCTAAGTAATGGGATTGGGGTGAGAGTTTTGAGGAATTTGTGGGAGAGAAGTTAAGAAGCTGTCAGAATTCTGAGCAGTTGTGTTTTCCAAAATTCCTCTCTGCCGAAATTACAGTATCCTCCTCTCCCATAGCCGAATTTCCCCTTCCTTTCTCCTGCTCTTTTTGTCGTTCTTTCTCTTTTCCTCGCTACCATCTTTTAATTTTGATCCCCTCTTTAGTCATTCCTCTCTTCTGTGCACCATTGGTTTACGCTTTGATTCGGTAAAATGAGTAGCGCAACTTTAATTTTTGATGTTAGTGTTTTTATTGATGTGCGTCGTTAATGCTGGTTAGAGGAAAGATTCAGGAACGCGTAATCACTGTTGGAGACTTAGGTTCGCGGAATTTCAAATACTCGATCGAAGGTAAGTTTGGTCACTCGTTGAATGAGCATCCCGTTTCGGGTTCAGTTGGTTGGATCGTTTAAAGGATTTATTGAGTAAAAATTGTTCAATTATAGGTGCTGGTGATCTCAGGATTGCATAAAGAGCAAAAATGAACCAGGTGTGTACCCGGAAACGTAAAAAATAAGGTTTCAGAGAAAGCCAAAAACCTCACTATTGATGCCACACGGGCGTGTGATCGCCGGTGTGGTAAGCCGTGTGCAATACTGTAAGTCACCACACGACCGTGTGATCGACGAGCCAGGCTGTGTGCGAGTGACACGGCCGTGTGATGGCCGAGCGAGGCCGTGTGCAAGACAAACGCTCAACCAATTGGGCTGTGTGGGCTACACGGGCGTGTGGGCCTACACGGATGAACCACACGGGCTTATGAGATTCTGGCATGGCCGAGGCCAATTTGGGTCGCGTGGGCCATACGGGCGTGTGGGCCTACACGGGCAGACCATATGGGCGTGTGAGCCCATTTTTTGATAATATTCTGTAAGGTTGCACGGGTCGCCCTAGTCAACTGTGGACCGAATGTAGGATCGGTAAGCTTTACCTAGACCTCTAACTATGTGACTTAACTTTCTGATTTCTGTATTCAGCGTGTATTTTGATATCTGAGTGTATGAAATGTGTTTGAATAATAGCATGACCATTTATGTATTTTGCATTGCATCGGGGTGGGTTGATGATTCGGAGGAAGTATTTGAAAGGCTCTCAAGCCTGTTATCTGGCAGCTCAGTTGCAACGTTCTGATTATGTGCAGCGGAGGACTCGGTGGTAACCATGGCTTTGGACCTTTACTGTTTTTACTTTTATATATGGTTTTTATTATATTTAGGGAGTTTTATGTAATATGGCCTTTACGGATTTTCGTTTGAATTGAGATTTTTTTTATTTTTAGAACTGTTAGAAGCAGGAAAACTCGAGTTTTCAAAATAAACAAATGCTTTATCAAATACACACGAATTCGCGAATTATTTTAAAAAGCTTCCGCAACGTATAATGTTTTGAAAATAGATAATGAATGAATAAATGACACGTTTTTTACGGTAACCTAAGATATCAAAAATAGCTTTATTGTAATTACGTTTTCTAAAGCACTATCATGTGAAATCGCCAGATTTGGCCATAACGTCTAGGCCAAGTTTGAGGTGTTACATTTAGTGGTATCAGAGTCAGGTTGCAAAACTCGGTTGTGAATTTGAGTTGTAAATGTTGGTTTTAAAAAAATGATTGATTCTAAATATTTTTGAAATGAGTATGTGGTACACCGGGTCTCTAGCACCGATTCTGTAAGTGTTATGAATTCTGTTTAAATTGTCTGAAAATACTATTTGTATGCTTGAAACAGCCTTAGGTAGTGTACTGTACTGAAAACACTTTAGGTAGTGTAAACTGAAAGTTGTAGCGAAATTGAATATCGTAATAAAACTGCGATTCGCGGTAACAAACTCTGAACTTCTGATACTGTTCTGTATAAAACATCTATTAACAAATATTGGAACTGTAACTAATGCATTAAATTGTTAATACAAATAAATCCTGAAATTACGATGAGCGCACGAGGTATCCACGGACGGGGTACTAGAGACCGTAGAGGGGCTCAAGCTGGGTCCTTAGCATCTGAATATCTACCTAATCTAGATACGAGGGAGACGCCGATCTCACCTACTACTGAGACTGGGTCTCATGATCGTGAGGCTGGGGATGACGCACTATCCCGAGCCATGCTATGGATTTTAGAGAGGGTCGTTAGGCCCAACATTGGATCTGAGGGTCGTGGGTCGGTTATGGAATGACTCCGGTCGAATGGGGCCGAGTTATTCAGAGATATCAGTGGAGTCGCCCCTAACGTGGCCGAATATTAGATGGAGGCCGCGGAAAGAATTATGGATGATTTGGATTTTACCGCGGAGTAGAAACTTAAGAGGGTTGTCTCTCTACTTCGCGACGAAGCTTACCAATGGTGGCTGACGGTTAAGGAGGGCACTCAGCCCGACCGATTGACTTGAGACTACTTTAAGACGGCTTTCTAGAGCAAGTATGTGGGAGTCAGTTACATTGACGCTAGGAGGCGTGAGTTCCTTAATCTCACCCAAGGAGACCGTTTGGTGGCCAAGTATGAGGTCGAGTTCTTGAGATTGAGCCGGTATGCCCGGGGCATGGTGGCAACTGAGTGTGAGCGTTGCGTCCAGTTTGAGGATTGATTCAGGGACAACTTACTGGTTCTGATAGCTCCGTAGAGGGAGCATGATTTTTCTGCTTTAGTGGAGAAGGCGAAGATCGCCGAGGAGGTTAAGCGCGCTGAGTGCCAAAATCGCGAGAGAGGAAAGAATAAGAGGGAATCAGAGCCCTCGAGTTCTGTGATGAGGCTTAAGGAAAAGGCCAGATCTGATTGGCCAGTGAGAGTTGGGCCTCCTGTTGCACCTACTGGGGTGGCGCTCTGTGGACATTGTGGTAGATGCCATCCGGGCGAGTGTTGGAAGATGACTGGGGCATGCTTGAGATGTGGGTCGACTGAGCATCGTGTCAAGGATTGTTTGCTGAGAACCGATCAGATGTAAGCTGCAGGTACTGGTACTGTGCAGCCACCGAGAGTAGCTCAGGAACCACCTAGGGGTCGAGGGCATGCCAGGGGTGGTAACGGCATGGGCTGAGGACAGGGAGCACCGGGCAGAGGTGTTGGACTGACTGAGGGGAGGTAGCCTGCACTGGTTTATGCTGCTCATCGCCGTGAGGACCGAGATGCTCCAGACGTCATTACGGGCATGCTCTTAATTTTTAATGTACCCGATACTACATTGATAGACATAAGCTCTACATACTTTTACATAGCTAGCTCTGTGTCTAAAACTTTGGAGATTC
This sequence comes from Gossypium australe, assembly GCA_005393395.2. Lineage (NCBI taxonomy): Eukaryota > Viridiplantae > Streptophyta > Magnoliopsida > Malvales > Malvaceae > Gossypium > Gossypium australe. Next base: position 100,745,048 of record CM016619.1, on the reverse strand, counting down.
CGGTTGAGAATACTTCGAGCGAGATAACTGTTGTGAGTCCGTTGGAGCAGTCTATCTGAGTGAGTAAACTATTTGGAGACGTACCGTTAGGGGTTCAAGGGACAGTATTTTTGGCTAATCTGATGAAGCTTCCATTTAGGGAGTTTGATTTAATTCTGGGAATTGATTGGCTGGTCAAACACCGAGTAAGTTTGGACTGTACGACAAAAAGGGTGGTTTTGAGAACCGAGGAGGACAACGAGGTAGTGGTGATTGAGGAACGTCAAGACTACCTGACTAATGTAATTTCTGCGTTGGTGATAGAAAAGTTGGTACGGAAGGGATGTGAGGCATTCTTAGCCTACGTCAGTGTTTCTGATTACGAGAACTCTTCAATTAAGGACATCAGAACTGTAAGGGACTTTTCAATTTTTTTCCTAAGGAATTACCGGGTCTGCCTCTAAGTCGAGAGGTAGAGTTTGGGATTGAACTCTTTCCTGATACAGCTCCAGTGTCTATTGCGCCCTACCGAATGGCACCGAAGGAGCTCACAGAGCTTAAGGCTCAAATTCAAGAACTGTTAGATCGTGGATTCATTCGCCCCAGTGTGTCTCTGTGGTAAGCACCGGTGTTGTTTGTGAAGAAGAAAGATGGAACAATGAGAATGTGTATCGACTACCGGTAGCTGAAGAAGTTAATAATCAAGAACAAATACCCACTGCCGAGAATAGATGATCTGTTTGACCAGTTCCGAGGAGCTTCTATGTTCTCCAAGATTGATTTACGATCAGGGTATCACCAGTTGAAAGTTAAAGAGGTTGACATACATAAAACGACATTTAGGACTCACTACGGCCATTATGAGTTCTTAGTGATGCCATTTGGACTGACGAATGCACCAACAACTTTTATGGATCTGATGAACTGAGTTGTAACACCCCTAACCCAGATCTGTTGCTGGATTAGGGTTACAAGCATTACTAAACCAAATACTACCTTTTTACTATCATTTAATCACTTAAAATCATAATAATTATAATTATGTCTTCACACAACATTTCCAGCTTTTTATCTCAAAATTTCCAATAAATTAAAACCGAACACACATACATAAACATTTAACATTTTATTTCCAAATAATATACATGTGCTTCTAAACCAAATTCACATGCGACATTATTATTTAAAACCATATTCACACATACTATATATATAACCATATTAATTCGAATCATTTTCAAACATTCATATTAAATCATACCTACTAAGTTCGAATACTAGGATCATATTCAAGCATTATTTCCGTAACCTAATATAGCCTATACCTCAAAACCGCACAATTTACGAACTAGTTGATATACCTATGTCACATGCCCAAATACCATAATTGGAACACAAACAATTAATCTTTAAATTAACTACTTATTCGGTTATACACGAAACCTTTTCACATCATACTTATTTAAGCGTAACATACCTTATAACATATACATAACAAGCCAAATATTCTCATGCATAATGTAAACCCGGAACAATAGACCAAATAACATTCCCAAATCATGAATAGATTATATCCTTCTCCTATTTTTAAATCACACATACAATCCATACCTTCAAATACACTTCTAATTAAGTTATCTACAAAGCCGATTAACCTTAACATTTTCACTACTCAAAATAGACCTAATCCAACCATTTCACATAGTAACATGCCATCCATTATCTCATGAACGTACCTATTCAAATTAAGCAACATTCCAACTGAAATTTCATGAACACGTATATATATATATATATATATATATATATATATATATATATATATATATATATACCAACTCAAACATGTTCAGTCAATTCATGGATAGAAGTGAAGCCATTTTCGCACGGCATTAAAAACATCCAATTCAAGATATAAGCTCAAAATAATAGTTTAGCCTATACATGCCATGAACTTAAAGTTTATCCCCAAAAGGTACCAAAATAATCAATAGTTTGCTTGACTTTGACAAGGATCCCCAAGCTCGAGATTCGACTTCAAAGATCTATAAAACAATATAACAAACACACCAAGTAAGCTTAAATAGCTTAGTAAGTTAAAAGCAATGGTAAAATATGCAATTAAACATTCTATAAATTAATTCCATCCATTAAGATCATCAACGAATTCATTTCTATAAATAAGCATCACATAACTGTACCATAACTACCATACCTAGTAGTCTCACAACCATGTATTCATTCATACCACATTAAATCTCATTCGATACCAAATATTAGGTATTCATCTCAAACCATACTCGAACACTTAAAATAAATCACTTTTCATTACCTTAATATCATAAGCCAATATGACTTACCGTAATAATAATAACTTTCCCAACTACCTCGAACCACATACCTATTTATCTCCATTCGTATATCCAAATTCACTAGTTAAAGCTTCAAAGAATCTGTAAACCTGCACTCACAGTGCAAATCATGTAATGTCTCACACATTTAGTGCCGTTACTTATTTTCCCGCACACATAGTGCCATAAGACCGATTTCGTACACACAGTGCTCGGTATATAAGCTCGCACATATAGTGCCCAGATAACTGATCTCGCACACACAGTGCTCGGTATATAAGCTCACACACATAGGGCCCAGACAACCGATCTCGCACACGCAGTGCTCAGTATATAAGCTCACACACATAGTGCCCAGACAATCGATTTCGCACACACATTGCTCGGTATATAAGCTCGCACACATAGTGCACATTTAACGATCCTTTCCTCATTCATAAAACTCATATGATATTTTCTTTCATTCACACACATATGCACATATATATATACATATCAAAGATAACTCTTATCTTTTATTAATTGCCAACACATTCGGCTAACATAAAATATATAAACCTAACCACTGATTTCAATACAGCCAAAATTCCCTTTTCAATTCTCACATATACTATCCCTCAATGCATATATATATATATATACATATATTTGTCCATCTCAAATAATCAAGCTTAAATATTATATATATATAACAATATCACATTCGGCCAATAAGATTAAACAAAATTTTCTTCCATTTAACATATGTTTAATAATATAGATCAAAATTTAATTAATCCAATTGCTTATAACTTACTTTGGTGGTCGATGAGTTAGGGTTTCCCGGCTATTCGTTCAATTTCGCCTTCCCCTATCCGATCCTAGTTCTTTTCGTTCTTGATCTAAATAATTTCAAAATGAGCTCATTCAAATAAAATTTCATTCATTTTAGCTCAAAACACATAGTTGAACAATTTTCCAATTTATCCCTCACATTTTGCATTTTTACAATTTAATCAAATTTTCACTAAATACAAAATATGCTGAGTTTACAAATTTTGAGCTAAGGCCGAATGTTCCTTAAGCTTATTCAAGTCCCCATAATTTATAATTTCTACAATCTAGCCCCTCAATCTACTATTTTTGAAATTTAGTCCTAAATGCTCAATTTAATCAAGATTTTCCAACGCAAAATATAGTAACCTAACACATATATTTTGTTTACAACCATCAACCATTATAAAACATAAACATTCATTAATGGCCGAATGTGGAACATGCTTCAAATTTAAAAATTTCAACATGGGTCGAATAGTATTCAAAGCAACAAACTCAAAAACGTAAAAATTATCAAGAACCGAGCTCAATTACTAACCTTAATTTAACAAGCAATGGTCGAATAGTTGAGACCTATGTTTTCTTCTTCTTCGCATGCATTCGGTCAAAAAGAAAAGATGAACAACCATGTTTTATTTTTATTTTTATTTTATGTTTTGTTATCATATATATTAACTTATTGTTTGATTACAAATATAACCTTTCTTTATAATTTAACAACTATTATGTTATAAGGGTACTTTAGTACATGACCGGCCACTATCTTTCAAATGGTCTTTTTGCCTTTTAAAAGCTTCTAATTTAAAAGACATGCACAATTTAGTCCTAATACATTAAACCATCAAATTTTATCTTTATGCAATTAAACCCATTTTAATAATTCGGCATTCAAACGATAAAAATTAAATCACGAAAAATTCACACATAGCAATTCACACATAGATGACTCGAAAAATAATATTTTAAAATTTTTTCGACTCGGATTCGTGGTCCCGAAACCACTGTTCCGATTAGGGCTATAATCGCGCTGTTACAACTCTCCCCCTTAAGGGATTTTCATCCCTGAAAATCTTACCGTTGAATAATTGTGGGTAGCGTTCTTTCATTGATTCCTCGGTTTCCCAGGTTGCTTCTTCAACCCCGTGCTTATGCCATAAAACTTTAACCAACGATATTTTCTTATTTCGTAACTCTTTCACTTCACGAGCTAAGATACGAATTGGTTCTTCCTCATAAGTCAAATCGGATTGAATTTCAATCTCTGATGGACTGATCAGATGGGAAAGATCAGATCGGTATCGCCGAAGCATCGATACATGAAAGACATTGTGAATCTTGTCTAGCTCAGATGGCAACATAAGTTTGTACGCTACCAGCCCGATACGCTCAATGACTTCATACGACCCAATAAATCTCGGACTTAACTTTCCCTTACGGCCAAATCCAAGTATCTTTTTCCACGGTGAGACTTTCAAAAATACTTGGTCACCCACTTGAAACTCTATATCCTTTCGTTTCAAATTCACGTACGACTTCTGACGATCTGATGCAGCTTTCAAACTTTCTCGGATTACTTTTACTTTTTGCTCAGTCTCTCTGATTAAATCAACCCCGTGCATCTTGCCTTCACTTAGCTTGGTCCAATATAGAGGTGTACGACATTTACGACCGTACAAAGCTTCGTATGGTGCCATTTTGATACTCGATTGAAAACTGTTATTGTACGCAAATTCAATTAAAGGCAAGTATCGTTCCCACGTCCCCTCAAACTCAAGAACGCAACATCTCAACATATCCTCGAGTATTTGAATAAGACGTTCGGATTGACCATCCTGCTGAGGGTGAAAAGTAGTGCTGAAATGCAATTTGGTACCTAAAGCATCCTGCAGTTTCTTCTAAAACCACGACGTAAACCTCAGATCTCTATCCGAAACAATAGAAATGGGTACTCCGTGCAATCGTACGATCTGTGATATGTACAACTCAGCTAATTTATCCAGTAAAAAATCCGTGCGTACTGGAATAAAATGGGCCGATTTCGTCAATCTATCAACAATGACCCAGATTGAATCTTTCTTACTCGGCATCAACGGCAAACCTGATACGAAATCTATCGTGACTCGATCCCATTTCCATTCAGGTACCATAATCAGTTGGAGTAGTCCCGATGGCACCTGATGCTCGACTTTCACTTGTTGACATATTAAACACTTCGACACATAGTCTGAAATGTCTCGCTTCATTCCATGCCACCAATAAAGTTGTCTCAGGTCGTTATACATTTTCGTACTACCCGGATGAATCGACAATCTACTATTATGAGCTTCGTCACAAATCATTCGAATCAACTCAGGATTCTTAGGCACACACATCTGATTCTTAAATCGTAGATATCCTTCAGCATCTATCTAAAAATCTGGATCATTACTCGTACCATATTGACTCTTTTTTGCTATTAAATCATTATCCACCTCTTGAGCTTCGCGGATTTGTTGTACAAACAGTGGTCTCACTTTCAATTCTGCAATAATCATACCATTATCAGACATAGCTATATCCACATTCATTGCACGTAAAGCAAATAGTGACTTTCGACTAAGTGCATCAGCAACCACATTAGCCTTTCCCGGGTGATAATCAATCACAAGCTCGTAGTCTTTCAACAGTTCTAACCATCGTCGCTGTCTCAAATTCAGATCCTTCTGAGCCATTAAGTACTTTAGACTCTTGTGATCCGAATAGATGTGACATTTTTCACCAAATAGATAGTGACGCCAAATTTTTAAAGCAAAAACTATAGCGACCAACTCAAGGTCGTGCGTCGGATAATTCTCCTCGTGTAGTTTCAACTGTCATGAAGCGTAGGCTACAACTTTACCCTCTTGCATCAAAACACAGCCCAGCCCATTTAAAGATGCATCGCTGAAAATAACGAACTCCTTACCCGACTCTGGCTGAACCAGCACTGGAGCTTCCATTAATAACGCCTTCAACTGATCAAAACTCTTCTAGCACCTTTCTGACCACTCGAATGTAACGTCTTTCTGTAATAGCTTTGTCATCGGGGCTGCTATCATAGAAAATCCTTTCACGAAGCGTCTATAATACCCGGCAAGTCCCAGGAAGCTACGTACCTCTGAAACATTCCATGGAGGTTTCCAATCAAGTATAGCCGAAACTTTACTCGGGTTAACCCAAATGCCCGATGCTGAAACAAAATGCCCCAGGAAGCTAACTACATTCAACCAAAACTCACATTTGCTAAATTTCGCGTACAACTGCTTATCACGCAAAATCTGTAACACAAGTCTCAAATGCTCGGCATGCTTGGTTTCGTCACACGAATAGACCAGTATGTCATCTATGAATAGAACCACAAATCGATCTAGATACGGTCTAAATAACCGATTCATCAGATCCATGAAAACAGCAGGGGTATTAATGAGTCCGAATGGCATCACTAAAAACTCGTAATGGTCGTATCTCGTCCGAAAAGCTGTCTTTGGTACATTCGAGTCTCTAACTCGCAGCTGATAGTAACCTGACTTCAGATCAATTTTCGAAAATACCGAAGCTCTCTTAAGCTGATCAAATAAATCATCGATACGCGGAAAGGGATATTTATTCTTTACCGTCACTTTATTAAATTGTCGATAATCGATGCACACTCTCAAAGTTCCGTCCTTCTTTTTCACAAATACGACTAGCGCACCCCAGGGTGAGAAACTCGATCGAGCAAAACCTCTATCTGTCAATTCTTGCAACTGAGCCTTCAACTCTTTTAATTCGGTCAGTGCCATTCTATACGGGGTTATAGAAATCGGAGTTGTCCCTGGCACTAGCTCAATACCAAACTCTACCTCCCGAATAGGTGGCAATCCCGGTAATTCCTGTGGAAATACATCTGGATACTCACAAACAACCGGTATAGATTCAATCTTCTTTTCAATTACTTTGCTGTCAATCACATACGTAAGATAAGCTTCGTAACCCTTTCTCAAATACTGTCGAGCCAACATCAAAGATATCACAGCTGGTAGCCCATTCAAGTCCGCAGATTCAATTCGAATTATCTCGTTATTCTGGCACCTCAAATCAATAGTCTTTCATCTGCAATTCACTACTGTGTCGTGTACCGTTAACCAATCCATACCAAGGATAATATCGAACTCGTCAAATGGTAATAATATCAGATCGGCCAGAAAACATGAGTTCTCGAATCATCAAAGGGTAATTCTTGCACACTTTATCAACTAGTACACATCGACCCAGGAGGTTCGAAACCCGAATCGCAAACTCAGTAGACTCAACAGGTAGAGTCTTACTAGATACTAATGTTTCACACACATATGAATGAGTTGAGCCGAGATCAATCAAAACAGTTACACTAGTATCAAGGAGAGTGAAAATACTGGCAATGACATCTGGAGATGAAGCCTCCTCTCTGGCATGAATGGCATAAGCTCTAGCCGGTGCACAGGCTTTTGATCGAATAGTCGCATCTGAAGCCCCCCTCTGAGCACCACTCCTACCTCCCACATTACGAGATGGTCTACCCCTAGCTGCAGTGTTGCTCGGTCTCGCACTCTAAGTAATACCCTTATCAGCGGTCTCCGGGCAATCTCGAACGAAATGATCCTGCGAACCACACTTATAACAAGTGCGATTATTAGATTTTCCCCAACACTCGCCAAAATGCCTTCTACCGCACTGTTGACACTTAGGTCTATTCGGCCGGGTATTGCCAACACTAGCCACTGATGTATCTCGAGAACTCACTGGTGGTCGTTCTCATATAGAGATCCCTATGTTAAGTTTGAACCGGCTACCTTCATTCTTGAACTTCTTTGTTGACATTTGAGAAAATTTACCCGCAGATCTCTTTCAAAAGTCTCTAGCTTCAGTCTTAGCCTTTCGCTTTTCTTTCCCTAGCTCCTCGGCTTTACAAGCTCGTTCAACAAGTATTACGAACTCGTTTATTTCAAGTATGCCAACCAGTAGTTTTATGTCTTCATTTAGCCCTTCTTCAAATCTTCGGCACATAGTAGCCCCAGACGAAACGCACTCGCGAGCATAGCGATTAAGTCTCACAAACTTGCGCTCGTATTCAGATACGGTCATACGACCCTGCTTAAGCTCAAGAAATTCTTTGCGTTTAGAGTCTATGAATCGCTGACTTAAATATTTCTTACTGAATTCTGTCTGAAAGGAATCCCAGGTAACTCGTTCCTTCAGAACAACCGATACGAGAGTATTCCACCAATAGTAAGCAAAATCCCATAATAATGATATGGCACACTTCAGGCACTCATCAGGTGTGCACGATAGCTCATCAAAGACACGAATTGTATTATCGAGACAAAATTCAGCTCGCTCAGCATCATCATCTTCTTCAGCTCTAAACTCCTGAGCCTCATGTTTTCTAATGCGATCAACCGGAAGCTTGCTTGCTCTCTCAAGATTAACGATCAGGGGTACCACCGGTACTATAGGGGGAGTGTTCGGATTCAGGGGTTGTTCAACTGCCGGATTGGCTCAAATATACTGACTGAACCAATCATTCATCATGCTATAGAAGGCTTGTCTAGCCCCCTCATCAGGATTACTCGCAGCTGGTCGAGATTCCTCCGGCGCGGTCCCTTGCGCGGGAATAGGCGCCACGCTCTCGACATCATCAGCTATAGCTCGCTCGGGATCAGGATCCATTTACTATATGAAAGAAACAAACACATTTCACTGTCAGAAGTCATCACACTATCACATTATAAAACATGGCATGTATAGCTAAACTCACACACGCTACGTTAGTCCGAGAATCGACTAAACCGTAGTTTTGATAACAATCAAATGTAACACCCCTAACCCAGATTCGTCACTGGATTAGGGTTACAAGCATTACTAAACCAAATACTACATTTTTCCTATCATTTAATCACTTAAAATCATAATAATTATAATTATGTCTTCACACAGCATTTACAGATTTTTATCTCAAAATTTCAAATAAATTAAAACCGAACATACATACATAAACATTTAACATTTTATTTCCAAATAATATACATGTGCTTCTAAACCAAATTCACATACGACATTATTATTTAAAACCATATTCACACATACTATATATATATAACCATATTAATTCGAATCATTTTCAAACATTCATATTAAATCATACCTACTAAGTTCGAATACTAGGATCATGTTCAAGCATTATTTTCGTAACCTCATATAGTCTATACCTCAAAACCGCATAATTTACCAACTAGTTGATATACCTATGTCACATGCCCAAATACCATAATTGGAACACAAACAATTAATCTTTAAATTAACTAATTATTCGGTTATACAAAAAACCTTTTCACATCATACTTATTTAAGCGTAACATACCTTATAACATATATGTAACAAGCCAAATATTCTCATGCATAATGTAAACCCGGAACAATAGACCAAATAACATTCCCAAATCATGAATAGATTATATCCTTCTCCTATTTTTAAATCACACATACAAACCATACCTTCAAATGCACTTCTAATTAAGTTATCTACACAGCCGATTAACCTTAACATTTTCACTACTCAAAATAGACCTAATCCAACCATTTCACATAGTAACATGCCATTCATTATCTTATGAACGTACCTATTCAAATTAAGCAACATTCCAACTGAAATTTCATGAACATATATATATATATATATATATACCAACTCAAACATGTTCACTTAATTCATGGATAGAAGTGAAGCCATTTTCGCACAGCATTAAAAACATCCAATTCAAGATATAACCTCAAAATAATAGTTTAGCCTATACATGCCATGGACTTAAAGTTTATCCCCAAAAGGTACCAAAATAATCTATAGTGTGCTTGACTTTGACAAGGATCCCCAAGCTCGAGCTTCGACTTCAAAGATCTATAAAACAATGTAACAAACACACCAAGTAATCTTAAATAGCTTAGTAAGTTAAAAGCAATGGTAAAGTATACAATTAAACATTCTATAAATTAATTCCATCCATTAAGATCATTAACGAATTCGTTTCTATAAATAAGCATCACATAACTGTACCATAACTACCATACCTAGTAGTCTCACAACCATATATTCATTCATACCACATTAAATCTCATTCGATACCAAATATTAGGTATTCATCTCAAAGCATACTCGAACACTTAAAATAAATCACTTTTCATTACCTTAATATCATAAGCCAATATGACTTACCTTAATAATAATAACTTTCCCAACTACCTCGAACCACATACCTATTTATCTCTATTCGCATATCCAAATTCACTAGTTAAAGCTTCGAAGAATCTGTAAACCTGCACTCACAGTGCAAATCATGTAACGTCTCGCACACTTTGTGCCGTTACTTCTTTTTTCGCACACATAGTGCCATAAGACCGATTTCGCACACACAGTGCTCGGTATATAAGCTCGCACACATAGTGCCCAGATAACCGATCTCGCACACACAGTGCTCGGTATATAAGCTCGCACACATAGTGCCCAGACAACCAATCTCGCACACATAGTGCTCGGTATATAAGCTCGCACACATATTGCCTAGACAACCGATCTCGCACACATAGTGCTCGGTATATAAGCCCGCACACATAGTACACATTTAACGATCCTTTCCTCATTCATAAAACTCATATGATATTTTCTTTCATTTACACACATATGCACATATATATATATATATATATATACATATCAAAGATAACTCTTATCATTTATTAATTGCCAACACATTCGGCTAACATAAAATATATAAACCTAACCACCGATTTCAATACAGCCAAAATTCCCTTTTCAATTCTCACATATACTATCCCTCAATGCATATATATATATACATATATCTATCCATCTCAAATAATCAAGCTTAAATATTCATATATATATAACAATATCACATTCGGCCAATAAGATTAAACAAAATTTTCTTCCATTTAACATATGTTTAATAATATAGATCAAAATTTAATTAATCCAATTGCTTATAACTTACCTCGGTGGTCGATGAGTTAGGGTTTCCCAGCTATTCGTTCAATTTCGCCTTCCCCCTATTCGATCCTAGTTCTTTTCGTTCTTGATCTAAATAATTTCAAAATGAGCTCATTCAAATAAAATTTCATTCATTTTAACACATAGTTGAACAATTTTCCAATTTATCCCTCACATTTTGCATTTTTACAATTTAATCAAATTTTCACTAAATACAAAATATGCCGAGTTTACAAATTTTGAGCTAAGGCCGAATGTTCCTTAAGCTTATTCAAGTCCCCATAATTTATAATTTCTACAATCTAGCCCCTCAATCTACTATTTTTGAAATTTAGTCCTAAATGCTCAATTTAATCAAGATTTTCGAACGCAAAATGTAGTAACCTAACACATATATTTTGTTTACAACCATCAACCATTATAAAACATAAACATTCATTAATGGCCGAATGTTGAACATGCTTCAAATTTAAAAATTTCAACATGGGTCGAATAGTATTCAAAGCAACGAACTCAAAAATGTAAAAATTATCAAGAATCGAGCTCAATTACTAACCTTAATTTAACAAGCAATGGCCGAATAGTTGAGAGCAATGTTTTCTTCTTCTTTGCATGCATTCGGTCAAAAAGAAAAGATGAACAACCATGTTTTATTTTTATTTTTTTTTTATGTTTTGTTATCATATATATTAACTTATTGTTTGATTACAAATATAACCTTTCTTTATAATTTAACAACTATTATGTTATAAGGGTACTTTAGTACATGACCGCCACTATCTTTCAAATGGTCTTTTTGCCTTTTAAAAGCTTTTAATTTAAAAGACATGCACAATTTAGTCCTAATACATTAAACCATCAAATTTTATCTTTATGCAATTAAACCCATTTTAATAATTCGGCATTCAAACGATAAAAATTAAATCACGAAAAATTCACACATAGCAATTCACACATAGATGACTCGAAAAATAATATTTTAAATTTTTTTTGACTCAAATCCGTGGTCCCGAAACACCGTTCCGATTAGGGCTATAATCGGGCTGTTACACAAGTGCTCCAACCCTATCTGGATCGGTTCGTGGTAGTCTTCATTGATGACATTCTGGTGTATTCGAGGACTGAGGAAGAGCACGATGAGCATTTTCGAGTGGTATTACAGACGCTTCGCGAGAAACAGTTGTATGCGAAGTTTAGTAAGTGTGAATTCTGGCTCCGAGAAGTAACCTTTTTGGGGCATGTAGTTTTTGTAGAGGTGATTCGTGTTGATCCTCGTAAGATTGAGGCTGTGTTGGAGTAGAAACAACCGAAGAATGTGTCTAAAATCTGCAACTTTCTGTGGCTGGCGGGTTATTATCAACGCTTTGTAGAAGGGTTCTCTTTGATCGCAGCGCCATTGACCAAGCTTCTGAATAAATGAGTTCCCTTCGTCTGGACTGATAGGTAACAACAGAGCTTCGAGAAGCTCAAATTTATTTTGACGCAGGCTTCGGTTCTGATACAGCCTGAATCTAGAAAGGATTTTGTCGTATATAGTGATGCGTCGCATGTGGGTCTGGGTTGCATACTAATGTAGGATAGTAAGGTGGTAGCTTATGCGTCACGTCAGCTTAAGACGCATGAGGTTAACTACCCGATGCATGATTTGGAGTTGGCAGTGGTAATCTTCGCTCTAAAAATCTGGAGGCACTATCTGTATGGTGAGAAGTGTATTATCAACACTGATCACAAGAGCCTCAAGTATCTCCTCACTCAGAAGGAGTTAAACCTTAGGCAGTGTAGATGGGTTGAACTGCTTAAGGATTATGACTGCACCATCGAGTACCATCCTAGTTAGGCTAATGTAGTGGCAGATGCTTTGAGTCGTAGGGCTATGACCGATCTGAGAGCGATGTTCGCTCGACTCAGTTTATTCGACGATGGGAGTTTGTTAGCGGAACTTCAGGTTAAGCCTATATGGATTGATCAGATTAGAGGTAAACAGATGGGGGATAAATCGTTTGAGTTTCGGTTCCGTCAAGTTGAGAATGGGGATACTACTGATTTTGGGATTAACAGTGATGTGATACTTTATTTCCGCAGTTGGATCTGTGTACCGAATGATGAGGATTTGAGACAGTCGATTTTGAGGGAAGCGCATAGTAGCCCTTATGCTATGCATCCCGGGGGGAATAAAATGTACCGAGATCTCCGAGAGTCGTACTGGTAGCTAGGGTTGAAGCGTGAGGTTACTGACTTCGTTGTTCATTGTCTGACTTGTCAACAGGTTAAGGCTGATCATCAATTGCCTTCGGGGTTGCTGCAGCCGATAAAGATACCGATGTGGAAATAAGAGCGAGTAATTATGGACTTCGTTAGTGGGTTGCCTTTAACACCCACTAAGAAGGATTCTGTCTGGGTCGTCGTGGATCGATTGACCAAGTCTGCTCATTTCATTCAGGTCAGAATGGACTTTTCTCTTTAGAAGCTGGCTAAACTGTACATATCTGAAATAGTGAGACTGCATGGGGTGTCTGTCTCGATTATCTCCGATAGGGATCCTCGCTTCACGTCTCGGTTATGGAAGAAATTGCATGAGGCTCTGGGTTCAAGGTTGAACTTCAGTACTGCTTTTCATCCTCAGACAAATGGTCAGTCGGAGAGGGTGATTCAAGTACTAGAGGATATGTTGAGGAGCTGTGTTATAGATTTTCGAGGCAGTTGGGAGGAGTATTTTCCATTGGTAGAGTTCGCCTATAACAATAGCTATCAGTCTAGCATCCAGATGGCACCTTACGAGGCCTTGTACGGTCGTAATTATCGTACTCCCTCATGTTGGACTAAGTTGGGGGAGCGATGTGTTCTAGGTCCGGAGTTGGTTTCTGAAACTGAAGATAATGTCCGATTGATTCGAGATCGACTGAAAGCGACATCGGATAGGCAGAAGTCCTATGCAGATCTGAAGAGAAAGGAGATTGAGTACTCTGTGGGGGACTTAGTTTTTCTCAAGGTCTTGCCGTGGAAGAAGTTCTTGAGGTTCGGTCGCAAGGTTAAGCTGATCCCTCGATTTATTGGGCCGTACCATATTCTGAAGCGAGTGGGGCCAGTCGTATATTAGTTTGAGCTTCCTCCGGAGTTGGATTGCATTCATGATGTGTTCCACGTCTCAATGTTGAGACGCTACCGCTCTGATCCCACGTGTAATAGCCCAAATTTCAACGATGTTGAAAATAGTGGTTCGAGACCATCAAATCTGAAAAATGAACTCTTAGATTATATTATTTAATATTTACAAGCCAAATGTAGCTTTTAAAATATTGTTGAAATAGTAAATTATGTTTTATAAAGATTTTTTTTGTCAAGAAATTGAGAGAAAGAGGCATTGAGATCTCGGTGTTATAAACTGAGTCATAAATATTTTTATGAACATTTACAGAATGTCAATAAGGTAGAATTAAAATTTCATTAGAAAATTTTGACGTTTGGGTGGTTAATTAAATAGAAAGGACTAAATTGAAAAAGATGTAAAAGTTGCTAAAATGATTAAATAGCTTAATTGTCAAATGAGGAAGGACCCAAAGTGCAAATAAGCCCAAAGGAGATATTTTGGGCGGCAATAGCTGAGAAAAATCAGGAAATGGGTGAAATAAGGGCAAAATTGAAAGATTGCCAAAATTAGCTAAATAAAATTGGGACCAAATTGGAATATCTAGAACTCTCTTCATTTTCATCAGCTGAAAAATAGTCATTGAAGAGGGTTCAAGCTAATTTTCATACTCTAGCTTCATGTAAGTTTAATTCTTGCTTTCTCCTTGAAATTTCTATGTTTTTAGACTTTTACAATTGGGTCCAACTTACTATGTCATTAGTTTTTGATTCTATGGCTAATTTGTAAAGTTTCTATGGATGAGTGCTGGAAGAATAAGATGAATAAATATAGAATTGAAGCTTTAATTTTGATATATGATGATTTTATCAAGTAAAATTGATGGAAATTAGTTTTAGGACCTAATTGTAAAAGAGTTTGAAATTAAGGTTTGATGCTAAAGTTCTGATATTCAAGGGTTAGGAAGTAGTTTAAAATGATAGAAGAAGGTATTAATTGAGAAAAATTAGCTCAATTGAGGGGTTAATTGAACAAGGACTGAATTGTATGAACTGTGAAATTTAGGGCAAAATGGAAATCAACACTTTGCACTAAAGCAGTTTTGGACAGCAACAGTAGTCTAACTTTGAAAAATCACCAAAAATTTTATAAATCGAATTAGAGAATGAATAAAATATGGAATTAAAGCTTATTGAGCATAGTTTCTTATAGAAGAAATGGTGTAAGCAATGGAATTGTAAATCATGCGATATAATAGGTTTTGTGAGACAATGTCAGAATGATTTCGGGTTCCTCTGTTCTGACTTTGGAAAATCATAAAAAATTTGAGAAAAATAATTATGGGTTATGTAAGGCCCAATTTTAAAACTTGGAGCCCAATATTAATTGACCAAAGCAGAAAGGCAAACAGACTCAAAAAGCCCAATAGCAACCCAATACAAACCGACCCAGATCAACAGGCCCAAGTGGCCTAATTCTGTCAGACATTAACAGAAAACCCTAAGGGTTTTTAGGGTAACCAGCGCCGTAACCACCCCCACCAGCAGCCTCCACGCACGTCGTATCGTGCTCGCGCCTGCCTCGCTCACATGGAGTTCCCCTTTCCACCACGCCTCCAGCACGTCTCTACAAAATAGGAAAAAAAAGTTGTAGATAATGGGCTATAAAAGCCGAATAGAAAATCTGTAAAAGGCAGGAGCTTTTTCAACTAAAAACAGGGAATATACATGCTTTGAGAGAAATACAGAGAATCAAAAAGCAAAGGTTCATTTTTTTCCATTTTATCTTTTTTTGGGTTTTTCGAATCTGCGTCTCATTTTTAGGAGTTTTCTATATTTTTTTAAAAAAAAGAATATAAGGGTTTTAAAAGAAATAAAAGAATAAAGAGGACCTCACCGATCGCGCGGTGGCTGGCGGTGGAGGATGACGGCGGTCGGAATCTGGGCTCTGTGGGCGTGTGAGAGAGCAAACTGAAAGTTTTTTTTTTATTTTGTATCTGCTGCAAATGAAGGAATGAGTTTTTTTCAAAAAAATTTTGCTTTTATACAGCCACTAAACGACGCCGTTTCGCCCCAGGATCCACGCGACGACCTGACCCGCTGTTGGATCCGCGCGATTTTATCCTAAATGGGTAATTTGGGTAGTTAGTCCCTCTTGTTTGCGCCACTATTTTAATCGCGCCCCATTCCATTTTTTTATTTTTAAATTTGGCCCCGAATCTTGCTCGCTACTTCAATTTAGTCCGCACTCAGGTGCTGCGTTTCAGAGGGTGGGATTATTTTCCATGTTGGTCCCTCTATATTGCGCGCGCATCGCGATTTAGTCTGCATCTTCTCCTTTCATTTTAAATTTGCCCCAAGATTTCTGTTTTCAATCAAATTTAGTCTTCTTTTTACCATTTAAATTAATTATTTTTTATATTTTATTACCATTATTTTACATCTATACATGCTTTTCATTATTGTTCTTTACTATTACTATTACTATTATTATATTTACCATTGATATTATTTTTCCACTACTGCTATATTTTTTTTAAAAAATATTACTATTACTATTAATGCTATTTTTATTTTACTAATCATATTCCATCAATTATATTTACTATGATTATAAATATTATTCTGTTTACTTAATTTTTTTATATACTATTATATCTATATCTATATCCTTATTATCAATACTATTTTTATTAATACCATTATTCTTATTCTTATTGTTATTATTCTATTATTCTATTTATTATTTTAGTATTATATTTACCCTTTTTTTTCTATATTCGTTAGCTTCATTAGTAGTATTATTATTATCACTATTTGTTTTATCTGTCACATATCATTTTTTCTATTATAATAATATTATTTATTTTTCCCCCTTTTTGCATTTATTAGTATTCCTTATTATTACCATGTTTACATTCCAACATTTTTTTCATTTTGTTTTTCCAAAATTCATAAAATGGGTTTCACGAAGGTAATATTTTGTGTTTAGAAGTTCAAGAAATCGTGCCCAATCGTGCTGGATTTCGATTCTTCGTTCGTCTAGATAACTAAATATCCTTTAAAGATTTTGATCGTGTTTTCTTAAATAAGGCAATGTTTCGTGTTTGGAAGTTCGAGAGATCGTGCCCAATCGTGCTGGGTTTCAATTTTCTATTCGTCCAAATAACCAAATATCCTTCAGAGATTTTGATCGGATTTTCTTAAATAAAGGCACTACTTCATATTTGGGGAACTCGAGGTATCGTGCCCAATTGTGCTGGGTTTCGGTTCTTAGTTTAACCAAATAGTGGAATCCCCTTTTAAAGGTACAATGCATGAATTTTGGAAATTATGAAATGATCTTGGTATCGAGGGTTTGAAACATCGTGTCCTATCGTGTTGGATGTGGTATTTCATCTTTTCGGAACAAGAGAATTTCGATATCCAATTCGAATTATCCAAACATTTTCTAATATTAAAATCTCTTCTAATTTTCGATATTAGGACATTAATCAATCAATAAGGTATCAATTTTGGGAGCTGTGAGGGTGCTAATCCTTCCTCGTGCGTAACCGACTCCCGGACCTGTTTTCTTAAAATTCGTAGACCAAAATGTTTTCTAAAGTGACCCAATCGCACTTCAAAAAAGATTGGTGGCGACTTCGTTTTTCTTTTTAAAGTCGGCCCGTTTTCCAAACAAAAAAATGGTTTCGACAGCTTGGCGACTCCACTGGGGACAAATAAGAGAGTCAAGCCGTAGAATTGATTGATTAATGGCCTTTTTATCGAGAATAAAAAATTTTGGATTTCATTTCTTTCATTGCATGAACTCGTGTTGTGTCATCTGTTTGTGTGGTTTGAGTCTCGTAGGATATTCTTGCATCATATTGCATGACCGTTGTGGTCACACCCTTTAAGTGGGAGCGAGAAGTTATGCCTTCGTGAGGTTTTCACCTCCGCACAGGCTAGGGGACTGCTTCTGGGATACATCCGTACCTATGGTTTCGTGAGGTTTTCACATCCGCATGGTTATAGGAAAATGTATTCCCCTGAACTGAACTTGATCCGAATGAGCCTATAATGATTGAGGATTGAGGAATCTGCTGGTTCAGGTACCCTTCCTTTAGAGCTAAGCCACATATAGCAATCCTTAAGAGCCCACCCTAGATAAAGCGATGCTGAACCTTAGTGGTTACCCAGATAGTTGTTTGACGTCCTTTTACTTGCTTTGGTTACTATCATTTGATACTAACCTATTTTATTTTGGCTATGATTGCATGTCATGTCATATTAAAAAGGTTTCGATTCCTGTTTGATTATTGAATTAGAAGGCTTGTTATGGAGAACAAATTTCTTGATAAAGTAGAGGATAATGCGGTCGTGCGTATATGGTCAGAGAAGATACAACTTGAGAAGGGGTATGCCGTATATATGACTCTGTTTTATGTAAAGGATTTTATTTTTTAAATAAGTTTCTAAAAGAAATTAAACTGGAGATCGTATTAAAGCTACCCTGGAACATCATTACTACACTCGAAGAAAAACGAAAGTCATGGATCAAAGGTTAGAGAGGTTCGAGCAGATGCAGAAAGAGATGCAAGACCATTTTCAAACACAGATGCAAGAACAGTTGGCCAAGATCCAACAGGATATGAGGGATCAAATGCTGGAATCCCAAAGAAGCATGATGAGCCAGTTAACGCAATTGTTGACTAGAGGGCATGATAAAGGGAAGGGCCCTATTGTTGATACTAGAGATGACAATAAAGATTCTACTTATCCTCCAGGCTTGGCCCCGGTAAATTCCAAGATTCAACCACCAAGAGTGTCCGTCAACATAAAACCCTAGTACCAATCTAGCACCTCAGCACCGGTAAACTTCTCGGTAGGCTCGAGCTCCAACCCAGGAGATAATTTGGCAAAACCAATAGTCCCTGACTTCGATGATGCAACAGAAGGGGAAAAAGCAAAGGCGGATCTCCCAAAGGAGTTTGAGGATCGATGCAAATGTTGGAGGAGAAGTTCCGAGCATTAGAAAGTGTTGATTAATAATGCGAGATAGAAGTTGAGTTTGGTCCCTGATCTGGTACTCGCACCAAAGTTTAAGATGCCAGAATTTGAAAAATATAATGGGACCAGCTGCCCTGAGGCCCACATTACAATGTTCTGTCGGAGAATAATGGGATATGCCAGCAATGACCAGTTGTTGATTTACTGCTTCCAGGATAGTCTGACTGGAGCCGCGGCCAAATGGTACAATCAGTTGAGTCGTACTCAAATCAAATCGTGGAAGGATTTAGCACAAGCCTTCATGAAGCATTATGGCCATGTGACTGATATAGCGCCTGACAGGATCACATTACAAAATATGGAGAAAAAGTTAGGTGAAAGTTTCAAGAAATATGCCCAGAGGTGGAGAGAAGTCGCTACACATGTTTAACCACCACTGCTAGAGAAAGAAATGACCATGCTCTTCATTAATACCTTGAAGGCACCTTTTATCAATCATATATTGGGGAGCGCTACTAAGAGCTTCACAGACATAGTAATGTCAGGCGAAATGATAGAAAATTCGATAAGGTGTGGAAAGATAGAGGCTGGGGAAAGCACGAGAAGATCAACCCTGAAGAAAAGGGAAAATGAAGTAGGTAATGTGAGCTCGGGTTATTCGAAGCCTGTTATTGTCAGTCAACCAAGAGCAGTGGCCGCGGGCCAGCAGGCCTCACTAAGGCAGGAGCCCAACACGAGGCAGAATACCGAGAAATTCCAGTTTACTCCCATACCACTGACGTATAGGGAGTTGTACAAAAATCTATTCGACGCGCATGTTGTAGCCCTTATCTACTCAAAACCGTTACAGCCCCCATATCCTAAGTGGTATGACCCAAACGCTCAGTGTGAGTACCATGCGAGAATTATAGGACACTTGATAGAAAATTGCACCTCATTCAAAAGGTTAGTCGAAAGGCTTATTGAAGCGGGTATCGTGAAATTCGACGACGCATCTGGTGTGGGAAATCCGTTACTAGTCATACGGATAAAGGGGTAAACGCGATAGTCAAGAGCCCGGGGAGAAGAATCAAGCAGACGGTTGTTGAAGTAAGAACCCCATTAAAGGAGGTTTGGAAAAAGATGCGAGAAAGAGGGCTAGTTCTGCAAGAATTGGGGAACAAATCCCAGGATGTGAGGAACTACTATGAGTTCCACAATAAAGAGGACCATGAGATCCAGCAATGTAGCGAATTCAGGGCCCTAGTGCAAGGGTTAATGGATAATAAAGAGCTGGAGTTCTTTGACTCTCCTGAAGGAGAAAACGTGTGCACCATAGGAGGAGAGTCGGTAGAGAAGGACGCTGAGGTCAAATGGGGATCAATGACTTTTCCCTATATATCCAATGCATTCGTATCGGAAGAAATTGTCCATCCGAGACCGGAGAACATGAATGAAGAAACGGTTGAAGACATTTGAAAACTGTGAGCATCAACGCTGTATTCGAAGAGGGATTGAATGAAGGAAACCTAGGGCGCATTCACCCCTATGAGCCTGGAAGTGTTCTGAACAACTGGACTGCGGATGAAATTCCTGTAATTTTTAGAGTTAACACAAAGTAATGTTCAAAACACACTTGTTGTTTTAAGCCTAAAAACAATAAGAATCTTTTGTGAAATAGACTCATGTTTGAACATCTTTACTTTAAATAAAAAAATGCATTTTTGTATTTCATATTGGGCAAATATTTTTTATTCTCTCATTTCATTCATAATCATACGATATAAATAATCATCCTTAGAATCATTTATTCTTTGAAATTTGCCTTCGTACCTACAATAGGTACCCAGGTATCGAGACATGAGCAACGCTGTTATGGACTCCCTTTTGAGTGAAATATGGGTCTAAAAAGATCTGAGGATTTTGAAGATGTCAGAGATTGTAACTTGTCTTTTGATTTGTTAAGTATGGTAAAACAAAATAAAAATAGACTCTACCGTACAAAGGGCCAGAGGACATTGTGAGTCTAGGAAAGGAGTGAAGATCAAAGCCTTGCCCACCATAGAAACAAAGCGAGACGTCATTGAGTTATTCTATGAATTCAAAGATGTCTTTGCATGATCGCATCAAGATATGCCTAGGCACGAGGAAGCTATGGAGTGTTCGAAAGGGCACATGCTAAGAGTCTACCGATAGCCAGGTCGATTATAAGGTTCGAGTACTGCTGGTCTACCATGAAAGGGAGATTGAATCAGTTATGCCGTAAATGCCAAATTGAAAAGACATGACTTATATGCTTCCTCTATTTTTTCCTATACGTGGGGCATAGATGTTATGGGGACGATCTCGTCAAAAGCATCTAGTCGACACCCATTCATCTTCATGATTGTCAATTATTTCACTAAGAGGGTGAAGGTCGGTTCCTATGGTAAAGTTACAAAGTCAACCGTCATCAAATTCAATTTAAATTTTGAATTCAAGTTCGATTTCAAAAAAAGAAGAAAAAAACGAAAAGAAAAGAAAGAAACCATCCAAAAGATTTTGAAAGATGATTGAAACTTGTAAAGATTGGCATAGACTAGTTACCTTTTACCCTCTATGCTTCTCGAATGTCGGCCAGGACCCCCACCAGGGCAACACCTTTCTCATTGGTTTATGGGATGGAAGCAGTCTTACCCATCGAAGTTGAAATTCCTTCTCTTCAGATTTTGTCAGAGCTGAAGTTGGATGAAGCGGAATGGGTTCAATCTCGGTATGATCAATTGAATCTGATCGAGGGAAAAAGGTTAAGAGCCATCCGTCATGGTCAAATGTACCAGAAGCGAATGATGTGGGCTTACAAAAAAAAGTTCACCCCAGAGTGTTCCATGAAGGAGACTTGATATTGAGAAGATCCTCCCTATGCAAAGGGACTTTAGAGGAAACTGGATGCCTAAGGACCTTATGTTAAAAAGAAAGCCTTTTCTGGAGGAGCATTGATATTAGCTGAGATGGATGGCAAAAGTCTGCCAAATCCAGTTAATGCGGACTCAGTCAAGAAACACTTTGCTTATGAAGGAAATAGACCAAGGCGAAAACCCGCAAAGGGGTGCTTTGAGGTTTTTCGCAAAAAAAAAACGGAGAGGCGAAGGTGAAAACCCGCAAAGGGCACTTTGAGACCAAATGGGCTTTGAGTCGAAAACCCGAAAAGGGCGGCTCAAATTATGATCAAATCGTGATGGGACATACAGTAGTTTCACTACGCTTGAATTAACAATGAGGAAGTATGTTACGTCTTGGGGCATCAACAAAGTACTCCGGATCCCCTAAACACATATTAAGTTTAAATGGTCCTCAAGAAGTTTGACCAGAAAAGCTCAGGCTGCGATATCTGGGGCACCTAGTTTCCATCTTACCCATTCTGAATTTGCTCGTTTCAAAATACACTACCAATAAATTTCCTTTTTGATTGCATTTGCTATCTTATTTGTTTCGAGCTATGCTCCTAATTAGTTTCTTTCTTTTCCATTATTATGATCTTTTTCAAACATTTTTCATTGAAATAATGATTAGTGGACTAGTAATGCTTTCAAAAAAGAAGTTTTGTATATTACTCTGAAAGTCTCTAAATAATACAAGAATCCGAAACAGGACAATTATTTAGAACTAACCAGGCTTAAAGGGCTCGGAGCACTTGAGATAAGGGTCTAAGTAGTGACGACATCTTCAGATTCTCTGTTAGAAGTATTAGCTGAACAAAGAGGACATACGTCATGGATAACACCTTAAACGGCAAGCGACGACAGCCCAAGTGTTAAAAATGGATCATTCTCATGACATTTTGCATTCATTCATAACATTCATAATACATATGGTTAGGAGCATTTTTCATGACATCCTAATCATTTGGTATAAGCATATACCCCATGAAATCAATTCTACAGGTAGGTTCCCCAGAGGACAATGTAGCAAAATTGATAGGATTTACAGAAGTTAGCAGATCTTATCTCTACTGAGCAGGAGTAGAACAGATCGAAGATAATGAGCCTTAATCCCCTAAGCAGTAGGGTAACAGGCTGAAGATTACAGATCTTATCCCACTGAGCAGGAGTGGAACAGATCGAAAACGATGAGCCTTAATCCCCTAAGCAAAGAGCAGATCTTACCTCTACTGAGTAGGAGTAGAGCAGATCAAAGACAATGAGCCTTAATCCCCTAAGCAGTAGGGTAACAGGCTGAAGATAGTAGATTTTATCCCACTAAGCAGGAGTGGAACAGATCGAAAATGATGAGCCTTAATCCCCTAAGCAGTAGGGTAACAAGCTGAAGAGCAGATCTTATCTCTACTCAGCAGGAGTAGAGCAGATTGAAGACAATGAGCCTTAATCCCCTAAGCAGTAGGGTAACAGGCTGAAGGTAGCAGATCTTATCCCACTAAGCAGGAGTGGAACAGATCGAAAACGATGAGCCTTAATCCCCTAAGCAGTAGGGTAACAGGCTGAAGAGCAGATCTTATCTCTACTGAGCAGGAGTAGAGCAGATCGAAGACAATGAGCCTTAATCCCCTAAGCAGTAGGGTAATAGGCTGATGATTACAGATCTTATCCCACTAGCAGCCCAATACAAACCGACCCAGATCAACAGGCCCAAGTGGCCCAATTCTGTCAGACATTAACAGAAAATCCTAAGGGTTTTTAGGGTAACCAACGCCGCAACCACCCCCACCAGCAGCCTCCACGCACGTCGCACCGTGCGCGCGCCTGCCTCACTCACATGGAGTTCCCCTCTCCACCATGCCTCTAGCACGTCTCTACAAATTCATAAAAAGGGTTTCATAAAGGTAATATTTTTGTTTTGTTATCTTACTATTATGTTTCATGTATTCTCGTTCTTATCATTTTATGTAGATCGATGATTTTGAATTACATCTTAATGTTTTTACTTTTTTACCCAAATTCATAAAAAGGGTTTCATAAAGGTAATATTTCGTGTTTGGAAGTTCGAGAAATTGTGCCCAATCGTGCTGGGTTTCAATTTTTCGTTCGTCTAGATCACTAAATATACTTTAAAGATTTTAATCGCATTTTGTAAATAAGGCAATATTTCGTGTTCAGAAGATTCGAGAGATCGTGCCCAATCGTACTGGGTTTCGATTTTCCGTTCATCCAAATGACTAAATATCCTTTCGAGGTTTTGTCCGTGTTCTCTTAAATAAGGCAATATTTCACATTTGGAAACTTGAGGAATCGTGCCCAATCGTGCTGGGCTTCGGTTTTAGTTTGGCCAGATAGTGGAATACCCTTTTTAAATCGCAATGCATGAATTTTGGAAATCATGAAATGATCTTGGTATCGAGGGTTTGAAACATCGTGTCCTATCGTGCTGGATGTGATATTTCATCTTTTCGAAACAAGAGAACTTCGATATCCAATTCAAATTATCTAAACATTTTCTAAAGGATTCATATTTTAAAATCTCTTCTCATTTTTGGTATTAAGACATTAATCAATCAATAAGGTACCAATTTTGGGTGTTACGAGGGTGCTAATCCTTCCTCGTGCGTAATCAACTCCCGGGCCCGTTTTCTTAAAATTCATAGAACAAAATGTTTGTTAAAGTGACCCAATCGCACTTCAAAAAAGATTGGTGGTGACTCCGTTTTTCTTTTTAAAGTCGACCCTTTTTCCAAACAAAAAAATGGTTCCAACAGGTTATAATGTATATGATTAAAATCCTTAATGAGCCTATTTCCAAAAGAAACAAACGACAACATTATCCAAATTCTGTACGATGAGATAATTAATTTTTAGTGAAGAGGGGTCGAAACTGTCGGACAATGGAATAGGGGTGACTTTAAAGAATAAATTGTACTTATTGGCTAAACCAAAAATTCTGAAAATTTTATGGTAAGAATATATGTGAGTCTAGTTTCAGAGAAAATTAGCGGATCTTAATTTGGAGATCTGTAGCTCAAGATAAAAATAAGTTAGTGACTATGACACAGATGAACAGCCTGAATATTTACATAAATAAATAGTGAAAATTATAGATAATGTTACTTACAAATGTGTTATTTATACTAAGGATGTGGAATGGAGAGGAGGGGGAGGAAAATATATGAATGACTTATGTATAAATTGATCACATGCCCGATTATAATCGATAAACGTTGAAATAGAAATGATATAATGTTTTATTTCAAATATTTATTATGAAACTAAGATTATCGTTATGGTATAAAAATCGAACTGTAAGTTCGTGTAACTTGAATTATATTCTTAAATGCTTGAAATATATTTTTATTGATGTGAATATGATTTGGATGTTTATTGTATGATAATTGATGAAATATTGATATTCTTGATGAAAAAAGGAAAATAAATCTCGGTTGAATGAAAGGAAAATTTGATGGATCTCTGAAAAGGAATTGACGGTAAAAAGGATTTAGCCCGGACGAGTGATCCTATCCCGATATAGCCCTCCCGAAGAATATGTGGAAAATGGATTTAGCCCAGACGGGTAATCCGAATTAGGGTCTAAATTTAGCCTGGACTGGTAATTCAAATCCAAGCTCATTAGAGTAATTATCGTTATAGGGGATTTAGCCTGAACTGGTAATCCCACTGTAAGAATGAGGTTCGCGGGAGTGTGCTCTCTGAAATGGAAATGTGCGCACATGAATATTGATTGACGGACCTGGATTTGTACACTAAAGTGTACCCCTGAAAATCCATCGAAATTTTGAGAAATTCAACGGGATAAGTATGGAAAAATAACAAGGGCATGGAAACCATGGTATTGATGAGCTCATCAATCATGGTATATATTATGTGATATAAGGAAATACGAGTTGATGAGACATGAACATAGAACTTGGTTGATGAATGAGTTCATTTGTGATTATATATATTTGTACACTCTTGAGTGTATTTTCTGTATGAATTGGCATTTCAAATGAGTTAATGAGAAGAGTTCTAATATGAAATAATCTGAATTCTAAATGAAATATTATGAAAAAGTATTTGAAATACATTGGTATGTCTTGTATATGTTATTTGAGTTCATAATGTGGAAAGTATATGTATGTGGAAATATGAGATGATGATACCTGTACATGGAATTTATTGATGGATACGTACATCCAAACTTATATGATAGATTTTAGTGAACATTGAAATTGGGCTCAGTAAGTGATTTGTCAATTTAAATTGTGATTGGTAGGAAGAGTTAGTGAATTGCATGTTTATGAATTGTTACACGTATTTGTCGAAATACGAGGAAATGATGGTAATTGATACATGAAAATATGAGACTATGATATATATAAAAACATGGCATATATTTGATAAATGTGTTCATTCATAATTATAGAATTGTGCACCCCAAGTGCACTATATGTGTAAAGATGATGTTTCAAATGATTTGATAAGTAAAACTCCAATATGAAGTAGTTTGAAACCAAGACAAATTGTTATAAAAAAATGTACATGAAATACAGAGGTATGATTGTTATATGTTATATGAATACATAATGTGAAAAAGTATAAGTATAAGAGAAATTTAATGAGAATTGAGCCTATATACGTTTCTTGTTAATTATATGAAGTGTGCGACTAACAAATGGTATTAAGTATAAGGCTCGATTGAATATCTTAAATTGGTTTTTGTATGTATTAAATGTGGGTGAAGAATAAGGATCAAATGAGTGAGAAATATGGTTTGGAAAATAGCCTTATTTGTGAAAATTAACTTTACCACACGACCTAGCAATACGGGCGTGGGACCCTTGTAAATGAAATAAATTTGGGATTGTGCGAAAAATTTCATATGATTCTGATTTAGTCCTGACCCGATCTTAATGCATGATTTGGACCTCAAGGGTCCGTTAAAAAAACTTTTATAATCAATTTTGGTATTTGAGCGATAAATGGTTTAAATTGTCTGTAAATGTTCCGTACTCCTCGGTAATGCCTCGTACTTTATTCCGGAAACGGATACGGGTAGGGGGTGTTACACCACACATGTTGTTCCTATTGAGGACATTGAGGTTAGACCAGATTTGACATTTGAGAAAGAGCCGATTCAGATTCTGGAGCGCTACATTAAGGTTCTGTGGAGGAAATCTATCCCTTTAGTGAAGGTGCTGTGGCAGGATAATAGCACGGAGGAGGCCACTTGGGAGCCAGAGGATTCGATGCGGCAGCAGTATCCTCACATTTTCTAATCAGGTAAAATTTCGAGGACGAAATTTTCTTTTAGTGGGGTAGAGTTGTAACGCCCCGGTTTTTTGTTGTTAATTTCGATTTTTGCAATTTTGAGACAATTGTGTATCTGCCTCAGTGGTTATGTGTTTTGGGGGTGTCTGAGAAGTTTTAGGTTCAAGCATTGACTTGGGAAAATTTTGGTATTTTTATGAATAAAGCCCAAACTCTAGTTAGTAGGCTTATAAGCAAAAGTGCGTAAGTAATTAGCAGAATAGGTCTGCTGGTCTAGTGGTTAAGTGGAGTGTAGAGGTTGCGATGGTCTGAAGTTCGAACCCTTGTATGTTCAAAAAGGGGTCCAATTTTTGCTATTATGGACAGCTAGTGTTTGTGTTCTACCAAGATTCTGAATAGTGAGATTGGGTTGAGAGTTTTGAGGAATTTGTAGGAGAGAAGTTAGGAAGCTATCAGATTTTTGAGCAGTTGTGTTTTCCAAAATTCCTCTCTGCCGAAAATACAGTGTCCTCCCCTCCCATAGCCGAATTTTCCCCCTTCTTTTTTCCTGCTTTTTTTGCCGTTCTTTCTCTTTTCCTTGCTACCATATTTTAATTTTGATCTCCTCTTCATTCGTTCCTCTCTTCTGTGCACCATTGGTTTACGCTTTGATTCGGTAAGATGAGTAGCGTAGCTTTAATTTATGTTGTTAGTGTTTTTATTGATGTGCATCGTTAATGTTTGTTAGGAGAATGATTTAGGAACGCGTAATCGCTATTGGAGACTTAGGTTCGTGGAATTTCAAATACTCGATCGAAGGTAAGTTTGGTCGTTCGTTGGATGAGCATCCCGTTTTGGGTTCAGTTGGTTGGATCGTTTAAAGGATTTACTGAGTAAAACGTTGTTCAATTATAAGTGTTGGTGATCTCGGGATTCGTAAAAAGCGAAAATGAACCAGGTGTGTACCCAGAAACGCAAAAAATAAGGTTTCGGTGAAAGCAAAAACCTCACTGTCGACGCCACACGGACGTGCGGTCGCCCGTGTGGTAGGCCATGTGCAAGACTGTAAGTCACCACACGACCGTGTGATCGACGAGCCAGGCCATGTAGGAGTGACATGGTCGTGTGATGGCTGAGCAAGGCCGTGTACGAGACACAGGCTCGACCAATTGGACTATGTGGGCCATACCGGTGTGTGGGCCCACACGGGTGAACCACACAGACGTGTGGGATTCTGGGCCAGGCCGTATGATCCACACGGCCAAGGCCAATGTGGGCCGTGTGGGCCACACTGGCAGACCACATGGGCATGTGAGCCCATTTTTCGATAATGTTCTATAAGGTTGCACGGGTCGCCCTAGTCGACTGTGGACCAGATATAGGGTCGATAAGCTTTACCTAGACCTCTTACTATGTGACTTGACTTTCTGATTTCTGTATTGAGCATGTATTTGATATCTGAGTGTATGAGTTGTGTTTGAATAATAGCATGACATTTTATGTATGTTGCATTGCATCGGGGTAGGTTGATGATTTGGAGGAAGTATCTGAAAGGCTCTCAAGCCTGTTATCTGGCAGCTCAGCTGCAACATTCTGATTATGTGCCGCATTCAATACAACATGGTGTTTAGGGATGGGTGGGTTGATTTTATCCCCACATGGTGTGTAGGGTTGGACGGAGTTGGTGTGTAAAGGCTGGTGGGTAGGATTCTACTATTCTGTTTGATCTGCTTATTATGTCTGAAATGGACTAAGGCCCTAGAACATATCTGATTCTGTATCTGAATGGGCTAAAGTCCACACCGTATCTGTAATGGGCTTAGACCCGAACTATGAATTTATGACTGTCTTCTAACTTTATGCCATGTGTATGTTTTCTGTGGGGATTACACACTGAGTTTGCGAAAACTCACCCTTTTCTGTTTAATCTGTTCAGGTAATCCCCAGCAGTAGACGGGTTAGTGTAGCGGAGGACTCGGTGGTAACACGCTTTGGACCTTTACGGTTTTTACTTTTATTTATGGTTTTGATTATATTTGGGGAGTTTTATGTAATATGGCCTTTACGAATTTTCGTTTGAATTGGGATTTTTTTATTTTATAACTGTTAGAAGTAGGAAAACTCGAGTTTTTAAAATAAACAAATGCTTTATCAAATACACACGAAGTCGTGAATTATTTTAAAAAGCTTCCTCAACGTATAATGTTTTGAAAATGGACACTGAATGAATAAACGTCACATTTTTAACGGTAACTTAAGATATCGAAAATGGTTTTATTGTAATTACGTTTTCTAAAGCACTATCATGTGACATCGCCAGATTCGGCCATAACGTCTAGGCCGAGTTTGGGGTGTTACAATTTTCATAAATTTCATAAAGATTAAGTAATAGATAAAAAAAATATAGCGCCTCAACGTTCCTCCAAAATTGCTGCCCGGGGAAGTAAGGGGGAGTAAAAAAATAAAAAATGACAACATTGGTTTTCTAATGCCAAAGGGAAGGTTGGTACAACACGAATCACAAAGACACTGCTGTCCTGCAAACCACACACGATTACAAGAGTTCGCTGATGAGGAAACCAATGGGGAAGGTGGAATCAAAAATTTTTTTTAGAGACCGGAATTAAATTGTATATTTTTACAATAGTAAAAATGTAATCTGATCATTTTAATAATATATATTTTTATAATTTTTAAAGGGTTAAATTAAATTTTTTTTGGGGGGTTAAACTATAATTTTACCATTACTAATTTAAAATATTATAAATTATAAAGAGCCTAAATTAAAAATTTACCATTTTAGGGTAGTCATGATCTCTAGATCTCTACT
The DNA here is from genome assembly GCA_005393395.2 of Gossypium australe. Taxonomy (NCBI): domain Eukaryota; kingdom Viridiplantae; phylum Streptophyta; class Magnoliopsida; order Malvales; family Malvaceae; genus Gossypium; species Gossypium australe. The sequence goes on along the minus strand of CM016619.1, from coordinate 100,714,805 downwards.
ACGCTCCACCAGTATGCTGATAATATAAAAAATATTTGTCATATGTGAATTTTTTAAAGAATTAACACATTCATGATATTTTATCTTTCAACTTTGAAAAGAGTTTAAAAATATTTTTTAAAGTCGATGGAAATAAAATTCATGAAGCATACTTATGTATAGGAGTAGTTTCGGCAACCAAAATATCAGAAAAGAGTGGCAGCTGAACAGCAATGCACTCTCAATGTTTTATCTTCAAATTTTGAAGAGAGACTAAAGACATGATAATTCGAACCCATCGACTAGCTTTCAATTAATCCATCATTACCAATTGGCCTTTAAGAGAAAACATCGTCAACTTATTTTTCCTTCTTGTGGACAGCCTAGTTACTACACAATTAATGTCTATGGTTAGGATGGCTACCTAATCTTTTAACAACGATAAATGATTGGAACCACCCGTAGATATACACTTACGAAGCTGTTAATGTATTAATGGATTGATATAGGTATGTACCGATATTAGTATCTTTTGATGCATATTTTAAGATTTATTGAATTTTTAAATATTTTTTATATATACATTTATAGTCTAATTTTTTAACTTATTAATAAATTATATATTATATTACGCAAAAAAAAATCATATATGTAATATTTTTCAATTACAATCATATAAATATGTTTATCCATAAACATAAGTTTTAAAATTATTAATTAAATTTAGTAACTGCATTTTAATTTAAATAAAAATAGTAATATAATTTTGATAGGTATTTATAAACAATAAAACGAGTTGGGACGAGCCAATTTAGTGTTCAAAAATAAAAACTTAAGTCCAACCCATAAACACTTCTAGGATGATGTATTTTACAAGCGTATTTTTTCCAAAAGAGTACAAATACAATAATATTGATAGATAATTACAAAAACAATATATTTAAATTATTATAAACAAAATTAAACATTACAAAACAGGATCCCCACCAAGGGCGAAACTAAATTTTTTTTATAGGGAGTCTAAATTAAATTGTAATTTTTACGATAATAAAAATGTAATTTTATCATTTTAATAGTCTATATCTTTATAAATTTTAAAGAATTAAATCAAAATTTTACATTTTTAAAGAGAAAATAAAAAAAATTACAGGTGGCATGCGAGCCCCTAAGTTTGCTACTCACCCACACAGCCAAAATTTAAACGAATATAACTCTAAACAAACACACACTATTTATCTAAGATAAAATTCAAACTCCAAACCTTCAAAGTGGCAACCTTAAAAATAAAACCCAGACCTCATTAGTAATCGGAATTTCTATATTAGAGCGAGTGTTGTTAGAACGTACGCAATCGCCTTTGAGCTTTACGAGGGAAAGGCGATTACCCTTTTTTTTTTTTTTGCAAATTTAGATTTTCAGGATCTTACCTTCTATGCTTAGAAATTAGAATGAATGCTTTTGATTTTGGATTTTACCAACACAGTGTATATTTGTTATATTAAAGAAGGACAAAGATAAAATGGTTTAATGATCGTTTAGTCTTTCTACTATGCTGGAGTTTGGATTTAATTGGTTTGTTTTATTTTGATATAATTTAATCCTACATATTAATAATATTATAAAAAAAACTTTAAGATTGAATATAATTGAAGGGACTCCACATGATTTTTGCTATGTAACAAAAGAAATTGTATATCAACATAGCAACAAATAATGTTATCAATATAAATACGGTAGTACTCACTTATACACATATAGAATTTTGCTAGTTTAGAGCTTAGCTTTCTTTTTAACGTTATCATCAATTTGGATCTACTAATAATATTATAAAAAGGAGAGATTAATTTATGTCAATTTAAAGTAGAGAGATTAAATTAATTTTACACTCTAGCATTGTAAAAAGACTAAAACCATTATAAAAAATTTCTTGTAACAATTTTACTCATTTAAAATTATTTGCAAATAAAAAAGAATCGAAAAGTAATGATCCTAATTTAAATGTCCAAAAATCGAATTTAAAATAAAATATCAATCAAAATTTTATTTGAATGAAAGTAGATCATCATTATACCTCGAGTTGGATTCACTATATCAAAATATTTTATTATTAAAATAACTGGATTTATTTCTATATGCAATGGCTTACATCGGATATTTAACTTGCCATTCTTTAATGGTGCCATTGAGACAGACCAATACCCCAACTCACCAAATTTAAGTTGATAACTACACCATCAATGCATCCCTTTATATCTACCCAAATCATACATGTTTTCACTCTAACTCTCACAATATCCAATTGCCATGGATTTCTATGGGAGAAATTCTCTTCATGGTTTCATGGATGAAGAAAGCAATCCACCCCAATCACCTCCTCATCACCTTTCCATTAGAACTCGCTTAGATATGTATGACCAAGATCTACAATTCAGCCCCGGAAGACCTTCGAGTCCCCGAGTGAATCCCGCCGTGCACTCGATGTGTCCACCCGGTAGTCCCGAATCTCCGTGGACGCTCTCCCCTCTTCAAACCCCATCCCCGGCTCTCCTCTACCATTGCATCGCTTCTCTTCACCGCCAAGAAGGTAATATCTACTCCATCGCGCTCTCGAAAGGGCTAGCTTTCACCGGCTCGGATAGCAACCGTATCAGGGCATGGAGGCAGCCTGATTGCACTGAACGGGGCTACATCAAAGCGAGTTCGGGCGAAGTTCGGGCCATTTTCGCATACGGTAACATGCTTTTCACCTCGCATAGAGACTGCAAGGTCCGAATTTGGAATTATACGATTTCGGATCATTTCAGGTTCAAGAAAATCACAACCCTCCCTAAAAAGACTTCGTTTCTCATGTTCCCCAAAACAAGCAGCCAACAACACAAAGATTGTATCTCATGCATGGCTTATTACCACACCGAGGGGCTCTTATACACCGGCTCGTACGACAGAGCAGTAAAGGCATGGCGGCTGTTAGACAAAAAATGCGTCGACTCATTCCTGGCTCACGAAAGCAATGTGAACGCCATCGTCGTCAACCAAGACGATGGCTGCGTTTTCACTTGCTCCGCCGATGGATCGGTGAAGATATGGCGGAGGGTGTACAGAGAAAACTCCCACACTTTAACCATGACCCTAAAATTCCAACAATCCCCCGTGAATGCCTTGGCCTTAAGCACCACATTCAACAACTGTTTCCTCTACTCGGGCTCATCGGATGGGACAATCAATTTCTGGGAGAAGGAAACAATGTCAGGGAGGTTCAACCACGGCGGGTTCTTACAAGGCCACCGGTTTGCGGTGCTTTGTTTGGCGGCTGTGGAGAAGTTGGTGTTTAGCGGGTCGGAGGATACGACGATTAGGGTGTGGAGACGAGAGGAAGGGAGCTGTTTCCATGAGTGTTTGGCGGTGTTGGATGGTCATCGAGGGCCGGTGAGGTGCTTGGCGGCTTGTTTGGAAGCCGAGAAAATTGTGATGGGGTTTTTGGTTTACAGTGCTAGCTTGGACCAAACGTTTAAAGTGTGGAGGATCAAAGTGATGCCCGAAGAGAAACTGTGTTTCGATTTTGGTCCGGAAGATCGAAGTGATTCCAGGACAAAGACGACTATGGAGTACGAGATAAGCCCTGTTTTGTCCCCTTCTTGGGTCGAGAAGAAGCTCCATGGTAATCATTTTCAGTAATTTAATGATACTTCATTAATCTCTATTTTTTATTTTTTTCCTTGTTTGGTGTTTTTTTTTTCCTTCGTGATATTGTACAAACAAAGGTTAGAGAAAAATATAAGGTTAAAATATGTAGTTAATTTTCATATTTGGATTTAATTCTTATATTTTAATTTTTTTTAATTTAAGAATCATAGTCTAATCCTAATGGTGATTAGTAGTTTCTGTTAACACCATTTTTTATAGGAAATGCTGACTGAGTGGATTGAAAATTTTAAATTAAAAAAATAGAAAAGTTTAATTTAAATATTTTAAATATAAAAATTAAATTTCAAAATTTGACAAATTGTAGAAATTAACTGCATATTTTAACCAAAATAAAATTTTCAATTATTTATTTGGAGCCTTGAAAGTAATTTGTTACGGTTTCATATAATCTTCGGCATAAGTTTATAGATCAATTATAAATAAAGTCCCCATGTTTTTGGATTTAGTTTTTATATTATAATTTCATTACTTTTTTTAAGTGTTATAAGTAGTGAAACTATTACAAACGGATTATTTGAATAATCATAAAGTAGAATCAAATCATTACAATACAAATGAACTAAGATCTGGTACAATCCAAGCTAAAGCCAACAAACTAAATTAACTAGACTAAAACTCACACATAACACTTGCATATAATGAAATTCGAAAATTTATATGTATATAATTACGCATGATAAATCTCAAACATGAGTACTTAAAACTTGCCAACTAATCCAATACCTAATTTTTAACTTCTATGAAACGTGTATTTTTTTTAGTAAAATATTGAAGAGAATCAATTATAAACTAACAAAAACAACATTAGGATTAGATTGCAAGACACTACTATCTAATTGAATCGGATACTCCCTCATTAATCTAGTAAAAATATAGGGAACAAAATTCGCTTTCTTGGAATCTAATTAATGTCCACTAGCTTCTTTTAATTTTTCTATTGTTTCAATTTTATTAAATATTTGACGTGGATTATTTCTTAAAAGCTTGGTATCACGTGATAAATATACCACATCACCACTTGCTTAGAAAAATAAATCACCACAAATAATTTGATAAAATTCATGAAAAAATAATAATTACGAGATTGAAAATATACATATTAGAAATAGAGGGTTAAATATGCTAAAAATGCATAATGATAAACATTTTATCCTCCCCAAACATTTATAATTTATTTTTAATCCCTAAAAAAAATCCTAATAACTACTTTCTCCAAATCAATTACGAGATTTGAGACCATAAATTCAAGAAGGGTTAGAAGCAAAATTAACATTTGAAGAGTTTAAATTTTTTAATATAATTTTTTTACACTAATTTTTTAACCAATTGTACTGGTTTCAAAATAATTGAGGCAAAGGTAGTCAATAATTCCATGGATTTTCATGCGACATAAACATGTTAGAGATATAGTGAAAGAGCTAAGATGATGATGGTACACAAAGATATTACGTAGGAAGGTGGTGTGAAGAATTCCATATGGCCCCAACTACTTAAAATAAATTACACCATATAATGTTGGCCATATATAGGCATATTAATTTACAGATGCTTGTACCAAAAAATGAAATTTACAGATCCAATCTTGGGCTCACTATATGAAATAAATAAAGTTAGTTTTATATGAAATCCAAACTTTTGTAGTAAAGTTAATTAATGGAAAATTTATTCATCTCTTGAATGCCTCCATCACCATGTCCCAGCCTCACCTATCCAACAAAGTATCATTTAAATAGGAAGGGATGGTTGCTTTACAAAAATATGGATATTACATATATAATAAATATAATTACATGTTATTATTTATTATTATAAAATATTAATTTAAATTAAAAATAATCTAATTTAATTAAAGTTTATTGAGCTTAGTTATTAAATAAAGTATAAGTCAAATATGTGTAGATACTCTAGTAACTAATTTCTAATAAATGATGGGCTGATTTGAAATTAGGGTTAATGTACAAATGTAATATATTAGGGTTATGGTCCCCAAATTACACATAGATAACTTTTCTAATATCTCATCTTTAGAAAAGAGAGAAACACCTTCTCAAAATTACTTATGTGTTAATTTGGAAGATCAAAACCATAAGATCAGAAGATTTTAAGAAATTCATGTATTCAGATACGCTTCTGCATTTAGATTTATTTTTGATAATTTGACATGACAGATCCTGGTTTATGGTTTGTTAAGTTTTATATAAGATATTATTTTACGGTTCTAACAAGTGGCATCCGAGCCTCATCATGTTGAATAATTGAGAACGAATTGATTCTTTATTGTTGTTGGGTTGACTCGTTTTTCAAATTTTATGGATTTGATATTTGGATTCGATGTTTTCGATTATACACATATTAAAATTTTTGAATTTATGTAAAAAATTTAGGGTTTGATTTTTTAATTTTTAATTTTGGTTATTTCAATTCTCATTGATTTTGGTAATTTTCACTTGAATTCCACATATGTTAGAATTGAAGTTGATCGAAGAATTGGTTTGGTATGAATTACATTGGTGCAATTCATAAGAATTGCTTTGGTTTTTTAATTTTACTTTATGTATGCATGTTAATGGAGACAAATATTTTGGTTATAGTAATATTATAATAGGCGTATATATGTATATCATGATTTGTGCAATTGATTTTTCTCTACAATTACATTGATATACATCAGGTTGAGCTGTAATTAAATGTTTTGGTTAAGTTTTGTTTGTCAATGTTTGGGGTTAAGTTTTAGTTATATTATGAGATTAACGTTATGACTTTAATGGATAAACCGGGACATTTATTGTCTTACGAGGATTTATTGTTTTTTTTTTTTTTATGACTTTTATTTTAACAGTTTTGGAGTTATATGTAGATGCAAGTAAGTCAGTAATATTTTTACTATATGCATATAAATATCAATGAAATTGAGGGAATAATGCATGATTTTATTTTGCATGAATTGAGATTGATTTTAACGGTAGAGTTAGAAACTTTGGTTGAATTAGTTTGATGGGTATTATTTTGATGTAAATTGATGTTGATCATGATATGCATTTAAAGAACTATAATATTAGGTTTTGGCATCTTATGATTTCAAATATTTAGTTAAATTATGAAGATATGGTTTATTGTATGAATTGTGAGATATGCCCAACTATTATGATTTTGTTTTTGAGATATATTGGATTGAAAATACTTTTAAGTATTCATGTGAATCTCTATTTAATTATAAATACAAATTTGAATTTACATGGTATATGCATGGTGAGTTTTCTATTTAATTTTGAATACACATATATGCATGATATATGCATGAATTGCTTTGGTGTTTTGTCTATATTAAAATTATGAATACATGTGCTTGTTAATTATTTAGCCTTAAATCACTACATTCTTTATGTTTGGTTTTGACATATATGGTTTTTAAAAAAAATCAATCAAAGATTAATGTTTTCGATTTTTTATTGCGCTACTTAGACAACCTTATTTTGGGTTATTTTGGAAACCATAATGCAATAAAAAATTTTAGTTCTAACCTTTGACTATTATGAACAATTTAAATTTGAATATTGGTATCTTTATATATATTTTTAAAATAATTTAATTGAAATAATAAGTTGCCAAAGTGACCTCTGTTATTGAAATTATTTTGTTTTAAAATAAAAAAGGTTGTGTGTATGTAACTTAAGCTACATTAATATTGATTGACCCAAAGGAAGATTAATATTTAACAAAATTACATGTGCAACTCTGGTAATTAACATATGACAATTATTCGGTTTTACATGTGAGTAATAAATCAACTCAAAGGAAGATTTATTGTTCAACATGTTTTTTATTGTCAAACTTTCATTACTACATTAAGATCTGACTTACAAGTTAATATTTTTGTCCAAAGATGGAATATTAATGGAGTGCCCGATATCTTAAGATGATATTTACCTTTATTCAGATTATTTTGGTTTAAATTTGAAATATTCTAAAAAAAATAAATTCAGATTTTGACTTTGGGATTTAATTAAAGATGTCTAATATTTTAAATAGATTTGTTGAAACAAAATGCCACTAAAGTAACCTCTTTTGCATAGATTAGTTTATTTAAAATATCAAGATGATTTTATGTTTTTGTAATTCATGTGTTTATTAATTGACCCAAATGTAAGTTAATATTTGGCAGAATTTCAACGATGTCTATGGTGATAAATGTGTGACAATTATAAAGTACTTTATGTGAGCAGTAAATTAGTCTAAAGATTGATTCATTATTTGACATAATTTATTGTCAATGTTTGATTGCTACAACAAGAGTATCGTTTACGGTTAATATTACTGTCCAAAAACTTGATATTAATGTTGTGTTTGGCATCTTGAGATGGGATTAACCACTATTTTGAATTTATTTTTTATTTATGAATATTAATGTGAGCTTGTGTTTATTTATTTTGTTCTATATTAAGCTAGTTCATCTTCTGCTGCCTCAATATCTACTAATATAAATTCTTTACTCATGCTTAATGAGACTAATTTCAAGGAATGGAAAAGGCACTTACTTATAGTGCTTGGCTGTATGGACATAAACATTACACTAAGGGAAGAACAACCTGCACCTCTCACTGCGGCAAGCACCCTTGATGCTAAAAGGGATTTTGAGAGGTGGGAATCATTCAAACCGCATAAGTCTAATGACCATGAGCACAACATTCCAGAAGCATTTGGGGGCACAGAATCTGAATAAATTACTTAGGCCAATGGTTTCCTTAACGAAATTGAGAAACGTTTTGCCAAAAACGATAAGGTTGAGATGACATTACTTCTGACTTCTTTGATGTCTATGAAATATAATGGTCAAGGAAACGTGAGAGAGTACATTATGGAGATGTTCCATGTTGCTTCAAGACTTAAGGCACTGAAGATTGAGGTTTTTGAGGAATTACTTGTTCTTATGGTTTTGGTATCACTTCTTGCATACTTTAACCAATTTAAAATTAGTTGCAACTCTCAAAAGGAGAAATGGACTCTAAATGAGCTCACTTTTCATTATGTGCAAGAGGAAGAAACGTTGAAACATGATAAGTTTGAAAGTGCTCATATGACCAGTGACTTTAAATACAACACATTACATTCTAAATAGAGTACCCACTAAAGCAGTTGCAAAAATACCTTATGAGCTTTGGATAGGTCAAAAGCGCAGTCTAAAGCACTTTCACATTTGGGGATGTCCAGCTAAGGCAAAGCCTTATAGGCCACATGAAAAGAAACTGGAGTTCAAAATAGTGAGCAACTACTTTGTTGGTTATTCTAAGCAATCTAGGGGCTATAAGTTTTATGATCCCACAATTAGGAATATTTTTGAGACAGGAACTGCAAATTTTTTTGAGGATGTTGATTTTAGAGGGAGAAATAAGGTTAGAGACATTGCTTTTGAGGGGGAACTGGATTCTAACCCAGTTTCTGTTATCACTTTTGATGATGTTTAGGTTCTCATACCTATCATTGATCAAGAAGTCAATCTAGAACCTCAATAAGACAATGTTCAACAACTCCCTATTCAAGATGATGTAATTTTTCCAGAAGAACAAATTCAACAACAAGTGTCATTAATGAGGTCAATAAGAGAAGAGAAATGCTATTTCATATGATTCTGTTGTATTTCTCCAAGAACATGAGGATGATAATAGAATGATGAAAGATGATCCAATCAACTTTCGCCAGGCCATGAAAAGTTCTAATTCTTAAAACTGGATTGATGTCATGCAAGAAAAGTATAAGTTTACGTAAGACAATAAAGTTTGGAAACTTGTCCCATTACCTGAAGGTGCAAAACCAGTTGGTTGTGAATGAATATTTAAAACTAAGAGGGATACAAATGGTAATGTGACGAGGTATAAGACGTATCTTATAGCTAAAGGATATACTCAGAAAGAAGACATTGATTTTACAGAGACTTTTTTTCCAATTTCATCAAAAGACTCTTTTAGGACAATCATAGCGCTTGTTTCCCATCTTGATCTTAAGTTACATTAAATGGATGTTAAGACTGCATTTTTCAATGGCAACATTGAAGAAAAGTTTTATATGGTACAACCAAAAAACTTTGAGTCGGGAGACCCAAATAATATGGTTTGCAAATTAACAAAATTTATCTATAGACTCAAACAAGCTTCCCGTCAATGGTATGACAAGTTTCATCAAGTAAATATCTCGTTCAATTTTGAGATGAATATTATTGATGATTGTGTGTACCACAAATTCAGTGGGAGTAACTATATATTCTCAGTTCTATATGTCGATGACATTTTGCTTGCCATTATTGATATAGGCTTATTGCACGAAACCAAGAGGTTTTTATCTAAGCATTTTGAGATGAAAGATTTTGTGGGCACTTATTTTGTTTCAGGAATTCAGATACATCGAGACCGACCTCAGGGTATTCTTGGATTGTCATAAATGAGTTATATCGATAAAGTACTTAAAAGGTGTGGCATGCAAGGTTGTAGGCCAGGTGACACCCCTGTTGCTAAATGAGACAAATTTAATCTTACTAAATGCCCCAAAAGTAACCTTAAAATTCAAGAAATGCAAAAGATTCCCTATGTATCAACTGTTAGGAGTCTAATTATTGCTCAAGTATGGACGCATCCAGATATTGCAGACATTGTTGGAATGTTAGGTAGACATTTAAGCAACCTTGATATGGACCATTGGATAGCAACCAAGAAGGTTATGAGGTATCTTTAGAGAAAAAAAGATTACATGCTTACGTATCAGAAGTTTGATAAGTTAGAGAGCATAAGGTATACAGACTCTAATTTTGGTGGAATATTGATGCAAAATTTTGTCACTAGGGTGCAAATTGTGACAATAATTGGTAGTCATTTATTCAAATAACAAGAATACCACATCAAAGTCAAAACACATAGACTTTAAGTTCCCGGTTGTTAAAGTAAAAATTCAAAGTGGTTTGGTGCCTATAAAGCATATTGGGACAAACTGCACGATTGCGGACCCACTTACTAAGAGACTACACCCAAAGTTTTATAAGAGTACACTGCTCATATGGGTGTGATGTCATTCCAAGATATTCAGTTTTAGTAAGAGTTTAAAATTTTAAATGTTTTTTTTTGTTATAGATACATGTTTCAATTATTTTAGTTTACGAATATTAAGTTTATTTTCTGTAGAAATAAAGTATATTTGGTTTATTCACACTCTGATTTTGGTAAAGTTTGATCTCACTAAGGTTTTAGGAGGATTAGTTGGAAATAGACATGTTTAGATCACATTTCATGTAATTTTCATACTACACATTCATACTTAATCTATGTCATTTGGTTGTGTTAATATATGTTATCAGGGATGTCTTTAGTTACGATATATGTAACGAAAGTCGCCTTGGTTCTATGTTAACATAATTAATGGACGAGATTGTTCGAAATACCTTTTGGATATGATAGTAAGGTTTTGAGATCATGAGGTTATATAATGACATATAATTATAAGGTAATCAGTATAATGATGTGGTCCAAGTAGGAGATTGTTGGAAAAATATGGACACCACATATATAATAAGCATAATTACATGTTATTGTTTTCTATCATAAAATATTAGCCCAAATTAAAATCGATCTAACTTGGTTAAGCTTTATTAGGCTTTAGTTATTCAATAAAGTATGGACCAAATATGTGTAGATACTCTAGTAACTAATTTCTAATTGATAATGGCTGATTAAATTAGGATTAATGTGTAAAAGTTATATATTAGGGTTATGGTCCCCAAATTACACATGGAGAACTTTTCTAATATCTCATCTTTAGAAACGAGAGAGTCACCTTCTTAAAATTACTTGTGTGCTAATTTGGAAGATTAAAACCATAAGATTAGAATATTTCAAGAAATCCATGGTTTCAGGTACGTTTTTGGATTTAGATTTATTCTTGATGATTTGACATGACATATATTGATTTATAATTTGTTAAGTTTTATATTAGATATTAATTTACGAATCTAACAGAATATATTGAAATGGTAATTGGGCTCATTAAAAAAGGGGAAAATAAATGATCTATTAGAGTCTGTTAGATATATTAATTTTGAAAAATAATATTGATAATTGATTCAAATATCTAAATTTGAATATGTTATATGTAAAAGTAAAACGTATGTAAATAATGAATATTTAAACTTATTATATCAAAAAGTAACTGAATCGTGTAAAATTAAGTTGGGTAATCACAAATAATGTGCTTGATTGATTTTTTTTTTTTAAATAACAAGTTTGAATAAATGAAAGATGAAACATTACAAAGCAAATAAACCAAAGGTGGCAGAGTCCATAAAATTTTCAAACAAAATGACCAACATAGGCACCACGACTAGTAACCTCATCTTGTCATTATCGGCATACACCCCTCCAATCGGTTAACATCTATTTATAGAGTAATTTGAGTCAAAATTTATAAGATTTTATATAAAAGTAATTACATAAATCAACATGATTAAATCTGAATATTCCTAAAAAGATTTTAAGCAGTTTCAGATCCTTCATGCTAAAAATTTTGGCAAAATAAGGCCTATAGGCCAAATTTATTTTAAAAAAATTAGTGTTTTGGGTCGATTTTAATTTTAATTAGGGATATAGGCCGATTTTGCTGGAAAACACGTCCAGTTGGACACTCTTTCCTGTTCTCTCTCCTAAGGTTAGGGTTTTTATTTTATTATGGTTAGGATTTTTTTATTAGGGTTTTATTTAGGGTTTATGGTATTTTGAAAGTGTTCAGGGTAATGCGCCTCAGCACACATACATTTTATATGTCATGGAGGGATAAGACTATGACTTTAGAAACCCATCGTGGGGATTGGGGTAATAATGCTTGATACAATCAGGGGTCGAAGTCAACATGAAGGTTCTAGTCGACGATCGTGATGCGTTTACGAGTTCGAGTATAACCAGAGCACCAGGTGATAGTCATTACGTGGTCAGGAGTTCAAGCTTTTTCGATACTCATAAAGAATACCAAATATATACCATACATAAGATTGATGCCATAATCATAAGGAGAAACTCTAGGGACTTCCGGTGTAATCAACGTAAATTTTTTCACTATTTCCAAGCAGCCAGTATCTCTAACCTTTCATTCTTGTCCAAAGGTGGACACTGAGGTGGACACAAGAGGGCTCTCAAGAGGAGAATGGATGTTCCGGCACAGTAGATGTAATAGTCCAGTTTAGACCCTAGTCGGAATAGTGGTTTCGGGACCACAAATTCGAGTCAATGAAATATTTTAATATTATTTTTTGTGTCGTTGATATGTGATTAAGCATGTGTTAAAGTTCCGTAAGTTAATTTTTCCGTCTGTGTGCTTAATTTGACAAAAGGATTGAATTGCATTAAATGCAAAACTAGCATAATATTTGTTAAAGTACCTATGTATTGTGGCTTATAAAAGAGAAGGCCTTATGAGGTAATTAAATCACTATTTAGTTAGTGGATGGACAAAGGACAAATATGCCCTTAATGTATGTTTGTTTTGATTATTAATGGAAAGGTTAAATTAGTAAATTGAAAAATAAAAAACATTAAAGAAGAAAACCATTATTTTTGTGTTCATCTTTCTATTAGAACCGAAATAAAGAAAAGAAAAAGAGAATAAGAAAGCTAGGGCATTCGGCTATGGTTTGGCTAAATTAAGGTATGTTTTGACTTTGGTTTTTGATAATTTTTATGTTTTTGAGATTGTTGCTTAGTCTACTATCAAGCCCATGTTGTAATTTGAAGAATTGATGATGTTTATGAGATGTTTTATTGATGAAATGGTGAGCTTTTTGATGAATATTGGTGTTAAATGAAAGATTTATGTTTAATGAACATGTTTTGTTCTTGAATTTTTGATGAATTTAGCTAATTAGGGCTAAATTGTGAAAATAGTAATTTGAGGGATTAAATTGTGAATTTGATGAAATGTTTGGACATATATGAGATACATGAGCATTCGGTTAATCATGGATATATGGTGATCTTGTATATTTGATGTTTTGTGAAAAATGGACTAAATTGATAAAATGTGCAAATGTGAGGGTTAAGTTGCAAATAGCTCTAAATGTATGTTTTTGGATTGAATTGAATAAGTTGATGAATGGAAGGGTTAAATTTGAATATGTATAGATCAAGAACCGAAGAAAACAAAATTAGATCGCGGGAAAGCGAAAGTAATCGAATAGCCGTATCCATTTCCGATAAACCGAATTCGAGGTAAGTCAATATACAAATAAATGTATTTATATTGAATTATGTATACTCTTATGACTATTGATAATGATGAATGTATATGAGTTGATATATACATGAATTTCCGAGATAGAATCGATATAGTGACAATGTCCGAGAAGTCCCGTGTGAACCTAGGAATAGATAGGGTAGTCTATGTCACGACATAGGTGTCTGTTATGTGATATCATGTAAGACCACGTCTGGGACGTTGGCATTGATTAGAGACTTCGTGTAAGACCACGTTTGGGACGTTGGCATCGATATGAGATTTACGTGTAAGATCATGTCCGGGACATTGGCATCGTATTGATTCGTGTAAGACCCTGTCTGGGACAGTGGCATCGATATCTGATTTCATGTAAGACCACGTCTGGGACTTTGGGACTGTACAACTATTTCGAGCTCTCAAAATATCCTATTAGTTCCGTACGGTTCAACGGGAAAATCTGAGATACGAACGAATACATGATTTGAATATCTGTTTCAGGTATGTTTGATATGTACACTAAGTGTGTATGAAAGGTAAGTATCTATATGAACTTACTAAGTTGAATATGTGTATTGAAATGGTGGAATAATATGTGATGATATGCTTAAATGAGCTATGCGAATATGTGATATTTGAATTGAAGAATGTGGTAAGATATGGCTAAGCAAATGAGACAAATTCTATATGGGACGTTTAAGCTATGAGAACCATTATTGTTATTGTATCAATATGGTTATGTGCACTTATTGTTAAGTTTATTTATATATGGCTTACTAAGCTTTTAGAAGCTTACTCTGTGTGTATTATCTCTGTGTGTATTTTCTCTGTTTTATAGATCGTCAAAGCTACTGAAAGCTCGGGGACCGTCAAGGATCGTCATCACACAGCTCAAACTTGTTTTGGTATTTTGAAAATGTGTAAATAGCTAAATATGGCATGTATAGGCTAGTCATTTTGGTATGGGTTTGAGTTATAAAATTAGCCATGTGATGTGGGTAGTTAAATGTTGATATTATGCAATTGTAAATGTGGTATGTGATGTTGGTTTGGTATGATCCCATGAATATGAGATGGTCAAGTTCATGGTAAGTTTATGAATGAAAGTTGAGTAAGTATGTTTGAGCAAAAAGGGATAATTATATGAAAGGTAAAATGTGGATGTATTATGCCTGGATATATATGTGTTTTAGTTGTGCAAATTGACATGTTTGGATTTGAGATTGAATGCAAAGCTTTGTTGATTAGTTTGACATGTTTTTTGTTGTCAATTGTGCATGAATTGTATTGGTATACTTTCTTGTAAGGTAGATCCAAGTGTGGGTGGTATTTTGGCCTTGCAAATGGCCAGTTTTGCCTACACGGTTGTGGCACACGGGCGTGCCTAGTGACCGTGGGAATAAGTCAGTAGCTCAGTTAAAGGTACACGGCCATGGCACACGGACGTGCCTAGTAGCCGTGTGAATAGGACAGTATCTAGCCTAAGAGTGCACGGTCATAGTACACGGGCGTGTCTGGTGACTGTGTGGATAAGTCAGTATACATGCTCTAATTTGGCACGGCCATGACACATGGGTGTGTCCAGTAGCCGTGGGAGGCACACGGTTTGGTCATATGGACGTGTGACCTTGACAGTTTTGAAAGAGATTTAAATTTTCGAGAATTCCCGAATGTGTTCGGTTTAGTCTTGGCCCTACTCTAAAGCATGATTAAGGTCTCATTGACCAATATAAGGGACACTTTGATTACGATTGATGAATGGTTGTATGAAATGTCTGTAAAAGTTTTCGATATGTCCGGTAACGCCTTTAACCCTAACCCGATGACGGATACGGGTTAGGGGTGTTCAGTAGAGGTCAAACTCGAGTCGACACGACAGCGGTTGTAGTTATTAATGGGTTGTGTAATAATGAAAACTTTCGTCGCTCCGAAAGGAGCATAACCTTTACTGCACTGTAACAACAGCTCCCTGCCTGAGAATCCTCTTGCGTCTATGACGGTGCCAGCCTTCGAACAAGAATGAAGGTTAAAGGTACCGGTTACCTGGAAATGCAGAAAAAATTATACCGATTATAGCTAGAAGCCCTAGATTTTTTCCTTATGAATATGACCTCAAACTTCTGTATGGTATTTATAGGGCATCATTTTCAGGTATTTTGAAAAAAAATGAGCTCGTGGTCGCGTATCGATCATCAACTGGCTCACCCATTATACCCCAATCCATTACCGCATAACGATCATCGATTGAGACCTCTACATCTACTTCTACCTTTGGGCCTAAAAAGGAAAACCACCCCACAACTGACTTCTCTAGGATAGGCTTCGGAGGAATTAATCCCATCTCGACATGATATATGAGATGTGTACGGCTCGGAGCGATATCGCATCACCGATGACTCAAGAATACCTCGAACATAAACTAAATATCCTTCGTGATTGGAGTTTTTAAGGTTGGGAAATGATTTATAATGGAGAATAGAAAATATTGGAGATAAATTATATTAGTGAGAGATGATGAAGCTTGGTATGTAAGAGCCAATTTATAGGCGCATGGAATGGTCTATTTGCAAAGTAAATCCTTCAATACTGTGGTGGAACATATTCTAAACGTGTTGAAACATTTAAATCATCTGAAATATTCGAAGCATCAGACTTTTTAGCTTGGGAACAGTAAATTCGTTACATGGCAGGAAAGCCCTCAGTTGGGCAAGCTTCATCGAACGAATTTACTGTTCCTCGGCCAGAAAGTACTTTTTGGTATGATTGTTGTGCATGTTATTTTGCCCGCATAATCTGGATAAAATTATATGAGTTCTGAATGCGTGATGAAAATTATTTGCACCAGACAGTATGAAACGAATGTGTGCATTCATGAAAATAATTCATAGCACGTATTTTCTTTCTCCCTACATAATTCTCTTATACAAGGGGCATAATTTTTATAATATTTACACACATCAAGTTAATAAAAAAGCTCTCTACTTATTTTTTGCATTTATTCATCCAAACCGTTATCGATATTGGAATGAGTCGACGAGTGAAATCCTGTTATATACCATGACGGTCGAATATGTAATAAAGAGTTTAGGGTGGTGTTTGTAGGAGCGAAGTCCATGGAATTAGCGTTCAATAGTACCATTCAAATGTGTGAGCTATGGACCAGAATTAGGAGGAAAGTCGGGGGATTGAGCTAGGGAAGAATTACGAGGTTGCAATGCATATTTCTTGCATATGTTGACCCCCATAAGTATGAGCTATTCGATGTGATTAACGAAACACATCTTGAGACAGTCAGATCATTGCACATCTCAAGCGGAAATGTTGTTATTGAGTTATATGTCGAGTTCACTGAAGCTAATAGATCTAGTCCATCTTCAACATTCATCGCGGTGAATACTAGTACTGAAGATCTAGCCGAAAGTCCTACTATACAATTGTGCAGTGGGTTTTCTAACCTAATTCAAAGTAGCTACTATGATGTTCCCAGAACAACCATGGGCAGACACTCATCGGTCTCCAGCATCGATCTAAACTTTGGGGATTAGTACCAGCCAAGGTATAGTATAACCCAAATGTAGACACTCGGGCTCTACATTCAATTAGTACATTCGATTTCAACTTCGGTACTAGGTTGATGTTGTGGGGTAGAAGCAGTTATACCAAGAGATCATCAATGTACACCGGTTATCAAACCAATGACTATTCTAGCGGGCACATGCGTTATTGGAGAACCGATGACCTACTCCTTTTGACAGGAGCCAATGAGGGTACATCCAACACAGTGCTCGAAGGTGACAATGAAGACACGGATGAGGAAGGAGATACAGGTGAGGAAGAAAGGGTTGCAGACGTAAACGAGAGGGAGGGGTCAGAACCTCAGCCAATCCGACAGCGCGGTCCGGATGGTTCAGAAGTGACACTATTTTCTGAATTGGATTCAGGTACAACGGAGTTCGAACCTTATGAGTTTGATGATAAAGCATCAAAAAATGCTCCAGACCTAGATATGTTATTTAGGGTATATGAACCTCTGCCACACATAAAGAACATTGCCATATCGGCCAATAGTGGTTGAGCGTTTTCTCAACTTCCGTACAGAACACCTGGTCATAAAGTATGGTTCGTAATGTACGAGTTCTTAAAGTTGGAATGGAATACCCCAATAAAGATGATTTTCTTGTTGCACTGAAGCGGTATAACATTAAGAACGGTGTGACTTACTATGTCACAAAGTCCCACTTCAAGAAATTTGAAGGAAAGTGTGCAACGAAGGACGGGAGGTGTAAGTGGAAAATCATGGCGTCATACTGGAAAAAATTTGGGTTATTCACGATAAAAAAGTATACCAATCCCCATACATGTGTTGCGACGAGTGCAAGTCAGGACCATTCGAGGCTAGATTCGGATATGGTTGCTGACATTATTCTACTGATCGCTGAAATCAGAGCTTTAAAAATTTATAAAACGAATGATCAAACCTGGAAACTAACTCTGACAATGATTAAAGGCAAGTGTACCTATCGAACAGTAGTATAGCTTAGGCAAGGCCGGATTGTCGAACCCAAAGGAACTAAAAGTACTAATACTCACTTTCTTTTTATTATTTAGCCTAAAATAAAGTGAAGTTGCTTTAATCTAAATTAACGACTACTAAGCTAAAGACGCAAAGACAAAAAGAACGAATTGGGAAATAACTTGACGAAAAACTCAGTTGATCACGATGATACCCTCAGGAAGAATCCACCTAGACTTCACTTGTTATCTAATAGTGAACCATACGATTTATTCACTTAGTTTGATCCGTAGGACTCCCTAACGTATATTAAACCCTCTCTCGAGGCGAATAACGTCTAACCCTAGGTTAATTAGTGAAACTCTCGTTCTCTTATAATAACCCCCTAGAATAGCAGCAAATCGATCAATGGATTCCCATATTAGGTTTTACCCTAATCTGGCAAAATCTCGTAACCCTATCTCTAGGCGTTCGATCAACTCCACTTAATTACGCTTGATCTACTCTTAAGCAGGGTCTATTTCTCCTCCACCTAAGCACATCAGATTTGGATTAAGCATGCATAATTAAGAACAAACTAAGTATTTATCATATAATTCAGAAAACGATAACAAGATTCATCTAGGTTTCATCTCCTTCAGGTATCTGAGGGATTTAGTTCATAACAAATAAAGAAAACATCTCAAGAGAAAAGATAAAACAAAACATAAGAAATCCCTAAAACTCCCTGAAGGAACTAAAGGAGAAATCCGCCGTCTTGAGTAAATTCCGGCTTCTTGGGATGGATCAACCGGCTAACTCGAGTGATTCCCACAATTCTGACCTTTCCGGCTTGGCTCCTTGGCCTAGCTTGACCCCCTTTCAATGGTGGTACTTAGGGGGTATTTATAGGCTCTTGGAATGCGATTCTTTCTTCCTAGGTATCCTTTTCCGACTGAAATTGTCTAAGTCCACGACAGGGGCACGGCCATGTCACACGCCCGTGTGACTCGTCTTCAGGCTGTGTTCGGATTTCTAAATTGAGGCACGGCTGTGTATATCGGGGTTGACGCCGTGTTCTAGATGCTCGTCAAGGCACGGCCGTGTGGACTTTGGGCCAGGCCGTGTCGATTTCGTGATATGGCCCATTTACTCTGTTTTGGGCCTATTTTGCTTTCTTTGCATCCTCGGGTACTTTCCTAGGTATAAGACATGAAAAGAAAGGATTAAGAGCACCTTTTTTACATAAATTGAGGAATAAATCATCCAAAAACAAGCTAAATGTGGGATTAAAATATGTTATACCCCGCACTTAATCTTTTGCTTGTCCTCAAGCAAAATTCTCAACATACAATTAAAACGAACTTTCCATAATTCACAATTCCTACTGATAATGCCTTATCATAATTCATAGATAATTTATACATGGATAATTTAATTCAAAGAGTCCTAAAGATTCAAACAAGATGAGTCATGAATTTGTATTTTGAAAACATAGGTGTCTCCCCTTATCTGAAATATTACCCTTGATTCGAAATTGACAAGAATTGACATCTTCACTATAGATTCACTTAAATCACTCAAAGTGTTTAAGGTTTAGGTAAAGAAGCACTCATACGTCGAACCTGAAAAGTTAATCCCATAGGCTTGCTTGAAAATCAAATCTCCACCACTGTAAAATGAGATGATAAACAAATCAAAAGGTCTTTGTTAGGGTTGTAACGGGGCTAGGGTTAAGGTGTGGATAAAGGCTAAAATTAGAAGGTTAGAATCGAGATTGAATTTGACATGTTGCCTATCTAGAAAAATGAACTAATCCTAAATAATTACATCAATTGAAAACTAATAATACGAGCTTTTCTTCACGATTATAAATTTAAACATGTAAGCTCACTTAATTATAGAACTAATAATGAATATACTTCGTTTTTTTAAGAACAAACTAAGTAATAATAGGAAAGAACTTTTACAACTGAAATATAGAACATAGTTAGGCAACTGCTCAAAACCAAATCTCGACAAAAAGGGTAGTCAAAAGAATGGTGATAACAAATACAAAGGGGTTTTGGGTTAATAATAGGTGAGTCAATAAAAGGGTTGTTAGGATCAACGGGGTTCACTAGGGGTTAATAATGAAGGTAGGCTTTTTAGTGGAGTAAGTGGGTTAAAACCTAGGTGCCTTTATCCTCTATGTATATCAAATCATGAATGTGGTCTCAACATGTATAAACGAGGCAAGTTCTAGAATAACAGTTCAAAGTTGACACACTCAAAAAGTGAGCACGAAAAAGAATATATGCTCTATAAGGCTCAAAATCTCACAAAAATTATGGGTGTTTTGACATCAATCTCATAAATTTCAAATTTCAAAGCAATATTCAAATTTAGGTTAACAACCTAGCAAAAAAAAACTTTTTTATTCTGAAAAATAGGCTTATCATGCTTGATTCTCTAGTATCTTTAAAATTTAATTATCAATGCACAATTAACTATGACTTAATCTAAAACATGTCAATAAAAATCATAAATCATCAGAAATTTCATCCTAATTAGTAATATGAAAAATTTACTTAAAAACAAGACTAAATTCAGGGATTTGAGAATAATGAAAAAAGTTTGGCCGGATTTGAGAATAATGTAGAAAGTTAGGCCCTTCTTTAGATAAATATTCACCCCCCACACTTAAGATGTACATTGCCCTCAATGTACAAAGATAGATATAACATTTATGGGATAAATCAAAAGAGAAGGGGAAAGAATACTCCCTGAATTTTGGATGGTATCCTTGGAGAGGTCGGTCTGGATGACGAACCTGAGCTAGATGAAGAAATTGGGGAGCTCGTAGAGGATTAGCCAGGGTTTATTTAGACACTTTTAAAATAACCTAAATATATAATTAAAAAATAAGAAAGAAAAAGGAAAGGAGACTAAGAAGGAAAATAAATATAAAAGAAAAGGTGGATGGACCGAAGAGTCCTTATTGGTGGATGGTTTGCAAGGTGGGTGTTATCCCTAGGGCGCTATGGTGGTGGCGGGGGCGGAAGTGGTGTGGTTATCGTGGTGGTCGGTGTGATTCCCTAGCAGCCTGGCGAACCTGACACTAAGAAATTAAAATAAGTTAAACTAAACTAAGCATAAGATTGTCAAAGAGAAAGAAATTGAAGCAAAAGAGAAAAGAAAAAGAAAAACTAATTGGTCTCAAAGACCCTTGGCTTGGTGAGTAGACGAAGCTACCGGCATTAACTCATGTAGATCGTTCTTCTTTGAGAAGACTATTGTTGGCCTTTTTCGCTTCTTCGACATGATGTTGGATGGCTCAAAGATCTAGAGATTTATTATAAAGAGAAAAAAATCTGAGAGGGAGAAGGGAGAAAAGAAAAGAATGAAGAAATCAGATGAGGAGAAGGGGAAGGGCTGTGGGGTTTAAATAGGATTTCAAATTTGGCACGTTCCCACGCCTGTGGACCTAGGGCGTATCGATTTACATAGCCGTCTTGCACGGCCGTATGTCTGTGCGTGTTGAGTCACCATGCTCGTTCTTCAGCCAGCCACGCCCGTGGGACATAAGTCAGTATGTTGGCATGGTTCAGAGGCACGGGCGTGTTTCACCCGTGGTGTGCAAGTCAGTAGCTTCACGCGGTCTATGGGGCACGGGCGTGTTCTTCCCGTGGTGTGCAAGTCAGTAGTTTCACACGGCTTCAAGGCACGGGCGTGCCACTTTTACGGAGCCCGTGGGATAGTGGTTGGATCAGTGACTTTGAAGAGTGGTTGGGACTGATTTGCACGGCTTCTGCAGAGTCAATACGGAGATTCTGGTGGTCCACACGATCACGAACACAGCCGTGTATAAGACCGTGTGACCTTGGAATTCTGCACTTTTGGTCAGTTTAAAAGAAAAGAAAGAAGGGAAATAAAGAAACTGAAAATAAAATTGAAAGAAAATAATGTTAGTGCTCGGGTTGCCTCCCGAAAAGCACTCGTTTATAGTCTTAAGCTAGACTTTTCCTCGTAATTGTAAAAATCAGGGAGGTTTAAAGGTTTGAATATTTTCCCTCATGCTTACAGTTCTGTTTTCTTGATAAAGTTTAAGTCAAGAAGCGTTTACCTTAAAAGTGTCGAATGTTGGATTGCTTACCTCGACTATTCCGTGGGGAAAGATATCGTGTACCTTAAGAGGAGTTTCTCCCTTTGTTTTTAGATCTATTATGATGATGTGAGGATCTGTGTAGTCTAACAGTACCTGATCTCCTATTTTGAAGTGATTTGATGTTCCTACGAGTTTTTCTGGTGGTTCCTCTGGTTTTACTTCGTGTGGTCCTGGTTCTTCTTTGACGTGTGTCTTCTGATCTTCTAATTTGTCGATCCTAAGGCTTTGTTCCTTATGTAATTCATCTTTTTCGAATTGGGGTTTTGGCTCAGGGTTATATCCTTGTGGTGTTTCTTGCGATGAAAGTTGCACAAATTGATTATCAAATGAATTTTCTTTCTTACCTCCATCGATTGTTGTCCTGGCCGAATCAAGGGCTTGAAGACTGATTGATTCGTCACCTACACAAAGTATGAGTTCGCCTGTGGCAACATCAATTTTAGTCTTGGCAGTTTCTAAGAAGGGTCGTCCTAAAATTAAGGGGATTGAATTATCCTCATCCATGTCTAAAACAACAAAATCTATTGGGAAAACAAATTTATCGATTTTGACAAGAACATCTTCGATAATCCCCTAGGAATTCTAACAGTTTTATCAGCTAATTGTATACTCATCCTAGTTTGCTTGGGCTTCCCTAGACCTAGTCGTTTAAACAATGTATAAGGCATGACATTTATGCTTGCCCCTAAATCAGCTAACGTATTATCAATAGTTAAACTACCAATTAAACATGGAATTGTAAAACTCAGTGGATCTTTTTGCTTCTGCGGTAGTTTATTCTATAACATTGCTGAGCATGCTGCGTTTAATTCCACATGGTGCTCTTCATCTTTTTGGCGTTTGTTTGTCAAGAGCTATCTTAAAAATTTCCTCGAGTTTGGCATCTGAAAAAGAGCTTCAAGAAGAGGTAAGTTAATATGTAATTTCTTTAAAAGTTTAAGAAACTTACCGAACTATTCTTCTGAATCATCTCTTTTCATTGCCTCAGGATAATGTATGCGAGGTTGGTACTCTTTTATTACTGGTTTTGGCTTTTCTTGTGCTACCTCTGTTTTACCTTCGTCTACCTCTTTGTTTGGTTCGTCTAACCCTTTGCTGTCGTGATCTGTGATGGCTTGAATTTGCTCTTTAGGGTTAATTTCGGTATTGCTTGGTAGACGTCCTTGCGGTCATTCAGACTTTAGCTTTGCGAGTTGCTCGACTGCATTAGTTACTTCCTTGACTGACTTAGTGAGTTCACCGACTCGGTTCTCGTTGTTTTTAATTGTTCTTTCAGTTTCATGGAAATGATTTTCCGTGTTTGCCATAAATTTTGTCAGCATCTCTTCGAGGTTTGGCTTCTTCTCTTGCGGATAGGGCTGATTTTGGAAGTTTTGAGGAGGTTGTTGCCTTTGGTTCCCTTGATTCCCTTGTCCTCCCCATGAAAAATTTGGGTGGTTCCTCTAACCTGGATTATAAGTATTACTATAAGGATTATTATTGGATCTGAAATTATTACCTACATAGTTCATCTGTTCGCTCTCTGTTTCCGGTTGGTAGGGTGGGTACTCAGGATTCGCAACGGTTCCACTCGCGTTGCACTGCATGATTGGATGTGCATGCGAAGAACACAAACTACCAATCTTTTTATTCATCAATTCTACCTGTGTTGATAGCATGGTTATGGCATCGAGGTTGTAGACTCCAGCTGATTTTTTCGGCTTCGCCCTTGTAGCTTGCTACTGATAATTATTCAGTGACATCTCCTCAATGAACTCGTAGGCTGCTTCAGGAGTCTTGTTATTCAGAGTTCCACCGGCGGCTGAATCAATTAGTTGCCTTGTTGAGGGATTTACACCATTGTAGAATGTTTGGACTTGTAGCCACAAGGGTAGACCATGGTGTGGACACCTTCTCAAGAGATCATTGTATCTCTCCCATGCGTCGTATAATGTCTCGAGATCCATTTGCATAAAAGAAGAGATATCATTCTGTAATTTGACTGTTTTGGCCGGTGGAAAATACTTTAATAAAAACTTTTCGGTCATATGTTCCCATGTAGTGATTGACCCTCGAGGGAATGAGGTTAACCACTGTTTGGCTTTATTCCTTAATGAAAAAGGGAATAACCGAAGACGTTTGGCATCATCAGAAATGCCATTTATTTTGAAGGTATCACAGAACTCTAAAAAATTAGCTATATGAGCGTTTGGATCTTCGTCCTGCAAACCATCAAATTGAACAAACTGTTGAATCATTTCTATTGTGTTAGGCTTTAATTCAAAATTGTTAGCAGCTATGGCAGGCCTAACAATACTCGATTATGCACCTGTTAAATGTGGTTTAGCATACATAGTACGTGGGGCATTGTTTTCCCCCACATCATGTGGGGTGGATTATTCTCGTCCATCCCTTCAGTAGGATTGGATATGTTTTCTTGATCTTCTTCTGTGTAATTTAGGGCTCGCTTGATTTCTCTGCGAGTCCTACGAACGGTAGCTTCGATTTCACTATCGTATACCAAAGGTCCTGTCGGGTTCATTTTAGTCATAAACTAGAGGTACCTGCTAGGAAAAGAAAAAGAAAGAAAATTCAGCAAAAAATTAAAATTTAACCTAAAAAATAAAAATAAATTAAAAAAATAAAAATAATGGCTAAAGTAATAAAAATAGAGTTTTCTTAATATTTTAGTTCCCCAGCAACGGCGCCAAAAACTTGATCGCTAAAATCAGAGCTTTAAAAATTTATAAAACGAATGATCAAACTTGGAAACTAACTCTGACAACGATTAAAGGCAAGTGTACCTATCAAACAGTAGTATAGCTTAGGCAAGACCGGATTGTCGAACCCAAAGGAACTAAAAGTATTAATACTCACTTTCTTTTTATTATTTAGCCTAAAATAAAGTGAAGTTGCTTTAATCTAAATTAACGACTACTAAGCTAAAGACGCAAAGACAAAAAGAACGAATTGGGAAATAACTTGACGAAAAACTCAGTTGATCACGATGATACCCTCAGGAAGAATCCACCTAGACTGCACTTGTTATCTAACAGTGAACCATACGATTTATTCACTTAGTTTGATCCGTAGGACTCCCTAACATATATTAAACCCTCTCTCGAGGCGAATAACGTCTAACCCTAGGTTAATTAGTGGAACTCTCATTCTCATATAATAACCCCCTAGAATAGCAGTAAATCGATCAATGGATTCCCATATTAGGTTTCACCCTAATCCGAAAAAATCTCGTAACCCTATCTCTAGGCGTTCGATCAACTCCGCTTAATTACGCTTGATCTACTCTTAAGCAGGGTCTATTTCTCCTCCACCTAAGCACATCATATTTGGATTAAGCATGCATAATTAAGAACAAACTAAGTATTTATCATATAATTCAGAAAACGATAACAAGATTCATCTAAGTTTCATCTCCTTCAGGTATCTGAGGGATTTAGTTCATAACAAATAAAGAAAACATCTCAAGAGAAAAGATAAAACAAAACATAAGAAATCCCATAAAACAAAACATAAGAAATCCCTAAAACTCCCTGAAGGAACTAAAGGAGAAATTCACCGTCTTGAGTAGAATTCTGGCTTCTTGGGATGGATCAACCGGCTAACTCGAGCGATTCCTACAATTCAGACCTTTCCGGCTTGGCTCCTTGGCCTAGCTTGACCCCCTTTCAACGGTGGTACTTAGGGGGTATTTATAGGCTCCTGGAATGCGATTCTTTCTCCCTAAGTATCCTTTTTCGACTGAAATTGTCTAAGTCCACGACAGGGGCACGGCCATGTCACACGCCCGTGTGACTCGTCTTCAGGCCGTGTTCGGATTTCTAAGTTGAGGCACGGTCGTGTATATCGAGGTTGACGTCGTGTTCTAGATGCTAGTCAAGGCACGACCGTGTGGACTTTGGGCCAGGCTGTGTCGATTTCGTGATATAGCCCATTTACTCCATTTTGTGCCTGTTTTGCGTTCTTTTCATCCTCGGGTGCTTTCCTAGGTATAAGACATGAAAAGAAAGGATTAAGAGCACCTTTTTACATAAATTGAAGAATAAATCATCCAAAAACAAGCTAAATGTGGGATTAAAATATGTTATAATTACGGTTTATCATCTACCGATGGTAAGGGTCAGTCCCCAGGTTGAAATACCGGTACTGATTGCGAGCATATGTGCCAATACCGGTACACTCTAACGTACAAACAAAGTATGGGTTGCAAAACAAAAGGTTATGGAGAAGTTGCATCACGGGTAAGATGGTTCGTATAACTATCTATGGTAATGGTGTTAGGTATTGGATCGATACGTACCATGTTCTGTAACTGATCTCGAAACGCGCCCAGGGTATTCCGATAATTAGATGGTGCCTAGGAAAAGAGTATTCTACCGGTTCTTTTAGACCTTTGAGCAATATAGAGAGGCATTTTAGCACTGTAAGCCTATGGTCCAAATTGACAGAACTTGGTTGTACGGAAGGTATTAGTAGCTTTTGTTGCTTGTCGTTGCTCAGGACAGTAATCGAAAGATTCTGCCTATAGCATTCGCAATAACTCCCGGAGAAACGACATATGACTGGGATTTTTTCTATAGTTGGTTGTTCCGCCTCGTTTTCCCGTAGCTCGACATATGTGTCATGTCAGATAAGGGAACCAGAATATGCTCGATGATTGATCGTCACTGATCCTTTTAGGATTGCACTCATCATCGGTACATTCGACATGTGAGATCCAACTACTACCAAAAATATCCTTCGGTGACTGAGCGAGATCTGGTCATTGACAGGGGTTTATAGTTCCAACCCTGCATTCACTGCAAATTGAATCTTGAATTACGGGGTTATATCATTGCACTAATTGGTACCTATTTATCGACAGGTTACAAGCTCGTCCAACATGTTTTCCATCAAACGTTGAACAACTTGAGCACTATTAACGTGTACGATGTGACCTATGTTTCGAATATACCGTTTGAATAGTGGATCTAGTTGTACGATGGAGGTCTACGATATAGACACATGACGTCAAACTGGGCGGAGTGCATCAATTCGATACTAAAAAGGACGCGTCATTTTTCGGTAACATCAATTGTGAAAGAGACATACTTTCGACTGGTCGCTTTGTTTCCTAAGAAGAAATCGGTGTATGCTGGACAAATAGCAAGTGACAGTACATTCTGTGATGACGTAATGAAAGAGATTTGGTCAAGTATAGCGAGAGAGAACATGATATATGTAGTGTGCCACTCACGTTGGAACCTAGATTTTCGAGTCACCGAGCACGCTAGACCCGACCAGAAAATGTTGGGTGAATTGTATCATGTGAACCTAATGGAAGAGACCTGTAATTGTGGGAGCTTCCAAGCACTTCAATTCCCATGCGCACATGCAATTGCCGCGTGTGGGAACATACGGATTGAGTATGAGCCTTACATCAACGACATATACCAACTACAACACGTTCGAAGTGTGTGGAGTCTTGAATTCCCACCTGTCCCAGATGAAAGTATGTGGCCGCCTGTGTCCAATGCGCCATTCGAGCTAATGCCAAACAAAGACCTACGTCGCATCTTGAAAGGTCTCCCATATTTCACCCGGATAAGGAACAATATGGATATTTGGGAAATGCATGATAAATAGAAATTGTGCGGGTATTGTAAAAACCCAGGGCATACGAAGCCTACTTGTTCTTTGTATAGGGAAACGTTGCGGCCCCAACATTGATAGCATTGCTTTCAACCAAATTTCATATGATTCTAAGTGTTGGTTTTATTCAGTATAACTATAAAGGTCAATGTTCCGTATTGCAATTAGTTTTAAGGACATATAATTTATTTAGTTGTTGATAACAAGGTAAATCTAAAAAAATTCATATTCAAAAATAATATGTCGATAACAAAACCCAACATTTGTTATTTATCAATGAAACATAGGTAGTAATAATGACAAGTCGTTTGTTTGAATGAATAACCTCTATTTTTTTATTTATGACATGTCTATATTTACATTAATAAAATAAAAATAAAAATGCAATCAATGGTGTCATCAGGGAGAATGTGTGCCACAAAGCGGTGGATGGCAGTCGCATGAAGGATTTCGGCATACAACTGACCGTACCACTAGAGGCGCATCTGGAGGTGCCGGCCTGTAGACTTCTTCAATGTCGTCAGTGCCTAAGTACATAGCTGGCGCGACCCCCTAGGCGATTGTATCTTCGAGATTAGCACCATCATCATCTTTCTCCGAGGTCGATTGTTGTGACATTTTTGCATGCCATTGTGTATCCTACACTCCCTTGTCCACCGGTTGCGACGATGACCCACCCATGTAAAATAGTGATGCGTACGATGTTTGGGTCAGTATAAGAATGAAACTGTAACAGCCCGATTTAGGGGCTAGTCGGAACAGTGATCTCGAGATCACTAATCCGAGGTTAGATAAAATTATTTCCATAATATTTTATGAGTTATAATGTGATGGTATAAGTGTATGAAAATTTTGGTGCTTTAATTTTATCGATTTCTTGCTTAATCGCAAAAAATGACTAAATCGCATAAAGTGCGAAAGTTCCATTTTATAAGCTAAAGGTGCCAAATAGCCATAGAATGTTAATAGGAGATCTTTAAAAAGGAAATTAGCCCCTTTGTAAATGGTTGGCCGACCATAGTAGATCATAGGAGACAAGAATTGACAAATTGGTCAAGGTTGGTAATAGTTGTTGACTAATTGATAAATAGAATAAAATAAAGAAAAGATGATATTCATCTTTTCTCTTCATCTTTCTCCACCTAAAATAGCAAGCAAATAGGGGTTTTTGAAAGCTCAAAATTTTAGCAAGCTCTTCTCCATTCAAGTAAGTGATTTTAATGATTTTTCTTGAAGATAGTTGTACTTTTAGAACCCCTAGAGCTTAAGCTTTCAAATGAGGGGACTAATTTGCAATATGGTGAAAAGTTTAGAGTTTTTTCGTGAGAGCTTTCATTGTTATTTGCTGCATTTTTATGGAAGAAATTGAGTCTTAGTTGTTAGATGAGCAACTTTTGTGAAAGGTGTTGTCATGAAAACACCTAAAAGGACCTTGTTGAAAAGGTTATAAAAATTGTTGTAAATGTGTGAAATGTTGGGTTTTGATGATAGCCATAAGAGAAATAAATATTCACCTAGGCTGGTTGAAGATAGAAATTTGATTAGAATAAATTTCCGAGCCTACGGGTAAAATGGTCATTTTGCCAAAGTTTAAGGGTAAAATAGTAATTTTGCCAAAGCATGATTATTAGAATACTTTTATTAATGTGATGATTGAAACGAGCTAATTTGCTATTATAGAGCAAGAAGAACCAAGAATCCACCTCGATCGGGGAAAGAATAAAGTCTCGGACTAGATCGACGATCTAGCTTATTTTGAAATGGAGGTAAGTTTGTATGTGATAAATTCAATGTTATGTTAGCACGTTTGAGAGTATTTGGTATTATATTGATACATGATGTTCTACTAAATTAAGTATTTGATGTTGAATGAGTAAGTTGAGATGTTGAAGTCCTAGTGGACTATAATGAATGTAAAAATGCTATCATCGAGACATGAAATGGATAAGGTCCCGTATAAGACCATGCCCGAGACATGGCCTCGACACCGAATTGAGATCTCGTATAAGACCATATCTGGGATATGGCATCAATACTTGATGTGAGATTCCGTATAAGACCATATCCAAGATATGGCATCGACACTCAGAGGTGACCCCATGTAAGACCACCTTTGGGGTGTGGCATTGGCTTCGTACTTATATTAATGACGATGAATATGCGTCTTTGAGTATACCTAGTGATTAATGGGATAGATAGATAAGCTTAGAAATAGAAATGAGATTAGTACTAAAGTCATGTGAATGAGTGAATACAGGTACTCGTGAATGATTCACGAAGAAATATTTACGACATGTGGCATGGTATGTGCTTAATAAAGGCAAGTGTGAGTAAGTACGACAAGAAGCCTATAGCCTTGTGTATAGTTAATTAATGCCATGGATAGATTTTATCATGAGCTTATTGTTGTTATTTAATTCCATGCAAACTTACTAAGCTTTATGCTTACCCCTTTTCATTGCCCTTTTTCCCTTGTAGTATTATCAATATAACTCGAGGAACGTGGAAGTCGGAGTTCGGAAATCACACTATCGACATCACTTTGGTATAACAATTTAGACTTATTTTGAGTATGGCATGTATAGGACTTGGGTATTTTGTTAGGTCGTAATTGTTAGCCAAAGTGTTGTCTATGTATGTTATTAAAGTCATTTTGTATATGGTTATTAAAGTTGGGCCAATACTTGGCAAATTCTTATGTTTAATGAAGATGAATTTATGAATTTTATGCTTGTGTGAATGTTTTGAATTGAGTTTTTGGATATGTCTTTGGGTTATGAGTTGTGTTGAGATAAGTTGGAATAAGTATGTTTGCTATGGAGGGTGGATTTTGGCTTGGAATATAGCCTTTTTAATGTCCACAAGGGTAGACGCACGGGCGTATGTCTAGGCCATGTGAGACACACGGTCAGCCCCATGGGCATGTTGATCGGCCGTGTGTCCTCTTGCATGCTAGGCTTGCAAGTTAGTATACTCAGTAGTAAACACACGGGCAGAGACACGGCCGTGTGTCTCAGTCGTGTGGGAGGCACGGCCTTGGACATGGGCGTGTGCCCAGGCCGTGCGAAGTCTACACTTTAAATGTGGAATTTAATTTGACACACGGTTTAAGGACATAGACGTGTGCCTTGGCCGTGTAACCTTTGTGAGGTGATGACGTCATAAACAGAATGCCAAGGTTTTGGCACATGGGCTAAGACACGGGCGTGTTGAGGCTGTGTGAGGGACAAGAGCCAAGAACACGGGCGTGTGCTCGGCCGTGTGAAATAAGTCAGTGTCGACCACGGGTGAGGGACATGGGCGTGTGTGACCACACGGCTTGCCCACACGGGCGTGCCCCATTTCACACGAGCGTGTAGCCCCTGTTTAGGTAAAATTTTTCTAAGTGTGTAGAAGTTCCGATTCTTTTCCAAAAACTTTCGGAAGTATGTTTAGGGCCTCATAAGCCCATTATAAGGAGGTTAGATATGAGAATGGGAAAGTTTAATTTGGAATGGATTTTGATAACCTAAAGTGGTATGATCATGTGAGTCAAGTACGGTAACACCTCGAACTCGGTTCCGGCATAGAATACGGGTAAGGGGTGTTACAGAAACCATAAGGAGCCCAAAATCCCGGGTACAACAGAAAGGTACCGAGCTTCAATATTTCTATCGACTACTGCATGGGCACTTGTATCGGTGGCGGTGGGCACGTCGTCGACTATACCGACATGGGGTTAGACATCAACATCTGTGCAGGGGTGTAGTATGCGGAGGACGCTGGTGGAGTGAATTATGTACCTGCGTGAATAAAAGAACCAGCCATGTGCGGTGGGGATCCGTAGTGCGGTGGTGCTTATGAATAAAACACATGGTTAGGTTATTGAACGGGAATACCTAGACGAAAATGACCCAAATATTGCGTAGCCATAGGTGGCACATCTTCTTCCGGAGCGGATAACGAATTCGTCGTGCGACCCCGACCCCTCCTAGTTTGCTGTAGCGGTCAACATGACCTCTTCACCCGAATTTGCCGACTCTTCCTCTAGTGATAGAAGATAGACTTACCAACAACTCTGAACCATGCCAAGTAATCATCAACTGTCGCCGTGTCCGTTAAGAATAATTATTCACGAACGAGTATGAATTACATCCTAAGATTCCACGCCTCGATGTGCTCCTTGTGTCGTACCGACCAGTTGATGTTGTCCGTCCTCCGCATGTCCACCTTGATCAGATCCTTCAAGTTTAGCTATAGCGGCAGAATTCGTTGCCTCCACCCGAACTGTCGCAAAACCTGGTCTGTTTTGTGTATTTCCACCGTCGCGTACACTATTAATAATATCTTTGCATCCCACATATGTCGATTGTGCAACACTTCTAGTGGGATGCATGATATGACATCGTTGTTGGTGTACGACATCCATTCAAACTAATAATCAAAATTGTAAATATCGTTATTTATGAATTTCTTTTTATGAATAATTACGTAATTAATATAGGTTTGAATTAATTGGTAACTAACCTTGGCTTACTACCGTTGATCTAACAAAAACCTAATATCTTCTAGAACCTCGGGTAGTCTCATGTAGCTCAGCCTATGGTTCCACCTGGACAAGCGATATGTTAGTCGAAACATATTGATACTAGTCTCAAATCCCAATTTTATACCCATAGATGTGATGAGTTCACATTACCTCAAGGCCCAACAACAATGTCAAAGGCCAAACAAATCAAACCAAGATTCAATCAAATAAAAGATTCGAGGATGAATCTTTTTGAGGAAAGGGGGAATGATACATGCACGGATGGGGTGAAATTTATTAAATTCCATTCATCGAAGCTACCAATTTTCAAGTTTAGGAAATTAGCACACTTGTGATGACTTTTTGGATGGGATCTAGGCATTTCTAGATTGAGATGTCTTTATGAAATTTGAAAATCTATCTCTTACTTCGAAACGCACTTTGAGTCACTCAATTTCAAGTTCGGGAGCTCAAGTTATGACCGTTTTAATAAAGACTACACGAACAAAATTTTTGGACGTGATTATGATGGGAATTACAAGTTTTGGGCTTTTAATTTGAGTTTGAATTGGATTCGAGTTTTGGGCTTAATTATTATTATATATGAGTCCAATATTGTATTTCTCAGCTCTTATTATTTTTTTATTATTTCATTCTGAATTTTTTATAATTATTAAGTATTTTAAGTTATTTAGGAGTTTTATGTTAACAAGAAAACTTAGTTTAAAGCTACTTATTATTTAGATTAAATTAGAGTTTTAGTATACTTAAGAGTTTTATTTTGATTTGTTTAGCTAGCCTATATATAGGTCTTTGTATTGTATGCAAATCATATAATTCATTATTATTCAACTTCTCTTTTAAGGTAATAAATTCTCATTGAGTTTTCATTTCAAGAATTTCTCTTGAGTTTCTTTTAGAAGAGTTTTAACAATCTTTTCAGATTGTGAGGATCATCTTCAAACTTTTTCTTGCCAAGTTTTCTTTCTTGGATGGGAAATTAGAGTCGCTTGAAGGGGGTTGTGGATTCTTCGTGTTTCCAAGCCTTCTTAGGACTTCTACATACCACGCCATATCTTTCCATCTATCTTCTTTATTTTCTTTCTTATTGTTCTAATCGTAGATTTATTATTCTATTTAATTATCTTAGCTATTTATTTAATTGTTTTGTTTGACTTGGATTTGATTGCGTTTCAGATTGTGTCAAAATTTAAGTTTCTTTCCTAACGTCTAGAGTCCTAAGTCAAATCCACGACTTGAACAAACTTTACGATCCGCTTCTGCATTCATCCGCCTCATTCCGTATCATTTGGTATCAAATTTGGGCGTTTTAGGTTTTTTTTTTTTGTTTTTATAAACTATCTGAAATATAAAAAAATATTTCCAAAAAAAATATATTGAAAAAGTACAGAAAAAAATACATAAAAAAATAAAAAATATTTTGTGGGTTGAATTTTGTGTTGAAACTTTCCAGATTAAATCTATATTATTTGAGGAGGCTCCAGTTTAAATTTCGTGATTTTTGAAAAATCGAGAACACCACAAACAAAGTTTGTTAAGTTGCTTCGCAATTTTTCGGGTTTTAGCAATTTTCATTGACTCTTAGCCTTAGGCGTTCATTTGTCTTTCCTTTTTATTGTTCTTTTACGCATTCTAGCACTTTACTGTTTCTTGTGGTAGTAGGTTAGTGCACGTTGCACATTCCTTCCTCCGTGCAACACAGTTCTTTGGTGTCTAGCCGATTTTGGACTCATAGTGCTATTAGGTTTGCTTTATTAGTTTGATTCTAATACATTCTAATTAAAAGACTCAAAGATTAATTCTTACCTCATTGAGAATTTGATTTTATTTCTAAGTGTATAACAATAATGTTTGCTTAATTTTTCTTTTCTTGAGTGTTGTGTCCTTTTCAAGCTTTCATAATGATTCGCGATACTATGATTGGGAAGTTGCGAAGGGGTCAAGAGGTTCGAAATGCTCGAGATCAGAAATGTGATACTATTCCAGACACGATCAACAAAAATTTGGAATGTCTAAATACCAAAATTGGGCATCAGAATCGTAATTGAGGAGATAAGGTTGATCAGCCTCATCTTCGTGCAAATAATGCTCGATGTGTCTCTCATGCAAATGATGAGACTTTGGTTAATAATGATCCTGGACAACATTTTTTTAGCTAAATCAAAGTTCTCAATTCCAGAATTTCATGGAAGGAATGATTAAGAGACTTATTGTGATGGAAAAGATGATCATAAATTAGTTTGTCAATTCAAGGGGATATGGCCAAATGAAAGGAGGAATACGATTAAGCCATCACCTTTTGTGCAATGTTATTGGTGCAGTTCAAAAGATCATAAAGGTTCTCAATGTCCAATTAAATACCCAAATAGAGAGACTACGATTGAGATATCACCTTTTGTGCAATGTTATTGGTGTAGTTCAAAAGATCAAAAAAGTTTTCAATGTCCAATTAAATATCCAACTAGAGAAGAAAGTAAGTATGACTTTGTACTTTTTCTTGACTCATACTCTAGTGGAAAAGAGATTTGTGATGGTGGACTTTGTGAACCGAAAAAAGATGATAGTGGGATTTTTTTTCTTTAGATCTATTGAGTTTGATGAGATAGAAACGTCATGTTCTCCTAATGAGATGTATTGTACTGAATTAAATATTCATAATACTTGTGAGGGGGATATGAGAAGTGAGGAAGAATCATGTGAAAATACTAAGAGAAAAGAGACCTTGAGTGATAAAAGTCTACTTGATGGTCCAAATTTGGTGAGTGAAAATTTATATGAGGTAAAATTAGAGAATTCTCAAGTGGAAAAAGAAAAAGAAAAGCAAGAAAATACCCATACAAAAGTGATGAATGATTATGTTTTAACTAACCCTAACTCAAATTTGTTTAGTGGTGTTTCTTTATTACAAGATTTCAAGGATTCATTGATGGACTTCCAATTATATTACTCTATCATCGATAGACGATTTTACTTGTGGGAAAGAGGTAAGTTGAATATTGCTAATTCTCCACAAGTGTTACAAGTTAAGAAAGGTAAGGAACCATTAAAATTTGATTTAAGAAGGCATATCTTGAATGTTTTTGATAAGTATGCTACTGATTTTGTTTTTCCTTATAACATCTTTCTCATTGGTCAAATTTCATTAAACCTTGGTTTGAAAGTTCAATTGATTTATGGGTTTATCTAGATCTTTAAAGGTTAAAATAGCCCTAGATAGGTTTATTAAAGCATTTTATGTATTTTCTCTTGAACAAAATTTTCTACCTTGACCTTTAACGATGAAATTTTACATAATCTTATGGATGACCAAGTATATTCAAAGAAAGTTATAGGTTATTTTTTACTTAAACACTCATGTGCCTTCTTTGTTTAGTGTTGATGGTTTGTTTTTGAAGGAGAGATAGTTGATCCATGCTGATTTTGGAGATTAAAATCATATCTTTTAACCTGAATATAGTTTTGGCGCCTAAGAAAGCTTAGGTAAGTATTTTTTTTCATTTTATTGTTATTTATTCTAATCCTTTTTTCTTTTTGTGCAGCTAAACATTCAAGGACGAATCTTCTTGAGGAAGGGGAATGATGCGAGTCTCAAGGCCCAATTATAGACCTATGGATGCGATAAGCTCATATTACCTCAAGGCCCAACAACAATGTCAAAGGCCAAACAAATCAAACCAAGATTTAATCAAATACAATATCCGAGGAAGAATCTTTTCGAGAAAAGGGGGAATGATACATGCACGGATGGATTTCCATTCATTGAAGCTGCCAATTTTCAAGTTTGGGAAATTAGTAAACTTGCGATGACTTTTTGGATGGGATCCAGACATTTCTTCTAACAGCCCGATTTTGGGTTTAGTCGGAATAGTGGTATCGAGACTACAAATATAATGAAGAAAAATTTATTTTTATTATATTTTTATGATCTACAGTTTTATGGAACGATTTCGTGAAGATTTCGTTCGAAAATTTTGACGTTTGGGCACTCAATTTAGTTAAAAGGACTAAATTACAAAAAGTGTAAAACTTGAATTCTATATGTTAAATGTGTCCAATTGCTATGATATTTTAAATTAGAGGTCCTTAGTTGGTAATTAGACCATTATACTTCATAATGGACAAAAATGGACATGGTTAGGTATGTTTCTAAAGTTTTTCATTAAGGACATTTTAGTCAATTGGTAATTAAATGAATTAAAAAGCCAAAATAAAGCCAAAACTTGTCCATCTTATTCCTCCCTTGGCCAAATTTTACAAGGAGAAGACATGGCTAGGGTTTGTCAAGCTTTCAAGCTCGATTGTAAGTCCATTCTTGCCCCGTTTTTAATGCTCTTTACATTTCTGAAGTCGTTGTAACCCGATCTATCTATTTCTACCACTAATTTAAGATATGGTCAAGGTCTAGGGTTTTACCCATGTTGAATATGTGTGTATT
Source organism: Gossypium australe (assembly GCA_005393395.2). NCBI lineage: Eukaryota > Viridiplantae > Streptophyta > Magnoliopsida > Malvales > Malvaceae > Gossypium > Gossypium australe. The sequence goes on along the minus strand of CM016619.1, from coordinate 100,677,652 downwards.
TTGATGTTTGATGGTAGAAAATGCATGTTTGTTGTTTATTAAACGACTTTTGTTAAGTGATTTTCGGTAAAAATGTCAAAAAGGACTAATTTGTAAAAGTCTATAAAATGAGTAGAAAAATGTGAATAAATGAAAAATGTGGGCTGTTATGAACAAGAAATAGCTTTGGCTAGGCTTGGGTGTGAAGAAATTGAATGAAAATCATTTTACGAGCCTAGGGACTAAAGTGTAAAATGTCAAAAGTTTAAGGGTAAAAATGTAATTTTACCAGAATATGACTTTTGGGCTGAAATGAATAATGTGATGATTAAATGAGATGAATTTGGTATTATATATCAAGAAAAACGAAGTTTGGGTCTAGATCGGGGAAAACCAAAGTGTTTGACGATTAGGTCCATTTCTGTTATATTTGTATCGAGGTAAGTTTGTATGTAAATAATGCAACATTATAATTGTATTTATAATATTTTGTTATGGCATGAATTGTATGATTGACTCTATGGATGAAATTGACGAAGTTTCGACAAGCGAGTAAATCCCTGTTGAACCTTAGGAATAGATAGGATACAAATGTCATGACATTAGGGTTACTGAGATTACGTGTAAGACCATATCTGGGATATGGCATCGATATGAGACTTCATATAAGACCATAGCTGGGCTATTGGCATCGATATGATATTACATGTAAGACCATATCTTGGATATGACATTGATACGGTACTGTGTGTACGAGATTCCTAAGTATCCTTTAGTAATCCAAATGGTTCAACGGGAAATGTTGACGAGATGTTCAACGGGTATGTTGAAGATGAGAAAATACGTGATTATGTTATCAGTTGGTACAGGTATGAACAAAAAACTCAAAGAAAATGGATTCTGTATATGATGAACAATTGGTAAGAATGTGATTGAGTAAGTTGTGCTTACGAAGCTAAACGACATTTATGTTGATATATGTTATGTTGATATTAAATGACATTTATGGTCATATGACACTTATGAATTTTTAATGACATTTATGTTAATATTTGTTAATTTGTTTATATGTCAAATGTATGAATAATGTTTTGTATTATTTGCATATGAACTTATTAAGCTATATAGCTTACCCCCTTCCTTTCCCATGTTTTATAGTGTCATTGAGCTAGCTCGGATTGGAGTTCGCCGGAGATATTATCACACTATCAAGCTATCACTTTGGGTATTGATGAATTCAATTATTTTGAGTTTATGGCATGTATTGTAACACCCCTTACCCGAGACCGCTGCCGGAGTTGAGCATGAGGCATTATTAGACTTAACTACTAGTTCGGGGCATAAAAATTGAAACTGTCCATCTGCGTCATGTTGACTAAATTGACTATAACTCGAGTTAAAAAATTTGAAATTTATATCCGTAAATTTTTCTTGAAACTAGACTCATATATCATCTTACTATAATTTTTCTAGAATTTTTCATCTGGCCAATTAGTACAGTTTATTCATTAAAGTTTCCCTTGTTTCACTGTTTGATGGTTCTGACCTATCTTTACAAAAACTCAGTTATCTCATTGTACAGAATTCAAATAATGTTATCATTTATTCCAATAAAAAATAGACTCATTAAGGATTCTAAGCATATAAACTATGCTCCATTATTATTTTTTTACAATTTTTAATAATTTTTCCAAGAAAGAATAGGGGATCACGAAGTCATTCAAAACCAGTCTCACTAAAATTTAAATATCTCATAATATAAAATTTCTTTTCCTACTCTGTTTCTTTCATATAAAAACAGACACAATAAGATTTAATTATATATCTTATTCACTTTCTAATTTCATTTATCCTATTTTTGGTGATTTTTCAAAATCACGTCACTGCTGCTAACCAAAAACTGTTTCATTGCAAAATATGGTTAACTAGTTTATAACATCTTTACTCCATTTCATTTAAACTCTATACATTAACCATACTTATATATATATATACTAAAACCAAATCAACCAAAACCACAACCAAACATAATCATCAAGCCAAAGTATAAATTCCAAGATTAACAAGATGGACAAGCCATTTTCGCATGGCTTATACAAATATAAACAACTTCAAAACCAAACATAATATTTCTAGCCTATACATGCCATATATGTTTATAGTTTCAAACTTTTAAAATACCGAAATAGCAATCGATAGTGTGACGATGTTCCAAAACGATCCCCGAGCTCGTAGCTAGACTTCAAAATCTATAAAATAACATAATTAAACACACAAAGTAAGCTATCATAACTTAGTAAGTTATAAGAAATTTCACAACAACAATGCTTTATATCTTTGTATTAAATAAATCAATTTAATATAAGCACTACCAAGATTTCTAACCAATACTATAAATTCACAACATATTTCAAAGCATTCGCTTCTTAATAGGCCAAAGACCGAACATCCAAATTTTCGATAATAGATTTCACATACATTTTACTTACCGAATTTATATTTGCATTTCAAACTCATATAAATCACATGTTCAAGATCAAAAATAATAACATGAACTCCTTATACAAATTCCACTTGGCCGAACCACATTATATAATCATATTAGCAATCAATGAGATTTTACAAGTATTTCTCCATATCGACTTATATCAATCAAACTATATATTGAATAAATACATTCCTTCCAAACCAAATTATCACTCATACTTGATTTCAAATAATATCTCATAATATCAACTTACCAAATTCATTCCAAAATATAAAAATTCATCGCACACTTAAGCTCTTTTTCCGATTTCGCACACTTAGTGCTCGGAAATTCGATTCGCACACTTAGTGCCTTACAACCGATTTCGCACACTTAGTGCTCGGTATTTTAAAATTCGCACACTTAGTGCCAAATGACCGATATCGCACACTTAGTGCTCGGTATTTTAAAATTCGCACACTTAGTGCCAAATGACTGATTTCATACATGTACACATAAACTTATAATCAACCCATATGTATATATATATATATATATATATATATTTCAAATCAACTCATAATTTCAAAACACATTCGGCAATATTCATTATCTATATATATACTTCCATTTAAATTACTTACATTATTATAAATGAAACTTCAATTCAACTCAATTGCTTAAAAATTTACCTCGAGTATCGACGGACTTTGTTTCCCAACTATTCGATTATCTTCTCATTTCCCCGATCCACTCCCAATCCTTTTTGTTCTTGGTCTATTGAGCTTGCAAAGGGCCGAACATCACAAAGCTTTTCTCTCTTTTATTTTCTCAAGTTTCGGCCATGAACATTGAAGAAAGATGAACACTTTTCATCTTTTATTCATATTATTATTATAACATAAATTAAACTAATATATTTCAACATAAAATATAATAAAATTTTAATTACTATTACATGCATAATCATGACCAGCACTAAGTCTATTTTATGGTCAATTTTCTATTTTAAACCTCCAATTTATAAAGACATCATCAATTCAATACTTACTCATTTAACCACCAAATTTTCTTTTTATGCGATTAAGCCATTTTTTTTAAAATTAAGCACCAAAACGATCAAATTTTTATACGAAATTTTCACACACACCAATTTACATATAATAAGCATAGAAAATAATATTAAAATATTTTTCGACTCGAATTCGTGGTCCCGAAACCACCGTTCCGATTAGGGTCAAAATCGGGCTGTTACAACTCTCCCCCCCTTAAGGATTTTCGTCCTCGAAAATCTTACCGGTGAATAAGTTTGGGTATCGTTCTTTCATCGAATCCTCAAGCTCCCAAGTTGCTTCTTCGACCCCGTGCTTATGCCACAGTACTTTCACCAACGAGATTTTCTTATTATGCAACTCTTTCACTTCGCGAGCCAAAATACGAATCGGTTCTTCCTCGTATGTCAAATCAGACTGAATCTCAATTTCTGATGGACTAATCACATGAGAAGGATCGGATCTATATCGTCGAAGCATCGAAACATGGAAAACATTGTGGATCTTTTCTAACTCAGGTGGCAACATCAACCTGTACGCAATCGGCCCGATACGCTCAATAATCTCGTACAGCCCAATAAATCTCGGACTTAGCTTTCCCTTGCGACCAAACCTAAGTATTTTCTTCCACGACGAGAGTTTTAAAAAACCTCGGTCACCAGTTTGAAACTCTATATCTTTACGTTTGAAATTCGCATAGGATTTTTGACGGTCTGACGCTACTTTCAAACTTTCGCGGATCGCTTTTACTTTCTGTTCAGTCTCTTTGATTAAATCAACCCCATGTATCTTGCTTTCACTTAGTTCGGTCCAATAAAAAGGTGTACGACATTTATGACCGTACAAAGCTTCGTAAGGTGCCATTTTGATACTCGATTGAAAGCTATTATTGTATGCAAATTCAATCAAAGGTAAATATCGTTCCTACGTACCCTCGAACTCAAGAACACAACATCTCAACATATCCTCGAGTATTTGAATGATACATTTGGATTGACCATCCGTCTGAGGGTGAAAAGCAGTACTGGAATGTAATTTAGTACATAGAGCATCTTACAGTTTCTTCCAAAATCGCGATGTAAATCTCGGATCTCTATCCGAAACAATAGAAATAGGTACTCCGTGTAATCGTACAATTTGGGAAATGTACAACTCAGCTAGCTTATCAAGCGAGTAATTTGTACGAACTGGAATAAAGTGAGCCAACTTCGTTAATCTGTCAACAATAATCCAGATCGCATCTTTCTTACTTGGTGTCAATGGTAATCCAGATACAAAATCCATAGTGACTCGATCCCATTTCCACTCAGGTATCATAATCGGCTGAAGTAACCCAGATGGCACATGATGTTCGGCTTTTACTTGCTGACATATCAAACATTTCAGCACAAAATCTAAAATATCTCGCTTCATACTGTGCCACCAATAATGCTGTTTCAAATCATTATACATCTTTGTGCTACCTGGGTGAACAAACAATCTACTATTATGAGCTTCATTACAAATCATTCGAATCAACTCAGGATCCTTTGGTACACATATTCGATTTCTAAATCACAAACATGCCTCAGCATCAATTTGAAATTTCGATTCAACATTCAAACCACAATGCTTCCTTTTCACCATTAAATTATCATCAACCCTCTGAGCTTCGCAAATCTGTTGAACAAATAACGGTCTCGCTTTCAATTCTGCTATAATTGTACCATCGTCAGTTATAGTCATATCAGCATTCATCGCACGTAAAGCAAATAATGATTTTCGGCTTAAAGCATCAGCAACTACATTAGCCTTTCCCGGGTGATAATCAATCACAAGCTCGTAGTCTTTTAATAATTCCAACCACCGTCGTTGTCTCAGATTCAGATCTTTCTGAGTTATTAAGTACTTTAGACTTTTGTGATCGGAATAAACATGACATTTTTCACCAAATAGATAGTGGCGCCATATCTTCAGAGCAAAAAATATAGCAGCCAATTCAAGATCGTGTGTCGGATAGTTCATTTCGTGCGGCTTTAACTGTCTCGAGACGTAGGCTACAACCTTACCTTCCTGCATCAAAACACAACCCAAACCATTCAAAGATGCATCACTGAAGATAACGAACTCTTTACCCGACTCAGATTGAAATAGCACTGGTGCTTCAGTCAATAAAGTTTTCAGCTGATGAAAACTCTTCTGGCATCTCTCTGACCACTCAAACTTAACATCTTTCTATAATAGTTTTGTCAACGGTGTAGCAATCATAGAGAAACCCTTCACAAACCGTCTGTAATAACCAGCAAGTCCCAGAAAGCTTCGAACTTCAGAAACATTCCGTGATGGTTTCCAATCAAGTATAGCCGAGAACTTACTCGGGTCAACCCGAATACCTGATGCTGAAATAACATTCCCAAAAAGCTAACTTCACGTAACCAAAACTCACATTTACTGAAATTCGCGTACAATTGCTTATCACGCAAAATCTGTAACACAAGTCTTAAGTGTCCGGCATGCTCGGTTTCGTCACGTGAATAGATTAAAATATCATCTATGAATACAACCACAAACCGATCCAGATACTGTCTAAATACTCAATTCATCAAATCCATGAAAACAGCAGGGGCATTAGTGAGTCTGAACGGCAGCACCAAGAACTCGTAATGGCCGTATCTCGTCCGAAAAGCAGTCTTTGATACATCAGAATCTCTAACTCGCAACTGATAATAACCCGATCTTAAATCGATCTTCAAAAATACTGAGGCTCCCTTTAGTTGATCAAATAAATCATCGATGCGCGGCAATGGATATTTATTCTTTATGGTTACTTTATTAAGCTGGCGGTAGTCGATACACATTCTCAAAGTTCCGTCTTTCTTTTTCTGAATAACACTGGCACCCCCCAGGGAGAAAAACTCAGTCGAGCGAAACCTCTATCTGTCAACTCTTGTAACTGAGCTTTCAACTCTTTTAATTCAGTCGGTGTCATTCTATACAGAGCTATCGTAATCGAAGTCGTACCTGGAGCCAACTCGATACCAAACCTTACCTCCCGAACAGGTGGCAAACCCGGAAATTCTTCCGGAAACACATCCGCATACTCACATACAACTGGTACAGATTCTATCTTCTTTTCGGTCACTTTATTATCAATCACATAAGCAAAATAAGCTTCGCAACCCTTTTGCAAATACTATAGAGCCAACATCGAATATATCACTGCTGGTAGCCCATTCAAATACGCAGATTCAATTCGAATTATCTCATTATTCTGACATTGCAGATCAATATTTTTCCGTCTGCAATTCACTACTGCATCGTGCACAGTTAACCAATCCATACCGAGGATAATATCGAACTCATCAAATGGTAGTAACATCAAATCAGCCGAAAAACATGAATCTCGAATCATCAAAAGGTAATTCTTGCACACCCTATCAACTAGCACACACCGGTCCAGGGGGTTCGAAACCCGAATCACAAACTCAATAGACTCAACAGGTAGAGTCTTGCTGGATGCTAATGTTTCACACACGTAGGAATGGGTTGAACCGGGATCAATTAGAGCAATTACACTAGTAATAAGGAAAGTAAATATATCGGTGATGACATCTGGAGATAAAGCCTCCTCTCGGGCACGAATAGTATAGGCTCTCGCAGGCACACGAGCCTCTGATCAAATAGTTGTATCCGAAGTCCCTCTATGAGTGCCACTCCTTCCTTCCGCATTTCGGGGTGGTCTACCTCTAGCAGCAGTACCACTCGGTCTTGCACTCTAAGCATTATCTTTTTCAGCTAACTCTGGACAATCTCGAATGAAGTGATCCTGCGAACCACACTTGTAGCAAGCTCGGTTGTTGGACTTGCCCCAACATTCACCAAAATGATGCCTACCACACTGTTGACACTCCGATTTATTCGGTTGAGTATTGCCAACACTAGCAATCGAGGTAGCTCGTGAACTCACTAGTGGTCGTTCTCGTATAAAGATCCCTGTATTAGCTTTGGATCGGCTATTGTCATTTTTGAACTTCTTTGATGACGATTGAGAAATTTTACCCGCTGACCTCTTACGAAAATCTCTAGCTTCAAACTCAGCTTTTCGTTTTTCTTTCCTTAGCTCTTCTGCTTTACAAGCTCGCTCAACAAGTACCAGTAATTTTATATCTTCGTTTAACCCTTCTTCAAATCTTCTGCACATAGCAGACTCAGATGAAACACACTCGCGGGCGTATCGGCTAAGTCTCACAAACTTGCGCTCATACTCAGATACGGTTATACGACCCTGTTTAAGCTCTAGAAATTTCTTGCATTTCAGATCTATGAATCGCTGGCTGATGTATTTCTTGCGAAACTATGTCTGAAAGAAGTCCCAAGTAACTCGTTCCTTTGGAACTACCGATACGAGAGTGTTCCACCAATAGTAGGCAGAATCCCGTAACAAAGATATGGCACATTTCAAGCACTCATCAGGTGTACAAGATAGTTCATCGAAAACACGAATTGTATTATCGAGCCAAAATTTAGCTCGTTCAGCATCATCACCATCTTCAGCTCTAAACTCTTGAGCCCTGTGTTTTCTGATTCTATCGATCAGAGGCTTATTTATTCTTTCAGGGTTAATGATCGGAGGTACCACAGGTACTACAGATGGAGTATTTGGATTCGGAAGTAGTTGAACAGCCGGATTGATCTGGATATATTGATTGAACCAATCATTCATTATACTAAAGAAGGCTTGTTTAGCCCCCTCATCTTGGTTTCTTGTAGCTGGTTGAGATTCAATCGGCACGGTCCCTTGCACGGGAGCAGGCGCCACACTCACAACATCATCCACTACAGCTCGTTCGGGATCAGGATCCATTTACCATAAGAAAGAAGAAAGACACATTTCTTTGTCAGAAGTCACCACACTATCTCAATAAAAATATATGGCATGTATAGCTAGACTCACACACGCTACGTTAGTCTGAGAACTGACTAAACCGTAGCTCTGATACCAATCAAATGTAACACCCCTTACCCGAGACCGTTACCGGAGTTGAGCATGAGGCATTACTAGACTTAACTACTAGTTTGGGGCATAAAAATTGAAACTGTCCATCTGCGTCATGTTGACTAAATTGACTATAACTCGAGTTAAGAAACTCGAAATTTAGATCCGTAAATTTTCCTTGAAACTAGACTCATATACCTTCTTACTATAAGTTTTCCAGAATTTTTTCATGTGGCCAATTAGTACAGTTTATTCATTAAAGTTTCCTCTATTTCACTGTTTGATGGTTCTGACCTATCTTTACAAAAACTCAGTTATCTCATTATTATTTTTTACAATTTTTAATAATTTTTTCCAAGACAGAACAGGGGATCACGAAGTCATTCAGAACCAGTCTCACTAAAATTTAAATATCTCATAATATAAAATTCCTTTGCCTATTCTGTTTCTTTAATATAAAAATAGACACAATAATATTTAATTATATAACTTATTCACTTTCTAATTCCATTTCTCCTATTTTTGGTGATTTTTCAAAATTACGTCACTGCTGTTAACCAAAAACTATTTCATTGCAAAATATGGTTAACTAGTTTATAACATCTTTACTCCATTTCATTTAAACTCTATACATTAACCATACTTATATATATACTAAAACCAAATCAACCAAAACCACAACCAAACATATTTCAAACCTATTTTTCAAACTCACAACATATTTCAAAGCTTTCGCTTCTTAATAGGCCAAAGACCGAACATCCAAATTTTCGATAATAGATTTCACATACATTTTACTTACCGAATTTATATTTGCATTTCAAACTCATATAAATCGCATGTTCAAGATCAAAAATAATAACATGAACTCCTTATACAAATTCCACTTGGCCGAACCACATTATATAATCATATTAGCAATCAATAAGATTTTACAAGCATTTCTCCATATCGACTTATATCAATCAAACTGTATATTGAATAAATACATTCCATCCAAACCAAATTATCACTCATACTTGATTTCAAATAATATCTCATAATATCAACTTACCAAATTCATTCCAAAATATAAAAATTCATAGCACACTTAAGCTCTTTTTTCGATTTCGCACACTTAGTGCTCGGAAATTCGATTCGCACACTTAGTGCCTTACAACCGATTTCGCACACTTAGTGCTCGGTATTTTAAAATTCACACATTTAGTGCCAAATGACCGATATCGCACACTTAGTGCTCGGTATTTTAAAATTCACACACGTAGTGCCAAATGACTGATTTCATACATGTACACATAAACTTATAATCAACCCATATATATATATATATATATATATATATTCAAATCAACTCATAATTTCAAAACACATTCGGCAATATTCATTATCTATATATATACTTCCATTTAAATTACTTACATTATTATAAATGAAACTTCAATTCAACTCAATTGCTTAAAAACTTACCTCGAGTATCGATGGACTTTGTTTCCCAACTATTCGATTATATTCTCCTTTCCCCGATCCACTCCCAATCCTTTTTGTTCTTGGTCTATTGAGCTTGCAAAGGGCCGAACATCACAAAGCTTTTCTCTCTTTTATTTTCTCAAGTTTCGGCCATGAACATTGAAGAAAGATGAACATTTTTTCATCTTTTATTCATATTATTATTATAACATATATTAAACTAATATATTTTAACATAAAATATAATAAAATTTCAATTACTATTACATGCATAATCATGACCAGCACTAAGTCTATTTTATGGTCAATTTGCTATTCTAAACCTCCAATTTATAAAGACATCATCAATTCAATACTTACTCATTTAACCACCAAATTTTCTTTTTATACGATTAAGCCATTTTTTTAAAATTAAGCACCAAAACGATCAAATTTTTATACGAAATTTTCACACACACCAATTCACACATAATAAGCATAGAAAATAATAATAAAATATTTTTTCGACTCGGATTCGTGGTCCCGAAACCACAGTTCCGATTAGGGTTAAAATTGGGCTGTTACATGTATAGGGACTTAGTAATTTTGTTAAATGTGTAATTGTGATTGTAGCCAATGTGTTGGCTTATAATGATTTATGGTTCATTTTTTGTATATAACCATGGAAGTTGGCTAATATTGGTTATGAGTATATTTATATATTAACGTCATTTGTGAATATGAAATCTTGCATGATTTGGTGTGGAAAGGTTGATGTTCTAAGTATGATAAATAATGGCATGAGGATGACATGTTATTGTCTTGGTTGTGGTTGTTTGGTTGCTCTTATATGCTTGAATTTGTGCCATGTGATGTTGTGTTGATGTGTGCAAGTGAGAGTGGCAAAATGGCTTGGTAAATAGCCTTTATTTTGTCCACACGGGTAGACACACGGGCGTGTGTCTAGGCCTTGTTTGACACACGGTCTGCCCCACAGGCATGTCACTACACCAAAACAGACTTTTAGCGGCCTTTTTTTGGGCCTTTAGCGGCGTTTTTAAGCGCCACTAATAGAATTTGCAGCGCTTTCGAAAGCGCGGCAAAAAACGCCGCTATAGAAAGCGCCGCAAAATTTAGTGGCATTTGTTGTGAAAAAACGCCGCTACAGGTAGGGGCTTTTAGCGGCGCTTTTAAAACAAACGCCGCTACAGGTAGGGGCTTTTAGCGGCGCTTTTAAAACAAACGCCGCTACAGGTAGGGGCTTTTAGCGGCGCTTTGAAAACAAACGCCGCTAAAGGTACGGGTTTTTAGCGGCGCTTTGCAATCAAATGCCGCTAAAGGTAGGGGTTTTTAGCGGCGCTTTGCAAACAAACGCCGCTAAAGGTAGGGGTTTTTAGCGGCGCTTTTCAAACAAACGCCGCTAAAGGTAGGGGTTTTTAGCGGTGCTTTTCAAACAAATGCCACTAATTTGCACAGATCTGCTGTGCTCTTTTTTTCCAATATCCTACCCTCCCTGCAGTAAAAACCAACCAAAAACAGCAACAATTGCATATAATTCCAACCCAAGGCAGCAAATAAAACATTTAAATCTCAGTAAAAGCATTAAATCTAAACAAATACTTCAAATTTAATAAAAGATATATGATATTTATTAAAAAATGAAGCATAATTCAAACAATTCTTACAATAACGTTTAACTGTAACAATGTTAAAAAAAAACCTTACAACAAGAAAAGAAATGTCTAAGAGGGCGGCCTCTGCGACTGCTGTTGGAACAACTTCATCATAGTCTGCAGCTGTAGCTGGAGTTCTTCATACTTTCTGTTCTGCTCTGCCTCCAGCGCTGCTGCCTCCGCTCTAAGCTGAGAAATTTGTTCCGCCTCCCTCGCTGCTGCCTCCGCTCTAAGCTGAGAAATTTGCTCAGCTGTGCTCGCTTTCATCAGAGATATCTGGTCTTTCAGACTCTGAACTTCAGCACGAGATTGACTCCCGAAAGGCATGTATTGCCGGGAGCCGGATCCAAAATATTGGGTCGAAGTAACACCTGATCCTTGACATCGAACCCGACCATACCTTGTAAGACCCAAAACATTAGTGATAATTCTGTTATAAATATACTCAAGATTAACAAAACTATCAATCGAAGCAGTCGTACCTTTCAGGACCCAAAACATCAGTAATAATTCTGTTATCAATCTCGTCGAGATTAACAGAACTGTCAGATGAAGCAACCGCTTCATACTCCGCCTTCTTCTCCTTTAGTTTATCCTAATAAATCAATAAAAGAGTTAGAAACGAAATATATAATAAAAAGGAATGGAACATAACTTAAAATTAGAAATTTAAAACTACAAACGATGAATTAAACCATTATAATTAAACATTATAAATATTTATAAAAAATCAACTTTTATTAAATAAATATACCAAAATTTCTCCAGCCTTGGATGTCATCGGAGATCTATCCTTCTTCCTATGCGTAATGTCAAAAAGTTGAAGGCGTCCAACTTTTTGACCTGACGAAACTTCCTACATTATAGCAGAAAAAATATAAGTTAATAGTATAAATCATTAATATTTGAAAGAAGTAATAAATTATAATACCTCAGCCTCAGCCACACGAGCAAAACTTTTGGAACCTGCCGTGTGCGTGAATTATTGTTTCTGTCTGCTGGTTGTTCCAACTCGCTCACGGTCCTACATAATGGGATTTGAATTATTTATATAGTAAATACGATAAACCGAAAAATTTCTAAGACTTTGAAAGTACGTAATACCTCTCCTTTCTTTGAATTCCATAATCTAACTTGATCTTCCCATTGGTACCTCAACATTCCCGGCGGGACATTTCGCAGTTTTTCGTCGAGGCTGATGTCTTTCTTAAAATATTATTTTTTTAGGGTGCTTTTATTGTCTCTCCATTTTTTACCCAACGTCTTCTTAACATAGTCATCGGAGACCTCTAAAGCAAATCTACCCTGAAATTTTTTTTTTAAATATAAATGAAGGTTAAATTAAAGTATTATAAATTACATTCACCTTTTATTACCTTAATATTATCGAGAGCCTGATTTTTGTTGGCATCAGGCATGTGATGCCATGATTCGTAGTTAATGGGCAACATATTCGAATTTCGTGCTATAATGCCCAAATAGCCTGCCAACAATCGAGCTTCAGATCCGATAGGCTAGCCATGATCGTTTCTCCTTACTTCAACACGCTGGGTAGGCTCTAAGTCATATAAATCTGTAAGTAACGTACGTCCCCGAGCTCTGCGCGTCCCACCACCCTCAGCTGAAAAATGATATATTATTATATTAAAATTGAAAAATAAATCAATAATAAAATTCAACATGCATGTAAAATAAACTTAACATTACTTTGGAATTCTCCATGCTCGTCATCTATGTCCGGCAGACTAGAAGATCCAACAACTGTATCCTGTCCACTATTTACGTCTTCTGAATTTGGAGTATAATTTCTAATATTTAAACCTCGTAATCGTCTTTTAGGCATTTTTCCTACAATACACATAAAATAGTTCAAAATTTTAGTAACAAATAACAACAATAATAGGACATTTAAAATAGTTAAATTATATAACATGACCAACATGAAAATTATAATATTACATATAAATAATAAATCATTAAATCTTACTACATCATATTTCGTAAATATCTTCGTCGACATCCTGACGAACCCATTGAAATTGTTGACTAGTACTAGGGATATTTTCAGTTAAGTCTTGTTCTGGAAAAGGCAAAGTTTCTGATCTTTCGACTATGTCATCTCTACTTCCACTGCCAATGTCGAACAAGTCTCTAGGGGTGTTTCGAAGTACAACGTACCAACCCTCATCAGTTGGATCTTCGGAGTAAAAAACTTGTTTAAATTGAGAAGAAAACACATACGGCTCGTCCATCAGTTGTTCTCCGGTGTGAATCAATTGAGAGAAATTCACCATTGTAAAGCCATATTGATCGTTTTTAATTCCGCGAGCCGTATTCACATCAGCCCAATCACCTCGAAATAAGACAACTTTGCATTTGCCGTAATAATCCAACTCAATGATGTTAGTAATAAGTCCGTAATACTCCAGATTCCCCTCGACCGGATTACTGTCCCCAGCACTAGCATAACTTGTAATCGAAGAATTGACAACAATTCCGCAATTTTGGGTTCTCCTCAATCTCTCGCGATACCTTGTATGAAATCTGTATCCGTTGATGAGGAAGCCACTATATCTTTTAACTATTCTGTTTGGACCTTGTGAAAGCCATTTAACGTCATCATTTACTTCTTTCCGACTCCAAACCTATTGAGTCGAAAGTAAATCGAGTAATTATGAATGTTATGAGAAAACATTATGACTTGTCAATGGAAAATTAAATTGTATACCATTTGGCTTAACCATTCATGGAATGATTCTGCGAACAACTTATTAATTTCTCGTCGATTTAATCTTCAGGATCGTGAACGAGCTCTCAATATTTGTTTGTACTCACTACGGTAAAAAAGAATTAACTTTGTTAGCAGACAAACAAATTATAATTGATGAGTATTTATCAAATTCTAGAACTTACTTCCGAAATGGTTCCATTGAATCGTGATGAAAAAGAATGTATCGGTGTGCTTGGACCCACGATCTATCGTCTAATTCTGCAATTTCGACTTTGCCGATCAGTTCTCCAAAACTTTGAAATAAATAAGTTTCGGCCAAATTATGATCTGTGAGCCCAGCATTTCTACTTGGTCTATTCATTCTTGTTTCAACATCTTCCAAATACCTCGAACAGAAAGTCATACATTCCTCTGCCAATTAGCCCTCAGCAATTGATCCTTCCGGGTAACGCTTATTGCAGCAGTATGACTTCAATTTGGAAAGGAACCTAAACACGGTATACAACATTATCAAAAGTTGCAACTAAAGGCATTGAGCTGAATGAAGGAATATTTTGCAAATAAAGTAAGACCTTTCAATGGAATACATCCATCGATAGAAAACGGGTCCACCAAGAAGTGCTTCACGCGGGAGATGAATTAACAAGTGCACCATAATAGTGAAGAAGGAAGGCGGGAAGATCTTCTCCAGATTGCATAAAGTCAATGCGGCTCGATCTTGTAGTCTCTCAAGTTCTTGAACATTCAAAACTTTACCACAAATGCCTTTCATTATATTTGACAGTTCAATTACAGGAGCCGTCACATTTTTCGACATACAACACCGCATAGCAACTGGCAGTAAGTTTTGCATCAAGATGTGATAGTCATGCGATTTTAACCCATATAGTCTTCGATCCTTAAGACTCACACATCGCGATATATTTGATGCATACGCATCCGGGACCTTTATATCCTTCAACACCGTACAGAACACTTCTTTCTCCATCTTCGACATTGAAAAAATAGCAGGCGGCAACCGATATTTCATATTCGGAAGTTCTCGGGGATGAAGCGCACGCCGAATTCCCATGTGGACTAAATCAAGTCGACTCTGAAGATTATCTTTTGATTTTCCATTGACATTCAAAATAGTCCCAATGATGTTCTCGCAGACATTTTTCTCTATGTGCATGACATCAAGATTATGGCGTAAAATCTGATGCTTCCAATAAGGCAACTCGAAAAAAATACTTCTTTTTTTCCACAAGTCCGCCTCATTAGGATCATCCTCTTCATCAGATTCATCATCAGATTCATCCCTAAATCTTCTATTTCTTTGCGGATTGGCAGGTTGGTTCATCTTCCAATAAATGAAATTCATATCTTTCAACATTGAGAATATTTCGGATCCACCGGTCTGCGAAGGAGCTGGTCTGAACTCTTCAGTACCATCAAACTGAGCACTCTGAAATCTAAATGTATGATTTTCCGGTAACCACCGACGATGCCCCATGTAAGAGAACTTCTTCCCATTATATAACCATTGCGAACATGTCTGCGCAGCACAACACGGACAAGCATAACGTCCCCTGGTACTCCAACCAGATAAATTAGCATAAGCCGGGAAGTCATTAATAGTCCACATTAAAGCCGCACGTAAATTAAAGTTCTCTTTTCTCATTGCATCGTATGTCTGAACACCAGCCCATAGTTGTTTTAACTCATCAACAAGTGGCTGCAAATAGACGTCAATATCATTCCCCGGCCCTTTCTCTCTAGGTATAATCATAGACAAGATAAAAGAAGATTGTTTCATGCAAACCCATGGAGGCAAATTGTAGGGAACAAGTACCACAGGCCAAGTACTGTACGTTGTGCTCATGAGTTTGTAAGGGTTAAATCCATCGGATGCTAGCCCAAGCCTCACACTCCGAGGATCGCTTGCAAAGCTTGGAAATTTGGAGTCAAAAGATTTCCAAGCTAAAGAATCTGCAGGATGCCTTAACAACCTATCATCTGTTCGTCCATCACGGTGCCACGTCATTGATTCGGCTGTCTTCGACGACATGAAAAGCTGTTGAAGCCTTGGTATTAGCGGAAAATACCGCAAAATCTTAACTGGCTGCTTCCTTGACTGTGTATCGTGTTCATCATCGTTGCCATCCTCTATATTTCTATTAATCCAATGGGATTGACCGCATACATGACAGCACTGTTGGTTTATCCGGTCGCCCCAATACAACATGCAATCATTTGGGCAACTATGAATTTTGTTGTAGCCAAGGCCCAAATCTTTTATCAATTTCTTCATGTCTTTGGAAGATTGAGGGATTTTTGCAAATGGGAACATTTCTTGCAGAAACTCTAACAGCATTGTCAACGAGTTTCCGGTCCACCCTCCCAAACATTTCAAGTGAAAAAGACGAATACAGAATGATAGTTTGGAAAATTTTGATCCCTCATACAGTTCTTCATTCATTTCTCCAAGTAATGTGTAGAACCTCGCCGCTTCTTCATTTGGCTGTTCATCAGGTACACTTCTTCCCCCTTCGGTGGAAGTATTTCCACCAAAATTATAATCATCGGTTGCACCCAAGTCAGGTGGAAATGATCCGAAACCATCACTGCGCATATTAAAAGCATCCCGCAAGATGCCTTCCATGTTATCATCTCTAACATTCTGATTATAAGCACTATGAGGATAACCCAGATTCATCGATGAAGATCCTCCACTAGATGTACACTCTCCATGAAAAAACCATATTTTGTACCCTCGGACAAAGCCATCAACAACTAGATGTTCGTAGACAACTTCACGATAATGCCAATTGATATTGCAACACTTCTTACACGGGCAAAGAATCATATTCTCTTGGCTTGCATTTTGAAATGCGAAATTCAGAAAAGTTTCTACTCCATTTCGATAGCCGTTGCTTACCCTTGACAATTTCATCCAACTCCTATCCATTTCGTGGTTGTTGAAGTCTAACGTTGACAATTAATTACACGGTTAAATTGTTAATTTATAATTTATGTAAGCAATGATATGATCATATATATAATTGAATACTTTGTAAGTTATGTAAATTATGTAAGTTATGAAGTTTGATCTTAAATTTATGTAAGTTATGAAATTTGATCTTAAAATTATGTAAGTTATTAATTTTGATCTTAAAATTAAGTAAGTTATGTATTCTTTAAGATTCATCATACGTGGCATTGTTGCACCTAGGGAGGATCCATTATATCTAACAGTGAGATATAAGGCAACCCGTCAGGTTTCCAGCCTATATACTTTGAATCTTTTTTTTTTTTTCTATACAAGTATTATGTAAGTTATATATTATGTAAGTTATGTATTCTTTAAGATTCATCATACGTGGCATTGTTACACCTAAGGAGGATCCATTATATCTAACAGTGAGATATAAGGCAACCCGTCAGGTTTCCAGCCTATATACTTTGAATCTTTTTGTTTTCTATAAAAGTATTATGTAAGTTATATATTATGTAAGTTATGTATTATGTAAGTTAAATAATTTGATGAAAGCTATGTAAGTTATGTAAGTTATGTATTATGTAAGTTAAATAAATTTAAGTTAGTTATGTATTATGACTTATGTAAGTTAAATTAAAATTTCAAATCAAGAATCAGTTAACGCTAAAAAATATTATTATATGGTTTTTTATAATTGAAATTGTTGCGATGTTGTTAAGTTTACAAAGTTTTTAACTTACTTCTTTTAAAAAAAAATTATTTTCTATATTAAAACATATTTAAATAATGATCTATATTATTATATTGATAACAATATTAAATTTAAAATGTTTTTAAATTACTTCTTATTTTTTATAATTAAAACATATTTTAAGTAATGATCAATTTTATTATATACTGATAACAAAATATTATTACTATTTTGGAAAACATTGAAAATATTAAATATTAAAAGCAAACATTATTAATATAAAAATTAGTAATTAGTAATAAACCAAAAAGCCATATAAATGTAAGTATTCTTAAAAAAAAATTGTTTATTTTTTAGGGAAGATAAAGTAAAAAAAAATTCTTTAATATTTTATATAATATATGTAGTGACAGGTTTGTATTAAAATATGTTAATCTCTTCTTAACTTGCAAATTTTTATTAAAATATGACATTTATGTTAAAAAATTATAACATATTTTAACAATTAACTTTTATATTTTGTTTATGAGTTATTTTTTATATCGTACCGTACCCTAAATTTTAAAAAATAATACACGGGAGCTTGTAAAAAATCTAAGCGGCATGAGTAGATAGCAATTTGGAGGTTGTTCAAACATTATTAATAATAAACAGCAATAATAAACAGCAATTTAGATAGAAATTCTTTAAGATTCATCATACGTGGCATTGTTACACCTAGGGAGGATCCGATATAAGGCAACCCGTTAGGTTTCCAGCCTATATACTTTGAATCTTTTTTTTTTTTTGGACAGCAATAGAACAAACAACATATATACCAACCAAGGAAGATAATAAACCACAATTTGGACAGCAATTTAGCAAATTAAATATACATGCTTACAAATTCTAAATTGGATGGCAGAGTCGATTCCAGCAAGTACTGTTGTGTTCAGCAAAGGACGCCCAACACTTTTGAGAAGCTACAAGCAGAATAAAAAAGAAACTCCATACAATCAAAAATAATAAAATAAATGAAAAATAAAACGGTATAAATAGCAAAAGTACGAGTGAATTAACTTACATGACGAGTAAGAATGGTGCAAACAAATCGAACTACAGCAAATACTAAGTATTTTTCCCTTCTACGAGTCAATAACAGAACTTTGTCTATAACATTGTCAGGGATAAATTTACACCTGCAAGCAATGATGATAAGGTTCAATTATTACAATTTAAATATAAAATAATAGAATTCAAATTTTTTTCTCATTATTTTTCCTGTAGTTTCTTCAAAACCAAACAAAACCCAAATTGGAAACTAACCTCAAATGCTTTGGAAAGTTGCAACAAAGACTCCGACAACCTTAGAACCGTGTATAATTGAAGAGCTGAGAAGGGTGCAGTAAATTGTAGTCTTCCTGCAGTCGTTTACCCCAATAATGTTCAAATACCTAAATACATGACCTAAAAAAACTGATGTAATTAAATGATGTATTTTAGATTCGTTCTTGTAGATGTATTTCATTTTAGAGAAATAACATAATGGATTATTTAGAAAACATCAACAGCAGTCCAAAATTTCGTACTAAAAATGTCCACAGCAGTACAGCAACTCATTTTACTTAGCAAACATCCACAGCAGTACAGCAACTCATTTTACAGTCCAAAATTACTTAGCAAACATCCACAGCAGTACAGCAACTCATTTTAATAGCCAGAAGCTCAACATATATTCTCTTTATCTACCATGTTCCTAAAAATGTCTTCTTTCAATTCATCTAATACAAATATCTAAGAATGTAACCAGACTGAATGGTACGGACAATATTGCAATCAAATGTCGGGCTTCAAGACCTAGACTATGAGCGTCTTTTTTTGCACTCATTATCTACCTAACTTTACATAAACTTAAATAATTAAATCAATTTTTTTTAAAAGTATTCTTTTAATAATTTTAAAATATTTTAAAAAAATAATACTAAACTAAACCATATTATATCAAAGTTCCAAATACATGCATAAAACTATAGAGATGAGAAGAAACTAATTAAACTTATGTTACATAGACATAGACATGGTTCATTGTGTATATAAATATTTTAAATTTTTCTATGTATTCAGAATTTCTTTTAATATATTTAAAAGTTCCTTTAAATTATAAAAAATAGAAACTCTTTTGATTCGTATTAGCATAAATTTTTACTAAAATTTACCCGATAAGATATGTAAGATACAAAACCAATTAAAATAAATGAGGCTCTAACCTTTAAAATTAAGAAATTGACTTTGTGAGCAATTTGCTACCATTTTTCAATACTTTTACAATTCTTAGTGACTACCACTTTTAACTCCATGTTTAACATGAAAGTTAACTCCCAACTTTTATTTTTTCTTTAAGCATCTTGATTCAATATTTACATTTCATATATATATATTCAAATACATTAGATATATTCGTCTTAGATACATACTCATATTTTAACATTCAACTTGAATTTAAATAACATAAATTTTAGAAAAAAAAGATATTTAACCCAAAATATTCAATAGAAAAACATAAATACAAACTACATAATAATTTACTGAGCCAAATTCATTTATTCTAAAATACTCATATTCAATATATACTCGAATATGAATATAGAAAAAAAATCATCCCACCATATGAAAAGAACTTGGGATGAAGTTTATATGTCAAACACACCAATATCAGAGGCTTAAACTTGAATTTAGCTAACATAGCAAAACATAAACACAAACTACATGATAATCTGCTGAGCCAAAAACATTTATGTTACATGGATTTTTCATTTATTCTAAATTATTTATATTCAATATATATTCGAATATGAATATAGAAAAAATTATCATCCCAACATATGCAAAGAACATGGGATAAAGTTAAACAGTGTATTAGCAAACAGAAAAGAAGAAGACCTATTATATTATTTCCCTCTTCCACCCTTGTGCACCCCTCTACTTTTGCTAGATGCTGAATATTTTCAAATAGCTTATAGACTAAATTATAGTGACATGCTTTTATTGATTTCAACGAAGAATCCAACAAATAGATCCTTCTTATATGTTATCGCTTCATCACTGCAATATAAAACCCTCAAACAAATTTAAATTCAAAAGCCGAGCAACACCATACCAGTTAACAATCATTCAAGTTAACAATCTAACATGACTAAATTAGGGATTTGACAAAAAAACTGAAAAATAATAAATCTAAACAGCACAAATGTAAGAGCAGAGCATTCTTACATCGGGAATTAGGGATTTGACAAAAAAAAATGGAAAATAATAAATCGGGAATTAGGGTTTGATTACCTATTATGCTTCTGAGCTAAGGGACGTCCTACAAAAACCCTTACCTTTGTTAATTTGATTTTCTATATGGAAAATCAATGCCCGGTATGAAGGGTGAATTTTACGGATTTGAAATTGGGGAAAAGGGTGAACAAGAGAGCAAAACGGATGTCAATGGAGGAAAAAGGGGTTAAAATACTTCCGTTTCTAGGAGCAGCGATTGAATATCTTCCGGTGTCCGGCGAAAGCTCAGATTGTGACTGGTCTGGTAAGAGGGATTCGTCAGCACAGGGTTACTTACTGGTAGAGGAAATGAAATGAAAAGGGGGGCAAATGAACCTGCAGAACGAAATGGGAAAGGGTTATCGTGTGGGTAGAGAGCAAAACGACACAGTTTTGCCAAAAGAAATTTAACCTTTGCGGCGTTTTTAATCAAAGCGCCGCTAAAAGGGGGACCTATTGCGGCGTTTTACCAAAACGTCACTAAAAAACTAATAAAACGGCGCCGTTTAAAAGATATCTTTTGCGGCGTTTTTTAAACAAAACGCCACTAATGCCTTTAAAAATTAAAATTATTTAATATAAAAAAAAAAACCAATATAAACTTTTTCATTTAAATAAAAACAATATTTAAAATAATATATAAAATAAAAATAATATAAGTTTATTTAAATAGTATTTTCATTTTTTCATTTAAATAAATAATTTTTAAAATATTATAATATTTAAAAGAATTAGATCAAATTTGAAATCTTGAATATTATTTAAATTTTGAAATTATCTAATATATAAATTAAAAACAAAGCTGTCATATACCTAAAAAACTTTAAATTTATTTTAATAATAGTATTTCAAATTGTTAACATATGTATATTTTTACCCTAAACCCTAACCTCTGTCCTCTTAGCCCTTAAACCCCTAACATCTAACACCTAACCCAGAAACCATAAGCCTATATCATTTAATCTCTAATCCTTAACCAATATAACCCTTAAACATGAAATCACAAACACTAAACCCTAAACCCTTAAATTTTAAAATTTAAACCCTAAATCCATAATATTTTAGAGATGTACAATCAGATTTAATTTATAGCATATATTTTTATAATTTCTTAATGATTAAATGAAATTTGATATTCTATCTTCATTCGATAAACCCTAAACCTGTGAACCTTAAACCATACACCCACAAAACCCATAAACCCATAAACCCAAGCCATAACTAACCCTAAACCTGAAACCCTAAACTCTAAACCACAGACCCTAAATCCTAATTCCTAAATCTTAAAATACTGAACTCGAAACCCTAGTCAGCCCATACAAATGACTAAAGTACCCTTAATATATTATAGCCTTAAACCTTAAATTATTTAGATAAGTTTTGAATATTATATAATATTTCTTTCAATATTTTAATAAATTTAAATAACATTTTCAATTTACTAATGAATTTTGTTTCTCTACAGATGCATGGGTTACAATTTTTTTTAATTTTAATATATATAAAGCTTATCTATTATCTTTTAAATAATCTAAAATATAATTATAATTTGGTATAAGTACTCCTTATATATATTCACAAATTTGGAATTTGGTCAATATGCTTTTATTTTTAGGAGTTTAATCTTGTTGCTTTTCTTATTTGAAAATTTAGGTTCAACTATTAACACTCATGAAACCCTAACACATCCCCCTTAAACCCTAAACCGCAAATCATAAACCACATATAATCCCTAACATTAAAATAGTAACTCCTAAACCTTACACTCTAAACTATATATATATGCTAAACCATAAGCCCTAAACTATGATGTAATTAATTTAATATTTTAAAATTAAATCTTTTACGATTATATAATAAATTATTTAATATATAAATTTAAAAAATCCAAAAAATGGCTAAAGAAACGGTCGGACTTTTAGCGGCATTTTTCTAGAAGCGCCACTAAAGGTCGGACTTTTAGCGGCGTTTTCCCAGAAGCGCCGCTAAAGGTCAGACTTTTAGCGGCGTTTCCCAGAAGCGCCGCTAAAGGTCGGACTTGTAGCGGCGTCCCAGAAGCGCCGCTAAAGGTCTGACTTGTAGCGGCGTTTTCCCAGAAGCGCCGCTAAAGGTCGGACTTGTAGCGGCGTTTTCCCAGAAGCGCCGCTAAAGGTCGGACTTTTAGCGGCGTTTTCCCAGAAGCGCCGCTACAGGTCGGACTTGTAGCGGCGTTTTCCCAGAAGCGCCGCTAAAGGTCAGACTTGTAGCGGCGTTTTCCCAGAAGCGCCGCTAAAGTAGGAATTGTAGCGGCGTTTTCCCAGAAGCGCCTCTAAAGGTCGGACTTGTAGCGGCGTTTTCCCAGAAGCGCCGCTAAAGGTCGGACTTTTAGCGGCGTTTTCCCAGAAGCGCCGCTAAAGGTCGGACTTTTTGCGGCATTTTCCCAGAAGCGCCTCTATAGGTCGGACTTTTAGCGGCGTTTTCCCAGAAGCGCCGCTAAAGGTCTGACTTTTAGCGGCGTTTGAGCAATAAACGCCCCTATATATCATTTTTAGCGGCGTTTATTTCAAAAACGCCGCTATTACTCATTTTTTAGCGCGGTTTCCTTCAAACGCCGCTAATGTATAATATTTGCGGCGTTTTTCTCTAAAACGCCACTAAAAACGCCGCTAAAAGTCTGTTTTGCTGTAGTGTGTGTTCTAGTAGTGTGTCCCCTGCACCTAAATTTTGAAAAACAGAATGTCCAGAATTGAGCACACGGACAGAGACACAGGTGTGTGTCTCAGTCGTGTGTGCTACACGGTCTAGCACACGGGCGTGTGGCATGACCGTGTGGCACAAGTCAGAGAGCACCCTAATTTGAACATGATTTGAAGCACGGGTGTGTCTCCGGGTCACACGGGCGTGTCCCTTGAACCACACGGGCGTGTGACCCCTGTAACATGAAAAATTTTCTAAGTTTTTTAAAAATTTCTAAATTTCTTGGTTTAGTCCCGAACCACCTCCAAAGCATGTTTTCGGCCTCGTAGGCTCGTATAAGGGACTTTATGATTGAATAGGAATGGTTTTAATTTGGACGCAAATTTATGACTCGGAATTGTATGAATGCTTGTGTTATAAGTCCGATAATGCCTCGAGCCCTGTTCCGTCGTTCAATACGGGTAAGGGGTGTTACATTTCTAGATTAAGATGTCTTCATGGCATTTGAAAATCTATCTCTTAGTTTCGAAATGTACTTTGTATCACTCAATTTTGAGTTTGGGAGCTCAAGTTATGACCGTTTTAATGAAGACTACACGAACAAAATTTCTGGACGTGATTATGACGGGAATTATGGGTTTTAGGCTTTTAATTTGAGTTTAAATCATATTGGGTTCGAGGTTTGGATTTAATTTTTATTATATATGAGCCCAATGTTGTATTTATCAACTCTTATTATTTTCTTATTACTTTATTCTGAATTTTTGATAATTATTAAGTATTTTAAGTTATTTAGGAGTTTTATGTTAACAAGAAAGTTTAGTTTAAAACTAATTATTGTTTAGATTAAATTAGAGTTCTAGTATACTTAAGAGGTTTATTTAGATTTATTTAGCTAGCCTATATATAGGCATTTGCATTGTACACAAATCATACAATTCATTTTTATTTAACTTCTGTTCTGAGTTAATAAATTCTCATTGAGTTTTCTTTTCAAGATTTTCTCTTGAGTTTATTTTAGAAGAGTTTTAACAATCTTTTCAAATTGTGGAGATTATCTTCAAACTTTTTCTTGCCAAGTTTTCTTTCTTGGAGGGGAAATTAGAGCTGCTTGAAGGAGGTTATGGATTCTTCGTGTTTCCAAGGCTTCTTAGGACTTCTACATACCACGTCCTATCTTTCCATCTATCTTCTTTATTTTCTTTCTTATTGTTCTAATCGTAGATTTATTATTCTATTTTAATTATCTTAGTTATTTATTTTAATTATTTTATTTGACTTGGATTTGATTGCGTTTCAAGTTGTGTCAAAATCCAAGTTTCTTTCCCAACGTCTAGAGCCCTAAGTCAAATTCGCGACTTGAACAAACTTTACGATCCGCTTCCGCATTCATCTACATCATTCCATATCACGTATAATAATAAAATTTATTGTACAAACTACGTATTTGTTAATAAATGATGTTTACTTCGTCACCAATGGGAACATATATGGGTCAATCATCTTGGGACGTATAAACGATAACCGCCACCAGGTCCACGACTGCAACAGGAGCAGACAACCACCAATCGACGCCGACCTCGGGTTCGTGGCCCGACACATCTCCCGATATAACATGGACAATACGACAGATCCCTAACTTAGTTTCCCACAATCATTGAAGTCCATTAGATGTAGTAGCCACCTTACGTGCACTGACTATCAAGATTTTTCGGGCATTAAAATGCTCTCGATTAACCTCATGATGTATGCTCAGGTGTATTGTTATATCACCTCCTCTGTTCGGTCTTTAGGGAGCTCGTCGAAATTATCCTTCAACCAGTTCATCGATATTTGACCACTTTCGAACTTGTCCGGGACCTTCCCCAACAGTGACCAACAGAGGGTCACTTTGTTCGAAAGGTCCCATATCTCGTGATGATTGGCCCATCCACTGGAAGACCGAGTTGTATCACTACGTCTTCGAGTGTGATTGTATACTCGCCGCATGGAAGGTGAAAAGTGTATGTTTCGGGTCTCTATCTTTCCAACAATGCGCTGATTAGTTGCAAATAGAGTTTGCAGCCCCCGGACATGCTAGACACATGTAAGAATCCAGCAGTTTGCAAGTGGCCACGAATTTTAGGAATCGCACGCTTTCCCATATTATGGATGAAGCCCTTCAGAACATGATCATCCGCCTATTTACAAAAAATATATATAATTATAATAAAAAAATTAAATTTAACATTATTGAAATTAACAAAATTTAAATTTCGGTCTTGCCATTTCTAATTGGGCAGCGGAAATATACTTGTCGCCGAAGTGGATTAGGGAGGCGATCATTCGTGAGAAATCAATTTAAAAGAATAAAAACGAGATAATTAAAAGTAATAATATTTTTAAATAAAATTATCAAAAATTATTAAAAACGATAGACTTGAGAGGGTTTGAGAGAATTTAAGAGAGTTGAGAGAAGGATGTGAATGAAAAAAAAAATGAAATTTGAGGGGTATTAATAGGGTAAAAAAGTTACCATTAGGGTTTTAATTTTTTTTTTACAGTTGACGACAACGTTCAAAAAGCCGTTGGGATTTGACCATTAGCTGAACGTGTTTTCCAGCAAAATCGTCCTATATCCCCAATTAAAATTAAAATTGATCCAAAACCCTAATTTTAAAAAAATCAACTTATAAGCCTTATTTTGTCAAAAAAAAAATTACCTGTTTTATTAGGTTTTGTTAGTTAGGTTTGATTGGATATTTTTAAAGATATGATAATTCAGTTGAATTTGATTCTTAATTTTTTTTTCATATTAATTTTTGGCTAATTAATGAACTTTGTTTTTATGATCTTTTAACATTGTTTGATGAAGTTTTAAAGTATTTTTTATAAAAACAATATTTCAAGTAAATAAAAAAAATTAATAACTCTTAAACCATATTTTTTTTGGGAAAAACAATTTTTATATAGAATTTTTAAGTTATTTTTATTATTTTAAATATAAAATATGTATTTCTAATTATAGAAAACAATCCGATAGAATTTGAGTGACCGTGATTATTTAACTTCTATTTTTATAAACATCATCCAAACACTTCAAATTGGAGCAATTCTCAATTTGAGTGACAATAAATTTATTTAGGGAACAACAAAATGAAAATCTTATTTAATTAACAAAATAGATAATGTAAAGAAAATATACAAAATAGATGAAGCTCTATAAGTGGAGGAAGCAAACACACTAGAAAGTTGATACATGGAGAGACAGAGAGACAGAGCGGCTATTCTAATGTTACTGAAATTAAAAGCTTAAAAGGCTTCATTCTGGGGAAGGAGAACATGGGTTCTGACGATGAAGAAGTTCTCATATATGTAGCCAGCAAGGCCACCTCCGATTAGGGGTCCCACCCAGTAAACCCAGTGATCGGTCCAGTTCCAGCTCACTAGAGCCGGTCCGAATGACCGAGCCGGGTTCATTGAAGCACCCGAGAAAGCTCCACCGGCTAAGATGTTGGCCCCAACGACGAAGCCAGTGAGCATTGGACC
Source organism: Gossypium australe (assembly GCA_005393395.2). Classification (NCBI taxonomy): domain Eukaryota; kingdom Viridiplantae; phylum Streptophyta; class Magnoliopsida; order Malvales; family Malvaceae; genus Gossypium; species Gossypium australe. Next base: position 100,650,157 of record CM016619.1, on the reverse strand, counting down.
TAGCCCATCGATGGAACCTTTCTTGGGGTCTACTATGGTGGCATACACTGTGAACAGCAATGTGAATGTGAGAATAATCTCCCATATAACACCTTGAAGGAACCCCATTCCACTTGCTAATGTGTGAACCGGAGTGTTCTGCAAAAACAAAGTTGTTCATCCGAAATTTAATTACATTAATTCCAATTCAATTCGTTGAAAAATTAAATCAAAATCAAAATCGTCTTCACTTAGAACCATGAAATGATCCAAATGCTAAATGATGTCAATCTGAAACGATCCCATAAATTTCAAACCCGAATTCATCTAATATGGATCCAACCCAATTCACTGTATTCATAGCTCTATTTCTTACCAATCCTCCAGTGAGATACTTGAGAAGTATACAAGCAGCTGAAGATGCCAACAACTGATCGATCCAGTAGAGGATCGCCCGGACCACCGTGATGTGACCACCGAATAGCAACCCAAGCGTGACGGCTGGGTTAAGATGGCCGCCTGATATGTGTCCGGCCGATATCATAACGCCGACGACAAGGGCATGAGCCACCGCCACAGCAAACAATCCCACCAGCGCATTTGCCCCCGACTCATCTGTTCACAATCACAAAAACATGTAAAGCAAAAAAAAGGACGATGATCCATAAAAATGGTGGAAATCAAGTTAATGAATAACTGAAAATTACCGGCGGCCATGGCAGCTCCTACTCCAACGAAGACGAAGAGGAAAGTGGTGATAAACTCGACGACAAGGGCTTTGATGCAGTCAGGCTGAGCAGCCTCTAGGCTTGTTCCCAAGGCGATTTTCGGCATTGTGGTGGCCGGAGAGTACCACGACGGAGCCTGGTTATATGATTATATGGCAGGCTTTAAGGTAATTGGTAGCTGACTCAACTGTACTTGGCTCGATGAGATGGACGATATATATAAGCGTAAGCCTCATGGTTCGACTATTTTGTTTAGGGTTAATTATGTCCCTAGTCCTCAAACTATAACATATTTCAAATTAATCCTAAACTTCAACACATTTTAGACTGTTAGTTGAGTCTTCAAAATATTAGGATTACAAACAAAATGTAAAAAAAGCATATATATATATATATATATATATATATATATCTTTAATTAGTGAATTGATCCAACAAACTCTGAAAAGGAGTCCACAAAAATTTAATGGTAAACTACACTATTAGTCATTAAACTATTGGTAAGTTTTCATTTTGGTTACTTAACTAAAAAAAAGTTACAATTTAGTCACTAAACTATTCAAAAGTTTTCATTTAAGTCACTGGACTATTAAAATTGATTCTATATGGCTTTCTTTGTTCGCACTATGTACCTACACCAATCGAAAGCCCCATTTCCCTTCCTCTTTTATAGTTCAAATTTTTTTCATAAAACAACTTTGGACATCATGAATTTGTAAACTAAAATTCAAACATCTTTTTTCTCCGATCTCCTTCACTGACCATCAAATCCACTTAGATCTAAGATATGTTCTACTCATCAATGGGTACTAATTTATCGTACCGATAGTCGAATTGTCGCTTGGAAATCGCTGACGGAACATTTTAAAAAAAAAACTTAACAGCCTAGTGATTTAATTAAAAACTTTTAAATAGTTTAGTGACTTAAATGAAAAGTTTTGAATAGTTCAATGACCAAATTTAACTTTTTTAATTAACTTACCAAAATAAAAACTTACTCATAGTTTAATGACTGATGGTGTAGTTCACCTAAATCTAAAAATGATCCACCAAAATTTTTAAAATAAAATTATTTTATATAAAAATAAATTAATCTCTCTCCTACGAAAATTCAAAATCCCTAATCCTTTAATTTTCTTTCTACACTCGTCACTTTTTTTTTTTTTTTAAATTTCTCTTTATCCTTTCATATATATTCTATAGAATCTCTACAATATGATAGATTAACATATATATTCTATAGAATCTCTACAATATGATGATTAATCTTTCAATACTTTCAAGTGAGCCTCCCTAATTATATAAAAAAAAATTCTTTTCTTTTCAAGCTTTATTGATTAATCTCTAGAAAAGTAGGATATTATGGCTTTTCTTGTGATAAATTAAATTTTTTATGTAAGATTTAGGTTTTTTATTTATCGAATGATTTTGAAATATTAATTTTGTATGAGATTTCTAGCGTCTTGGTTGAGTAATTATTTTTAGAGGTTTATTAATATAAATCTTTGAAGAAATTAAAATTGATTGTATTTATAATATTGAATTTCATGAATATTAATTAGAAATTATTGTTGCTAGTATGTTTATTTTGAATCTTATGTTTAAAAATTGATATTTTCATGACACTAAAAAATACATAAATAATTTTTATTTTTGTAAAAGAAAATTATTAATTGTATGTTAGCTTCATGAAAATGTTTACTTTAATAGTTTTAGTTTTGTAATAGACTTATAATTAACCATATGCATTAGTTTATATATGGTTGATATTATTAGTTTAAATGACTTTTATAAACATGTTAATTTATTAAAAAAATTGACACTACAATCCAAATTTTATGGCTCCACTATCGACCTAGCAATCAATTATTTCGCTGTGCCTAGTTGACTTGCTTTATCGCTATTGGTTGCAAAAAATCCGGAATAATATTCAAAATATAGAAATAAAACAACAATAGATATATATTTAAAAAAATAGATACTTTCAAAAAAAATAATTATATATTTTTTAATTATACCTTGCAACTGCAACAAACGTGATAATGAATCCTTGGCAAAGGCTTAAGGTCATGACTACTTGAATGTTTAAAATTTACCATGCATAATTTTGCATATATGAGTTTTATTTTAATTTTTTTTACATTGTAATGATGTGAATCTATTTTATAATTGTTTATATATATATTCTTGTAATTATATTGTTTTAGAAATGATTTGTAAAAATCCATTCTTTCAAAACAAATAATTACAATTAAAATTGTTCATACATAGTATCAATGGAGGTGGAGAATGAGGAGAGGGGATGATGTCAAAGGAAGGCTAATTAACCCATTCTAGAATCGAAAGTTAGAAAAGTAGAGGGACACATGTAGAGAAAGATGAGAGTTTGATGCATTAGGGTTTTGAAAGAGTTGAGGAGACCCCTTGCTATGTTGATATGTTCGACTATTTTATAGGAGAATGATGGTTTCTACCCAATTATGCCACTCAGTGAGGTCTTGAGTGGCCTAATGGAGGGTCCAACCGAATCCAAATTGAGCTAGAGATGTAACAAAAATTAATTATTATAAACAACAAATTAAGTACTTAAACTAATTCACCTAAGATGTGTTTAGATACCCAAAAATAATTGAATGGAAGTGTAATTGCTAGGTAGTAATGACATTATCTTGTAATTACAATAAATCTTAATTCCCTAAGCATTAGAGGCGATTCTAGGGGGGCTAGCATGGGCCCCGGCCCCCTAAAATGAAAAATTATCATTTAAGCCTTCTAATTTTTTTAAATTTTAAATTAGTAAAGGTAAAATTGCATTTTGGCCCCCTAAAATTATAAAAATTTAATTTAATACGTTAAAAATTATAAAGATATAGACATATAAAAAAGTAAAATTTCATTCGGCCCTCTTTAAAAGATTGTTCTGGCTTCGCCCCTGCTAAGCATGTTTCATTAATAGAGTATAATTACATTGTAATTTTTTATATTATAAATTAAATTGATATTAATTATTATAAAAAAATATACCTAGGAAGAGATTGAATAATAAAATGAAAGAGAATCTTGATCCAATACTTGAAAATAATTTTCTCCTAACTTAGCTTCCCTTTGTCTCTCACTTCATCTCTTGCATGTTCCTCCAAAAAAGTCATTAACATGTTGTGTTTAATATCTTCAATGTTGCTGATGAATGATGATCTGGCGACCATGCTTACACCTTTATTATAGTTTGCATGTTATTGTCATATATATATATATATATATATATATATATATGTAAAGTTGACATTAAAGAATATGAAAAAAAAAGTTGAAGTGAATATATAACATTTTTTCTAATTTTATTTAAACATAAAATTTTAAACCAAATATCAAACTTTGAAAACTCGAAATTCGATACATTTTAAATCATAAATCTTAAACTTAAAATTTAATATTTCAAAAAAATATTTTATAATAATTATAATGGTAAATTCACTCATGGTCACTTTTGTTTACCTCAGGTTACATTTTAATCACTTATATTTGAAATGTTATGTTTAGTCATTTATGTTAACGTGTTGTAACATTTTTAATTACTGAGTCATTATTGTCGTTCACGGTGTAACGGTAAGCTGACGTGGGACGTTAAATCATCATTTCAAACAAAAATTTTACAATTAGTCCCCATATTTTTTTGTTTTGAGGAAAGTTTAAAGAATATAAAAGAAAAAAAATTAAATTGCTCAAAACGAAAAAATATGGGGATCGATTGTATAATTTAACTTAAATTTTTTTGTTTGAAATGATGGTTTAACGTGCCACGTCAACTTACTGTTACACCGTTAACAGCAATTAACGACTTAGTGACTAAAATGTTACAACACAATAACGCAAGTGACTAAAACGTAACATTTTAAACATAAGTCACTAAAATGTAACCTAAGGTAAACAAAATGACCATGAGTATAGTTACCCTAATTATAATTAATGTTTAATTATGTTTAGTTAAAGTTATTAGTATTTACTTATAATATATTCACTATTTTTTATTTTACACGTTGATAATGTGTCATATTATTATTCACAAATGATACATTAAATATCATTCTTTAATATATATGACTAATTATTTGGAATATAAATAATTAATTTTTTTTTAATTTCAAGCGATCAATAAATTACATGTCGTTAATTAATATTTAAAAATTAATAAATGACGAAGATAATTTTTTTATTTTCAATCATCCTTATGGAATGAAAAAACCTCTCACCTTTGATGTACTAAACAATATTTTATATACATCTATATGTATATAGATATATATTAAATTAGATTAATTTGATACTCTAAAAAGTATTTTTATTTATAATTGAATTTTAATTGAAAAGAAGTTAAAAAATCATTTTTTTTATTTTATTGGTATAATGATTTTTTTTATCCTCCAACTTTTAAAAAGACTATTTTAGTCATCCATTTAATTTTTCGTCTCTTTTAATCCTTAAATTTACATTTTTTTTTCAAATCACCCCAAATGGATGGAAAAGTTAATGTTTGTTAACTTTATTGACATGGCATATATGTAGACATACATGTGGGTTACTACATGTATGTCAAGTTAGCCATTAATTAATTTAAAATTTGAAAATATTAAAAAAAATATTTTATATGATTTTTATACTTTTTAATAACTTTTAGTTCTTTTAAAATAATATTTTAAATTTTTAAATTTAATTAATTGTTGATATAACATTCACGTGACAATCTACGTGTATATCAGTAAAGTTAACAAACGTTAACTTTTCCATCTATTTTGGAATGATTTAATAGACAATACAAATTTAAAGGTTAAAAAATAAAATTAAATAAAATATTAAAATAATTTTTTATAAAATTAGAAGATGAAATAAATCATTATACCAATTTTATTGATTGATGATTATTTTTAAGCTTTTTAAGTTACTTTGGTTATCATTACATGAGCTTAAACTATTTTTAAATATTAAATTCTCTTTGAATTTCGAATATGCCTTTATTTTGTTGGCTTAAATTTTCGATTGGAAGATGTATCAAAATTTTGTTCATAGATCATACGTAGAATTATATATTGTTAGTGTATAAATATTAATAAATAATTATTTAAGACATTGGTGATATAAAGTTTTAATTACAGGGTTAAAATTTTGCTATGTCATTAAGTTATATTTGAAAAGATAAAAAAATAAATAAGAGATGTTGTAAATTTTTAGTTTCGTTTGTAGAATAAAAACTTTCCATTGCAAGTGTATTAAATAATTATTTAATATATTTTTTTTTTGAATGAATCGACTGGATTATAATAGTAAAACTTAAAATAAATAAAATCTTGCTGCTGAGTTGGGTTTATAGTCCAACACCGCAAACCTAAAAAACAAATAAAAGAAATAGACCTACATCAGAATTGGCCCAAGAATTTGGAATGAACAAAATAAAACAAAATCAGAAAAAGGAAACCTAATTTATTTAAAAACTCCAGTCGACAGTAACAGCTGGCCTCCATAATTTCTATCGCTTCATATCACCAACCTAGCTATTTCATTATAGCAGATGTTATCAAATCTTTTACTTTTCTGCTACATTTTCAAAAAAGAGACGTTCCATTTCTTTCATTCTAAAAATCTTATGTGCTTCTTCTCCATGTCTTTCGGTCTGAAAATCTATAGCGCTTCTTCTTCTTGCCTTTCAGGCTGAAAATCTAAGGCGCTGCTTCTCCATTGCACACCGGACAGAACTTGGGATGCCTCTTTCCAAGTAATGGCCTTCACCCTGTTTTAATGCCTCTTTTGCAATAAAATGGGCGAATATGTTTTTTTGACTTTGGAATAAAATGAAAACTGAGTTCTTGAAAGTGAGTCTTTGTGCTTTGAATATCTCTGATGAGTGCTCCAATAATCGATCTGTCACGTTCTGCATTTTGGCACTTTGTTATTACTGTTCTTGAGTCTCATATTATTTCTAGAACATTAAAACCTACAGAAATCCCTAATCTTGTGGCTTGTAATCCTGTATGTGCCTCTGCCGCAAATGGAGATGCAACATCAGAGTAAAGAACCGACTTGGATGCCAAGATTTTACCCCCCACATCTCGTACTACCAGCCCCGACGCAGGTCTGAAGGATTGTTGATCAAAAACCGCATCAAAGTAAATAGCCACATTCACCCTCTGTTCATCTTGTTTAGATCCTCTGCCTGCTTCCAAGGTTAAAACTCTATCCTCTATTCCTTTTTAACTCTGAGATATAACTGAAAATTTGTTTAGAGATATCCCAGCTAGTTGTATTTTTGCTTTCGTAGATTAACTTGTTTCTGCTTGTCCAGATTATCCAAAGCCCGCAACAAAAGAGACGACATTGCTCGTTTGTCCCTTGACTAAAAACCCAGGTGAGCCATTCCCATGTGTTTTGAGCGCTACTAGTTAGTACCCATGAAAAATTTAAAAACCTCCATACTTCTATAGTTGAAGGGCACTGTCGAAGAACGTGATTGTTGTCTTCCTCGTTCTGATGACACCTAGGACACCGATCTTCAATAACCACTCTTTTCAACTTGAGATTCGAAAAAGTAGGAATATAGTTCCAAGATATTTTTCATATTGTAATTTTCACTTTCAAATGAATGTTTAGATTCCACAGTTTATTGTAAAAAGCTTTAGTATCGGCTTGTATAAAATTACTAGGATTTAGAGTCGTTTCTTGTAATATTTTATAGGCACTCCTCACCGAGAAATTTCCAGATGGTTCTCCTCTCCATACTTGGAAATCATCATGGATTGACTTCGCCAAAGGGACCTACATGATTTTTCTAGCAATATCCGGATGGAAGGTATTGACAATTAATTCAGTCTTCCACGTTCTATTTTCTTCATCAATTAAGTCCGACACTAACTCTATATTTTCATTGCTGCTTTGATTCTGTATCTTGTCTTCTTCATTGCCCGACACCCAAAGATCTGTCCAAACCGAGATACGATCCCCCTTGCCAACCCTCCAACATAAGTTTTTCTCCAAAAGTCCTTTTGCTGACCAGACACTCTTCCAGGTAAGTGAAGGTAAGTTTCCTAAAGGAGCATTTAAGAAATTTGAATTCGAATAATATTCAGCTTTCAAAACTCGAGCTAGCAAAGAATTAGGATAATTAATAAGACGCCAGCATTGTTTAGCTAATAATGCGATGTTAAATTTATCTTCGAAAACCAAGACCTCTAACTTCTTTTAACGAACAAATGTCCTTCCAGGCACACTAATGTATACCCTTTTTGTCACAAAAATTTTGCAATTATACCCTCCAAATCAGCACATAAAAACTTGGGAAGCAAAAAAAAAAAAAAAGTCATTGAATAAGTTGGAATAGATTGTAGAACAGCTTTGATAAATACCTCATTACCCCCTTGAGAAAGGTATTTGATACTCCAATTATCAATTCTTTGTTGTAGTCTATCCTTTAAATTCTGAAAAGAAGCTTTCTTTTTTCTACCCACCAAATTAGGTAAACCTAGATACCGTTCCGGATCATTTGAGCTACTGTAACATCCTGGATTAGGGGTTATGCGTTCGTACATAATTCATGAGTAGTAGGTTTTGGCAATGTTTGGAAGTGAATTAAGGGTTTTTAAAATCCTAGGATGGAAGAGAAAGCTTTGGACAATTATTGGTTTTTAAGTTAAAAAGGGGGAGCTAGGCTAAGGTAGCCTTAAGAAAAGTTTTGGGGAGTTTAGGACACAAGAAGTGATGTGGAAAAGTGGCAAGGGACGCCATCTAAGGTGCAAGGGTTATGGCATCAAGTGAAGTACTTTGAGGGAAGAATCCCATTGTGTGCATTTTTGCTTAATTTTATGAAATAGCATGTTTACTGTGATATGGATGTGTGGTGTGCATTATTAGAATCTTGGAAATGTATGGAAATGTATGGAAATGTATGGAAATGTGTGGAAATGTATGGAAATGTAAGGCAATGTATGGAAATGTAAGGAAATGTAAGGAAATGCTTTGGAAACGTTAAGTTTAAAAGAGGAAAGTGAACATTTTTGGAAACTAGGGGATGTAAGGAAATGATGTGGAAATGATTCAAAAGAGGAAAGTAAACATTTCTGGAAACTTGGAAATGTAAGGAAATGTCAAGTTTAAAGAGCCAAACGAAAATTTTTGGAAACTTGGAAATGTAAAGAAATGTCAAGTTTTAAGGCTTAAAAAGAGAAAACTAAGGCAAGGTGGCCTTAAGAAAAATAATATGAGGAATTTGACACACAAACAGGCTTGGAAAAGTGGCCTGGAAATGCCACTTAAGGTCCAGGTAAGTGACGCCACCTACATGAGCAAGTGGGCCTGAGTTCGAGTCACATGGGAAGCAAATAAAAGAAATTTTATTTTGCTTCCAGAAGAAGTGAGGTGGACGGCACAAGCTATTTAAAAAGGAAGAGTTTTATTCTCTTTAAAATTCGGCTAAATGATGGATAAATAAGGGATTTATTTATCATTATTTTCAAGAGATAATGGTTGGATTAAATTCTTTTATTTAGTGATAATACAAAGGATAAAGCTATCAAATAGAAGAGTGGTGGCCAAGTAAGGGACTCTAGCTAGTAAATTCGGCTATAAAAGGAATAGAGAGGCCATTCAGCATTATTTACTCTTCCTTGATAACCTCTACCGAATTTTCTCTGCAACCCCTATTCTTTTCTTCTTCATTCTTCTCCTCTCAATATTCCAAAAGCCGAAAGCTTGCTAAGATCAAGGCCATAGCTGAATAGTTTGAGACTTCAAGTAAAGGAACTGTCGATATCTAAAGTAAGGGTAAGATCTCATTCGATTTCCATCCTTTTTCTTTTAAGATTTACCGAAATCTAGGACTAATCCCATTAGAAACTTGTTTGCCAAAATTTGGAAGGATCTTTCGAGATTTACTAAGTGTCGACTACAAGGAAGGAGAAGTTCTTTTCCCGAAGGTACACCATAAGCTACGTGTTCCCTAGTTATTCGGTGAGATTCGGGATTTAAAATCCACAAGGTAAGTGCCTATAGTATTCGGCCAAGGCCTATTTTGATAGTTAGATCTAATTCTTGTTTGTTTAAAAAGTCGAAACTAACCCCTGATGAGACTTAGTGCTTGGCCGAATACAAGGAGGAGCATAGCATAGATTTCGGGATTTGATTAGTATTGAAATCGACAACAAGGTAAGTTTTAAGTATACTAATCCTACTGGGATTTGGATTTATGGCCGAATGGCTCCTTTGCTAAGTATTAAATTATTGATTAAATGTAGAGATTTAAGATCTAAGGTATTAGATCAAGCTTTTCGGGATTTGGATTGAAAGCATTAAGCGAATCAGGTGTGTACCCCACACTATCTTTTAATACGTTATATGGCAATATGTAATATATGTATGTATAATAATGTGAATATGGCTAAGTACCCTAATGTGGTACAAAGTACTCAGGTATGTTTCCTACTCCTACTAGGATTACGAAATATGTTATATTTAATATGTGAAAAGTGACATGGATGTGAATTTAAGTATGATATGCATGATATGAATAATATGGGGCATTCGGGTTATATGAGAAAGGGGAAGTGAATGTGACGACTTCGGTCTCACTATCTGAATGTGGTGGCTTCGGTCACATTATTTGAATGTGGTGGCTTCGGTCACATTATCTGAATGTGGTAACTTCAGTTACATTATCTGAATGTGGTGTCTTATGACACAATTATCTGAATCTGGTGGCTATGCCACGAATTTTATATGGGCGATGAGCACGTCGACTGCAGCGACTGCCTTCGATGGAGTGTAGTAGAAGGAGGGTTGACTTAGTAGTCCCCACGGTGTGCAGGTTGGTACGGGGATGTGTAGCGGATGGCATCTAGGTTTGGGTTCGGGATTACATCATTATCTTAAATTATTTTGTGAACATGATATGTATGGTATGCCTAAATCTATTAAATTTTAGTGTTGGTTGCACATTGAGTCTGTTTGACTCACCCCGTTGGGGAATATTTTTTAGGTGATGAGCAGTAATGGATCGAGTCGGCAGGAGCTTAGTGGTGGCCATTCTCATCAAGGAATTCGTTTTATGTGGACTTTTTATTTAAGTACTCTGAACTTTTATTTTGGGTTTTAATTTGATGTAATAAGGCCATAGTGAACTATTTTATTTTTGTTTATTGTTTAATTAGGTTACAAATTTTTATGAAGTTTAAAGATCAAGTAATTCTTTTTAAAATATACTCTATATGTTTTATCACATAGAGTTAAAAAGGGTTTTCTAATATAAAAATCGAATTGGTTTTCAACTCAAGCCCAACCCAAAGCAATCTTTCTTTCAAAACACACAAATTTTTCCTAAGTAACAAAAGAATTTTGAACCGATATACATTGAGGAACATACCAGATCCGGTCAAGGCTCGTGGGCCGGGTTTGGGGTGTTTCAATTTGGTATTAGAGCCCAGTTTTAAACTCTCGGCCTGTGGTTTAAGGCCCAAAACATTTTCAAATCGACCCCAAATGAGTTTTTATGAAAATATTTTTGGAAATAAGCAGGTTTTTCTGGCATGGCACCTAAGTCTCCGACCCGAAGTCCACCAGGTAAGTACCCCTAACCTTTGGGTGATTTATATTGTGATCTGTAGAAGGGTAGAAATAGAATGGAACGTAGATTAGGTACTTGAACTATAGGGCTAGCTTACCCCAACAGTTACATAAGACTTAAATGCTTAATAAAACAAACCTGTGTCTAAGTCGCCGAGTTAGGGTGTGGTAACCATTATGCGCATGTCTAGGATTGGATCCGGAAGAGCCTGGTATTTAAGCAGTCCTAGTGACTCACCTCCTCTTCGCAGGAATCCTACCTGGTGCGTAGCTTTAGTTCACCCTAACCAAGAGGACTTATTCATGGGCTAAACCCCTAACTAAAACCCGAAAGGGAACTAGCCGTATTTTTATGGAAACCCTAGTTTTAAAATGACTAAATTACCCTTTTGATTTATAAAAGCTATTCCATAAAATTTTTCTGAAATATTTCTTGATTTACAAAATTACTAAGATACCCCTATTTGCAAAATTACTAAATTGCCCTTGAGTGTTAAAATTACCATATTACCCCGACTTCAATAAAAATTTTCTTATTTTGTAAAAGTATCCAACAACCCTATTTTGTGAAAGTCCAAAATACCCTGATTTGGAAAATTACGAAATTACCCCTGTTTTACCCTAATTACCAAAATGACCCTGAATTCTCAAAATTTTTGCAACATCACCGATTTGGAAAACAAATCCTCAAAAAGAACCCTCAAGTTTCGCAAATTTTGAAATACCCTTGATTTATTAAGATTTACAAATTTACTCTGGTTAATTACCGAAATACCCTCGAATTTCAAAATTTCCAAAAATACCCCGGGAATGCAAAATTACCAAAATACCCTTATTGACAAAATCTACAAGGAACTTTATTGTGGCAAATTACAAAAATACCCCCTGTAGGGTGAATTACGAAAATACCCCTGGGTAGTGGAAAACAAACAACAACGAAAACTACAACATTTCTCTGAATGAACGAAAGTTCATACTTGATTGATGGATGTATGAATGTAAAGACTGTATGCATGTATGAATACGAAAGAACCACTCCTAAAATTCTTATCATAAAACTTCTTCGCGGGTAATAAGTGAAACAAGGACTAATGCATAAGACTTTGTAATCAGATTAAATCGCGACGTTAGAAATAAGTTCTAGGGGACGTGAACTTAGAGATTGTGCCTAGAAAGTATGATGGTTCTATTAAGATCAGAGTGCGCAGCGTAAGCATAGTGCGGTGAGAAGGATTGTACGACTGTTAATAAGTAATTTCGAGGACGAAATTATTCTTAAGGAGGGTAGAACTGTAACATCCTGGATTAGGGGTTATGCGTTCGTACATAAATCATGAGTAGTAGGTTTTGGCAGTGTTTGAAAGTGAATTAAGGGTTTTTAAAATCCTAGGATGGAAGAGAAAGCTTTGGACAATTATTGGTTTTTAAGTTAAAAAGGGGGAGCTAGGCTAAGGTAGCCTTAAGAAAAGTTTTGGGGAGTTTAGGACACAAGAAGTGATGTGGAAAAGTGGCAAGGGACGCCATCTAAGGTGCAAGGGTTATGGCATCAAGTGAAATACTTTGAGGGAAGAATCCCATTGTGTGCATTTTTGCTTAATTTTATGAAATAGCATGTTTATTGTGATATGGATGTGTGGTGTGCATTATTAGAATCTTGGAAATGTATGGAAATGTATGGAAATGTGTGGAAATGTATGAAAATGTATGGAAATGTAAGGCAATGTATGGAAATGTAAGGAAATGTAAGGAAATGCTTTGGAAACGTTAAGTTTAAAAGAGGAAAGTGAACATTTTTGGAAACTAGGGGATGTAAAGAAATGATGTGGAAATGATTCAAAAGAGGAAAGTAAACATTTCTGGAAACTTGGAAATGTAAGGAAATATCAAGTTTAAAGAGCTAAACGAAAATTTTTGGAAACTTGGAAATGTAAAGAAATATCAAGTTTTAAGGCTTAAAAAGAGAAAACTAAGGCAAGGTGGCCTTAAGAAAAATAATAGGAGGAATTTGACACACAAACAGGCTTGGAAAAGTGGCCTGGAAATGCCACTTAAGGCCCAGGTAAGTGACGCCACCTACATGAGCAAGTGGGCCTGAGTTCGAGTCACATGGGAAGCAAATAAAAGAAATTTTATTTTGCTTCCAGAAGAAGTGAGGTGGACGGCACAAGCTATTTAAAAAGGAAGAGTTTTATTCTCTTTAAAATTCGGCTAAGATGGATAAATAAGGGATTTATTTATCATTATTTTCAAGAGATAATGGTTGGATTAAATTCTTTTATTTAGTGATAATACAAAGGATAAAGCTATCAAATAGAAGAGTGGTGGCCAAGTAAGGGACTCTAGCTAGTAAATTCGGCTATAAAAGGAATAGAGAGGCCATTCAACATTATTTACTCTTCCTTGATAACCTCTGCCGAATTTTCTCTGCAACCCCTATTCTTTTCTTCTTCATTCTTCTCCTCTCAATATTCCAAAAGCCGAAAGCTTGCTAAGATCAAGGCCATAGCCGAATAGTTTGAGACTTCAAGCAAAGGAACTGTCGATATCTAAAGTAAGGGAAAGATCTCATTCGATTTCCATCCTTTTTCTTTTAAGATTCACCGAAATCTAGGACTAATCCCATTAGAAACTTGTTTGCCGAAATTTGGAAGGATCTTTCGGGATTTACTAAGTGTCGACTACAAGGAAGGAGAAGTTCTTTTCCCGAAGGTACACCATAAGCTACGTGTTCCCTAGTTATTCGGTGAGATTCGGGATTTAAAATCCACAAGGTAAGTGCCTATAGTATTCGGCCAAGGCCTATTTTGATAGTTAGATCTAATTCTTGTTTGTTTAAAAAGTCGAAACTAACCCCTGATGAGACTTAGTGCTTGGCCGAATACAAGGAGGAGCATAGCATAGATTTCGGGATTTGATTAGTATTGAAATCGACAACAAGGTAAGTTTTAAGTATACTAATCCTACTGGGATTTGGATTTATGGCCGAATGGCTCCTTTGCTAAGTATTAAATTATTGATTAAATGTAGAGATTTAAGATCTAAGGTATTAGATCAAGCTTTTCGGGATTTGGATTGAAAGCATTAAGCGAATCAGGTGTGTACCCCACACTATCTTTTAATACGTTATATGGCAATATGTAATATATGTATGTATAAGAATGTGAATATGGCTAAGTACCCTAATGTGGTACAAAGTACTCAGGTATGTTTCCTACTCCTACTAGGATTACGAAATATGTTATATTTAACATGTGAAAAGTGACATGGATGTGAATTTAAGTATGATATGCATGATATGAATAATATGGGGCATTCGGGTTATATGAGAAAGGGGAAGTGAATGTGACGACTTCGGTCTCACTATCTGAATGTGGTGGCTTCGGTCACATTATCTGAATGTGGTGGCTTCGGTCACATTATCTGAATGTGGTAACTTCGGTTACATTATCTGAATGTGGTGTCTTATGACACAATTATCTGAATCTGATGGCTATGCCACGAATTTTATATGGGCGATGAGCACGTCGACTGCAGCGACTGCCTTCGATGGAGTGTAGCGGAAGGAGGGTTGACTTAGTAGTCCCCACGGTGTGCAGGTTGGTACGGGGATGTGTAGCGGATGGCATCTAGGTTTGGGTTCGGGATTGCATCATTATCTTGAATTATTGTGTGAACATGATATGTATGGTATGCCTAAATCTATTAAATTTTAGTGTTGGTTGCACATTGAGTCTGTTTGACTCACCCCGTTGGGGAATATTTTTCAGGTGTGAGCAGTAATGGACCGGGTCGGCAGGAGCTTAGTGGTGGCCATGCTCGTCAAGGAATTCGTTTTATGTGGACTTTTTATTTAAGTACTCTGAACTTTTATTTTGGGTTTTAATTTGATGTAATAAGGCCATAGTGAACTATTTTATTTCTGTTTATTGTTTAATTAGGTTACAAATTTTTATAAAGTTTAAAGATCAAGTAATTCTTTTTAAAATATACTCTATATGTTTTATCACATAGAGTTAAAAAGGGTTTTCTAATATAAAAATCGAATTGGTTTTCAACTGAAGCCCAACCCAAAGCAATCTTTCTTTCAAAACACACCAGATATACATCGAGGAACATACCAGATCCGGTCAAGGCTCGTGGGCCGGGTTTGGGGTGTTTCAGCTACGTACTCCGAGCACTCTAATTATTATTCTTTTGATCTCTTCCTGCATATTAATGCTGAAAAAAATAGTAGATTTTGAATAATTAACACTTTGACCAGAACAGATTTCATATTCTTGTAGAATCTGCTTCAGTGAATTTGCGACTCTTTCAGTAGCTTCATCAAACAAAATGCAGTCATCTGCGAAAAGTAGATGTGAAATATGCGGACCAATTTTGCTTGCTTTGATGACTCTAATTGTTTTTCCTTGCATTGTTAGCCTCATAAGACTAGATAGACCTTCTCCACAAAATAAAAATAAAAACGGGCTCAAAGGATCTCCCTGTCTTAATCCTCTACAAGGGAAAAAAGTTTCTCCAATATAACCATTTAAGACCTCTGAATACAACACTATCTGAACGCATTTTATTAACGAAGCAACCCATTCCCAATCAAATCCGAATTTCTTCATTACTTCTTCCACAAAATTCCATTCAACCCTGTCATATGCTTTGCTCATATCCAATTTCACAGCCATAAATCCTTTTTTCCTCGCCCTCTTATGTTTAAAGTTGTGTTGGAGTTCATAGGCTAGCAAAATATTATAACAAATTAGTCTTCCGGGTACAAAAGCACTTTGTGTTAAATCAATGCATTTATCCATCACAATTCGAAAACGATTGGCAATAACTTTAGCCATCAATTTATAAAGCACATTGCACAATCTGATCGACCTAAATTGAGTTATATCCGAAGGATTTTAAATTTTTGGAATTAACACAATATTAGTCTTATTGATTGAGCTAATATCCATACCTCTATTCAGTCAATTAAGATAAAATGTAACAGCCTGTTTTTAGTCAAAATCGGAACAGTGGTTTTGGGACCACAAATCTGAGGTCAAAATATTTATTTTATTATTATTTTAATTTTTACAGCATGATTGAGTGTATGTGTGAAAATTTCATTAAGAAATTTTATCGTTTAGTTGATCGATTTGATAAAAATGACTAAATCGCGTAAAGTGCAAAATTGATATTTTATTAGCTAAAAGTGTTAAATAGCCATGAAATCTTAAATTAGAAGTCCTTATGTCGTAACTATACTATGGTTAATATGAGTGGACAAAGATGGACATCTTTTAAGTGTGTTTAATGGTTTATAATAAAAGGTTAATTGGTAAATGAATAAAACAATAGGAATTAAATAAAACAAAAGAAAGATATCATCTTTCTTCTCCATTTTTACAACCAAAATTAGGGTGAAAAAGCCATCGAATACACATACATACACTTATATTTTCTTTATTTTTCCTTTAAAAACAGTATACATATATATATATATATATATATATAGCAAAATAAAAATAAAAAATTTTACCTTTACAGTCTTCCGGCCACTATATACGGCGGTGCCGGCGACGGTGCATGTCGATGGCCCATCGGAATCCCGCCGGACCTAGGAGCCCCAACAAAGAAAATAAGGAGGTTTTTTTTTTTTGTTTTTTTAAACAGAAAGGAAAGTGATTTTTTTTTAAAAAAAAATTGGCCTTGTATAGAGAATGAAAACGACGTCGTTTTAGGCCGTGCATTTAGGCCCTTAAACGACGTCGTTTAACCCCCTCAACTCGCGCCTTAACTCGACCCGCAATGAGGATCCACGTGTTTTCTATGGAAGGGCTAATTGCACATTTATCCCTTCCGCTTTTTTATTATTTTACAATCAAGTTTTTATCCTTTTTCGTTTTTACCCCACAACTTATTGCGATTTCAGTTAGGTCCCTATCTGAACGACGTCGTTTTGGAGGATGAGGGAAAATTTCCCTTTTGGCCCCTCCTTGTTATTCGTGTGTTCGGATAGGTATTTTTCCTTTCTTTTTATTTCTGATTTTTCCCCAGACTTTTGTTTTAAGTTTAATTTAGTCCTTTTTTAGTTATTTTTGTAATTTTATTATTATTATTTAATATTTCTATTATTATTGTTATACTAGTACTATTACTATTATTACCACTAGTATTATTATTATTTTTTTATCACTATTATCATATTATTATTATTATTATTACTATACTATACCATTATTATTATAAATTACTATTATTATTATTATTTTATTTTTATTACTAGTATTTTTATTTTTATTACTAGTATCATTATTATTATTATTATTATTATTTATTATTATTATTATTATTATTTAATCTCAATTTGATCTTCATTCACTTAATTTCACCATTTATAAATTCATTTTTTATATTATTTTATTCATTTGTTTTTTATTATTTATTTATTTATTTATTTATTTATTTATTGTTCTTTACTTTTTAGTACTTTAAAGTAATTTATTTCCTTTATTGTATTATTATTATTATTATTATTATTATTATTTATTATTATCTATTGTGCTTTATTACAAATTGCACCTCTCTCATTTGTATTTTAATTTAATATTTTATTTTCAATATTTTATAAATTATTTTTCTTAATATTTATTTGTGTACATATATATCTCTTTGTCTTCATAACATTCGAAAATTTGGTATTTTCTTTTGTGTGCATTGTTTTGTCACTAATATATTATTATTATTATTGTTATTATTTATTTTATTTTATCTTTTTTTGATTGTTCATATTAGCTCTAAAATAATGTACATCATGTGATTATCGTATATTATTTTCATTAGTATATCATTGTTGTCATTTATTAAACGCGACATTTCATTCGTATATCATCGTTTTGTATCGTCATTCATCAACGTAATATTTTATATCATTAATTTTTATTCGAACATGTCAACAAAATTTTTAAAAATAGGCAATGTTCCGTATTTGAAAAATTCAATAAAATCGTGCCCTAACTTACGGGGTTTCAATTTTTCTCGTCGAATTCAAATAATTGAATATCCTTTCACAAATTAAAACACGTAAGATTTCAAATAAAAATCAAAGGCCAAACTATTCTCAAAGATTCGAAATGTCATGTCCTAACTTACGGGATGTGATGTTTTGTTGCCTTGAGATAAGAACGTCTTTAATATATTTTCAACTTATTTAAGCATTCCAAAACAAAATATACATTAATGCAAAAAGGGAACGTATTTTAAATTCTTTTCGAGTTTTCAACTTTCGACATAAAGACATCAAATAATCAATTAGGTACCAATTTTGGGCGTCACGAGGGTGTTAATCCTTCCTCGTGCGTAAGCAACTCCTGAACTCGTTTTCTAGATTTTTGTAGATCGAAAAAATATTGTTTTGATGAATCAAACATTTCGTTAAAACAATCAAACTACGAGGTGACCTGATCACACCTTATAAAAAAATGATTGGTGGCGACTCCCATGTTCGTCCGTTTACAAAATCAAAGTTGACCCTGTTTTTCAAAAAAAGTGGTTTCGACATTTAGCACTTAGTGTGTGGAATTATTGTAACATCCTGGAAAGGGCCTATGCATTTTCGGTTTAATTGTACGAAATGACAAGTTTTAAGTATTATGAATAAATTTTTGATATTTTTGGAAACTCAGAAATGTATAAAAATAAATTGGAAATGAACATTTTTGGAAACCTGGAAATGAATTGGACATGAACATTTTTGGAAACCTGGAAATGTAAGGAAATGGTTCAAAAATGGAAAGTGAACATTTCTGGAAACTTGGAAATGTAAGAAAATGAAAAGTATACAGAGCCGATCGAAAATTTTAAGAAACTTAGAAATGACCTAGAAATGTCGAATTTTAAAGTTTAAAATAGGAAATTAGGGCAAGGAGGCCTTAAAAGAAAAAGTTGGTAAGATTTGACACACAAACAGGCTTGGAAAAGTGGCCTGAAGGTGTCACTTAGGGCCTATGGAAATGGCGCCATGTGCAAGAGGAATGGGCCTGGGTTCGAGTCACTTGGGAAGCAAATAAATAAGGTTTTATTTTGGCTTCCAGAAGGCTGAGGTGGACGGCACATGCTTCTAGAAAAGGAGGTGTTTTTTTTCATAAATATGTGATTAATAAGGTGATAATAAAGGATTTTTATTGGATTATTTTTTGAAGAGATAATAGATGGATAAATATGGATTTATCCCTTTTATTTTGATAGATAAGGAAGAGATAAAAGAGGATTATTATTATATTATTTTTATTAAGAGATAAGAGATAATAAAGGATATTTCTTTAATTATTTTAAATTAAAGAGATAAAGCTATCAAATAAAGAAGAGTGGTGGCCAAGTAAGGGACTCTAGCCTAGTAAATTTGGCTATAAAAGGAAAAGAGAGGCCATTCATTCATTCACTTTTCCTTTGCCGAATTTCTTAAGCAAATTCTCCTCTCTCTGCCGAATTCTCTCTGTCATTGTTCTTCTTTCTCTTTTCAATTCTTCACAAAGCCGAAAGCAGAATCCCCCTAGTCTTGCCGAATTTTCCTAAGTTTTATATCTTCCTCTTCTTTCTTTGAAAAACCAAAAATCCTCTACTGTTCATCAAGAAGACGAAATTTTAATCCACATCAAGGCCATAGCCGAATATTGTTAAAGGCTCAAGCAAGGATTGTCGATTCCTAAAGTAAGGAGATCTTTCGGGATTTACTAAGTGTCGACTACAAGGAAGGAGAAGTTCTTTTCCCGAAGGTACACCATAAGCCGCGTGTTCCCTAGTTATTCGGTGAATTTCGGGATTTAAGAATCTAAGGTAAGTCATATTTAACATACGACTAAGGGTTATTTGTTGTGAATAAATGTTAGAAATTGATCTAACATGAAGTTATAGGGATTTCGACAGAGGGATACAAGGATTTCGGGATTTGAGAATTTCAAGGTAAGTTTTAAGAATACTAATCCTACTAGGATTTGGATTTATGGCCGAATGGCTTTTTATTAAAGTAGTAAGTGATTAATCAAATGTAGGAATTTGAGATCTAAGGCAGTAGATCAGATTTCGGGATTTCAAGGAATTCGTTAAGCAAATCAGGTGTGTACCCTACCCTAAGTTTTGATAGGTTCATGGCTATGTTTACATTAAATGTATTATTAAGAATGTGTGTACTCCACACTACTTTGTAATATGAATTATGGTTGCATGTATTAAAATATATGTTAATGAAAATATGAGCATGGCTAAGGTACCATGTTAAGGTACTAAGTACCAGGTACGTTTCCTACTTCTACTAGGAATATGAAATATGTTATTCATAACATGAGAATATGATAAGAATGTGAACTACGGTATATTATGCATATTAATGTTTATGGGGCATATGGTTGTATATTGAAAGGGGAAGTGAAAAGTGGTGATTTAAGACCACAGTAATCTGAAAAGTGGTGACTTACGACCACAGTAATCTGAAAGGTGGTGATCTAAGACCACAGTAATTGAAAAGTGGTTTCCTAAAACCACAGATGCGGAGCCTTAAGCCCGCAAATTGGTGTGTAGCGGAAGGAGGGTCGACTTAGTAGTCCCCACGGTGTGTTTGGCAGGTACGGGGGTGTGTAGCGGATGGACAATTAGGTTTGGGTTTGGGAATGCATCATTAATTGTATTCTATGATTTGAATGTGTATCATTTGTATGCCTGATTCTATTATGACTTAGTGTTGTGTACACATTGAGTCTGTTGACTCACCCCGTTGGGGAATATTTTTCAGGTGATGAGCAGTAATGGACCGGGTCGGCAGGAGCTTAAAGGTGGCCATGCATAGCAAGAAATTTATGATTTGGACTTTCAATTTATTTTAAGTATTTTAAGTTTTACTTTGGGATCATTGATATAATAAGGCCATTGTGGTTTACTTTATTTTTTTTCTTTTATTTATTATGTTTATGGATTTTTATCAATTAAAGTTTAAATAAATTCCTTTTAAAATTAACTCTAAATGTTTTGTCGCCTTAAATAAATGGGTTTTAACATAAGATAAATTTGTTTTCAACTCAAGCCCAACCCAAGCAATATTTTTTTTAAAAATCACACAAGTTTTTCCTAAGTAACAAAAGAATTTTGAACCGGTTTACTTGAGGAACATACCAAATCTGGTCAAAGCTCGTGGGCCGGGTTTGGGGTGTTTCAATTATAATAGCTTCGGCCATGCGATGGCACTTATTGTGCGAAACATCTAGTATTCAACAGTGTTACCGGAAGGTATGAGTTCGTTATGAATTTGTACAGGTATGTACATGTAAGTATGAAGTTCAAATAGAAAAGATTATGACTTTGCATATAAGTATATGAATAAGCTTATGGAAAGTTTGATATTATCATGAAGTATACATTAACTTGTTAAAATTGATGATTTGTATTTTATGAATTGTTGAGTATATTTAGTACGAACTTACTAAGCTTTGTAGCTTACTTTGTTTGTTTTTCTAGTGTTTTATAGTGAATTCAAAGTTAGCTCGGATTCGAGGATCGTCAGAGTCACGTCACACTATCGAACCATCTACTTGGTACTTTTGAATTGTGTATATATGGTATATGGCATGTATAGGCTTGAGTCATTTTGGTATGTTCGATGAACATGCATTTTGAGCCATTTGAGTTGGCTATAATGAATTTGATGATGTTTATAAATGTGTAAATGATTGTAACAGCCCAATTTTGACCCTAATCGGGACAGTGGTTTCGGGACCACAAATCCGAGTCTGAAAAATATTTTAAAATTATTTTCTATGTTTATTATGTGTGAATTTGCTTGTGTGAAATTTTCGTGTTTTAATTTCGTCGTTTGAGTGTCCAATTAAATAAAAGGATTAAATCGCGTAAAATAAAAATTTAGTGGTTATTTTTAGAAGGGCCGAATAGTGGATGTTCTTTTAATATGAAGGTTTTATGTTGCAATTTTGCCATTTAATTGATGATTGGACGGCGGTAAGGTTATATTATATAGTTTTTATATTAAATAAAAAAGTTAAAATAATAAATAATATATTATAAGTTAATATAATAAGAAAAACATAAGTAAAAGAAAGCCATATTCATCTTTTATTTGACCGAAACAAAGAAAAGAAAAAAGAATTAAGAAACAAGCTAGGTATTCGGCCCTTGCTCAAGCAAATTGAGGTATGTTTCGGTTTCGGTTTTTGATAATTTTTACGTTTTTGATATCGTTGCTTTGAGTACTACAAGACCCATGCTTGAATTTTTTAAATTGATGATGATTTTGTGTTTTGCCATTGATGATAACTTGTGATTTTTGTTGTTTGATGATGAAATATTAAATATATGTGAAAGATTAACATGTTTTATCTTTGGATTTTTGATGAAATTGAGCAATTAGGGCTAAATTGTGAAAATAATAAATTGAGGGACTAAAATGTGAAATAAATAAAATAAATGGACTAGTATGAGAATAAGGAATATTCGGCCTAACTATGTTGTAGTGAGATTTTGCATATTTTGTGTTTTATGCAATAGGGACTAAATTGTGAAAAATGAGAAATATCAGGGGTAAAATTAAATTTTGCCCATTTGTGTGTTTTTGGGTGAATTTGGTTGAATATTTGATTTGGTAAGTTTAATTTATATTGATTTAGATCAAGAACAGAGAAAATCAGATTTAGATTGGGGGAAAAGTAAAGTTGTCGACTAGCCGACCCGTACCAATTTTTCATCGTCCGAGGTAAGTCTTTAAGCAATTAAACATCATTTATTTTTTTGATATAACTTAGTTTAATATGCTGTTTGGAATCTATTGATTCATAAAAGAGCTAGTCGAATGTGGTTGAGCATAGAAATACTGTATTTGAGTTTAATTCGACAGAGTTATATCATTTAAAAGTTTGTATGATCTATATGAAATATATGGTGTTTTTGTTATATGAATTGTGTACGAGACATCATTATAATAGTGATATTCGGGCTTTGAGCCTAGCAAGCTTTATGCTGGTGAATGTAATTGGGCTTTATGCCTAGCAGGCTTATTGTCGGTGAATAATATCAGACCTGAGTCTAGCAGGCCTTGTGCCGGTGTGTGATTCAGGCTTATGCCTAGCAAATTTTATACCGGTGATTTATTTTCAAGCCTATGCTTATAAGATTTCAAGTTGATGTGGAAATTGAGCAAGTAAAATTGAGCTAAATAATCTTGTATATATTCAGCCACATAGGTATGTACATATGTGATGTTATATTGGATCTTGAATATTCGGCCATGAAGGTATGTACAAATGTGATATTATAATTGAATTTGTATATTCGGCAATATAAGTAAGTACATAGGTGATGTTAAATTTTGATCTTACATATTCGGCCATATAGATATGCACATTTGTGATTTTATATTTGATTTTCAATAATCAACCAAATGAGTGATGTTGGCTTATAAAGTTGAGTTTGATTCATGAGTATATATATTTGAATGTTAACATATTTGAGATAATGTTATTTTGAGAGTGAAAAGTTGAATGATATTATGCTAAATGTGAATTATTGGTATTCGGCTAAGGTAACTCTTGTGTGTAAAAGTATAAGTTATAAATAAATAAATAAATGAGATGATATGATATGATCTAGATAATGTACAACATTAATGTTATAATTTGGTTTGCCTTTAATGTTTTGGATTATTATTTTGAATGTTAAATTGCTTATGACTTATTAAGCTAAGTTAGCTTGCTCTGTGTGCGTCTTTGTTACTATATTTTATAGATTTTTTTGTAAGTTATGAGCTCAGGGATCGTCAGAGAAGTCATCCACACTATCGTCAATCTTCGGTACTTTTAAAAGTTTATTTTCGAACTTATGGCATGTATAGGCTAATATGTATTTTGTTTGATTTTGGATATGTATAATTTGAGCCATGCGAAAATGGCTTAACTTCAAGTTTGAATTTGGTTACGTTTGATAATGGTTTAATCCGTTTTGATTATAATGTTATATGAAATGAAAGAATGGTATGTGTAATTGGTGCTATACGTTTGGAAATAGCTTGAAAATGATTGGTGGACTTGATTGTGGTTGATGAGTCGGTCATGGTGTGTATATATTATCACGAGTATGTTTAGATGATTCGGTTTTGGTTGGGTATAGATAAAGTATATACATGAAATTGGTTTTATGTTTAATATAATATGTAAATGAGCATTTGATGATATAAATATATATATATTAAGTTCGAATATATAGTAAAAAATTATTATAATATTTTAGGTTTTGTAAAGGACTTGTAAGTTGGCTTAACAATGGAGCATGACGTTGATTGTATGTATAGATATGCATATATGTATTTGTGCGTAATCGAATGATGCTTGTCTTTATGATTCGGTTTTTAATGTAAGTGAATATGCATATGTGATGCTTATGTGATTGGCATAATAGGTAGTAGATAATACCATATATGTTAAGAAATAAAATGTCTTGTGATACTATTTATTTGGTTAAATATGCTCACTTTTAGAATTAAGAAAATAAAGTTTGACTTTTTTTTTTTGTATTTGATTATCAATAAAGTGATGAATCTATAATTCATATATACAATATGTTTTATAATGTATGTTTAATATTTAATTAATTATATGCTTTACATGTAAATATGAATATGACCTGTGTTAGCTTGAGAATGTTTGAAACTGTATTTATGTTTAGTAATGCTTCATGACCCTAGTCCGGTGACGGATACAGGTTAGGGGTATTACAATGGTTCTATTTTGTTTTGGTAAATTAATCCATATTGTGTGATTGAAGTTGAATCTATAATGCTAAATGATATTAGGTAATTTGGGAAGCTATGTGCTTGAGAATTGATGCTTGATAATGTATGTATGGAATGGTTTAGTTGATTAAATTAAAAATGTGAATTAGGTATGAAATTAGATGGCAAATTGTAGCATATTTGTAAATTATATTAATGTAAAGAAATGCTATGATTTGAACATTGGTTGATGTTTTTGGATGCATATTAATGCCTTGAATTGGTATCATTTGTGCTTGTGTAGGTATGTGCAAATTGGGTGGCAAAAAGGCTTGGTAAATAGCCTATTTTTGTCCACATGGGCAGAGACACGGATGTGTGTCTCAACCTTTTGTGACACACGATCAAATTACACCGCCGTCAGTCCTCTGGTGTTGAAATTAAATTGAAGTCAGTATGCTCCACACGATCTCACACACAGGCGTGTGACTGGCATATGGTACAAATCAATATACCCCTCTAAATGGCACACGGCATAGCACACGGGCGTGTGACTTGGCTGTGTTGCACAAGTCAGTATACCCTACAGTTTTGGCACAGCCTAACACACAGCCTGGCACACAGGCATGTGTGGCCACTTCGAAGGGTACACGGGCTAGACACACGGGCGTGGGGTCGGTAGGGGTGTTCAGTCGGTTAACCGACCTGAAATAACATTAACCGAATTAATCGACCTTTCAAAATTTTTAACCGTTAATCGAACCAAAATTTTTTCGGTTAATTCCGTCAGTTAACCTAATTAACCGAAAATTATATTTTTTTATTTTTGGTTAAAAATTAACCGAATTACCCGGATTACCTGAAATGAATCACTACATAATTAAAAAGATTACATAATTTTAGTTTTAGAATTTTAGAATTTTATTTTTATTTATTAAATTATTTGCATTTTTTATGATTGGGTTGGATTGGGTAATTAGGTTGGGTTGGATATTTGGGTTTGGATTGGGTTCAGGGATTGGGTTTAGGTGAATAATGAGCCTATTTATATATTATAATTTTATTTATTAATTTTTTCAGTTAAACCGAAAAATTCGGTTAACCGACCAGTTTCGAACCGAATTAACCGTTAACCGAAAAATCACAAAATAATTAACCGACCCCCGACCGAAAAAATTCAGTTAGCCGACTGATTAACCGAATTCGGTCGGTTAACTGAATTTTTTTAGTTTTACCCGAATTTTGCACACCTCTAGTGGTCGGCCGTGTGACCCAAGTCAGTATGTTTGCTCTATTTTCACACGGCCTGAGACATGTGCATGTCTATTAGCCGTGTGAGGCACACGACCCATTCACACGGGCGTATGACCCTTGTTTACATGAAAAATTTCTATGTGTCCAGAATTTTCATATGATATCGGTTTAGTACCGACCCATTTCTAAAGTATGTTTAAGGCCTCGTAGGCCCTTATAAGGGACAATGTGATTATGTGGAATGACTTATGAGAATGAATACTTATTGTTGCATAAACGTATGCTATACATGTTGTGAATGGATCAGTAATATCTCGTAACCCTATTCCGGCGTTGAATACAGGTGAGGAGTGTTACATTTATTGGTATCAGAGCTATGGTTTAGTCGATTCTAGGACTAACGTAGCGTTTGTGAGAGTCTAGCTATACATGCCATATATAAACTGTGATAGTGTGATGACTCCTGACATTTTAAATTGTGTTTTCATATAGTAATGGATCCCAATCGAGCTATAGCTGATGAGGTTAAGAGTAATGCACCTGCTCCTGCGCAAGGGACAACGCCAACTGATTCTAGACTTATGATGGGTAGCCAGGGAGGAGAGGCTAAAGAAGCCTTCTTTCAAATGATGAATGAGTGGTTCACTCAATATATTCGTACGAACCCGACTGCTCAACAACATTCACCCCCTCCTAATCCCCAACTTGTACCTGTAGCTCCTCAAGGAGTCGAGCTTTTAAGATTGAATAAGCCTCCAGTTGACAAGATCTGTAAACACGGGGTTGAAGAGTTCAGAGCTAATGTTGATGATGACCCTGAGAGAGCCTAGCTTTGGCTTGAAAATACAATTAGAGTGTTTGACGAGCTTTCTTAAATGCCAGCTGAATGTTTAAAGTATGATATATCCCTTTTAAGAAATACTGTGTATCAATGGTGGAATACTTTAGTATCGGTGGTGCCGAGGGAACGCGTCACCTGGGAGTTCTTTCAGATTAAATTTCGAAAGAAATACATTAGTCAACGATTTTTGGATCAAAAGCATAAAGATTTTTTAGAACTGAAACAAGGCCGCATGACTGTAACCGAGTATGAGAGAGAATTCGTACGGTTGAGCAAGTACGCTCGTGAGTTTGTTTCTATCAAAGAAATTATGTGCAAGCGATTTATAGATGGGCTGAATGAAGATATAAAACTTCTGTTCTGGATTTTAGATTTAAAAGAGTTTGTTGGGTTAGTTGAATGGGCTTGCAAAGCCGAAGACTTTAGCCGAGAAAAGACAAAGGCTGATTCAGAGGCAAGAGACTCAAGGAAGAGATTGATGAGTAAACCTCATCAGTTCTCATCGAAGAAATCCAAGGACTATTTTAATAGATCGACAGCTTCAGTGGGATATTCTAATCGGGATCGTGGAAAGCAATATACTAGCCCTAAAGCTCAAACTACATCGGTATCAAGTGTTGGCAATGTGATAGATGTTAAAACTCGAGTGTCAATAGTGTGAAAAACAACATTTTGGAGAGTGCTGGATGAAAATAATAATAGAGCTTGTTATAGTTGTGGTCACGAGATCATTTTATCAGAGATTATCCCGAACTAAATGAAAAAGATAAATTTTAGAATGTAAGATCGAGCAATACAACTACTCGAGAGAGGCTGCCAAGAAATGTGGGAAATGCAAGTGGTAATCGAGGTATAACGAGAGATTCAATAGTGAGATTTGAGGCCAGAGTACCTGCTAAAGCTTATGCTATTCACGCTTGCAAAGATGCATCATCACCTGATGTCATTACCGATACATTTTCTCTTTACGACACTAATGTTATTGCATTGATTATCCTGGATCTACTCATTCATATATATATGTATGAATTTGGTGTCTAATAAGAGTTTGCCTGTCGAGTCTACTGAATTTGTGATTAAAGTATCGAACCCCTTAGGCAAGTATGTCCTAGTTGATAAAGTATGCAAGAACTGTCCTTTAATGATTCGGGGTTAATGTTTTCTAGCTGACTTGATGATTTTACCATTTGATGAGTTCTATGTAATTCTGCGAATGGATTGGTTGAATTTGCATAAATTTGTTGTGAATTGTAGATGAAAGACTATAGAACTGAAATGTCAGAATAATGAAATTCTTCGGATTGAATCTGATGAGTCGGGTGGTTTACCAATAGTGATTTCATCGATTACAACTCAGAGGTATGTGAAAAAAGGTTGTGAAGCTTATCTTACTTATGTTTTAGATACTAAAATGTCTGAAAAGAACATTGAATCAGTGCCAGTCGTTTGTGAATATCCGGATGTATTTCCTGAAGAATTACATGGATTGCCACCTATTAGAGAGGTTGAGTTTGATATTGAATTAGTATTGGGAACAACGCTGATATCAAAAGCTCCGTACAGAATGGCTCCGACAGAGTTAAAAGAGTTGAAAGCTCAGTTACAAGAGTTAAAGGATAGAGGTTTTGCACGACCTAGTTTTTCGCCCTGGGGTGCGCCAGTATTGTTTGTTAAAAAGAAAGACGATTCAATGAGAATGTGTATAGACTATCGTTAGCTCAATAAAGTTACGATAAAAAATAAGTATTCTTTTCCTAGAATAGATGATTTGTTTGATCAGTTGAAAGGTGCAATAGTAT
The DNA here is from genome assembly GCA_005393395.2 of Gossypium australe. Lineage (NCBI taxonomy): Eukaryota > Viridiplantae > Streptophyta > Magnoliopsida > Malvales > Malvaceae > Gossypium > Gossypium australe. Next base: position 100,621,210 of record CM016619.1, on the reverse strand, counting down.
TTTCAAAGGTTGATTTGAGATCGGGTCATTATCAGTTGTGAGTAAAAGACTCAGATGTGTCAAAAAACTGCATTCAGAACGAGGTATGAACATTATGAACTCCTTGTTATGCCTTTTGGATTGACTAATGCTCCTACCATTTTTATGGATTTGATGAATCAGATTTTTAGACCGTATTTAGACAGATTTGTTGTTGTGTTCATTGATGACATTCTGATCTATTCACGAGATGAGTCTGAGCATGTCGAGCATTTGAGGATTGTATTGCAAACCTTGAGAGATAAGCAATTGTATGCTAAATTTAGCAAATGTGAGTTCTGGCTTCGGGAAGTTGGATTTTTGAGACATATAGTCTCAGCAAATGGCATTCGAGTTGATCCGAGCAAGATTTCTGCTATTATTGACTGGAAACCTCCGAGAAATATATCTGAAGTCCGTAGTTTTCTGGGTTTAGCAGGCTATTACCGAAGATTCATGAAAGGATTTTCGATGGTTGCGACACCGATGATACGATTACTTCAGAAAGATGTGAAATTTGAGTGGTCAGAAAAATGTCAACAGAGTTTTGAATAGTTGAAAACATTGTTAATTGAGGTACCAGTGTTGGTTCAACCTAAGTCGGGTAAAGAATTTGTGATTTACAATGATGCGTCACTGAACGGTTTGGGTTGCGTATTGATGCAAGAGGGAAAAGTTGTAGCTTATGCCTCCAGACAGTTGAAATTGCATAAAAAGAACTACCGACACATGATTTAGAGTTGGCTGCTATAGTTTTTGCATTGAAAATTTGGCGTCATTATTTGTTTGGTGAGAAATGCCATGTTTATACCGACCACAAAAGTTTGAAATATCTGATGACTCAGAAAGATTTGAATTTACAATAGCGAAGATGGTTAGAATTGCTAAAAGACTATGAATTAGTGATTGACTATCATCTGGGGAAAGCTAATATAGTTGCTAATGCTTTGAACCGAAAGTCCTTACTTGCTTTACGTGCTTTGAACACACAATTAGCTTTGTCTAACGACGGTTTGATAGTAGCCAAGTTGAAAGCAAGACTATTATTTATACAGTAGATTTGTGAGGCTCAAAAATTTGATAAAGATTTGCAAAAAAAAAAAACGAGCTCAGTGTGAGTCGACTTTTGATTCAGATTTTTGAATAGGGCCTGATTACTTTTTCATGTTTCGTAATAGAATATGTGTACTAAGAAATTCTGAACTCATTCAGAAAATTCTAAACAAAGCACACAGTAGTTGTTTTATCAGTACATCCGGGAAGCACGAAAATGTATAACAATTTGAAACAACTTTATTGGTGGCACGACATGAAACGTGATATCTCAGAATTTGTTTCAAAATGTTTGAATTGTCAATAAGTCAAAGCTGAGCATCAAGTGCCTTCAGGTTTATTACATCCTATTATGATTCCTGAGTGGAAGTGCGATAGAGTAACAATGGATTTCGTATCGAGTTTGCCCTTATCTCTGAAAAAGAAAGATGCAATCTGAGTTGTTGTTGACAGATTGACGAAATCAGCTCATTTCATTCTGGTACGTACAGATTTCTCGCTTGATAAATTAGATGAGTTGTATATTTCAAAATTATAAGATTACATGGTGTTCCCCTATCTATTGTTTTGGATAGAGATCCAAGATTTACATCAAGATTTTGGAAGAAATTACAAGAAGCTTTGGGTACTAAATTGTATTTTCGCACTGCGTTTCACCCGCAAATGGATGGTCAAACCGAATGAGTTATTCAAATACTTGAGGATATATTGCGTTGTTGTATGCTTGAGTTTGAAGGTAGCTTGGAGAAATATCTACCGCTGATTGAATTTACGTATAATAACAGCTTTCAATCGAGTATTAAGATGGCACCATACGAAGCTCTATACGGTCGTAAATGTCGAACACCATTGTACTGGACTAAGCTTAGCGAGAACAAGATTCACGGGGTTGATCTGATCAGAGAGACTGAAAAAAAAGTGAAAGGAATTCGCGATAGTTTGAAAGCAGCTTCAGATCGACAAAAATCGTATGCAGACTTAAAACAGAAAGATATTGAATTCCATATTGGGGATAAAGTGTTTTTGAAAGTGTCGCCGTGGAAAAAGATATTACGGTTTGGTCAGAAAAAGAAATTGGGTCCACAATTCATCGGATTGTATGAAATTATTGAGTGAGTTGGGCCAGTAGCTTATCGACTATCTTTACCGTCTAAGTTAGAGAAAATACATAATGTGTTTCATGTGTCGATGCTTTGACGATACTAATCTGACCCTTCACATGTCATTTCCCCAACCGAGATTGAAATTCAGTCTGATATGTTGAAGAACCGATTCGAATTTTAGCTCGTGAGATCAAAGAGCTGAGAAATAAGAGAATCGCATTAGTAAAAGTATTATGACATCGACACAAGGTTGAAGAAGCTACGTGGTAACCCGAGGAAGCTATACGAAAACAATACCCAAACCTATTCACTAGTAAGATTTTCGGGGACGAAAATCCCTAAGGGGGGAGAGTTGTAATAGCCCATTTTTATTCAAAATCAGAATAGTGGTTTTAGGACCACAAATTCGAGGTTAAAATATTTATTTTATTATTATTTTAATATTTATAGCATGATTAGTGTATGTGTGAAAATTTCGTTAAGAAATTTTATCGTTTAGTTGGTCAATTTGATAAAAATGACTAAATCGCGTAAAGTGCAAAATTGATGTTCTATTAGCTAAAAGTGTTAAATAGCTATGGAATCTTAAATTAGAGGTCCTTATGTTGTAATTATACCATGGCTAATATGAGTGGACAAAGATGGACATCTTTTAAGTGTGTTTAATGGTTTATAATAAAGGTTAATTTGGTAAATGAATAAAACAATAGGAATTAAATAAAACAAAAGAAAGATATCATCTTTCTTCTCCATTTCTACAACCAAAAATTAGGGTGAAAAAGACATTGAAATAGCTTGAAGTATTCGGCCTAGTCTCCTTGTGCATATAAGTTCATTTTTGTCCAGTTTTTAATGAATTCTATGTTTTTGAGATCGTTGCTTCGTGTTCTAGCTAGTCCGTACCTTTAATTTCGAAATTGTTAAAGATTTTGAGAGTTGTCATTGTTGAATCTATGTCTTCTTTGATGTCTAACGTTGAAATATGAAAGCTTAATGATAGTTTTACATGTTTTGTTAAGTGATTTTTGACAAAAATGTCAAAAAGGGACTAAATTGACATATGTGAAATTTATGTGGTAAATTTGTGAAAAAAATGAAATATGTGGGCTACTAGAGACACTAGTGAAATTCGGCTATGGTGAAATTGGATTAAATTGCATGAATTTGTGATTTTAGGAAATAAAGACTAAATTGTAAAAGTAGTAAAACATCAGGGGAAATCTGTAAAAATGCCCAAATGTGTAATTTCGGATTAAATTGAATGAGTAGATGACTCAATGAGTTAATTTTGAATACATATAGATCTAGAAAGAAATAATTCGGATTTAGATCGGGGGAAAAGTAAGGTTATCAAGTAGTCGATCCGATCCGTCAATTTTGAATACCAGGTAAGTTCGTACGTGATAAACATTGTTACAATTATGCTTTTAAATGCCTTGTTATTTCCTAAATTGTATGTACGAGACTATGATCATGTTCGACGACAAATCGGCTATGTTTAGCACTTGGTGTGCAGAATTATAATAGCTTCGGCTATGCGTTGGTATTTTGTGTGCGAAACATCAAGTAAGGCACTTAGTGTGCGAGATTATAATAGCTTCAGCTATGCGATGAAACTTAGTGTGCAAAACATCGAGTAACACACTTAGTGTGCGGAATTATAAAAGCTTCGACTATGCAATGGCACTTAGTGTGCGAAACATCCAGTATTCAACAGTGTTTCGGGAAGGTATGAGTTCGTTAGGAATTTGTACAGGTATGTACATGTAAGTATGAAGTTTAAATAGAAAAGGTTATGACTTTGCATATAAGTATATGAATAAGCTTATGGAAGGTTTGATATTATCATGAATTATACATTAACTTGTTAAAATTGATGATTTGTATTTTATGAATTGTTGAGTATATTTAGTACAAACTTACTAAGCTTTGTAGCTTACTTTGTTTGTTTTTCCCGTGTTTTATAGTGAATTCAAAGCTAGCTCGGATTCGAGGATCATCAGAGTCTACGTCACATTATCCAACCATCTACTTGGTACTTTTGAATTGTGTATATATGGTATATGGCATGTATAGGCTTGAGTCATTTTGGTATGTTTGATGAACATGTATTTTGAGCCATTTGAGTTGGCTTATGATAATGAATTTGATCATGTTTATAAATGTGTAAATGGTTTTATTTTGTGTTTGGTAAATTGATCCATGTTGTGTGATTGAAGTTGAATCTATAATGCTAAATGATATTAGGTAATTTGGGAAGCTATATGCTTGAGAATTGATGCTTGATAATGTATGTATGGAATGATTTAGTTGATTGAAGTGAATATGTGAATTAGGTATGAAATTAGATAGCAAATTGTAGCATATTTATAAATTATATTGATGGTAAAGAAATGCTATGATTTGAACATTGGTTGATGTTTTTGGATGCATATTAGAGCCTTGAATTGGTACCATTTGTGCTTGTGTAGGTATGTGCAAATTGGGTGGCAAAAAGGCTTGGTAAATAGCCTATTTTTGTCACACGGGTAGAGAGACACGGGTGTGTGTCTCAGCCGTGTGTGACACATGGTCAAATTACACGGCCGTGTGTCCCCTGGTGTTGAAATTAAATTGAAGTCAGTATGCTCCACACGGTCTCACACACGAGCATGTGACTGGCCATGTGGTACAAGTCAGTATACCCCTAAATGGCACACGGCCTAGCACACGGGCGTGTGACTTGGCCGTGTTGCACAAGTCAGTATACCTTACAGTTTTGGCATGGCCTGGCACACGGGCGTGCACTTCGAATGGTACACGGGCTAGACACACGAGCGTGTGGTCGGCCGTGTGACCCAATTCAGTATGTATGCCCTGTTTTCACACGGCCTGAAACACGGGTGTGAGGGACACGACCTGTTCACACGGGCGTGTGACCTTTGTTTACATGAAAATTTTCTAAGTGTCCAGAATTTTCGTATGATATCTGTTTAGTCCCGAACCACTTCTAGAGCCTTTTTAAGGCCTCGTAGGCCCTTATAAAGGACAATGTGATTGTGTGGAATAATTTATAAGAATGAATACTTATTTTTTCATAAACGTATGCTATATGTGTTGTGAATGGATCGGTAATACCTCGTAACCCTATTCTATCGTTGAATACGGGTGAGGGGTGTTACATAAAATGATGTAGCATCTTCCCCAAAAATTGACCAACACTTTTGATAGAATAACATCGGGAACCCATCCTCTCCTGGTGCTTTTATAGGACCCAATTCTGCTAGTGCCTTCCGGATCTCCTCCTTCATGTATCTCGCCTTAAGTTTTGAATTATCCTCATAAAAAATGCACCGATTAATTCCTGATAAAATATGGTCATAATTTCCCTTCTTCTAGTGGAAAAAAAATGTTGAAAATACGATCTGGCTATCTCTTCCATTTGCCCAATTTCATCTGTTTCCCTCCCCCATCAAATTGCATTTTACAAATAAAATTCCTCTGTCGTTTCTGTGTTGCTTGTTTGTGAAAAATACAGTATTTTTGTCTCTGAATTTGAGCCAATTAACTCTTACCTGCTGTTCCCAATAACGCTCATCCTTTTCAATCTCAAAATTGAGTTGAATTTTTGTGTCAACGAGATTCGCCAAAGTTTCATCATTTCTGTCAGCTTCCAACAATTTCACCAGCTTTGAAGTTAACACCTTTTTCTTCTCTTTTCTGCTATAACGGATCTGATTAGCCCATCTCTTCAAACCTCTCTTAACACTTTCGAGCTTATTCAATAAATGTCCTTCAGAGTTTTCCCAGATATTTCTAATCTCAATAATAAATGACTCCTCCAAAACCACCATGCTTCAAATTTGAGGAAGATGCTGAAGTTGAAACTCAGGAAATAGAGAGAACCAAACAGCAGTTGCGACTCCCCTATCTAACTGTTATTGAATATTTTTTTCTGGCAAATTCTCCATTTCCCAAGAAAACCAATTTCCAGTAAATCCCATATCCATCAGATTGCACTCCTCCAACACCTTACGAAAAGATTCCATTCTTCCCTCCTCTCTTGGTAAGCCTTTTTTTTTTTGAAGCTATACAAGATTTCATTAAAGTCCCCACATACCATCCATGGGAGCTCTCCAACATTACCTAGTTGTCATAAAAGATTCCACGCTTCATCTCTATCTTGTGAATAAGGAGACCCATAAAAGCCAGTAAGCCTCCATTTGTTTCTTTCATCCACATATTCTATTATCACATCTATATGTTTTTCGAAAAAATTTGAAGTATAACATTATTATCTCTACGCCAAGCCAAACATAATCCACCTCTAAATCCATTTGAATCAACATCGATGCCATTGAAAAAACCACAGCTTCTTCGGACTCGTTCCATCTAACTCCTACCAATTTTTGTCTCCATAAAGAAGACCATCTGTGGGTTATATAACTTCAGCAAATGCCAAAGTCTACAAATTGCCCGTGGATTCCCCAAACCATGAATATTCCAACTTAAGATTTTCATTTCGCCCGGTCAGCTTGCCTCTTGGCAGCCGCCGATGATAAATGATTAATTTCCACCATTCTCCTATTCCTTACCACCAAAGTATTAGTCTCTTCCTTGGCTGTTAAATCTTCAGTCTCCCCCCTATTTCTCTTTTTATCCTCCTCTCCAATTAACACACCATTTTCTAGATCGTGTTCCATTGAGGTATGAAACTGACCCACGCATGACTTTCCACCCTCTTGCCCTGAAGTAGATAACCACCCTTTTAAATTAATCCCTAGTATTGGATCTATATTATTCCTGTTCCCCAAATTTTTTCCTAAACCCCTCAAGCTATTTCCTAATATTTAACTTCCCTCCCGATTACCACCCCATTCTCTCTCTCCGTCTTCCCGAAGCCAGACACTAGTCATTGCTAAAGCTCTGCGAGATTGTGCTCTTAATGATAAATCCCATCCCATTTCAACAATTTCCACTCCTAAAGCCATTTTCGCTTCACAAAAAGAGTCACTATGGCCCAAACGACCACAATAAAAATAGAATAGTGATAATCTTTCATATTTAAATATGTCATATGAGCACTTTCCATAAAACATAATCTGTTTCTTTCTCTTCAAAGGACGTCGTATATCAATTTGGACTCTTATGCTCATAAAATTTCTGTTTTCTTTCCTCAGATTTTGAGCCATTGTACTCCATGAAAGTACCTATAAAATTATCTAGTTGCATCGCCAGATTTTTAGAGAAAAAACCAACAGGAATATCATGAATCTGTACCCAAAAGGGTGTGTAAATTAATGGAATTTTTGATGGATCCTCCCCCCATTGCAACTTGTGTAGCACTAATAAGTGGTTATTAAAAGTCCATGGTGATCCACCCTCTCCATATCCATAACATGAAAAAATTGAAACAAATACCTTTTCTCCCCCAGATCTCGGATTTGAACCCCCCGAACCAGATGCCATAGATTTGCCATGGTACTCTTCATTGCTGGAAAATGAATAATACTAGCTATTAGGAAACAACCCACTAGTCGAAAAGCCTCCACCTCTTTTTTCGAATTCGGCTCACTTTGTACTTGTAGAACTGCTTCTTCCTCCTCATTAATCGTAAGTCCAGCACATTCTGCTTCCATAATAATATTTAAAATTCAATCGTATGATTCAATTTATCAAAAGAGTGAAAGAAATTTTGAAGATATCTCCGCCGTCGAACAAACAATAGACTAAAAGCAAAAAACCCTAAACCTGCCAGAGAGAGTAGACAGAAAACGTGCTAGGGTAGCAGACTATTATTAAATATAATTTAATAATAATTATTTAATATTAATTCATATAAAATTAGAGGAAATATTTAGTATACTACCAGTGGTCAATGGTTTGATAAGTGTCCTACAGAGTTATAATAAAATATTTTAAAAAAGAGACACGTGATAATTTTTTAAGGTTGCTTGTTAAAATGAAAAATTACATTATATATATTTATATAAACAAAACATATCAGTTTACAAATAAAAATTAATCTAATTGGTAGGTTATAGCAAGAACATGTTTTATAGGATTGATTTTTTTTCATTGGTTTTTTTACACTCCTCATTAAATTAATTAATTAAGTATAAAACATTCGTACTGTATAATTAATTAGTTTGTATATCCATACAAATTTAATTATATGTATCAAATAAAAATATTAAATTATTTTATAATTTAATTTTTGCGCTTCCTATTTTGAAAATAATATTTGTAAAATAAATATAAGTTATTTGTGTACTAACTCTTTCAAAATGATATAAAAGTTTTACTATTTCAAAATGTATTTGGTGAGATTTAGTAAAATACTGATTCAAATCAATTATACTAAAATATGTGTCAAAGATTTACCAATTAAACGAAAGTTTTGAAAATATTTTATTTCATATTAAAATTTAATAAAATATTCACCAGTTAAATATGACATAAAACAATATTTACAAATTTATTAATATTGAATTTATTTAAATAAATAATTGGTGGTATACTTCAAAATTGGTTTCTAAATATATGTATTATGATTATTGATTTTGATTTGATGATTTTAATGTGAAATATGTATTAAATTTGATTTATTATTAATTGCAATAAAATAATATTTAAAATTTAATTTAAAAAATAGGACGCACTTTAAATATAACTAAAATAAATAAAAATTTTGGAATTCAAAAACTATTTCAGAATTCAAAGTTTCCACGTATGCTCCCATACCTTCTTTTATATAATATAGTAGTTTGCATACTCATGCCATGCACGGCCTAATTGTATGTATTAATTAAAATACACTTAATTATTTTTATGATTCTATTTAATTTTTTTATAATATTTCACTAATAATTTAATTATGAAATTAAACGATACTGATGTGTCCACATATAATAGGTGACAAATGTGTTAGAACTGATTTAGAACTAATTGTTACTGAATTTATTTTAAAATTCTATTTTATTATATATATATATATGATATGTGTACGTATGCTATTATATATATACTAAACAAAAGATAAAATAAGACTACTTCTTTTCTCCCATTTATTGTTCGATGAATTTGATAAAAAAAATAAATGTTATATATATTTGATTCCTAAATCAATTTAAATTAAATTATTATATGATGTAATTAATAGTGAGGTATATAAAATGGTAATTAAATTAAATTAATTATTATATAATGTGATTAAATTAAATTAAAATGTTATATAATGTAATTAAATTAAGTTAATAATGAGTCTCAAATTATCTTAGAATTCAATGTTTTCAAATATGCTCTTGTACCTTATTTTATACCGTATATATGATATATGATATGATATATACGGTTGTTGCATACAATCATATTATTTTGTGAATTTTTTAGATTTAGATTTTAAATTTTAATTATAATTATAATTTAACGCGTGATCTTTAAAATTATTTATTATTTAAAAATTTACTATTATTAATAATGACAAGAAAACTATATTTAAAACTTAATTTAAAAAAAATGAACTTACTTTAAATATAATTAAAAAAAGAAGTATTTTGGAACTTAAAGAATTATCCCAAAACTCAAACATTTCATATATGCTCCCGTACCTTCTTTTATATATATATGGTTGTTGCATGTAATTGTATTATTTAATGATTTTTGTTAATATTAAGTTTAAAATTTTAATAATAATTTAATGAATAATGTTTAAAATTGTTTATTATTTAAAAATTATATTTAGAACTCAATTTAAAAAAATAGAATTTGCTTTACATATAATTTAAAAAATATATTTTAAAACTCAAAAAACTATCTTAAAACTCAAAATTTCTATATATACTCTGATATTAAAATATGATTTACATGTTACAAGCCAGCGGTGTCATGTGTATTATAAGATAATTTAACATGGATCATGGATATTATATATACCTAAGATTTATACTACTAATTGGGGCTTTCATTTGATTTAATGCAATCCAATCAATTCAACTATTAATTTTCGTTGGAGCTTATTTTAAATTAGAATTTTGTATTTAGATCAGTTAAATCAAATAGAAACTTTTTCAAGCTCGAATCATTTTAGAGTTAAATGAGTTTAAATTATTAATTTTATGATAAAAGATGAAGTACAATTAGATTAAAGTCAGAATTAATTAGTCTAATAGATTCGATTGATTAATATTCTTAATTTTCTTTTACCTTTTATATTTAAAGCATTCTTGTTCAATTTAGATTTATAATTTAAAATCATTTAACTGTTAGTTTTTCATTAAAATAGTCAATCAATAATCATAGAATTAAGTGAAATGAAGACAACCTCTGGATGGCTCATAATATAAAGACTAAATTGATCTCATTCTTATAATAAAGATACCTGTCAAATAATTTCACCAATATATAAAGATGAAATGAATATGTCGAGATAGTGAAGAGTTGGTGCGGTCCTCCTCATGTTAGCTTTTTTTTTTTTTTTTTTGCATAATTTATTTTTAATCATATATATTTGACGTTCAAATAGTGAAACATAATTATAATTGCAAATTTTCAATCTTTATCTTTCACTCCCTTTTTTCTTTTTGTTCTTTTTCATCAGTCTTGGATCAAATTTCTGAGGTCATGGAAGCAGCTCACTTAGTTGACTTTGTGATTTAATTTAAAAGCAAATCCCCATGTTTAAATGACAAAAAGAATTTAAAAAAAAATTCATTTAAAGTACATTATTACCATTCCCACCAACAATAAAAAATAATCTCCACTAATATAATCTTCCAAACACATGTGATTGGTGAATCAATCAAATTACTAAAACACCCTAAAAAAAATTTAAATAATAACCCTCAGATCTATTGAAATTCAAGACTCGAAATCTATTAAATATTATTTGTAAAGTGTAAGCTAAATGATTTCAGCTTCAAGTACCACATTATTTCCCAACATCCACCATACTAAGTCCCACATAAGTTGGAGTTACTATTATAAATTAAATTTTCTATTAACTACAAAATCATTCTACAAGAAATCCAATATTTTTATATGATATTTAAGTTACTTTAATTTGTAAAATGGAAAAAAAGGAGTTGGAATCCACGTCCTGTAAATTATTTTTGCAACAACCATAATTTGCCTCCTAAATAAAGTTTAAAGTTGATTAATATTTTTATTACTTTTCATTAAAAAAATAAAAGAGAAAAAAACAGGAACCAAACAGCTTTAAATTTGACATGTTCCAATAGCAAACCTGTAAATGCCGTGTTGTTTGTCCCATAAGACATGATTGAACCATTACTGCAAAAGTTGGTCACTGCTTTGTTGTTTTGCTCATCATGATTCATCACTCCACCATCTAGTCCTACCTCAATTATTACTAAATATTGAAAGAGAATAAAATATCTCAATTATTACTAAACGTGAAAGATAATAATATTATTATTCAACTGAGAGGATTCGAACAAAATTATTAGACTTGCCAAAATAATATGTCTACTTAAAAGAATAGTAAATTTTTTTTTATGACTTGTATAATTTATATCACATAAAAATTAAATATATAGTCATATATAATACAATAATGTAAACATAATTAAAAATGCTAAGTTGGGTACATATAAAATTTTAATAAATAAAAATATATGAAAGTATAGAATATTAAATTAAAAACAATATAATTAATTTTAAAAAAATATGAACGGGCTTATAATGGATATGGGTTAGTTATTTACAAATATGGGCAGATTTTGACAAAATTTTAAACTCATATTTCGAGTTGATTTGGGCTTTGACAAACATAAAATGTATTAATATTATACTTAAACTCAGCTATAAACACTACTTGGAACTTGGTGTTCTTTTTAATTTAGTCACTGAACTTAAATTCATTTAAGACATGCTCACATGGTACTCTAACATTGTGTCACATCGTTACTTGAAATTTGATATTTTTATATTTTAGATTATTTTTAAAAAAAACATGTGATGATATGACGTAATTTTAAAGTATCATGTCATCATACATCAATAGAATTTAGTTTAAGAATTAAATGAGAAAAATTATCAATTTTGAGGAAGTAATTTTAGAAAAAATTTAAAGGTAAAATTGAAAAAAAGTTGTGAATTTGAAAGATTAAATGTTGTTTTATATATATTTTTATATTTTTATATTCAATTCCACAACTGAAAAAGCATGTTTTGTTTATTTTGAAAAATTGTTAATTGTAACCAAAGCTCATGGACGGTTCTGCCTTTTTTTTTGGGGGTGGTCTATTTCATAATTTCACCAAGCTATTTATCAATTATTTTTAAAAATTATTTGGCACACATAAAATTAATTAGATGATACGTATTTATGATATAATAAAAATATTAAAAGAATACATGTTAAATTTAATTTTTTTTTATAATTGGGGAGGGAGATGAAGTGAGCATGTAAAGCCTAAAATATAGAAGGTTAATTGTAAAAAAATAATGATTAACTTTGATGGTTAAGTGTTTAGTATATTCTTATAGGTCTTAAGTTGAAGCCACACCTTTCTTAATTCTTTTTCTTTATTTTTCAGCAACTTATGGTAAAAACTACATTAGAATATATATTTTAATTAGTGCAAAAATATATCAAGTATGGGTAGTAGTTTAATTGTTAAGCATTCTCTCTTTTTCCCTTACATCCTAAGTTCGAGTCATGCTAAACTTCCTCATTTTTCCTTTTAATTTCTTTAACACTCTAAACTCAGCCTAGACGTCCAGACTAAGTCCAGAGAGTTACATTATTGATTCTAAAATCTCATAGTTATAACGCATTAAAATTAAACCATTCATCACATAAATTCTAGCACGAGAGTTAATTAAGTGTAAAATCTTCCCAAACATCATGTTATTATAGATTACTGAAATTCCTAATAGTAGTATTTCAAACGAAAGATAAAAGCTTGACCGAGCTCCCGTGGCGCAGACACGTTCAAGTTTGAGAACCACCTGAAATCCAATCAATAACAAAGTGAGTTATGAGCTTAGTGCGTAAAAGAAGTTTATTCAATTAGAACACATTTATAAGATAGTTTCTGAATTCAAAGATTCGATTTGGTAACAAAAGTAATTTCAGTTCAGGTTCAGAACAGATTAGTTACATATACAGAAGCAATTTCAGTTTCACAAACAGAACAGATCAGATTCAGATGCAACATTCCTACCCCCATCCGCTACACACCATCTTCGGTCATCCCAACACACCGTTAAGGGCATTCAATGGCCAACCAACCCTACACACTTTAGAGTGTCTGTCTAACACGTTTACAAAGACGCAACTTAGCTACTAGATAGAAATGCGACAAAGCGCCAGAATCAGATTATAAGCATTGTGGCTTAGCCACTAATTCAGAGCAGATTACTTCCTTCTTCACAATATCCCAAGCCATGCAAATGCAGAGTACAAATATCCACAATCTCTATTCAGTCATTCCAAAATTTATCACAAGTAGATAATACAACTCAATATCAGAATAAGTATCACAGTATACATACAGTTATGTTATTCATACGTCAGTTACAGAGTATCAGAGAGTTCTCGTATAATTAAATTCAAATCATTCATGCATTGGAGACATCAATATCAGTGTCAAACAACATTCACGGCCTCAAAAATAGGTTTCGGGCCATATTTATATGCCATACGGCCTGGACACACGCCTATGTCCTTGCCCGTGTGGCTCACACGGCCTGGGCACATGCCTATGTCCTTTACCCGTGTGATTCTAAAGCATAAACAGTGAGTCACACGGGCTGGACACCCGCCCGTGTGACTCACACGGCCTGGGCACACGCCCATGTCCTTGGCCGTATGGTCCTAAGTTACAAACAGTGAGTTACACAGCCCAAACACACGCCCGTGTTCGTTGCCCGTGTGAACCCTGCACTAACATGGTCACACATGGCCTGGACACACGCCCGTGTGGCGACAGCCATGTTTTCTGGCGACCGAAATTCGCAAAAAATGAAGTTTTCGGCACGCACCTGAAGAGATTTTGAAGAAGAAACAATGCAACGAACTCTCGAGGCCTAAAATGGACAATCAATACCCAATTAACACGAAATCATCAGAATTATTAAGACTAACATTTCATCAACATAATTTAACACGAAACCCCAATCCAACATCCATTACCTCTGCACTCAAATGAAGTTCCCAAATTACGAGTGTTAGAAGGACCGTCGTCCTCGAGGCTTTCTCCTAAGTCATTAATCGAACACGCAAGCAAGGATTTCATCATTAATCACGAAACTACTTTCTTGAAAAAAAGGAATTTCAAAATTTCACAACCAATTCACAAAGTTTACCAGAAACAAACTTACCAACAACAGTAACAGGTAAAGGACACGAATCTAAGCAGACGGTACAAAGCAACAGGAATAAATCGCTAGCATGAAGAGCGACAGAAAGCAAAAAAAGAAATGAAGAAAAGAAAGAAAAAAAGGGAAAGAAAGGAACAAAGGAAAAAGAATTTGGAAAAGAAGAAGAAACATTAAATTAATTGATTTAACTTCCAATCAAAATTCCAACAGTTAGCAAAATATTTCTTTACGCATACGTTGAGATTCGAACACAGGACCAAATAGAATACAGAGTGTAACATCCCAAAAACGGGGCTATTTGGAATTTAATTATTTTTCTTATGTATGAACTGCTGTGATATTATTTATGGAATAATAGAGCTTAATTAAGGCTTTGAGTTGGCACGGGTTGGTAGAAAACTTCAGTTTTTAACTTTTAAGGCAGGGAGCCTTAGCAGGAGGGTGTTATAAGATTAAATGTGGATAATTTGACACAAAAATGAGCCTAGAATAAGTGGCAAAGGAAGGCCACTTAAGAACTAGCATGTGACGCCACCAAGGAGCAAGGGAGAACCTTGGTTCGAGTCACAGAAATCCTCCCTTTTGCTCTTTATTTGGACGGCACAAGGGGAGAGAAATTCTCTCCTTAAATTATTTTTTTATTTTATTATTTATCTATTTGGATAATAAGATAATATGAGCATTTTAATTGCTTAATTCTAAGGATAATTAGGATAATATTAGTTTTATTTTGATAATACAAGATAATTAAGGAGATTATTGGATTAAAGGGATTATTTGATATTATTTGGATTATTAAGTTTATCAATGGATTATTGGGATTAATTCAAAATTAATTTGAATTAATCAAAAAGGGGTGAACGGCAAGGGTACTAAGTGCCTATAAAAGCATTAGTTGATCCCCTTGTTCTACTTTTCTTCATTTTGCTAAGTGCCGAACCCCCTACCCTCAATTCCCTTTTCTTTTATTTCCCTAATAGCCAAATTCACCTAGTAGTTTGCTGAAATTACCTTCTTCTATTCTATTGTATTTTGGCCGAATATTGGAAGGAACATAGATCTCTTCAGATTCTTTGTTATCAATCGGTTGATAAGGTAAGTGATGGCCGAATTTCTATCTTCCCTTTTCTTACTTTTCTATCGACTTTTTACAAGGAAAGGTGCCGATTTCGGCAATGGTTAAGTCTTCTAATCGAGTAGTAACCGAATTCTTCTAGGTACTCAGGAAAGTGAAGCAGTCGACTCACAGCTCGATCTCTAGTATTCAATTTTGGGTAAGTAATGGTAAGATCTGCTTTAGTTAGTTATTTGGTATTCGTTTAAGCCGAAGGCTACTAATTTATTGATTGCCGATTCATGGAATCAGAAGCAGATTCGGGAGTTTGGTGTTGCGATTAGTATCCAAAGGTGTGAAGGTAAGGGTTCGGGTTTACAAGGAACCCCTCTCAAATTATTTGGTTTGGTCAAATGGCCCATGTCACTAACACTATTATGGCCGAATATAGGGATCAGTAAATCTAGGTGGCCGACATCTCTTTTCGGGATTTAGACGATTCAGTGGTGACAGGTGTGTACATACACACGTATAACTTATTATATATACTGAATATTGTGAATGCTAACTTAATTTATGTAGCATTGAAAAATATACCTTATTGGTATAAGTGACGATTCAGGTAAGTCTCTGTCAATATGAGATTGTTATTATTGCTTTTGGGAAGCATGGCTTATGTGATACTTATGACAAATGTATGTTGATATAAACTCTGTTATAATATGATTTGATGTGGGCTGATGAGTGGAGGGGGCAGTGTTATTCGTGCCGACGGGCACCAGTGTTTTGGTAACACACCGTGACTACGGTCACCAGAGGTTTGGTACCTCCAGAGGTTTGGCACCTCATAGCGACTTATCCCTGTGGTTAACACCACCGTGGGTTGGCCCCACTTGAGATATGGGATTGTCTGCCAGTGATTTGGTATCACACGATGGGTTGGCCCCATCAATCGATTCGTGTCTACGGACACCAGTGTTTTGGTAACACATCGTGACTATATGTCACCAATGGTTTGGCACCACCAGTGGTTTGGTACCACAGCGGGGTAGACAGTGGCGTTTGGTTGGCTAGGTTGGGGTACATAATATTCTGCATATTGATTGTTATATGTTGTGTATGAAAATGTCTTTAAAACGGGGGAAGGGTTACATACTGAGTCTTGGTGACTCACCTTCTCCTTTACATTTTTCAGGTGACACGTAGATCGCGGATGTGGAGCCGGGTTGACTCGAGGTGCCCATACGGTGGATTTAAATTAAATGAACTTTAATTTTAGTTATGATAAATTTTATTTCCGGTTTTTAGTTTATTTGGATGTAATAAGGCCTCCTGATATTTTATTTTTGTTATTTTTTTTCACATGTCGAATAATTGTTTTAAACTATGATTATCAATATCAAATTAAAGGCACATGTTTTCCCAAAATTAACACGAAAATGTTTTCATCGTGCCATCGGGCACACTTGATATTTTATAATAACTTGGTTGAATTAATTCTAAATGAATTCTAAGTAAGGTTTAACAAAACAATCAATTGAAAAGGTTTTCGGCAACTAGGAATTTTTACTTTCCAAAAGTGTTTTCCAAAATATTTTCCACTGTAGCAAACTAGATTCGGCCATGGTGTTTGGGCCGGGTTTGGGTTGTTACAAAATTGGTATCAGAGCCCAGTTCAAAGCTCGGCTGTGGGGGCCCAAGGCCCAAAAATGTTTTAGTAGGCCTTTTGAATTGTTTTTGGGTTTTAAGCAGCATGGCCCGAGTCTCCGGCACCGATCCCCCCAGGTAAGTACATCTAAACCTCTTGGTGAATTATATTCTGTAGAAGGGTAGGAAGCATGGAACGTAGATAGACTTATAGGAACTTGAACCCTAGGATTAGATTACTCAAACACACAAATAGAACATAAGACTTAAAGAACTAAACCAACCTATGACTTAGTCACTGAACTAGGGTGTGGTAACCCCTGTACGCATGTCTAGGATTGGATCCGGAAGAGCCTGGTATTTAAGCAGTCCTCGTGACTCACCTCCTCTTCGCAGGTATCCTACCTGGTGCGTAGCTTCGGTTCACCCTAACTCAGAGGGCTCAGTGGTGTGGCAACCTCTGTGCGCATGTCTAGAAAGGTTCAGTGGGAGCTTGGTATTTAAGCAGTCCGCGTGACCCACCTCCTCCTCACTCGAATCTTGCCTGGTGCGTAGCTTTGGTTCACCCTGACCACGAGGGCTCGGTCATAGGCTAACCATAATGATTAAAACCCGAAAAGGGAATTAGCCTTGTTTTTCGAGAAAGAATGAAACAACAAAAACCCTAATGTTTTTGAAACTTTTGCGATAACTCTTTCAAATCTGAGAACGTCATTTTTACAATGTTTTCCTCGAAAAACTTGATTTGTGGAAAATTACAAAAATGCCCTTAGGGGTAAAATTACTAAAATGCCCTCGGTTCATAAAATATCAGTTCAATGATTTTGCTCAAAAATTTCAACTATTTTACAAATATTCAACAACTTAGTTTTGAAAATCATCAACAAAATATTTTGGTCTTGGAAAATTACGAAAACGCCCTTAAGTTGCAAAATTACCAAAATGACCTTGACTTTTGAACATTTTGCAAACAGCAACGTTTTAAGAAAGAAAACTCTCAAAAAGGACCCTCAGAGTTTTACAATTGTTAAAACATCTTCGATGTGCAAAATTTACAAAATTACCCCTGATTGACAAAATTACCAAAATACCCCTGGATTCCAAAACGATGCCATATCTTTAAATTTTGCCGATTTTCGAAAACATCCTCCAGTTTTGGGAATTTCAAAGTGATCTGGTTTATTAAAATTTTACAACTTCTTCTATTACGAAAATACCCCTATAGGAAAATGACGAAAATACCCCTGGGTTAGTAATGGGCAGAAATGTCCGAAGAGCGAATAGGTATGGAAAGTATTAGGGAATGGATGCATGAACTCCTTTGTGTGAATCAGGATAGGAAACTGAAACCTTGTTTGCTCGAAAGAATCTCTGATTAAAACTCTATCCATAAAATTTCTTCGCTAATAAGAAAGTGGAACAAATGCTAACGCATAAAAATTTTTCTTAATCAGATTAAAGCACGGTAGATAGAATGAGTTCTAGAGGACGTGGACGCCGTGGACACCGTGGACGCGGTAGGGGTAGGATGACGGTGTCTGAACCCGTCAGGTCGGGACAAGGTTCTGAAAATGAGGTACCACCGCCACCACCACCTCCTACTTTTAGAGCTGAGGAGCAGGATCAGACCGGTGGTGAGGCTGTATCGCAAGCTGTTTTGCGAGTCTTGGAGATGGTGGCTGGGGCTGGTGGAAACTTGGGAGCTCGGAAGTCTGTTCCCGAGCGAATTCGGGCTAACGGAGCTGAAGTGTTCCGAGGTGTGTCAGGAGTAGCACCCAGTGCAGCAGAATACTGGCTAGAATCAACAGAAAGGATCATGGACGATCTTGACCTGTCTAATGAGGAGAAGCTGAAAGGAGCCGTGCCGCTTCTGAAGGATGAAGCATATCAGTGGTGGCTCACTGTTCGAGATGGGGCCACGGCGGATGATCTTACGTGGGATTATTTTAGAGTTGCTTTTCAGAAGAAGTATGTGGGCACTAGCTACACTGATGCTCAAAGGAAAACTTTTCTGGGACTAGTGCAAGGAACTAAGTCAGTGGCAGAATATGAGGCGGAGTTTCTAAGGATGAGTAGGTATGCTAGAGGCATTGTGAACACTGAACATGAGCGCTGTGTCCGCTTTGAGGACGGGTTTAGAGATGATTTGAGACTACTGATTGCCCCACAGCAAGTTCGTGAGTTTTCATCCCTAGTGGAAAAGGCTAAGGTAGCCGAAGGGATCAAGGAGTCTGTAAGGCAAGGTTATGACAGGAATAGGCAGAAGAGAAACTTTGGGTCGTCTGGGTCTAGTGGTAACGTTCAGAAAAAGGCGAGACCAAGTGGGCCAAGTCAGGCAGCGAGGCCCATGGACGCTAATCAAAGACCGGCTCAGTGTAACCATTGTGGAAAAGCCCATTGGGGAGGTTGTTGGACTGGTGAGAGGGATTGTTTTGAGTGTGGGTCTTTGGAGCATCGTGTCAGAGATTGTCCCCGGAAACTAGCTAAGAATCAGCCAGAGGGGCAGAATCGTACTCAGGATAAAAATGTGGGATTACAGAGAGGTCGTGGTAATGGTAGAGGAAACAATGGTCCTAACCGAGGTCGTGGAAATTAGGGCAGAGGTTCAGGCAACACAGAGGCTAGGCAGCCTGGCTTAGTCTATGCGGCAAGGCGTCGCGAGGAGGGTGACGCACCGGATGTCATAACCGGTACGTTTTTAATTTTTGATCTTCCTTGCATTGCACTAATTGATGTGGGTTCAACGCACTCGTACATTGCTAGTAGTGTGGTAGGAACTATAGACCTAAACTCTGAAACTACTTCTAGGGAGATGACTGTAGTTAGCCCTTTAGGTCACTCTGTAGTGGTAGACAAATTTTATAGAGACGTGCCCCTAGAACTCCAAGGGGTAGTATTTATGACTGATCTGATGGAACTACCGTTTGGGGAGTTCGATTTGATCCTTGGAATGGACTGGCTGGTTAAGTATCAGGCGAATTTGGATTGCGCGGCTAAGCGCATGGTTCTTAAGACGGTTGAAGGTGATGAAGTGGTTATGATAGATGATAGAAGGAATTACCTATCCAACGTGGTGTCTGTCTTGAAGGCTGAGAAGATGGTCAAGAAGGGTTGTAAGGCGTATTTGGTTCGAATCTGTGCTTTGGAAGCTAAGGAGTCAGCTATTGGAAAGGTTTGAACAGTAGGGGAATTTGCTGATGTGTTCCCAGAAGAGCTTTCGGGTCTGCCTCCAGATCGGGAAGTTGAATTCGGTATAGACTTGCTACCCGGTACGGCACCTGTGTCTATAGCACCTTCCCGAATGGCACCAAAGGAATTGGTGGAGCTGAAGGCTCAAATTCAGGAGCTCTTGGATAGAGGGTTTATCCGACCAAGCATATCTCCGTGGGGAGCACCTGTGCTGTTTGTCAAGAAAAAGGACGGTTCTATGCGGATGTGCATCGACTACCGTCAGTTAAACAAGCTAACGATCAAGAACAAGTATCCGTTGCCTCGGATTGACGACTTGTTCGATCAACTGAAGGGTGCCTCGGTGTTCTCAGAGATAGACCTTAGGTCAGGTTACCATCAACTTAAGGTGAAAGAAGTAGATGTTCACAAGACGGCATTCCAAACTCGGTATGGGCATTACGAGTTCTTAGTGATGCCATTCGGGTTGACCAATGCACCGGCGGCATTTATGGACTTAATGAATAGGGTGTTTCAGCAGTACTTAGACCAATTTATCGTGGTGTTCATAGACGACATATTAGTTTATTCTAAGACGGAGGAGGAGCATGACAAGCATTTACGGATAGTCCTACAAGTGTTGAGGGAAAAGCAGTTATACGCCAAATTCAGTAAGTGCGAATTTTGGCTTAGGGAGGTGGCTTTCTTAGGTCATGTAGTATCAGCTGAAGGAATTAGAGTAGACCCTCGCAAGATTGAAGCAGTATTGGATTGGAAACCACCTAGGTCGGTGGCTGAAATACGAAGTTTTCTGGGTCTAGCGGGGTACTATCGGAGATTCGTGGAAGGATTCTCTCTAATCGCAGCGCCGTTAACTAAGTTACTAAGGAAAGGTGTTCCATTTGTATGGACGGAGAAGCAGCAAGAAAGCTTTGATAAGCTAAGGAAAATTCTGACGGAAGCTCCGGTTTTGGTACAGCCTGAAGCAGGGAAGTTGTTTACCGTCTACTGTGATGCATCCCATACTGGTTTGGGATGTGTGCTGATGCAAGAAGGAAAGGTAGTAGCCTATGCGTCCCGTCAGTTAAGACCGCATGAGGTTAACTACCCAACGTACGACTTGGAGTTAGCCGCAGTTGTCTTGGCTCTAAAGATGTGGAGACACTATCTGTATGGGGAAAAGTCAATAGTCTACACTGATCACAAAAGCTTGAGGTATCTTCTGACTCAGAAAGATCTAAACCTGAGACAACGGCGATGGATTGAACTATTAAAGGACTACGATTGTTCAATCGAGTACCATCCGGGTAAGGCTAACGTGGTAGCTGACGCGTTGAGCCGGAAGGTTGTGACGGATTTAAGAGCAATGTTCGCCCGGTTGAGTCTATATGATGATGGGAGTCTTCTGGCAGAACTTCAAGTTAAGCCAACATGGATCGAGGAAATTAAGGAAAAGCAATTGGTGGATGAAGGCTTGAACGCTAAGAGGATACAAGTTCAGGATGGTGGTTTGGAAGGGTACAGTCTGTCTAGGGATGGAGTGCTTTGTTTTCAAGGGCGAGCTTGTATGCCAAAGGATACAGAATTAAGGCGGAAAATTCTCCAGGATGCACATAGCAGTCCATACGCTATGCATCCGGGAGGAAGCAAGATGTATGGAGATCTACGGAAACAGTTCTGGTGGCCTGGGTTGAAGCGTGAGGTAACTGAGTTCGTGGGAAGATGTCTGGCGTGCCAGCAGGTTAAGGCTGAACACCAATTGCCATCAGGGCTACTTCAACCGGTAAAGATCCCTCAATGGAAGTGGGAGCGGATCACTATGGATTTCATCAGTGGGCTACCCCTGACGCCTAGCAAGAAGAACGCAGTTTGGGTGATTGTGGACCGTCTGACTAAGTCAGCACATTTCATACCGGTAAGAGTGGATTTTTCTCTTCAGAAGCTAGCTAAGTTGTATGTGACAGAAATAGTGAGATTGCATGGTGTGCCAGTATCGATCATCTCGGATAGGGATCCCAGATTCACGTCAAGGTTTTGGAAAGCGTTGCATCAAGCTTTGGGTACACGGTTGGATTTCAGTACAGCCTTCCATCCACAGTCCGACGGACAATCGGAAAGGGTGATACAGATCTTAGAGGACATGTTAAGAGGATGTGTCTTGGATTTTAGTGGTAGTTGGGAGGAGTACCTACCACTAGCAGAATTCGCTTATAACAATAGTTATCAAGCGAGTATTCAGATGGCTCCATACGAAGCCCTATATGGACGTAAGTATCGTACTCCGACGTGTTGGACGGAGTTGGGTGAGCGACAGGTGTTGGGTCCAGAATTGGTAGCGGAAACTGAGGATAAAGTCAAGGTGATTCGGTCTCGTCTCAAGGAAGCATCAGATAGGCAGAAGTCTTATGCCGATCTCAAACGCAAGGAAATGGAGTATGCTGTGGGAGACAAGGTTTTTTTGAAGGTGTCGCCTTGGAAAAAGGTGTTGAGATTTGGCCGAAAGGGGAAGCTGAGCCCAAGGTTCATCGGGCCATATACGGTGATTAAGCGAGTAGGACCGGTAGCTTATCAGCTTGAGTTACCAGCAGAACTGAATCAAATCCATGACGTCTTTCACGTATCAATGCTGAGACGGTATCGGTCAGACCCTTCGCACTTTGTGCCAGTAGCAGAGATCGAGGTGAATGCGGATTTATCTTTTGAAGAAGAACCGGTTCAGATCTTAGATCGAGATGTGAAGGTTTTACGTAGGAAGTCAGTGCCCTTAGTGAAAGTGCTTTGGCGGAACCATGGTGTGGAAGAAGCTACGTGGGAACCTAAGGATGTGATACGGCAGCAATACCCCCATCTGTTTTAACTAGGCAATTTCGGGGACGAAATTTATTTTAAGGGGGGTAGAACTGTAACATCCCAAAAACGGGGCTATTTGGAATTTAATTATTTTTCTTATGTATGAACTGCTGTGATATTATTTATGGAATAATAGAGCTTAACTAAGGCTTTGAGTTGGCACGGGTTGGTAGAAAACTTCAGTTTTTAACTTTTAAGGCAGGGAGCCTTAGCAGGAGGGTGTTATAAGATTAAATGTGGATAATTTGACACAAAAATGAGCCTAGAATAAGTGGCAAAGGAAGGCCACTTAAGAACTAGCATGTGACGCCACCAAGGAGCAAGGGAGAACCTTGGTTCGAGTCACAGAAATCCTCCCTTTTGCTCTTTATTTGGACGGCACAAGGGGAGAGAAATTCTCTCCTTAAATTATTTTTTTTATTTTATTATTTATCTATTTGGATAATAAGATAATATGAGCATTTTAATTGCTTAATTCTAAGGATAATTAGGATAATATTAGTTTTATTTTGATAATACAAGATAATTAAGGAGATTATTGGATTAAAGGGATTATTTGATATTATTTGGATTATTAAGTTTATCAATGGATTATTGGGATTAATTCAAAATTAATTTGAATTAATCAAAAAGGGGTGGACGGCAAGGGTACTAAGTGCCTATAAAAGCATTAGTTGATCCCCTTGTTTTACTTTTCTTCATTTTGCTAAGTGCCGAACCCCCTACCCTCAATTCCCTTTTCTTTTATTTCCCTAATAGCCGAATTCACCCAGTAGTTTGCCGAAATTCCCTTCTTCTATTCTATTGTATTTTGGCCAAATATTGGAAGGAACATAGATCTCTTCAGATTCTTTGTTATCAATCGGTTGATAAGGTAAGTGATGGCCGAATTTCTATCTTCCCTTTTCTTACTTTTCTGTCGACTTTTTACAAGGAAAGGTGCCGATTTCGGCAATGGTTAAGTCTTCTAATCGAGTAGTAACCGATTTCTTCTAGGTACTCAGGGAAGTGAAGCAGTCGACTCACAGCTCGATCTCTAGTATTCAATTTTGGGTAAGTAATGGTAAGATCTGCTTTAGTTAGTTATTTGGTATTCGTTTAAGCCGAAGGCTACTAATTTATTGATTGCCGATTCATGGAATCAGAAGCAGATTCGGGAGTTTGGTGTTGCGATTAGTATCCAAAGGTGTGAAGTTAAGGGTTCGGGTTTACAAGGAACCCCTCTCAAATTATTTGGTTTGGTCAAATGGCCCATGTCACTAACACTATTATGGCCGAATATAAGGATCAGTAAATCTAGGTGGCCGACATCTCTTTTCGGGATTTAGACGATTCAGTGGTGACAGGTGTGTACATACACACGTATAACTTATTATATATACTGAATATTGTGAATGCTAACTTAATTTATGTAGCATTGAAAAATATACCTTATTGGTATAAGTGACGATTCAGGTAAGTCTCTGTCAATATGAGATTGTTATTAATGCTTTTGGGAAGCATGGCTTATGTGATACTTATGACAAATGTATGTTGATATAAACTCTGTTATAATATGATTTGATGTGGGCTGATGAGTGGAGGGGGCAGTATTATTCGTGCCGACGGGCACCAGTGTTTTGGTAACACACCGTGACTACGGTCACCAGAGGTTTGGTACCTCCAGAGGTTTGGCACCTCATAGCGACTTATCCCTGTGGTTAACACCACCGTGGGTTGGCCCCACTTGAGATATGGGATTGTCTGCCAGTGATTTGGTATCACACGATGGGTTGGCCCCATCAATCGATTCGTGTCTACGGACACCAGTGTTTTGGTAACACATCGTGACTATATGTCACCAGTGGTTTGGCACCACCAGTGGTTTGGTACCACAGCGGGGTAGACAGTGGCGTTTGGTTGGCTAGGTTGGGGTACATAATATTCTGCATATTGATTGTTATATGTTGTATATGAAAATGTCTTTAAAACGAGGGAAGGGTTACATACTGAGTCTTGGTGACTCACCTTCTCCTTTACATTTTTCAGGTGACACGTAGATCGCGGATGTGGAGCCGGGTTGACTCGAGGTGGCCATGCGGTGGATTTAAATTAAATGAACTTTAATTTTAGTTATGATAAATTTTATTTCCGGTTTTTAGTTTATTTGGATGTAATAAGGCCACATGATATTTTATTTTTGTTATTTTTTTTCACATGTCGAATAATTGTTTTAAACTATGATTATCAATATCAAATTAAAGGCACATGTTTTCCCAAAATTAACACGAAAATGTTTTCATCGTGCCATTGGGCACACTTGATATTTTATAATAACTTGGTTGAATTAATTCTAAATAAATTCTAAGTAAGGTTTAACAAAACAATCAATTGAAAAGGTTTTCGGCAACTAGGAATTTTTACTTTCCAAAAGTGTTTTCCAAAATATTTTCCACTGTAGCAAACTAGATTCGGCCATGGTGTTTGAGCCGGGTTTGGGTTGTTACACAGAGGCTTAACTAGTGAACCAGTAGGCTCATTTTTGACATAGATTTACACAGAATTAAACTTAAATATGCAACTATATAGTAAGGTTTTCCTAAAATAAATAACAAAATTTCTAATGTTACTACTCGAACTTTTGACTTCGACCACAGAAGCAAATAATATAACCACGGACACAAACAATTAATTACGACGGAAATCAACAGTCAAATGTTAAAATTTTGATATCAGGCGTAGATTAACCCGCAGTCCCTTAAAAGTTTAAAGACTTAGCTATTTAGTCCTCATTTCCTAATTACATTAGGAATTTATTTTATTTTCCATTCCAAATTAGAATTTCTCCTTCTTTTCTTTTCATCATATTTTTAATCCATTACTGAATTATTATTGCCTTTCCCGGATCAAAGTCAATTTCTGTTAACTCATTTTTCTAGCGGGATCAAAATTATTATTAGAAACATTCCAAATCCTAGCCAAGACTCAGTAAGTACACCTCAATCCCGATGGTTAAATCTCAAATCTTTAAAGTATTCCTATCAAATGATAATCTTGGGATCGATTAAATGATCTTGATTTTTCATCGAAACTTTCGACCATCTTGTTTTATCTTGAAATCAACCATTAATCCTTGTGTAATTTTCTGTTGAAAGACTCATTTTAGGTACTCCGGATCAGATTAAATAAGAGGGACGTCGCTTGGTCTCCCAATGAAAGGTGTGTGTTCTTTTACAAGCGAATCGGGGCAAAATCGTGCCTAGGATAGGGCCACACAGGTATGTGGACCAAACAACCATGCCCCCTGCAAACCCTAGAATAGATCGCTTCTCACACGAGCACGACCCTTCCACACGGTCTGCCACACGGGCGTGTAGACCACACGACCATATGCCCCTATTTTTTAGATTTTACTATTTTACCCAGAATTTTGTGATTTGCTCAGTTTAGTCCTGATTGATCCCCGAACTACTTTTAGTATTTTCTTTTGTTCATTTAAGTCCATAACAGAATGATTTAGGCTAGAATCCATGATTGATTGATTGAAATTATCATGTCCTAAAACCCTGCTTAGTAGTTTTGGGTTAGTAGAATCGATTTCTTTTTAACCAGAGGTTGAGTCAGATATCGAATAGGGTCATAAATGAGTAATTTAAGTATGTGAATGCCATAATCAGATTTTTATTTCATTGTTTAGCTCAAAAAAATTAGGAGTGACCTAAAGGGCAAATTGCCTAATTTTTGAAATTAGTCTCCTACAAGAGAACACCTGCCATCTTCTCCTTCCTTTCTTAAACCCAAACTATTCAAAATTTTTCCAAAACCTAAAATTAGAGAGTTTTCTTCAAAATTGATTCATTCCTTTAGATTTATTAACTTCCCAAACACCAAAATAACCTCCAATTTCAAATGAAAATCATGTTTTCTTCCCAAAATTTGTCATTGTTCTTCTTGAGTTCAAATATCGAATTAGAGTTGTAGATCTTCGTTTTCATCAAATTAAGGCAATATTCTAACTTTATATGGTTAAATAAAAAGTGTTGTTAATTCAAATAGAGTTTTAAACGGGTATTTTTGGGTTTGATGTTTTTAATGTATGTTCCGATTCAATAATGGTAGATTTCAAAATCTTGAGTAAACTTGTGTTTTTAAAGTGATTTTTTATTCATTTTAACTTAATTAGAAGGTATTTCACTTCAATTTGATAGTTCATAATCAAATTTTTAAGAATTAAGAGTTTTCCCATTTTTCA
This sequence comes from Gossypium australe, assembly GCA_005393395.2. NCBI lineage: Eukaryota > Viridiplantae > Streptophyta > Magnoliopsida > Malvales > Malvaceae > Gossypium > Gossypium australe. The sequence continues at coordinate 100,593,759 of CM016619.1, read as the reverse complement.
TGTTCTTGAAAGCTTCAATTTTTCGAAAAATTTAGAACCATGGATTTAGGTGAAATTAATGGTTTAGATACGAAATTAAATTATATTTAGGATGTTTGAAATCTAAATTGAGGATTAGAAACGAGATTAGAAGGTCGAAACTTCAATTTAGACAAAACTAGCTAGTTTTTTGTAGTGAAAAAGGAGGGCTTGAATTGTGTATTTCTTGCTATTTGGTTGTGTTCAAGGCTGATTTTTGATGAGTTTGGAATGTGTTTGTTATGTGTGTAAAGTGCTGGATCAATCGGGAGCCACTACGAGCAAGTCTTAAGGTAAGGAAAAGCTTGTTTGAGCTTTCAGCTTGTAAGCGGAAGCGTAATTGGTAAGTGTTCCGAAGTCGCTGCTAGTATGCGCGATTCATAGCGTTAATCGAGAGCTTAGGAATAGCCTAAACCCCTATCCTAAGTTTCGAGTGTAAGCCTTTCTTATACTGTTGCTTTGTTGTTGCGCTATGTAAATATATAAAATTAATCGCGAAATATGTGCAAGTGTACGTAATCGTAACAAGTAATAAGGTGATAAGTAAATGAGTATCGTCTCTTCAAGGACTGAAAATTGAGAAAAAAATTTGTGAAAAATAAATTTAAAAATTTAATAAGAAAAATAATTAATCAAGGGATTAATGTAATTAATCTAATCTAATCTAATCTAAATGATTCTATTCTATATGTGTGCAATTTTTTTCAAAAGAATAACAAAGACATCAACAAATGAGTTTTAATAACAAGTAATTCCAGAATCATTAATCCACTTTAGCCTATGTTCAATTTAATCTAGATAAAAATAAATTCGAAATAATTCGTGGCATAACTGGTGAGTCACTAACCTTAATTTTAACTTAGCCTTCGGGTATTGTTACTACAGAATGAAAGAGGTAACAGTATAAGTCTAATATGGAACAATTTAATCACTAGTAGGCTTCTCCAGAAGTCACTACATTTAGTCTTGTAGGCCCATCACATATCCCTATGTCAAATGCAACTCTAACGACTATGTGAAGTAATAAAATTAAGTCTATACTGAAACAATTTAATCATGCATTCTTGAGGTTATTTAGGGCAATAGGTACCTCCCGCCATAATCACTAAATTTAATTAATTAATATTTGAATCAATTAAACATACACAAGTCAAGTATTTTGTCAATTAGTAACTATCTTCCCATATAAATTAACTAACTCAATTACTTATTAAACTCACGTAGAATTAATAAGCAAACATGATTTTACCTAACTAAGTGAACACAACCAAATGCACAAAATAAATTTTTTCAGACTTCATTGAACATAAACAAAAGTTTCATAATAATTTCAGCATAAGAAGATCAAAACATGGTAATTGATAATAAAAAAAAACACAAGAACACAAAGTAATCATATTTTCAATCAACAAGATCACAACAAGAATTTTAAAGAGTAAAAGGAAATAGAGTTGTTTCACGGTGGATGCCGTAGTGGTGTGCATAGCTTCTCCTCTTTGGGATGCCACAACCTATCTTAAAGGGAGCTTATTACTTAAATTACCCACACTTAAGAAGCTTACTTCTCTTGAACAAGAAAAGGAAACAAAATCTCTTAAAAAGAGGATGAGAGAACGTGAGAGAGGGAGAGAATGAGAGTGAATTGGATGGTGAAAATGAATGGGTGAAGGGGCCTATTTATACTTAACGGGGGTAGCTTTAAGCTGCTAAAAATAACATTTAAAATCACCCTTTTTACTCCCTCATGTTTTTAGAGTCCAAATTCATAATTTTAGATGTTTCTTGATGTTCGTCTAGTAGCTTACATGCCAGAATTCAACTCGCCAAACCATCAGGGCCTCAACAAACAAGCTCCAAGACTGCCTTTTTTCATAGATGGCTTTTTAACTATAAATTCGAGTTCAATTTATTTGGACTTGTTGGGCAACTTTTCCTTGCTATTTTGGATGTGAAATATGCTCATCTTGCATGCATGGATTAATTAAAATTCAGCTCCCCTTTGTCAGACATGTTTATCACCTTTTTGGCCCAATTGATTCTGAAGTCATCCTTAACATGTATAATTTCGATCACTGAGCTCACTAAATATTTAATAAATATTTATTTTGTGAAATTTAGCATTATAATAGAATTTAACTTCCAAGAGTCTAAATAAAAAATAATTTATTATTTTTAATAAAAATTGGAAATTAATAATAAATCACCCAGAATTAACAAGAATTGTAGGTATAAAGGCTTAAGATAACTTTATATTTTTTAGAGTTATCATTTGTTGTGAAATTACGTTTAATGAATGTCGAGTTGTGGATTAAGATGTTGATATAACACGTAATGTGTGTGAATAATTGTACGTGATAAACTGATTTTAATGCACACATATGTGGTTGGATATATGATGGCTCAATGAGCATAGTTGTGGCACTTAAAATACAAATAAATGTGAATCCAATAAGCATGCATTGTAAACAAATTTGTGATATGAATTGATGATTATGAATAGAGATTATGATTGATGATTATGAATAGAGATTATGTGCAATAAAAAAGTAATTAAATGTGTGTATTTGCGGATATTTTGGCCTTGTGATCCCTTGAAGCTGTTGGATATAGTTGGCATGCCATAGGATTGTAAGTACTCACCCTTGTGTTTTGTGATTTGGGCATTGAGGCCTCGGGACAGATTGGAAGGATAAGGGAATGTCGAGCTAAGCTCCATTCACCGGGATATGTTGGTGTGTTGGAGAGTGTTTAGCTTTATGCTACACTTATGTGATATGCTAGACTTTTTATAACACCCCTGGCTCGTCTCCATCGTCGGATAAGGGTTACAGAGCATTACAGTGCAACACAGAACCTTAATCATCGAAATATGGATCAACATGTAATTCACATATTTATTTTCAATAACGGAATGTAAATATGATAAAAATACTTTTACGGGCCTTAAATCGAGCTTGATTGGCTCTAAAAATAGTTTGGAAACAATCAGGGACTTATTCGAAGAAAATCAAAAATTTTAGGCAGAACATGAAAAATTTGTGAAACAGGGATCACATGGCCGTGTGTCCAGGCCGTGTGACTTAGCCCATACAGTATGGACACTCGGAATAGGGCTACATGATCGTGTCATGAGCCGTGGCCCAAATCGTGTGCATATTCGAAGTTGGGTCACACGGCCATGTAACAGGCCGTGTGTCAGACCATGTAACTAACTATTTTGGAAGACATGGTTGTGTCGCAGATTGTATCTTAGACCGTGCGAAACCTACATTTTAAAAAATTAAGGACACACAGCCGTGTAAACAGCCCGTGGGTGACACACGGACGTGTGACAGCCCGTTTCTTAGGCTGTGTGTACCAAAATGTGCCTTGAAAAACAAGTTTACCAAAAATGTTGTAACACCCCTAACCCATATCCGTCGCCGGAGTAGGGTTATGATGTATTACCGATCAATACACATCATTTAACATACATATCTAGTATATAAATCATTCATTCTCGTAAATCATTCAACACAATCACATTGTCCCTTATAAGGGGCCTACGAGGCCTTAAACATGCTTTAGAAAGGGTCTTGGACTAAACCGTTAACATATGAAAATTTTGGAAACTTAGAAAAATTTCAATCATACGAGGGCCACGAGCCCGTGTGAACAGGAAGTGTGCCTCACACGGCTCCAAACACGCCCGTGTCTCAGGCCGTATAGAAACAAGGCATACATACTGACTTGGGTCGCACGGCCAACCGCACGCCCGTGTGTCTAGCCCGTGTGTCCTTCGAAGTGGCCACACATGCCCATGTGTTAGGCCGTGTCAACCCTGTAAGGTATATTGACTTATGCAACACGGCCAAGTCACACGCACGTGTGTTAGGTCATATGCCATTTAAGGGGTATACTGACTTGTGCCACACGACCGGTCACACGCCCGTGTTTGAGACCGTGTGGAGCATACTGACTTCATTTCAATTTCAACACTAGGGGACACACGGCCGTGTAACATGACCGTATGTCACACACGGCCGAAACACACTCCCGTGTCTCTGGCTATGTGGACAAAAATAGGCCATTTACCAAGCCATTTTTGCCACTCATTTTGCATATACCTATACAAGCTCAAATGGTACCATTTTAAGACACAAATATGCAGCCAAAAATCATCAACCAATGCACAATCATACCATATTTCATTCAACCATTTCAATACTCAATTTAATGCCATTTAACTATTCACAACCTATCAACTCAACTTGCTTTAATAGACATAATTCACACACACACACACACACACACACACACACACACACACATATATATATTTCATTCAACTAAACCATTCCAACCATGCAATATCAATTCAACCATATTTACTCAATAAAGGTCAATTACCAAATTCAAAACAAAGCCATTTACACATTTATAAACATTATCAAATTCATTATCATAAGCCAACTCAAATGGCCCAAAATACATATTCATCAAACATACCAAAATGACTCAAGCCTATACTTGTCATATACCATATATATAAACTCAAAAGTACCAAATAGGTGATTGAATAGTGTGACGTAGTCTCTGACGATCCCCGAATCTGAGCTAGCTTTGAATTCACTATAAAACATGGAAGAAACAAACAAAGTAAGTTATAAAGCTTAGTAAGTTCATACTAAATATACTCAACAATTTATAATACACAAATCATCAATTTGAACTAATTAACATCTAAATCATGATGACCAACAAACCTTTCTTATACTTACTCATATGTTTATCTACAAGTTCATAACTTCATCTATTTAGATTTCATGCTTTACATGCACATACCTGTACAAATTCATAACGAACTCATACCTTTTCGTGATACTGTCACATACTCGATATCTTGCACACTAAGTGCCAAAGCATAGCCGAAGCTATTATAATCTCACACACTAAGTGCCTTACATAGTCGAAGCTATCACGGTCTTGCAACTAAGTGCCATATATAGCCGAAGCTATTCTGAATCGCACACTAAATGCTATATTTAGCCGAAGCTATCTCGAATCACACACTAAGTACTAAACACAGTCGATTTGTCGTCGAACATGATTGTAGTCTCGTATATACAATTTATGCAATATCAAAGCATTAAAAACATAATTGTAACAATTTTTATCATGTACGAACTTACCTCGGATGCTAAAATGGTGAATCGAGTCGTTTAGTAGATAACTTTAGTTTTTCCCCGATCTAGGTACGAATTCCGTTTTTCTTGATCTATATGATATCAAATTCAAATTATTCAATCACTACTTTATTCAATTTAATCTAAAACACACATTTAGTCACGTTTACACTTTTTCCCCCAAAGTTTCACATTTTTACAATTTAGTCCTTATTGCATAAAATCACAAATTAGTGAAATTCCAAATAAACCAATGCTAGCCGAATTACCATAGTGTTCCTAGCAGCCCAAAATGTAACGCCCCAAAATTTCTATTTCTATTTCTGTTAAAATAGGACACAACTATGTATCTGCTTCAGTGGCTATGTGTTCTGAATGTATGTGAGAGGTCCCAAGTTCAAGCCTTAGCTTTGGCAAATTTTGGTATTTTTCTGATATAAGCCCTATCCCTGTTCAGTGGGCTTATATTTAATTATTTATAAAACCATATCAGAATGGGCCTGCTAGTCTGGTGGTTAAGTTGTGTGTTGGTGTGTTGGAGGTCTGGAGTTCGAATCCCTGCGCAAGCGCAGGAGTTTATTTTTGCTCGTTTGACCGAAAGAGTTTCTGTCAAACAGGAATTCTAAGTAGTGGGTTAGTAGGAGAGATTTGAGGGGATATGGGAGTTATTCTGATATTATCTTTTTAAAATTTTCTCTCTCATCTCCTAAGAATTTTTTTTATGTCAATTCTCACCTCTTCCTCTTTGTTAGATTTTTGCTTCTTCTTTCCTTTCCATTATCAATTTTGTTTTTTTTTTTTTGCCAACTGTCGCACCTTCATTTTGTTATTTCGGTTTTTATCACACGTTCGAGTAAATGATGTTTTTCCTTTTCTATTACTTGCCTTGTTTCTATTGTTTGATTGAGATTATATGGTCATTTCGGCAGCAGCAAACCACGAAGGGCGTGACTTTACTTTCGCTGAATCGTAGTCAACCGTTCGGCGGGTTAGGGTAAGTGTAGAACACTCGAATTGAAGTTTTACTGGTTTTGAGATTTCGAATTATTGAGATTTAAGACTGAGTTGGGTTTTTGATTTGACGATTATAAGTTCTGGTGGTCTTAGAAGTGCTTTTTCGTCAAAAATGAACCAGGTGTGTACCCGATTACGCAGAAACCGGAGTTTCGATGAAAGTTGAAAACCTCACTATCGACGCTACACGGGGGTGTGGTTACCCGTGTGGTAGGCCGTGTGCCATAACACGGGCGTGTGATCGACGAGGCCAGGCCATGCACACAAAACACAGTCGTGTGATGGCCAGGTAGGCCGTGTGCGACCCACGGGCTAGATTGATTTGGGCCGTGTGGGCCACATAGGGGTATGGGCCCACACGGGCGTGTGGGATTTTGGGCCAAGCCGTGTGAACCACACGGCCAAGGCCAATTTGGGCCGTGTGGGCCCACACGGGCAAGCCACATGGGCGTGTGAGCCCATTTATCTGAAATGATTCCTAGGGTTGCACGGGTCGCCCAAGTCGACTGTGAACCTACTATAGGGTCGGTAAGCGTTACCTAGACCTCTAAATGCATGATCTGAGTGTATATGATGCATGATAAATTATGCATGATTACTGATGTATATATGTATATATATGACTGATGGTTGCATAAAAGCATGACTTATTGTATGTTTGCATTGTATTAGGTTGGGATGATGATATTTGGAGGAAGTGTACTAAAAGGCTATAAGTCTATTAACTGGCAGCTCAGCTGCAATATACTGAATATGTGCCGCATTCGGTACTACGTGGAGTGTAAGGATGGGTGGGTGTTTTAAACCCCACATAGAGTGTAGGGATGAATAGAGATGGTGTTTAGAGGCTGGGGGTAGGACTCTGTTCACTGATTACTGTTTACATTAATGTTATTGTGATGGGCTAAAGCCCTAATGCATATTTGATACTAAACTGAAATGGGCTAAGGCCCAAACTACTACTAAAACTATAATGGGCTTAGGCCCCAGACTGCATTTGACTGTTTATTGCTAATTGACTGTATGCATGTTTTCTGTGGGGATTACACAATGTGTTTACGTAAACTCACCCCTTCCTGTTAATATGTACAGGTAATCCCCAGACTTGACAGTTTGGTGCAGTGGAGGACTCGACGGTGGCCACACATATTTTAAATTACTTACTTTCGTTTTTGTTTATGGGGTATTGTTATGTAGTTGGACTTTATTGACTGTTTCGCTTTAACTTTGGAAATTTTAACTGCTTTTACAGACTTACAACTACAACCTTAACAAAAATATGGATTTTTCTAAAAACTAAGGTTTTCAATAAAACGAACGATTTTACTTAAAAATGAATGATGTCCAAAGCTTCCGCTAAAAAGATACGTTTGAGACAAATTAACGGACATCTGTTATTCTGAGTTAGTTAAATGTTAATAAACAGAAATGCTTTTTTTTATCGTCAACTTAGCTTTCAATTGCCCTACCAAGTGACATCGCAAGATTCGGCCATAACGTCCAGCCGGATTTGGGGGTGTTACATTTAGTGGTATCAGAGCTAGGTTGCAAAACTCGACTGTGGATTTTAGGTTTCAAAAATTGGTTTTTAAAAAATTAATCTCGAAATTATTTGAAATAATTTGACTTAGTATGTAGTACACCGAGTTTTCGACGCCGATCCTATAAGTATTCTAAAACTGTTATAGTTTAAACTAAAAATACTGTAGATAGTATATTCTAAAACTACTGTGGGCAGTACACTGTGAAAGCACTCTAGGTAATGTATACTGAAACTGTAGTAAAACTGAGATTGTAGCAAAATTGATGGAGACTGCGATTTGCGAAAATCACTCTGAATTACTGAAACTGTTTACATAAAACATCTGCTAATAAATATCGAAACTGTAACTGATTAATAAAACTGTTAATGTAGATAAAACCCTGAATCTGTGATGAGTGCACGAGGTATCCCCGGACAAGGTACTAGAGGCCGAGGTAAAGGCCGTAGAGGGGGCGAGCTGAGTCCTTTTCACTGGGCAGTATGCCAAATCTAGACACGAATGAGACACCAGTTTTGCCTGCTACTGAGATTGGGTCTCAAGATCGCATGGTTGGGGACGATGCATTGTCCCAGGCTATGCTAAAGATATTGGAGAGGGTAGCTGGGCCTAATACTGGATCTGGGGGCCGTGGGTTGATTACGGAATGACTCCGGTCCAATGGAGCTGAACTTTTTAGGGGTGTCACTAGAGTTGCCCCTAATGTGGCCGAGTATTGGATAGAGGCTACAGAGCGGATTATGGATGACTTAGATTGCACCCCTAAGCAGAAATTAAAGGGTGCGGTCTCTCTGTTGCATGACGAGGCTTATTAATGGTGGCTGATCGTTAGGGAGGGCACTCAGCCCGAACGTCTAACCTGGGAGTTCTTTAAGACTAGCTTCCATGGGAAATATGTGGGAGCCAGTTATGTGGACGCTTGTAGGAGGGAGTTTCTAAATCTTACTCAGGGGGATCGATCAGTGGCTGAGTATGAGGCCGATTTCCTAAAGCTGAGCCGCTATGCGCGAGGTATGGTGGCAGCGGAGTATGAGAGGTGTGTCTGCTTTGAGGATGACCTCAAAGATAATTTAAGAGCTCTGATAGCTCCGCAGAGGGAGCGAGATTTTTCCGTTCTGGTTGAGAAGGCGAAGACGCCGAGGATGTTAAGCGCACTGAGCGCCAAAACAGAGATAGAGAGAGGGGTAAGAATAAGAAGGATTCGGAGCCCTCGAGTTCTGTACAAAGGCCTAAGAAAAAGGCCAGACCTGATGGGCCAATTAGAGCTGGGCACCCTGTTACTGCTACTGGACTGTAGCCATGTGTCGATTGTGGTAGATGCCATCAGGGCGAGTGTTGGAGGAAGACTGGTGTGTCTGAGGTGTGGATCATTGGATTATCGCATTAGGAAGTGTCTGTTGAGAGCCGATCAGATGCAAGCTCAGGGTACTGGTATTGCCTGCCATAGAGAGTAGCACAGTAGCCACCGAGAGGCCGTGTCAGGCTAGGGGTGGTAACAGTATAGGCAGTGGTCAGAGAGCACAGGGCAGAGGTGCAGGACAGACTGAGGCGAGGTAGCCTGCTCTTGTTTATGCTGCACGGCGCCAAGAGGACAGAAATGCTCCAGACGTCATCACGGGTACGTTCTTAATTTTTGATGTACCCTATTTTGCTCTGATAGACATAGGATCTACTCACTCCTACATAGCCTGTTGGAACAATGATAATGTGCAAGTGTACACAATCACAACAAGTATTAAAATGACAAGTAAATGTCGAGCTATCGTACGCACAGGGACTGTAAAAGAATTATTTATGAAAGTAATTTTAAACACTTTGGTGAAGGAAAAATATTTAGATTTGAGAAATGATTAAAAACTAGAAAACAAAGTAAAATAAAATAAAATAAAATGCACAATTTCAAAAGCTGATTTTAATCAATATGATATAACTGTGTTGGATTAATTATACTTCCTCACCTTAGAATTATTAAACTTATGCTTATACTTGTAACGAATAAATCACAGCAACTCGGTAATTTGCTAACTTATGAACATATTTACAAATAAAAAATCCATTCATCTCTTACACATATTTCTAGGTCAATTCAACTGATTAAACAGATTTATAAAGGTAAACATGTTATTGCACATACACACTTATTAAATTAAACAATCTCTCGCATATTCCTATGTCGATTCAAACAATTAATTCAACCTAATAAGCATATAAAAGACTATGTGAGGTAACAAAGTATCCTTACCTTGAAACAGTTTAATCACAATAATCTTGCAAGTTATGCAAGGCATGTGTATCGCCAAATACAATGCTAATCTAATCTTCAGCTACCTTAGAAGAATTAAACATGCACTGATTAAGTACTTGTCCATTAATTACAATTTCAGTGCGTTTAAATAATTAATTCTTTAGTTATCTAAACTATTATAATGCCAGAATAACTTAGGCATGATTTTACTTAATCAAGCATTTTACCGAGGCCTATAACAACATAAACATAAATTTAATAAATTAAGAGGACGAAATGCAATCAACCCAACACGAATTAAATTCAAGCTAAGCTAATTAAATTAACCATTCCAACAACATAAATATTCATAGATATGTTCATCATAAAAACAACAAAAAATCAAGAGATAGGGAACAAGAATCAAATCCGGTGGTTTTTTGTGGCTTGACTAGGTTGCTCCGTTCTTCCTTCTTTGTTGTCCTCGCCGATCAAGGCTGCTATGAATACTCAATTGTTGCTCCAAAATGGCTGAAGAAGACCCCTTTCCCAAGAGGAGAAATCGGCACAAGAGCAAGGAACTTTGAATGGGAAAATGAGAGAAAATGTGAGAGAGGGGAGAAGAGTTGTGAGAGAAGAGATATGAATGAGGGATGCTTTGAATGGGCAGGAAAGGGGGGTTTATATAGCTGAGGATGGCTGCTAAAAATAGCAAATTTCAGCAGCCAAAGAGTCCCCTCATGGCCGGCCATCCTACATGGCAAAGTTGAGACTTTCAACTTTGTTAAAATTAGCCTGGGGCAAATCCGTAAAGCCTTAATTTAAGGTAGGGTTTGAATGTAATTTGGAAGTCTTCCAAAGTTATTTTTGCAAGCTCATTTAATCAGCTAAAATGCTGATTTTGGTCAGCATTTGAACGGTTCTGGGCTACCCAATTGGTGGCTGGTTCGATTCGCTCAATTTGGTTCAACTGGTGCGGTTCAACTGGGCCCTTTTTCCATAATTAATTAAAATTAATTTATTTAACCCAAATTAAATTAGGAATAAATTAAAATTAATTATATTACGAATTAATACACCTATTTGGAGTGTCTTAGGCTGGAAATTATTTTTCCTTGTTACTTCGAATTGCTTCTCGGTTTTGTTCTTCTAACGGTGTCTACCGGGTCAATTTTCGCCCTTTGTATGAATCTGTCAAAAATTCACTAAAAATAATTGTAAAATTGACTAAAAATTAACATGTTCAAATTTTTAATACAATTTAATTATTTTATAAAAATTAATTATTTTATGACAAAAATTCTATCAAAAATGCATGATTTTAAGTAAAATTAGGTATGAAAATGTATATAAATCTTTGTGTTTTCACACCCCCAAACTTAAATCATTGCTCGTCCCGAGTAATGCACAAATTTCAATAAGAATTTCTCGGAAACACTTTTGAAAAACTCCTTCAGAACAACTTTCTTCTCAAAATTATGAATTTAATATACTTAGGCTCAAAAATAAGAAATTTGATAATTATGCTACTTAAGTATACATATCATTCAAATTACGTCCAACAACTATTATAATAGCAAAATTAGACTAAATGCCTCTGTAACAAAGACATGTTAACCCTTACCAATTTGATTTTTTTATTCCCTTACTCATGACTAAGCTGCAATCATTAAGTTTAACTTATGTCTTCATATGTTGATCTTAGCAATTTCTCTCCACTAATGTAGGTAGCGTAGAAACTTGAATCAATAGGTCTTTATTAAGGTTGTAACGTGGCTAGGCTATAGGTAGGTAAAAGATAGACAATTTTTGGCTTAAAAACCCTAGACTCAGTGTAAAATCAAACCTTCGGAATTTTTACCTTCGATACACCAACTTATTTTACTTTCACATGCTCTTTTGTACATCTCTTTTCTTTTGAGTACATGTGTTTTTTTTTTTGAATTCAAATACGAGCACGTGCTTCATGTACTACAATTTTCGAGCAATTGATACTTCTTTTCAATTCCCCCAAACTTATTTTCAAACGATATTCTGAATAGTACTGAGTACCCCCAAACTTATTTTCAAACGATATTCTGAATAGTACTGAGTATAGTGTTTGGGACAATTTTAAAGATAATGAAGAGAAAAGTGATGGCTAAATATTGCAAAGGTCTAAATAAAACTAGGCCATATAGTCTCAAAGTTGGGTTTTAAAGGATAATTTTATCATGATCGGCTTGAAAGGCTCAAACGGTCCAAACAATAAATGCCTAAATCATTTTCAATATTCCATGCTTCCTAGGATTTCGCCTCAAGAAATTACTAAGTCAATTCTAAAGACTTAACTTTCATGCATGCCTAATTTTTTTTCGTAGGGAACTAAAAATTTTATGGTACGAATTTGCATGCTTTATTAAAAATACATTCATATCATTATTAAGCTAACATAATAACTTATTGAAATAATAGAACTTTATCAATACTGAAGTTTAGCATACTTAACAAAATTTCAACTTATTGAACAAAATATATCCTAATCATAATTAAAAGAAAATTTTATTCTGAGTGGAATTAATTCAAATTTTTGGTCCCCCCTACTTAAAGTGAACAATGTCCTCATTGTTTAAAGTGAATAGATACTATACACCAGGTAGGATTTTAGAAAAGAGGAGGTGAGTCAAATTGACTGCTTAAGTACCAAGCTCTCTCTAAATCCAATCCTAGACATGTATATACCTATTGCCACTCTTTAGCCTTTGTGACTTGTTTAGATCTTATTCATGATTCCTATCTCTTGTTTTATTGTGCAAAAATCAAAATTCCTAATTAACATAATCCTAAAATAAAATAAAAATAAAATAAAGTTGAGGTCTTCCTTTTTTTATTTGTTTGCCGATCCTTTCGAATTCGACTCATCTTTTGCTCCATCATTATTGCCTTTGCATGAATTGCTTTGCTCCCTCTTTGATAATGAACTCCATGGTTCAAATATGAAATCTGGAAACTCAGGTACAAAAATAAATGGGTCATTATAAATTTTCCTAAGGGCACTCCTCATCGAGTCATCCATTATTTTTGAGTATCTCCAGTAGGCTTGTTGCTGCCATTGCATGTGTTGCATTAAGTCCATCAGCTTTGACAGCTCATCACGAAGATCTGGGCTAGGCGGTGGAGCTCCAAACATTGAGGTTTTGATATCAGGTTCAGCTTCTGGTTCCATTGGTTCTACCTCATTAGGGGCTTCAGTTGATTGCTCTAGCGGGATCTCTGTGGGGTCATCTTCTGCTTCTTCGAGATCCTCACTCTCTTCAACTCGTTGCTATATAATAGAATCTCCAGCTACTCGGTAGAGGTCCCAATCGGTGATTGTGCCCTGACTATACCCTATCTTCTTTACGTTCACAAGAATTTTTGCTTTTAAGCATAGAATTGTTATCGTAAAGGGGAAATAGGCTGGGCCGGAACGTCTAACTTCGCAAGTGGTGTCAAATATTCTTTTCGACATGTGTGGATTCCTTGCTTTGACACAATCCGCTTAAAACCTGGAACTGTAAGTTCCTCGAGAATTTCTTGCAAATTTTCAGGCTTAATGTTGCTCAACAAAGAAGAATATTCATCATTTTCGAAACAAGTAATTCAAAGAACTCATTAATAGCATTTGAATTTATTGGTACCTTGATTCCGCGAACTGGAACTTCGGTCAATTTGCTTGAGGTTAAGTTCGCATAGAATTCACGAACTAGTTCCTCATCCACAGTTGGTCTCTTTTCACAAAACAATTCCCAATTGAGGGCTTCAGTAACTTGACGAATACATGCCATAAAGTCTTTGTAGTTGCTTTCCTTCAATGTGAAGCCTTTCTTTGGATGCATCTGTTGATTTTTGAAGATACTTTCGTATCTTACTTTGGCTTCTTCACAGTGGAACTTATTTTGCATTTCATCGATTTGGGCGGAGGCACGAGTTCTCTTACGAGGCATGATTAACCTAAACATAAGATGGGAAAATCTATTTTCTCAAAAATTTAATTAATAAAAATTATTAATAATTTAATAATTTGAAAAATTAAATAACTGAATAAAATTAAAATTCAATAGAAAATTCGGTCTTACCACCCCTTTTTAAGAACTCCTAAAAAAAATAATTAAAAGCAAAAGAGGTCGATTTAAGGTAGGTTGGAGGATTTGGCTAAGGATGGGTGAAGGTGTGTGCCGCAGAAGTGTTGGAAGGCTGCTAGGTGTGCGGGCGGATGGGTGCAGAAATAGGCAGCAATGCGCAGCTGGGGTTGCGCGCAAGCAGCAGTGTGTGGGACCTTCGGCAATAAGGCTTGATGCACTGGGACGTGCGCAGGTGTGGCGCACAGGAGCAGGACACGGCCTGGGCAATTGCTAGGGCTGGGGCGTGCGGCGTGCTGAGGCTGCTAGCCAAGCAATGTGCGATTGAGGCTTGCGGCACTTAAGGGACTTGGTGCTTTGGGGTTTTGAGTGATGAATGAATGGGGGGAAGTAAGGGTGGAATTTATAGTGGGAGAAGTAGGAATTTGAGTAGAATTCTTAGAGAAATTTAATAATTTAAATATTCTAAGTCTAGTCCTACTCAAAGTTAACAACAATTAATAATTAAATATATGCATATGAAATTATCAATTGCTATTAAATTATTAAAACAAGAATAAAATATGATTAAAATTAAACTAATCCTAATTCTATGCTAAGTTGATAAAAAATAATATATAAATTAAGAGATATAATTATATATTAAAGTTTATCATATTTATATAAATATATATATTAAGTAAAAATATTTATTTTAGGTGCCTTTTGAAAATATTTACAAAAAGAGGCACCTAGTTTATATTATTTACGAAATTAGCAACCAAATTTTAAAAATAATTCAATTAAGTCCCTAGACTTAATGAAAAATTGTAATTGAGTAGTAATTTAAAACTTGGATCACAATTTGACCCTTTTATTTGAAAAATTAAAAATTTATTTTGTCATTCAAGGAATAATTTCTCGAAAAATTATGTAAAAATCAATTCCCAGGAAGATTGGAGGGGTCACAAGCGGTCCCGCTTAAGTTTCAATCTCCTAGACAGAATTTATTTAAACATAATAAACCGAAAAATATACCCTAAATAATTTATTAAAAACAAGAAAATTTAAATATCTGATAAACTGAACAAGATTTGATCCCGTTCAGGTTTTTCTCCGTAGTAATGTTTCAAACGCTGAGCATTGACTTGAAAATTACCTCCCTTACCTTGGAGTTCAACAACTCCATATGGATAGACGCGATGAATCGTAAATGGACCGGACCAACGTGATTTTAACTTACCTAGGAAGAACTTCAATCTGGAATTAAATAACATGATTTGCTGACCTCCTTCAAATTCTCTAACTCGAATGTGCTTGTCATGCCATTTCTTGAGTCTTTCTTTGAGTAATTTGGCATTTTCGCATGAGAACATTCGAAATTCCTCTAGCTCGTTGAGTTGGAGCATCCATTTCTCTCTAGCAAGCTTAAGATCCAAGTTGAGTCGTCGAAGAGCCCAATAAGCTTTGTGCTCTAACTCCAGAGGTAGATGATAGGCTTTCCCAAAGACCAACCTATACAGTGACATTCCTAAAGGTGTCTTGTATGATGTTCTGTAAGCCCATAAAGCATCATCTAGTCTCTTGGACCAATCTCGTCGGTTCGGGCAAACTACCTTCTCAAGTATGCCTTTGATCTCTTTATTCGCCAGCTCAGCTTGCCCATTCGTCTGTGGATGGTAAG
Source organism: Gossypium australe (assembly GCA_005393395.2). Classification (NCBI taxonomy): domain Eukaryota; kingdom Viridiplantae; phylum Streptophyta; class Magnoliopsida; order Malvales; family Malvaceae; genus Gossypium; species Gossypium australe. The sequence goes on along the minus strand of CM016619.1, from coordinate 100,578,034 downwards.
CTGTAGCAACCTTATGTTTCACTCTATGTTTATCTAACAACCATTTTAACCACTTGTTTACAAAATGGGTCCCTTCATCGCTGATAATAGCTCTTGGGGTTTCAAACCTTGTGAACACGTGTTTCTGCAAGAACTTCATCACAACCTTAGCATCGTTCGTCGGATAAGCTTCAGCCTCGACCCACTTGGACACATAATCTACTGCTACCAATATGTACCTGTGACCAGAAGACAGAGGGAAAGGACCAAGAAAGTCAATACCCCAAACATCGAACTATTCTACCTCAATGATATTTTTTCGAGGCATCTCATTTCTGTTGGTGACATTTCCAACCCTCTGACATCGATCACAACTCTTTACGTAAGCGTATGCATCCTTGAATAGTGTGGGCCAAAAGAATCCTGCTTGTAATACTTTGGCCGCAGTGTGAGTACCTCCGAAGTGTCCCCCACTCGGAGCTGAGTGACAGTGGTATAAAATCTTCAGTGTTTCATCTTCTGCCATACATCTCTTGATCATTTGACCTGCACACTTTTTAAACAAATATGGCTCTTCCCAAAAATAGTACTTCGCATCGTGAAGAAACTTTTTCCTTTGTTGATACGTTTTATCAATCGGCATCAAACCACAAGCTAAATAGTTAGCAATATCAGCAAACCAAGGAATATTATGGACATGATTTACCTTCAGTATATGTTCATCTGGAAATGTCTCCTGAACCGGTACAAGTGGAGAATTTCCCTCTTGCGGCTCCAATCTGGACAAGTGATCTGCTACTTGGTTTTCTACTCCCTTTCGATCTTGAATTTCTAAGTCGAACTCTTGAAGTAGAAGTACCCATTGGATCAATCTCGGCTTAGCGTCTTTCTTGGCCAGTAAATATTTAATTGCCGAGTGGTCTGTATAAACAGTCACTTTGGTACCTACAAGATATGATCGAAACTTGTCGAAAGCAGATACAATAGCAAGTAACTCTTTTTTTGTTACCGTATAATTCAGTTGTGCTCCTGTTAGAGTCCAACTTGCGTAGTAGATGGGGTGAAAAACTTTGTTCCTTCGCTGGCCCATGACAGCTCCAATTGCGAAGTCACTTGCATCACACATCAATTCGAATGGCAGATCCCAATCTAGTGTGACAATGATAGGTTCCGTAACTAATCGATTCTTCAACTCCTTGAATGCTCTTAAACATTCATCATCAAACTTGAATGTCGCGTCCTTCTCCAATAATTTTCACAAAGGTTTTGCAATTTTGGAGAAGTCTTTGATAAATCTACGGTAAAAACTGGTGTGGCCCAAGAAACTCCTAACACCCTTTACAGATGTTGGAGGTAAGGGTTTCTCAATAACATCTACCTTTGCTTTGTCTACCTCGATTCCATGTCTCGATACCCAATGCCCTAGAACAATCCCTTCTTGTACCATGAAATGGAACTTTTCCTAGTTGAGTACTAGGTTTGTTTCTTCACATCATCTTAGTACCTTAGCTAGATTGGCTAAACAATCATCATAAGTGTCTCCAAATACTGAAAAGTCATCCGTAAAAACTTCCAGACACTTCTCAACCATGTCAGTAAAAATTGACATCATACATCTTTGAAATGTAGCAGGTGCATTACATAAACCAAATGGCATGCGCCTAAATGCAAACATACCGTACGGGCAGGTGAATGTCGTCTTGTGTTGATCTTCTAGTGCTACTGTAATCCGATTATACCCTGAGTATCCATCTAGAAAACAGTAATAGTCTCACCCTGCGAGTCTATCAAGCATCTGGTCTAAGAACGGCAAAGGAAAGTGATCTTTCCTAGTCGCCTTGTTCAGCTTTCGGTAATCAATGCAAATTTTCCATCCCGTAATCGTTCTGGTCGGTATTAACTCGTTCTTCTCGTTCTCAATGACCGTGATACCTCCTTTTTTCGGCACGCACTGGACCGGACTTACCCATGAACTATCTGAAATGGGGTAAATTATACCCGCATCCAACCACATGATAATTTCCTTCTTTACTACATCCTTCATGATAGGGTTCAGTCTCCGTTGTCCATCAATCGTTCCTCTCTCGCCATCTTCTAATATGATCTTGTGCATGGATACAGATGGGCTAATACCGCGAATATCGGCTATGGTCCATCCGATAGCCTTCTTGAATTATTTCAAAACTATGATAAGTTTCTCTTCTTGTTCAGTAGTTAATTCTACTGAAACAATCACAGGTAGAGTAGAAGTGTTACCTAAATAAACATATTTTAAGTGTGTAGGTAATACCTTGAGTTCTAACTCAGGTGGCTCCTCGATTGATGCTTTTGGCTAGGTGTAATCCCTTTTCTCTAATTCCAAAGATTCAAAACGGGATTGCTGATTAAATCCCTTTTGATTAGCTTCTAGAAGAGCTAAGTATTCATTCTCCAATTCATCATTTAGAGGGTCTGATGTCAGAATTTGTTCCAACGGATCCTCAACATAGTTGAGTTCCTTCTCCACTATTAATTCCTCTAAATCAGATACTGCAAAACAATCATCAATTGTGTCATAAAATCACATTAACATAAAAACATTAAATGTTACCTGATCCTTCTAAACACACATAGTCAGCTCGTCCTTCTGCACATCAATAAGGGTCCTTCCAGTTGCTAAGAATGGTCTTCCTAGGATAATTGGCACTTCTTTGTCTGCTTCAATGTATAGAATTACAAAGTCAGTAGGAAAGATAAATTTATCTACACGTACCAATACATCTTCAATTTTTCCTTCTGGATGCACTAAGGATCGATCTGCTAGTTGAAGTGTAACCGTAATAGGTCTAACTTCACCTATCCCCAACTTTCTAAATATTGACATAGGCATCAAGTTAATACTCGCACCTAAGTCACATAATGCCTTACCACAATAGGTTGCTCCAATATTGCATGGTATGGTAAAATATCCAGGATCCTTCAATTTTGGGGGTAGTTTGTCCTAAAGATATGCACTGCATTCCTTCGTCAGGGCTACCGTCTCAAATTCTCCAAGTCTTCATTTGTTAAACAGGATATCTTTCATGAACTTGGCATAATTCGGCATTTGCTCAAGTGCTTCAACCAACGGGATGTTGATGTGAAGTTGCTTAAGTATGTCAAGGAACTTCTTGAATTGAATCTCCTGACTCTTCTTCTAAAATCTTTGAGGGTAAGGTGGTGATGGTTTCTTTACTGGAACTGGTAATGGTTGATTCATCTTCTATGGTAATTTTGCATCTAACGAAGTTGTTAGTTGATCAGATTTAGCTGGTTCTGAGGTTACCTTATCGGGTTTTACAGATTCTAGTTCTTGTGAAACTAAAATTTCAACACTCGGTTGTACTTCCTCTGAGTTTTGAGCATCAGCTTGCTCCTTTTCAGCTTCAATGGTATTAGGCTCTACCGTCTTTCCACTCCTCAATGTCAGCGCTTTGCAGTGCTCCTTTCCTGGATTTCTCGGATTTGCCGTATCACTAGGTAAGGTACCCTATGGTCGGTTCCTAAGTTCAATTGCAAGCTGGCCCATTTGGTTTTCTAGATTATTCAATGTAGCTGCTTGGCTTTGGATTAAGGCATTATTCTTTGCCATGTATGCCTTCAGCAAACTCTCTAAGCTATTGGATGTTTCAGCTTAAACTGGTTTATGAACTTGTTGATGGAAACTAGGCAGCTGGGTTGGTCTGGGTTGGGTATAAATGTTACTGGTTCCAGCCCCTTGGTTACTCCAGGAAAAATTTGGGTGGTTTTTCCACGATGGGTTATAGAAATTGGATTGCAGCCTTTGCCTTCCTCGATTTTGGTTCTAATTACCCATATAGTATACAGATTCTGGGTTCGACGGACATTCTTAAAACAAATGTCCTTCCCCACAATATACACAGGCTATATTCTCAAATTGATTAGGCGGTTGTGCTGCAAAACCATTAGACCCATTAGTAGTAAGATTTTTAAGCATTGAGGATATTGATGACACCTGAGATGCGAGTGCAGTAAGAGCATCTACTTCATGTATTCCAGCGACTCGTCTTCCTGACGCTGCTCGACTGGTTGGCCATTGATAGTTGTTGCTGGCTATCCTCTCGATAATTTCATAAGCCTCATTATAAAACTTAGAAAGGAGAACACCATTAGCAGAAGCGTCCACTACCATCCTCGTGTGAGCGTTGAGACCATTGTAAAACGTCTCAAGTTGGATGCAATGTGGAATTCCATGACAAGGGCACTTTCGTAATAACTCTTTAAATCTTTCCCATGCCTCATACAAGGATTCATCATCGATTTGTTGGAAGGCAGTGATCTCGTTCCTCAACTTAGCATTTTTTCTAGGCGGGAAATACTTCATAAGAAATCTCTCTGCTAACTCTTGCCATGTGGAAATTGAGTTCGGTGGCAATGAGTTCAACCAGACTCGAGCTCTATCCCTTAGCGAATATGGGAATAACTTCAATCGTAATGCATCTTCGGGTACTCCGGCTAATTTGAAAGAGTCACTCACCTCCATGAATAGTCTCAAGTGCAGATAAGGGTCTTCGGTAGGCATTCCACTGAATTGGCCCACTGTCTGAAGCATCTGGAACATGACTGGCTTCAGCTCAAATTGTTGTGCCTCGATTTCGGGTCTTCTAATACCCAGATTAAGATCATTGAACACTGGCACGACATATTGTCTTAAGGCTCTATCCCTATCATCAGCAATAAGGGTAGGATTTTAAGCAAGGTTTGCTCCATTTTCTTGATTCATATTCTCGAAATTCATCTTTTCGATCCTCCTTTGATTTGCTTGTCTTCTACGTTGTCGAAAGGTTCGTTCTATCTCAGGGTCTACAGGGAGTAAATCGATAATTCGGTCAACACTCATAAACACCTGAAATATTCACAGAAAAATTAATTAAGTTAAAAATTAAACAGAAAATTAAATCAAAATGTAGGACTAACAAATTCACAAATAATGGCTTTTGAAAAACAGTCCCCAGCAACGGCGCCAAAAACTTGGAACAATGGAAATGTGCAAGTGTACACAATCGCAACAAGTGATAAAGTGACAAGTAAATTTCGAGTTATCGTACCCACAAGGACTGTAAAAGAATTATTTATGAAAGTAATTTTAAACACTTTGGTGAAGGAAAAATATTTAGATTTGAGAAATAATTAAAAAGTAGAAAACAAAGTAAAATAAAATAAAATAAAATGCACGATTTCAAAAGCTGATTTTAATCAAGATGACATAATTGTGTTGGATTAATTATACTTCCTCACCTTAGAATTATTAAACTTATGCTTATACTTGTCACGAATAAATCACGGCAACTCGGTAATTTGCTAACTTATGAACATATTTACAAATAAAAAATCCATTCATCTCTTGTACATATTTCTATGTCAATTCGACCAATTAAACAAGTTTATAAAGGTAAACATGTTATTGCACATACATACTTATTAACTTAAACAATCTCTCGCATATTCCTATGTCGATTCAAACGATTAATTCAACCTAATAAGCATATAAAAGACTATGTGAGGTAACAAAGTATCCTTACCTTGAAATAGTTTAATCACAATAATCTTGCAAGTTATGCAAGGCATGTGTATCGCCAAATACAATGCTAATCTAATCTTCAGCTACCTTAGAAGAATTAAACATGCACTGATTAAGTACTGTGTCCATTAATTACAATTTCAATGCGTTTAAATAATTTTCTTTAGTTATCTAAACAATTATAATGCCAAAACAACTTAGGCATGATTTTACTTAATCAAGCATTTTACCAAGGCCTATAACAGCATAAACATAAATTTTATAAATCAAGAGGACGAAATGCAATCAACCCAACACGAATTAAATTCAATCTAAGCTGATTAAATTAACCACTCCAACAACATAAATATTCATAGATATGTTCATCATAAAAACAACAAAATTCAAGAGATAGGGAACAAGAATCAAATTTGGTGGTTTTTCGCGGCTTGACTAGGTTGCTCCGTTCTTCCTTCTTTGTTGTCCTTGCCGATCAAGGCTGCTATGAATACTCGATTGATACTCCAAAATGGCTGAAGAAGACCCCTTTCCCAAGAGGAGAAATCGGCACAAGAGCAAGGAACTTTGAATGGGAAAATGAGAGAAAAAGTAAGAGAGGAGAGAAGAGTTGTGAGAGAAGAGATGTGAATGAGGGATGCTTTGAATGGGCAGCAAAGGAGGGTTTATATAGCTGAGGATGGCTGCTAAAAATAGCAAATTTCAGCAGCCAAAGATCCCCCTCATGGCCGGCCATCCTACATGGCAAAGTTGAGACTTTCAACTTTGCTAAAATTAACCTGGGGCAAATCCGTAAAGCCTTAATTTAAGGTGGGGTTTTAATGCAATTTGGAAGTCTTCCAAGGGCCTTTTTGCAAGCTCATTTAATCAGCTAAAATGATTATTTGGTTCAACATTTGAACTGTTCTGGGCTGCCCAATTGGTGGCTGATTCGGTTCGCTCAATTTGGTTCAACTTGGGCAGTTCAACTGGGCCCTTTTTCCGTAATTAATTAAAATTAATTTATTTAACCCAAATGAAATTGGGAATAAATTAAAATTAATTATATTACGAATTAATACACCTATTTGGACAGTCTTAGGCTGGAAATTATTTTGCCTTGTTACTTCGAATTGGTTCTCGGTTTTGTTCTTCTAACGGTGTCTGCTGGGTCAATTTTCGCCCTTTATACGAATCTGTCAAAAATAATCAAGATTCACTAAAAATAATTGTAAAATTGACTAAAAATTAATGTGTTCAAATTTTTAATACAATTTAATTATTATATAAAAATTAATTATTTTATGACAAAAAATCTATCGAAAATGCATGATTTTAAGTAAAATTAGGTACGAAAAAGTATATAAATCTTTGTGTTTCACCTGTTCTGCTTCTGAAAATCTAGGGTTATCGTTTGAGAACACTATGGGTTAGGTCACTGTACTGAGTCCGTTTGGGCAATCTATTCGGGTTTGCAAATTGTATAGAGATGTTCTGCTAGAGGTGCAAGGATCGGTATTTCTGGCTAATCTGATAGAGCTTTCATGTGTGGAGTTTGACCTGATTCTGGGTATGGACTGGTTGGTCAAGCACCGTGTTAGTCTCGACTGTGAGACTAAGAGGGTCATTTTGAGAACTAAGGAGGATAATGAGGTAGTAATGATTAGGGAATGTCAGAATTATTTAACGAACGTGATCTCTGTACTGGTAGCTGAGAAACTAGCTCGAAAGAGATGTGAGGCGTATTTGGCTTATGTAAGTGTTTCAGCTTCTAGGGACTCTACGGTAAAGGATATCCACACTGTAAGGGATTTTCCAGACGTCTTCCCTGAGGAGATATCTGGTTTACCTCCAAATTGTGAAGTGGAGTTTGGGATTGAGCTTCTTTCGGGTACAGCTCCGGTGTCTATCGCTCCTTATCAAATGGCACCAAAGGAGCTTACGGAGCTTAAGGCTTAGATTCAGGAGTTGTTGGATCGTGGGTTCATCCGCCCTAGTGTGTCTCCGTTGGGAGCATCGATACTGTTTGTAAAGAAAAAGGATAGGTCCATGAAGATATGTATTGACTATCGGCAACTAAATAAGTTGACTATTAAGAACAAGTAACCACTTCCGAGGATTGATGATCTGTTTGACCAGTTCCGAGGGGCATCTGTGTTCTCCAAGATTGACTTGCATTCTAGGTATCATCGGTTGGGGGTTAAGGAGACTGATGTACATAAAATGACATTTAGGACTCGATATGGTCACTACGAATTCCTAGTGATGCCATTTGGACTGACTAATGCACCGGCAGCTTTCATGGATCTGATGAATCAAGTTTTTCAGCCCTATCTGGATCAGTTTTTGGTGGTGTTCATCGAAAACATATTGGTTTATTTGAGGACTGAGGATGAGCATGATGAGCACCTCAAAGTGGTTATTCCGACTTTGAGGGAAAAACAGCTCTATGCTAATCAGCAAGTGCGAGTTCTGGTTACGTGAAGTAACTTTTTTGGGTTATGTGGTTTTTGCCGAGGGGATTCAAGTCGATCCTCGGAAGATTGAGGCTATATTAGATTGGAAGAAACCTAAGAATGCATTTGAAATCCACAGCTTTTTGGGGTTGGCAGGTTATTACCGACGGTTTGTGGAAGGTTTCTCACTGATTGCAGCACCCTTAACTAAGCTACTACGTAAGGGTGTACAATTTGTCTGGTCTGGGGTGCAGTAAGAGAGCTTCGAGAAGCTTAAAACAGTTCTGACTCAGGCTCCTATTCTGATACAGCCTGAACCAAGAAAGGAGTTCACGGTTTATAGTGATGCATCACATGTCGGTTTGGATTTGTGTTGATGCAGGATGGTAAGGTGGTAGCATATGCGTCTCGTCAGCTTAAGACGCATGAGGTGAACTACCCGACGCACGATTTGGAATTGGCCGTCGTAGTCTTTGCTTTGAAAATCTGGAGGCACTATCTGTATGGTGAGAAGTGTATCATCTACATTGATCACAAGAGCCTCAAGTACCTCTTTACTCAGAAGGAGCTGAATCTTAGGTAGGGTAGATGGGTTGAGCTACATAAGGATTACGACTGTACAATTGAGTACCATCCGGGCAAGGCTAATGTGGTGGCCGATGCACTGAGCCGTAGGGCTATGACTGATCTGAGGGTGATGTTTGCTCACCTTAGTTTGTTTGATGATGGGAGTTTGTTGGCCGAGTTGCAAGTTAAGCCGACTTGGATTGAGCAAATTCGGGATAAGTAGATAGGGGATGAGTCTCTAAGCTTGAGGTTTTGATAGATTGAGGGTGGTACTGCAATAGACTTTGGGTTGAACTCTAAGGGTGTGTTGTGTTTCCGAGGCCGGGTATGTGTGCCGAATGATTTTGATGTCAGACAGTCGATTCTGAGGGAAGCACATAGTAGCCCTTATACTATGCATCCCGGCAGTAATAAGATGTACCAAGATCTTCGAGAACTGTACTGGTGGCTGGGATTGAAACGGGAAGTTACTGATTTTGTGGCACGATGTCTGACATGTCAGCAGGTTAAGGTTGAGCATAAGTTACCTTCGAGTTTGCTGCAGCCAGTTAAGATCCCGCTATGAAAGTGGGAACGAGTAGCGATGGACTTTGTTAGTAGGTTGCCTCTACCACCCACTAAGAAGGATTCTATCTGGGTCATCGTAGATCAATTGACCAAGTCTGGCACTTCATCTTGGTTAATACCGACTATTCATTACAGAAGTTGGCGAAGCTTTACATTTCTGAGATAATGAGACTGCATGGGGTACCGGTCTCAATCATTTCTGATAGGGATACTCCCTTCACGTCTCGGTTCTAGAAAAAGTTACATGAGGCTCTGGGTTCGAGATTGGACTTCAGTACTGTGTTCCATCCTCAGATCGATGGTCAACCTGAGAGAGTGATTTAGATACTGGAGGATATGTTGAGGCGTTACTGCTCCGATCCAACTCATATGGTCCCTGTTGAGGAGATTGAGGTTAGGCCAAATTGACCTTTGAGGAGGAGCCAATTCAGATTTTGGATCACGATGTAAAGGTTATTCGGAAGAAGTCTATCCCTTTGGTGAAGGTGCTATGGCGGAATCATAGCACTAAGGAGGCCACGTGGGAGTCTGAGGATGCGATGCGTCAGCAGTATCCTCATCTGTTCTAATTAGGTAAATTTCGAGGCCGAAATTTTCTTTTAGGGGGTAGAGTTGTAACACCCTAAAATTTCTATTTTTGTTTCTATTAAAATAAGATACAACTGTGTATCTGCTTCAGTGGCTATGTGTTCTGGATGTGTGTGTGTGAGGTCCCAAGTTCAAGCCTTAGCTTTGGCAAATTTTGGTACTTTTCTTATATAAGCCATATCCCTGTTCAGTGGGCTTATATTTAATTATTCATAAAACCATATCAGAATGGGCCTGCTAGTCTGGTGGTTAAGTTGTGTGTTGGTGTGTTGGAGGTCTGGAGTTTGAATCCCTGCGCAAGCGCGGGAGTTTATTTTTGCTTGTTTGACCGAGAGAGTTTCGGTCAAACAGGAATTCTGAGTAGTGGGTTAGTGGGAGAGATTTGAGGGGATATGGGAGTTATTCTGATATTATCTTTTCGAAATTTTTTCTGTCATCTCCCAAGAATTTTTCTAACGTCAATTCTCCCCTCTTCTCTTCTGTCGGATTTTTGCTTCTTCTTTCCTTTCCATTGTCAATTTTGTTTTCTTTTTGTCGACTGTCGTACCTTCGTTTTGTTATTTCGGTTTTTATCACACGTTCAGGTAAGTGATGTTTTTCCTTTTCTGTAACTTGCGTTGTTTCCATCGTTTGATTGGAATTATATGTTCATTTTGCCAGCAGCAAATTGTGAAGGGCGTGACTTTGTTCTTGTTGAATTGTAGTCAACCGTTCAGCGGGTTAGGGTAAGTGTAGAACACTCGAATCGAAGTTTTGTTGGTTTCGAGATTTTGAATTATTGAGATTTAAGACTAAGTTGGGTTTTTTATTTGACGATTATAGGTTCTGGTGGTCTTAGAAGTCTTTTTTTGTCAAAAATGAATCAGGTGTGTACCTGATTACGCAGAAACTAGGGTTTCGGTGAAAGTCAAAAACCCCACTGTCGACGCCACATGGGAGTGTGGTTGCCCGTGTGGTAGGCCGTGTGACATAACACGGGCGTGTGATCGACGAGGCCAGACCGTGCTCACAAGACACGGCCGTGTGATGGCCAGGTAGGCCGTGTGTGACACACGGGCGTATGGGCCCACACAGGTAATCCACATGAAGTGTAGGGATGGACGGAGATGGTGTATAAAGGCTGGTGGGTAGGACTCTGTTCACTGATTACTCTTTGCATTACTGTTACTGTGATGGGCCAAATCCCTAATGCATATCTGATACTGAATTGAAATGGGCTAAGGCCCAAACTACTACTAAAACTGTAATGGGCTTAGGCCCCATATTACATTTGACTGTTTACTGCTAATTGACTATATGCATGTTTTCTGTGGGGATTACACACTGAGTTTACGTAAACTCACCCCTTCCTGTTAATCTGTACAGGTAATCCCCAGACTTGACGGTTTGGTGCAGCGGAGGACTCGGTCGTGGCCACACATATTTTAAATTGCTTACTTTCGTTTATGGTTTTATTTGTTTACAGGGTATTGTTATGTAGTTGGACTTTATGGACTGTTCTTTAACCTTGGAAATTTTAACTACTTTTACATACTTACAACTACAACCTTAACAAAAATACGGATTTTTATAAAAACTAAGGTTTTTCATAAAACGAACGATTTTACTTAAAAATGAATGATGTCCAAAGCTTCAGCTAAAAAGATACGTTTTAGACAAATCAACGAACATGTGTTATTCTAAGTTAGTTAAATGTTAATAAACGGAAATGTTTTTTTTTTATTGTCAACTTAGCTTTCAATCGTATCACCAGATTCAGCCATAACGCCTAGGCCGGGTATGGGGGTGTTAAACAAAATTTTCATTTATTTCACATTTCAACCACACATTTTCAACATTTCTCAATTTAGCCCCTAATTTGCATTTTCACCAAAAATCACTTAACAAAACTTATTTAACTAACATCAAACATTCATAATCTATCATCAATCATAAAAACTCATACATATTTATCAATGGCAAAATTCAAAATCTTTAACAGCTTTGCAAATTAGTCCCTGGGCTAGCTAGTACTAGCTGCAATGATCTCAAAAACATAGAAATCATCAAAAACAGAACAAAAATCGTACCTAATTGAGCATAAATAGCAAGGCTGAATGAAACCTTAAAATGAAAGCTTTTCTTCTCTTCAAAATTCGGCAGCAAGATGAAGATGACCACATTCAATTTGTTTGTTTTATCATTATTTAACTTATTAATCATTAAATTACCTTATTAACCTTTGTTATAAAATATTTAAATCACTTATTATAAGCCCATAAATGTCCATTATCAAATATACTGGTTTAATTACCATTCAAGCTCATCATACTCAAAAGCCAAAGTTATTTGACACTCTTAACTAAAAGAACAATAATTTTGCACTTTACGCAATTTAGTTCTTTTTACCGAATTAAGCATTCAAACGATAAAATTACTTCACGAAACTTTCACTCATACATGCTATCATGTTGTAGACACTTAAAATACTATTAAAATAATTTTTCGACCTCAGATTTGTGGTCCCCAAACTCTGTTCTGATTTGACCAAAAACGGGTTGTTACAAATGCTTTCTTGAGCCACAAGCATACCATTTGCTAACCTTTTTAACCTAATTAAAGAACACTAAAACGAGACTAAATCATGCTAACATAATCATATATGCAACACCTTTCCATCATTCAACCAATGTACCCTCATTGGTACCACAAAATATACATTCAAGTAAATTCATCTAATTGACATAGACTAAGCTTAAAATCTACACCATATACCTACCATTCATCCATTTCAACTTCAAATAAACACAAATCAAGTCAAGAATCATTCAACATATACCTACCATTATGTCAAACAAAGGCACCACATTTCACACACCAAATTTACACCTATTCCACATCTCAAAGTTCTAGTTTGAACCTATGTCAACCATGTCAAATAGCCATTCCAAAACATGCCATTATACCTTATAATACCTAATATCTATAAAGCATGCATAAAGTTCATCCACACATACTTATACCTATTATTCACATGCCATCATTTAATATCATTAACCACAACAAACTTAGCACAACCTAAACAAGCCAAATCATTGGAATAACCCTTTTTAACCCTATTACATGCCATTTATAACCATTAACCAAAACAACCACAACTACCAATATGACGAATGGATAGTGTGACGATGTTCCGACAAGATTCAATCGGTCGAGCTTTTCCAGTGATCTACAAAATAGAGAAAACAACTACACAAGCAATTGGTGCTTAGTAAGTTCGTATAAAGGAAACTTAAACTTACCGAACATATTAAACTAAACAACTAATCACACTTTCATCATGTCATATGCCAAACTTCCTTTCCTATACACATCAGCTCATAAGGTTAGTAAGTATAACATTACATGTAAGTTCCAAGTAAATCATGACATATACATAATAAGCATTTAAACTTTATAGATCATCCATCACATATATATCCATTACACATTCTTCTCATTTGAATCCACATAGTTAGTAGATAATAAGTAAACATAACATCTATGAAACATAGCATATACTAAGAAATGAATTCCATACGTATTTCATCCATCACATGATAAATTCTCATCCTTTTCATTTCATATATGCATATCTATCTTTTCATTTCATATGAACATTAGTGACAATAAGTTTAATTCATGCCTTTCCAATAACCTTTATTTACCCGTTGAACCATATAGAATCACATTGGACACCTAAGAATGCTCACACATAGTGTGCCTTTTCATATAACCATAACCTTTCCAATAGTGCTCACACGAGCTGTGGGTCGCAAGATGTTAGCTACACGATGCTGCTCACACGAGCTATGGAGAATCCGCAACAAATACAGGACCTCAGCCATCGGTAGGACATCCAAGACAAGCACTCAAAACCGTATAATTCCTAATGACATGTCATTTGTATCCTCAGTATTCACAAGGTTCAAACGGGACCTTTGTACATATCCAATTCTTTAAATTTCATTATATTATATCATTTCGCACATGCTTCATGAAATACACATTTTCAATATACACATCCAAACTCTTTCCTTTCATTCTATTGTACCATTCCATTACGCATTAAATGAAGTTCATATTTTTCATATATAGACTTTAATTTTAATTATCTTTACAACTGAATCCATTATACCAAAATTAATACACAACTATCAATCTAATTATACATATCACAAATATTAATTAATATTCCATCTAAAACAATAATAAAAAATTTAATCCTTATATGAACTTACCTCAATTAGAACGGTTGTTAAAACAGAGTCAACTACTAGTTTGGAACCTTAGCTTTTTCCTTGATTTAAATCCAATTGTAGCATTTATTGATCTAAATAATATAAATTCATTTAATTAAATAATTCAACTAGCTTAAAATAATTAATTCAAGCCTATAACACATTTTAATGTGAACTTACAAAATTGCCCCAATATTTTTTCTTTTATCCAATTTAGTCCTTAGACCCATAACTTGCAAATTTACCATTTTTAAAAGAGAACCCATGTTAGCCGATTTTCTTAGAGGTCCAAAACAGCCCACATCTTTCACAAATTCATATTATTTCCCTTTAATTTTACTATTTAAACAATTTAATCCCTAACATTCAAAATCACTAAAAACCACTTAACCAAATACTTACATCTAGCTATCAACTTTAATAATTCATCCATTAAAATCAAAAACACCTCAAAATCATTCATGGAAAATCTCTAAACCTTTAACAGTTTTAAAATTTTAACTCCGGGCTAGCTAGATTAAGCTTATACGAGCTCAAAAACATAAAAATCATTAAAAACGAACCTCAAAATATCACACATGCATGGGAGAGAGCTTTGCCGAACTTCTTGGTGTCAACAATGGTGTTCTAATTTTACAGTTTTGCTTTTATTTTATTACTTATTACCTATATTTACTTTATTAATAGTAAAATACATCATATGAATTGATAAATTAACAAAAATTTTCCACCAACCGTCCACTAACTATGTCATGGTATATTTACCATTTAATTCCATCATTTCACCTTTTCATAGTTATTTGATGCATTTAATTAATAGGATTTGATTTGTTTGTAGCTTTTACGATTTAGTCCTTTAAAATTAATTAACTATCTAAACATTAAAATTTCTTAACCAAATTTTAATAGAATCCTAATAGCACTCCATAAATATTAAATAAAATGTTTATGGGCTCAGTTCATAGAAATGAGGTCTCAATACCTCATTTTCCAAAACCACTTGACTTTCAAAATAAACCACTTGCACTTAAACTTTAGCTTAAACAACATAAATTATCAAATAAAAATTTATTGTAATACTATTTTTTACTCGTAAATATTAAATAATAATATTTATGGACTCACTCTTCAAATTAGTGGCCCCGAAACCACTATTTCTGACACCGCTGAAAAATGAGCTGCTACACTTTTTGAGTCATTGGTGCGATGGAGATCCGTGTATCCAATGTGTGGTGGTAGAGTCCACTTTTATGTTTCATGTTTCCAAGTTGTCAAATTATCATAAATTGATTAATATATGAAAATGTTGTGTGTAAATGTGTAACACCCCTAACCCGTCTCTATCGCCAAATTAGGGTTACGGAGTATTACAAGGCAAAACAGGATATTTCACTTCATTTCAGAACAATTAAACAAATAATTTATAAATATATAACAAGTCAAAATGAACCATTTCCATACTTTAAACACACATATAAACAAGCCTAAAACATGGCAAAACAATCAACCTAAGTGCCACCAAGGTGTCCTCATTGACACCACAATTCAATTATCAACCTCAACTCACTTGACACATCAACTAATTTGCATTCAAGTTCATAAGTTCATATATCAAACTCATGTCAAACTTATCATTTCTTCTTAATCATTAATGTAACAGGCCAATTTTATCTGGCCCAATAAACAAAACAAAAAAAATAATAGAAGTCCATTTACAAAAAAAAATGGCCCAATACATTATCCAAATTACAGTTCATAAACTTTATCTACAGTTCAAAAAACAAAATTGATACCACAGTTCATAAACTTTATCTACAGTCCGAATAAAATCAATGTATTAAACCTTATAAAAAACTGTATTAAATCAAACTGAAAATGAAACCCCGAGACTTATGATTTGTCGAGTCCAACACCTAAACTTGAGGGTTACATAAAAAGAAGGAAACTAACGGGAATGAGCTACAAAAGCTCAGTGTGAATCTTAAACAAACATAATTACTCAGAGTCAAACAGTTAACTAAATATTTACAAAACAACCCAATCGAATCGTTAACAGAAATCATATCTGATTGGCATATCGCATTTTTATAATATTTATACGTTTTCGCAATGACTAAGATCAGTACGATTCTTGATATCACATCGAATTTAACATATTAATCTACATTATCCTTAGACAGACATGCAATTCACATTAAAATGCAAAATGTCACAAAGTCCCCACGTATCCAGCCTCTACACACCATCTTCAACCAATCGTCTCACACTAAAAATAAGGTTTTTCTCAAACCTTCCATCCTCTACACACCACTATCGGGTTTTGGTGGACTCGTCCAACCAATTCACACTATGAAGAGGATATTGTCCTCGTTATTGTTATGTAGTCAAGCTACTAACAAAATTATAACGCAGTTTAACTGCCAAATCAAACTTCCTTCACTTCAAAATCGAATCCCAACCTAGAATGTAGACGTATATAGAAGTAAACATATGGATATACATAATCTGACAAGTTCATTTTCAATTACCTTATTCATTAATCATATTGATAGCTAGCTCAGATTAGCAGGAATATAGTCAGGCATTTTCATATACAATTACAAAGCAGTGGAAGCAACATTGTAAGCAATGTTTCTAATTACACAACCTTTAAGCACTCATGCAATTAATAAAGTTAAATCATACACATTCATGTATGTAAACAAATTCAAGCAAATATATCCCTTACTCGACCTCTCTTGAATAGTAATAGTTTCCCAAGCACTCATACAGAGGCTTAAATGAGTAAAGGATTACTCAAGAACTAAAATGAGTCAAATTACAAAAAGGTGATAAAAATGAAAAATAGGACCACACGACCGTGTGGGAGGGTCCAAACTGTGTAATAGGCCTACACAGTCGTGTGAATGAGATACACGCCCCTGTGACTGAAGTACATAGTCGTGTGGGTAGACTATGTAACTTTCTAATTCCGTATGATAAAATTACACAATTTTAGAAGCATTGGAAAGACGACCATGTGGTTTAATGACACGCTCGTGTGACAGTGATGCACAGTTGTATGGCTAAGACACACGCCCACGTGCAATCGACAAAAATCCCCAACAAAGGTCAGACGGCCGTATGGCCAGTCCATGTGGCACACCCCAGGCCGTCTGACTCAAAACCTTACCTAATTTCTAAGCAGTACACGGCTGTGTGGACCTCCCATGTGCGTTACATGCCCGTGTGGTTCGTAACCATCCCAAAATCTGCTGCAATTCACGAATTTCGACACCAAAATGATCTCTCAATTACATAAGTTTAAGAAACACAGCTGAAAGATGATTCCCACGCACTAACGATCAATCGAAGCACCTCAAATAGGTCGATTTGAAAACTAAATTTACAAACACACTAACCTATAAGAAAATCAATCTAAACCATATACAGAAAATCAAAGAAACTAATAACTCTTGAGAAAATAACATTTACACTTACCCGATTCGTAATTGACTAAACAAAGATCGACTTTGAAAAACAACAACTAACAATAACAATGTTGAAATCAAAAGGAAATATTGAATGACGGAAGGAAAATTTTGAAGATGTTGAAAAGAAAAATGTAGGAACCAAATGAGTCAAAACCAAGTTTGCAAAACCAAAAAGAATAGGGAAGAAAATTACGTAAGCGGAAGTGGGAGAAGTGAACAGAAATTTTAGGAGTATTTTCTTCTCAATAAAATTAAATATAATAATAAAATAATAATAATAACAACAAATTTAATAACACACTAACTCATCAGAATTTCCAGACTTGATTACCAAAAATAAATTCCTCTAAGCACACCAAGGGACTTGAACACGAGACCTAAGGCAATCTAACAATTTACCACTAAACCAACAAGCTTTTTTTGTTCCTAAAACGTAAAAACTAACTTAACAGCCCAGTCGAAACAGTGACCTAACTAATAGACCTTAATACTTCTAACCCTAATTTCAGGATGTTACATTTGAAGTATGCTCAAACTTGAGCTTTTGTACTTATCTTTTGTTTTTGCGAGATTGTGACAAGGATGAGCCTATTTGTTTAGTGGTAAGGCTTTAGCTTACCTTTAAGTCTTATATTCGAATCTTGGGTTGCGTAAGTTTGGAATATAATTTAAATTCTTTAAAATTTGGTGGGTTAAGATTTGGATTAAAATAAGATATTTTTATTTTGGAATTTATCAAAATCCCTACTTTTACTCACCTAACAAACCATCCACTTCTCCACTATTCTTTCACATTTATTTTATTTTTCCTCTCCCTGCTTTTCTTTTCATTTCTTTATTTCCTGTTGATATTTTTTTTTCATTCTTTGTTGATTTTTACTTGCTGCCATTTCATCTTTTCTTTTGTGATTGTGCTTGGTAATCGTTCTCTGATTATTTAAAACGTTGTGTAAGTTTCGCCAAACTATTTTCTATTCATCTGCCTTTTAATCGTTTCTTGATCAAGATAGGGTTGTGTTAATGTTTAACCTTCGTTCTTAGTGGGGTTAAACTTTCTTGTGTTTTGGTTAGGCGAAGGGTGCGAAAATCAAATTCCTTCAGTGAAGTAATTCTTGATTCTGATGTTGTTTTCCAAGTGGTAAGTACTCGAATCTCACTTTAGGAGCTGGAATTTTGATTAAAAGATGCTACTTTGGATGGGTCTTTAATGGTTAATTGGTGTGATTTGGTGATTTAATGTAGGATTCGTGGGTTCCCAGTTGTGTGGTCAATCAAATCTGCCATCAATTGTGTGAACTAACCCGAAAAACTCGACTGAAACTTGGAAAAATCGAAAAATAGGGGCTATTTTCGAAACTGCCCAGCGTCACATTGTCATGTGGGAAGCCGTGTGACAGACCGTGTGCACCACACGACCGTGTGGCTAGTCGTGTGCGATTACACAGGTAGGCCGTGTGGACCACATGGGCTGGCTTATTGAGTCGTGTGGCCCTTTTTGGCTAATTTAAAGGCTATTATGGGCCAATTGAGGGACTCAAAAATTAGGTCTGTGGGCATTTTTTAAGCCAAGAAAAGCGTAAGATTCAGTATGATTATACATGGGTAAGCTTAGAAAGCATGTTAAGTAAGTTTTGTTTTGTATAAAAATGTGATATGTTATGCTCTGTTAATATATATATATATATATATATATGTGTGTGTGTGTGTGTGTGTGTGTGTGTGTATATGTTTAGGTATGCATACCATACAACTTTTGAGATATGTATGTGTCGAAACCATTTTTAAAATCGGTTTTAAAACGGAGATCGACTTTAAAAACAAAATGGGAGTCGCCACCAATCCCTTTTTACTTAGGTGTGATTGGATCACCTTAAAAAATGTTTTATTTCAAAATATTGATTTTGGTCTACGAAAAAACAAGAAAACGGGTTCGGGAGTCTGTTACGTACGAGGAAGGGTTAGCTCCCTCGTAACGCCCAAAAATTAGTACCTAATCGATAGAATATGTCCAAATGTTTGAAATTTAAAAAAATTTAAAATAAGATCCATTTATTAGAAGAAAAACCAAGACTTACCTATCTCAAAGAAATAAAACACCATACCCAGTAAGTTAGGATATAGCATCTTATGACTTCAAAACTAAGCACGCCTTTTTAGAAAATCCCTATCTCGAAACACAAAATATCATATTCAGTAAGTTAGGGCACAATGTTTTGAATTCCCAAGAATAGGTTTTTTTATTTAAAACTTGAGATTTCTTTGTTCCGAAGGAATATAAACATCACATCCAGCACGATAGGACACGATATTTTAAAACCTTCGTAATCAAAATCATCTCATGATTTACAAAATTTATTAAAAGGATATTTAGTTATTTAGCCAAACGGAAAACCGCAACCCAACACGTTAGGGCACTACTTCCTGAATTTCTAAATAAAAAAACATTGTCTTATTTTAATAAAATGTATTTTTATTTTAAACAATAATCCATGTGATAATATTGCATTTATAAACTATTGTACACAAATATTAAAAACAATTATAATACATTAGCATGTAATATAGACAATACAACTAAAATAACTATACTATAGTAATCATAATAAATAAATAAAAAGGGCATTGCATAAAATATAAAGCAATATATATATATAAAACAAAAAAAACTAAATAAATATTATAATAAGTATATAATTTAATACATAAAAATAATACATAATAATATATAATAATTTTGAATAAAGATATTTTAAAAAATATAATATAAATAATATAAGTGAAACGTGTTATAAAATAAAATAAATTTTATACAAGAATAAAATTTTAAAAATAATATATGATATAATATAATACTATATGATATAAAAAATTTTAAAAACATATAATATAGTAATTAATATATAAAAATAGAATATAATGAAAATAATTTTGAGCTAAATAAAAAAATAATAAATAATAATTATTTAATATATAAAAATATATATTTATATTATTAATATATTACTATATAAATAATAAATAATATGGACAATTTAATAAAATAATTTAATACAATATTAAAATAATAAAATAAGGATAAAAAAAATAAAACAAAGAAAACAAGGGTTAAATAACAATTAAAACAGATACAAAGGACTAGATTAAAATGTGCGTTAAAATATAAGAGCCAAAATGGCAATTATGCCAAATTTTAAAACGACAACACTTTGATTTTTGCCTTCAAAGAGCCCGAGGGACTAAATTGGAACCAATAACAAACTTTAGGGCTAATTTAAAAAAATAAAAATACAAATTGGGTTGAATTAAAATTAATTAAATTGCGGAATGACCGAAATGTCAAATATCCCATTTTACAAAAAAAAAAAACATGCAAATCCTTCGGGTCGGGTCAACTGCGCGCGGATCCTTGACGACGTCGTTTTACGCTTATCGGACTAAACGAAAACGACGTCGTTTCTATACCGTTATATAAACTGAAAATTCGGCTAAAAAAATCATTTTCAAAACTATTTTAAAAAAAAAAACTTAAAGAAACTCTCTGAAATCCTCCCTCCCCTGTTCTGAGTCTGTCATCGGACCTCCGTGCCACGCGCTCCACGCGCCTCCGTGGCCGGTGGCCGGAGGTCAGAAATTTCATCTCTTAGGCGCGAATCAAAAGGTAAAAGTCCCTTTTCTCTGTTTTCGTATATTTTTTTTAAAAAAAAATATGCATGCACGAAAAGAATATAAAGAAGGTGTAAATAAAAAATAACCTCTGTTTTGCAAAAATCTGGTCTTTTATTTCAGTATTTTGTCTGTCTATTCTTGTGAATCCCCCCTCTTTTACAAATTTTGGGGGTTTTTATAGCCCCGAAATGAAAAACAAAAAAGGAAATACATATCATGTTCGTATCTGTTGCTATGTTTTCTTTCTTCTTTTGCACGTCGGAGATCTCGGCTGTGGGGCGACATACGCGCTAATTTCGACGCGAGAATAGGATAGACGAGGCTGCTGGGTGAGTGGCACGACTGTTGGAGTCTTGCTTGCGACGCGAGGGTTTCAGGAAAACCCTAGGTTTCTGTTTAGTCACTGGGCCGTGTAGGTTTGGGCTATAGGTGTTGGGTTCTGCGTAGTTTGGGTCATTAGGTTTAGTCTGGGTCTATTTGGGTGGCTGGTTAGTCTGGGTATGTAAATTGGGCTACAGGTATTGGGCCTGTATTTGGGTCTGTAAATGATTTGTGAATGGACTGTTTTAAAAGACATTTATTATTTTGGTTTTGGTTTGTTACAACCCCGGGCAAAATGGGCTGTTTACAGTATGTATATTATCATGATTATGCATATGCATTGGGGTGAGTTTTGATTTGTCAGAGGAATTGAAATCTGGTAGTTTGACTGCAATTCTGGCTTTTGAGCCGCAATTTCTGACTGGTAGCTCAACTGCATATTTATGAGTGGCATACCGCCACAAATCGGTGTGATTGGATGGATGGACTCATGTAGTCCTAATTGGTGTGATTGGTTGGACGGAGATGGTGTGTAGCGGATGTGGGTAGGATATGCTCTAATATGTTATATGATCTAAAAATATGAATAATAATACATGTTTTGAATATATGAAATTCTTATTTGATTATTTGCATATGTGAACTCTATAAGTAAATTCTATAGATGGGCCAAGTCAAACATTGGGCTTCTAGCTCACTCATCTGTTTGTTTCGTTTCAGGTGATCATCAGGCTTAGGATTGGACAACGATTCCGGAGCTCGGTTTACACATTTTGGTTTAAGAATGTTTTGGACTAATTTATGGACTTTGAACTTTTAATTTTTGTTTAGGACTTTAACATTGGTTTTGGTATTTATCTTGCAAACGTTTATTTATAATCGAAATTTTTAATCAAGATGGTGTAACTAACAATATTCTATGGTTTAATAAGATAAAAATTCTAAAATATTTTTCCGCTGTAAAGTTTTAAAATAAGATACGATGTTTTACTACATAAGTGATTAAGCAAATTGGGTCTATCTTGATAAGTCGATAAAATGTGGTTTTTTTAAAAGTACCCACGTGATTTATCGGAATGTCTACATTTTCGATGAGTTAATCTATTCTGTTTTCCAGTTAAAAAATGAGTTTTTCACAAAAACTAAGCTACGATATTTTCATGCATGATGTAACCTTCATAATCCGACCGTAATGTCTAGGCCGGGTTTGGGGTGTTACAACGACATTTAGAGGGACTCGGTTCAGCTTTGTTATTAAAATATTATCATGTTTATTATTTGAAATTTTCCATTATTCAAAGATTGAAATATTTGATCTAAACCGTGGCATGAGATTTTTTATTTTGGTTTGATATGGCATGCATGGCATTTAGGTTGTTTTTAATTTAAAATGTTGAAATACAGTCGTTAATTTATTAAGTGTGAAATATGGTTTTTATTAAAACTAGATTGGATATCGCTTTTTTCGCTGCTAAACTATAAACATATTTTGGGAAGAGTAAATAAATTGACTAAGTTATCAAAAATAGACACTGTGACTTAGAAGAGTTAAATTAAAACCTTTTTTTTAACTCATGTGTTTTTCTACAAATTGGTTAAGTTTTATTCTAAGATAAAAAATGTTTTAAAATGGTTGTTTTATAAATTCCGATCGTACTAGGCCATCTCGGTGGCTGATGTAATCTTCCGAATTCACGTCTAACATCTACGTCGGGTTGAGGAGGTTATAGAGCAAACTTAAGCTCTCATACCTATAACATGATACTTTTGTCACTAGACTAAAAGATTATTATTATTTTTTAAATGTATTTATAAAATTTAAAAAGAAATTGGAATTCATCTTTGATGATGTGAAGATAAAACGTTGTCATATTCTTTTAGTTTAACAAATTATGTCTTAAAAAATAAATAAAACTAAATCCACCCAAAATTTAACACACAGGCAAATTTAACACACACCCAAGATATTTAGTTCTTTTACTATATATTTTTTACTAAAATAAAAAATAAATTGTTAATATTGAGAAAGATATGCCTAGTGAAAGGCAGAAACTTCAAAATGTTAAAAATACAATATCATTATAACTTATAATTTTGTAATTTTTAGTGAAGTTAAATCACATTTTTCATTTTTGAGGTGAGGGTAAGGGCAAAGTCAAGAATAGTAATAAAGGGATAGAGATTAAAAGTGTTTATGGATTGAATTAGATTAAGTCGAGTCAAGTCAAAATAAAAAAAATTTAAGCATAACTCTAATTCATACGACCGGCTCAGATAGTTCATTTCATTAATTTAAAATAATAAAATATTAATTATATATAATTATATATTTTAATTAAATTGAAATGAAAATTTTTTTAAAATTATGTATATAATAAATTTATTTGACTGATAAATAGATTTAGTCGAAATTAAAGTACTAAAAGATCACTGTTATTTAAATTTTAAAAACTTTTTACTTGAATTTATCTATGAATAGAGACACTAGTTAATTTTTCGGACTATTTCAATTTTGAAAAATGAAATAAAATCTATTAAGTAATAATTCAATATGAGCTAAGTAGAGAAAAATCATATTACATATATAATAAATTTAAAGAATTAATGTCTTGATGTAGAAATAATATAATTTAATTAAATTATGCATAGAATTATTTAATATTAACTGTCGAAACCATTTATTGTTGGAAAACGGGATCGACTTTGATTTTGAAAATGAAAACGAAAACGGGAGTCGCCACCAATCCTTTTTGATGAGGTGTGATCGGGTCACCTCGTAATTTAATCATTTTAATAAAATTTGAATTTTACTAAAATGACAATTTTTGGTCTACGAAATACAGAAAATGGGTTCGGGAGTCGGTTACACACGATGAAGGATTAGCACCCTCGATACGCCCAAAATTGGTACCTAATTGATTATTTAATGTCTTTATGTCGAAAATTTGAAAAGATTTTAAAATACGATCCTCTTTATTTAAAAGAAAACTTGAATAAATTAAAATGGATGCTAAGACCCTCTTATTTGGAAGAAGTAAAATGTCACGCCCAGTAAGTTAGGGTACGACATTTTG
The DNA here is from genome assembly GCA_005393395.2 of Gossypium australe. Classification (NCBI taxonomy): domain Eukaryota; kingdom Viridiplantae; phylum Streptophyta; class Magnoliopsida; order Malvales; family Malvaceae; genus Gossypium; species Gossypium australe. The sequence goes on along the minus strand of CM016619.1, from coordinate 100,553,548 downwards.
AGCTCCCGAAACTGAGCTTGTCTTTCGACTTTTAAAACTCGTATTTAAGCTTGAGGAGGATATTCGGTTATTTAGGTCAAATGAAAAATCGGAACCTAGTCTCGAAATTCCAAATACAGAATATTGCCTTTGTTTTTTAGAAATCCTTATCCCGATATAACAAAACGTCATATCCAGTGAGTTAGGGCACGACAATTTTGAATTCTCGAGGATAAGTTTTTATTTAACTTTTATGCTTTGATTTTACAAAGAAAATAATAGATTCTTTAGATTCAATGAGAAAAATCAAAACCCAGTAAGTTAGGGTACGATTTCTTTTGAACCTTAAAACATAGAGTATTCGCTTGTTTTAAAACAAAAATTTTAATGGATCGGATAAAATGGAATATGATCTTATGGCAAGATGTAAGATGAATTTCAGTGCTAATATATGTAACAAAATAATGATGATGACAATAATAAATATAAATATCAATAATGAATAGTCGAAATTTGAAAGTATATGCAACGAAATATAAATACATAAATAAATAAATAATGAAATGGAAATAATAAGCGTAAAAATTTTAAAATAAAGCATGTCAAAATAAAAATAATAATAAGGGTAAAAGTAAAAATAAAACAAACCAAAAATAAAAGGAATAGTAAGAGCAAAAATAAAAATAAGATAAATAATAATAATAAATAAAACAAGACAAACTAATTATATAAAGAAATAATGAGTAAATAAATAAATGAAAGCTAAAATAATTTAAAATTTAATAGTGAACAAATAAATAAATAAATAATAGGTAAAATAGTTAAAAATAATATAATAATAAAAGAAAACAATAATAAAATAAATAAATAAATAATAGTGATAATAAGAATAATAATAAAGTGATGATAAAAATGAAATAATAATACTAGTAATAATAATAGTAATGGAATAAAATAATAATAATAATAATAATAATAATAATAATGATAATAATAATAATAATAATATGGTGGTAATAATAACAAACGAATAATATTGGTAAAAAAAATAGTAATAATAATACTACTAATATAATAATAGTGATAAAATAATAATAATAATAATGGTAAACAAATAACAATAGTGAAAATAAATGAATAACAATAGCAATAACAATAATAATAATAATAAATAGATAAATAATAATAAATAAATAAATAATATATAAAGATAATTAGAACAGAATAAATAAATAATGAATTAAAAGGTCAAGATTAAATAAGTTAAGGACTAAATTGGAATAAAAACGAAATTTAAAGCCTAAATTGTAATAAATCTAGACAAAATAGGACCAAAATCAAACGCGCTTAAATCATCGAGGATCTATTCGACAAATAACCCGATCCTGGACACTTGTCTGTTTCTCAGAACGTGGTGGGTCGAGGACTCGATTGAAGTGCGCAACAAATTCCGTGCTCTAACTTTAGAAAAATAAAAAAGGGAAAAAGGACTAAATCAGAATAGCCCGAAAAGTGGAGGGACCTAGGGCATAAATATCCCCTAAAAGGAAAACACACGGATACTGATGCCTGCGGGTCGGGTCGCACAGGTCGGTCTCTATACGACGTCATTTTGAGGCCACTGATACAGGCTCTAAACGGCGCCATTTTGTGTTCTTTATAAAAGCATAATTTTTTTTAAAACCATTTCTGCCTTTGTTTTCTAAAAAAACAATCAAAACCCTTCCCTTTCTCTCTCGTCTCTCCCCTTGGTCGGCCCCGATTTTATCGGTGATCCGCCGCGCAACCGTCGTGGCCAGTGGCCGGCGTTGTGTTAAATAGCCTTTTAAACGCTGTTTTAAAACCTATTCAAAGGTTAAGCCTTCCTAACCCGAGAGGCCGAAAGAAAAGGGCCCTAGCCCATGTTTTAAGCCTGATTCCGACGAGGGAGGGGGTCCTCCTCCGACGGAACGCCGAGCCGATTCAGGTAGGTCTTCTTTCCTTCCCTTTTTATTTTTTGAATATAAAATAAAAATGAAAAATGAAAAAAACTTAAAGAGTTAAATAAACAGAAAAAAATAACCTTTAGGAAATTTCTTTGTATTTGATATTCGAAATTTTTTTGTGTCCCCTTACATTGATCTGTTGCTGGGCTTTTATAGCCGAATGAAAAAACAATACAATATTGCTTTTGTTTTTTTGTCGTCTGCTTCTTTTCTCTGTTTGTAGGTCTATGGCAAGGCAATGGGCAGAAATCTTTTCCATTTCGGTGCAACCTTTGTTAAGGCGTCGTCATCGGGCGTTGTGCGCGCCGAGGGTGCACATGGGGCAGGCTACGGCATGAGAGAGGGGAGGGAACCCTAGGGTTCTCTGATCTTGTTTAGTTTTTAGGCCATATTGGGTCGTTAGGGTTCTGGGCCGTGTATTTGGACAGTGGGGTTTTGGGCCTGTAATGTATGTGTTTTATTTTGTTTATTTTTTTGTGTTTAAAGCCTGGGCAAGAATTGGGCTCTACAGCTGCCCCTCTTTGCTCATTGTCGTGTAACGAGAATGGAACAAAGACTTTAAAAAGGACCAATTTTGCTCGGTCTTGCTGAGTCTCGGTGCTTCTTTTCTTCTTCTTCAAGTAACCTCGTTCCAATCCATTGTATCTTCAGAGGTATAGGAATTAGTGCTTCGATCCATTCCAATGTAATTTCAGGGAGAAGAGATTTATAGCTTCGATCTACTCCACTAGAACTTCAAAAATTCACCGTCTTCGATCTTCTCCATTGCTACCTCATGGAAATAAGATCTACAACCTTCAGTCTGCTCCACTGCCGCTTCAGGGAGATAAGGCTAGTGGCTTAAATCTGCTCCATTGCTACCTCATGGAGATAAGATTCGCCGTCTTCGATCTCGGAAAGATAAGATCTACAATCTTCAGTCTGCTCCCTTACTACCTCAGGAAGATAAGACTACAAACTTCATCCTACTCCACTGCCACTTCAGGGAGATAAGGCTGGTGGCTTAAATCTGCTCCATTGCTACCTCATGGAGATAAGATTCGTCGTCTTCGATCTGCTCCACTGCTACCTCATGGAGATAAGATCTACAATCTTCAGTCTGTACCACTGCCGCTTCAGGGAGACAAGGTTGGTGGCTTAATTCTACTCCATTGCTACCTCATGGAGATAAGATTCACCGTCTTCGATCTACTCTATTGCTACCTCAGGAAGATAAGACTACAATTTTTATCCTACTCCCTTGCTACATCAGAGAGATAAGGCCAGTGCCTAAAATCTGATCCCCTACTACTACGAAAATATAAGATTCGTCATCTTCAATTTGCCCACTGCTATCTCGAGGCGACAAGATCTACAATTTTTAGTCTGCTCCCTTGCTACATCAGGAAGATTAGACTATAATCTTCAACCTGCTCCCTTGCTACCTCAGGAAGATAAGGCTAGTGGCTAAAATCTGTTCCCCTGCTACTTCGAGAAGATAAGATTCGCCATCTTCGACCTGCCCCACTGCTATCTCGATAAGACAAGATCTACAATTTTTAGTCTACTTCTTTGCTACATCAGGAAGATAAGACTATAATCTTCAGCCTGCTCCCTTGCTACCTCCAGAAGATAAGGCTAGTGGCTAAAATCTGCTCCCCTACTACCTCGGAAAGATAAGATTCACCATCTTCGATCTGTTCCACTAATGCTTAGGGAGATAAGATTTGTGATTTCACTGATGTTGCTACACCGTCCTCTGGGGGACATGTCCTGTAGACTCGATTTCATATGCTTATGTTTATGCCAAATGATTAGGATGCTATGATCAGAATGAATCAAATGCTCCTAACTAAGTGTGTTATGAATGATGAATGCAAAATTTCATGAGAATGATCCTTTTTAATATTTAAGGCGTCATTACTCGTTGTTCATCTTTATCACTAACGTATTACGCTGTCTTCTTGCTTGGGTGCTATTTTGACCGAAAACTCGAAGAAACAATCGTATTTTACTCAACTGGTTTGCCCCACTGTAACTTCAGTGTCCCTTACACTGTACCTTGGGGACATAAGGTTTGTACCATCTTTAAATCATCCCACTGCGACTTATGGCTATAGGATCTGTATCAACTTCAACCTATCCCACTGCAACTCAAGGGTATAGAATTTGTTTCATCTTTAATCCAACCTGCTGTAAATCAGGAGTATAGGATCTGCATCTTCTTCAATCCAATCTGCTGCAAATCAAAGGTATAGGATCTGTAACTTGTTCAATCAACTGATCACTCCCCGGGTGACCTAACCAAATGTGTATGCATATATTTGCATGGATACAGAATATCATTTTTTTTTTCGAGAATGATTCCCATTTTACACTTGGGTTAACATTGCCCATTTTTCGTCAAGATTGTATTACTGACGCAATATCTTGTCATTTTGTTCAATCACCATTTTAACAAAAATCCGGAGAGATAATCTCAGTTTAGACTCCTTCTCCACCAATATTTCCATCCCTTAAACTTGGCGAGTTTTAAACAATAGTCATATTCCAAGTTATTGTATTATTTAGAAGCTTCCAGAGTAATATGCGAAACACCTTTTATGAAAGTATTATTAGTCCACTAATCGTTATTTCAATGCAAAATGCTTGAATAAGATCATAATAATGCACCGAAAGGAAATTAATTAGGAGCATAGCTCGAAGCAAATAAGTTAATCAAGGATAGAAAATGCAATTAAGAAGGAAATTTATAGGGACGTATCTTGAAAAGAATAAGGTAATCAAAGATAGAAAATTCAAAATGGGTAAAATAGAAAGCTAGGTGCCCCAGATATCGCAGCTTGAGCTTCTCTGTACCAACTTCTTGAAGACCATTTTGAGCTTAATATATGTTTAGGGGATCCGGAGTACTCTGTTGATGCCCCAAGACGTAACATCTCTCCTTCTTGTTAATTCAGAGAAAGCGAGACTACTACATACCCCATTTTGATTAAAGTTTGAATTGCCCTTTACGAGTTTTCAATTCAAAACTCCTTTAGTCTCAAGCTACCCTTTGCGGGTTTTCGCCTTGGCCTCTCCTTCTTCTTTTCATTTTCTTTTTTTATATGAAATATTTCTTGATTTGAACTCATAGGATTAGGCAAGTCCTTGTTATCCCTTTAGGTCAAAATCAACGCTTTTCCAGAGAATGCCTTCTTTACCACATACGGTCCTTCCTAGTTTGGCATCCACTCTCTTCAGAAGTCCTTTTGTATGGGAATGATCCTTTTCAAAACTAGGTCTCCTTAATGGAATTCTCTAAGACGAACCTTTTTGTTATAGGCCCGCATCATTCGCTTTCGGTACAATTGACCATGAAGATAGCCCTTAGCCTCTTTTCTTCAATCAAGTTCAGCTAATCATATTGGGATTGGATTCATTATTTCATTCAACTTCAAATCTGATAAAACCCAGAGAGAAGGAATCTTGATTTCAATGGGCAAAAATGCATATATTTCATAAATCAACGAGAAAAGCATTGCCCTGGTGAGGGTCCTAATAGACGTTCGACAAGCACATATGCCAATCTTCATGAGTCTCAATCATTTTCCTAGCGACCTCTCTTTTTTTTTACCTTTCGTTTTGGGTCGATACGGTGTTTAATCTTGAATAGACTGCAAACTTCTAATGTTGCACTGTTGTTCAAATTTAATGCATCGTCAGATATGGTCCCCTTTTGGAATTCCATACCGACATAGAATTTGCTGGCTGTCGACTTTGTGACATCGGCATATGAAGTAGCTTCCGCCTACTTGGTGAAATAATCGACGACCAAAGGGGTGAATCGATACCCGTCAGAAGCTTTTGGCATGATTGGCTCACTGACATCCATGCCCCACATATAGAAAGTCCCTAGAGATGTCATATATGAAGAGATGAAGGAGGCAGAGGAATCTTGTCTCCATAAATTTGGCACTTATGGCATTTCTTGGTACAACTGGTGCAATCCCCTTCCATGGTAGACCAGCAGTACCTGAACCTCATGATTTTCCTGGCCATTGTAAAACCATTAGCATGTATTCTTCAGACACCCTTATGGACCTCTTCTAAGATTTCCTTAGCTTTAACCGCATCCATACGTCTTAGTAGCCTAGGCATATCACGCGAAAACATCCTTGAATTGGGAATAACTCAATGGTGTCTCACTTTGTATTTGTGGTGAGCTAGGCTTCGATATTCACCTCTTTCCTAGGCTCACAATGCCCACTGACCCTTTGCAGAGTAGGATCTATTTTTCGTCCTGTTCTACTAGGATCTATTTTTCGTCTTGTTCTACTATTCTTAACAAATTAGGAGATAAGTTACAATCTTTGTCATCTTCAAAGTCCTGAGATCCCCCTAAACACATATCTCAACCGAAAAGGAGACTCTAAGTCAATGACAGTGTCGCTCACATCATCGATATTTGGCGACCTGTTGTAGGTACAAAGGCAGATTCTAAAGAATAAATGATTCTAAGGATGATTATTTGTATTGGTATAATCATGAATGAACAATAAAAGTATATTTGAAAGAGAGTCCAAAGAACCAAAGAATATATAGAGAATCAAAGAATATTTGCTCAAAAAGATACATTTTATTGAAATAAAGATTTTAAACACAAGCCTATTTCACAAAAGGATTTTTATTGCCTCTAGGCTTAAAGTAACAAGCGTGTTCTGAATATTGCTCTAAATTAGCTCTAAAAATACAAGGATCTCTTCCACAGTCCCATTGTTCAAAACACCCCAAGTACGTAAAGGCAGAAGCTTGGAAAAGTCTATTCCCCGGTTCCCTCTACGAATATGTCGTTAATGTTTAGATTCCCCAAAATTCCCACCGGGTCTTTGATCTCTTCAATTTATTATCCATAAGGCCTTGCACTAGGGTCCTGAACTTGATGCTTTCTTGGATCTCATGTCTCTATCTATCATGGAACTCACAATGTTTACCCCTTTAACAGAAAGGTTGGGTAACGATTTTCTGCACCAGAGGGATCATCGAATTTTACGATACCCAATTTGATGAGTCTTTTGATTATCTTTTTAAAAGCAACGCAGTTCTTGATCGAATGCCCTGTGATTCCCTAATGGTATTCGCATTGGGCATTTACGTCATACCATTTGCGGTGTGGGGGTCGTATTGGTTCTACATAAAAAGGGGATACAACATGTGCGTCAAACAAAATTTGGTACAACTCCCTATACGTGATTGGGGTGGGTGCGAACTGAGGTTTTTTTTAGTTCGGTCTTGGATTGGGTTCTTGCCTTGGGGAGATCTGATGGCTAGTAGTTACCGTCCTTGGCTGGCTTACTGTAATCGGCTCTGAATGGCCTTTGTTATACCTACTTGTACTATTCACTTCCTTTTCCTTCTTCTTCGAGGCCTTTAAAGTCCACTATCCCCTTTCCTTTGTTTCTGCCAGAACAACCGATTTGGCTCAATCATCCTCCGGGTTAAAACCTGAACCCATCGGGAAATTCAACAGGGTCGAGGTATCAGTCTGACATTGGGGTCCGATAATGACAGGTACCCCATGTGAATGCGTGTCTGGTTGGGTCGGGACACTTATTGGGGAAAAACCTGGGGAATAGATGAGGTCTTCATTATCATCCCCACTGTTGACCACTGGGCCACTCCTTTTTTCAAGTCCTCCGGCTAGTAACTGGGTTAACTGGCCCATCATATTCCTTTAGAATTCTAGCATTTGTTCCTGCATCTCTTGTTGAACTTTGGTCAATTGCTCCTGTATCTGTATTTGCATTTGCTCTATTCTTTCCAACCTTTGGTCCATGGCTTTTGTTCTTGCGCGAGTACTGTAACGATGCTCAGTTCAGTAGACTTTTGTCGATTCCCAAGACAGCTTAAATAATTTTACCTAATTAGGGTCCTTTTGTGAAAATCTAATGCATGTGATAAAATGCAATGCAAATGCATGGGATGAATGCAAAAAGAAAGAGAGACGTTGATTCTGGATTCAATTCCATTAGAACAACTTTTCAAGAAAACAAATTTCTTTACATAAAACGGATTACATATGCAGCCTTGCCCTCATATTCCAAGCGAAGATACCGATCATTTTCTTCATATCCAGATGTTGTGGTCAAATATTGCAGATTTTCCAAGATGTCTCTATTATCTCCTTTCTGCTCGATCCGGACTGCGGCCCATTGCTCACTTATCCCTGCGATGCTCGTCAGCTTCTTTAAGACATGACGGCTCTCGAATAATCTTTGTTGGCTTGAATCCTCAAGCAATGAAGCAAATTCGTGTGTTCCTTCATGGATTATCAACCTTCTCTTGTTGTTTACTCGGACCCTGTTTGAGCGTCCGTATTATACTCCACTTTATCAACAAATCCATTCTCCATGACAAGCTTTTCTATTTAGAAATCAAATGTGACTCAACACCTTCTTTCTATGATGAAAATGCAATGTAATCAAAACAAAAGAAAACATGTTAGCACAGGAGAAATAAACAAAATAGAGTACCTATCCGGGTGACCACTAGGGGTTCGGAACGGCTCTACCTAGGGTAGGTTCTTAAGACTCGCTATATGGGGTTTGGTTCTAAAGAAAGGGTACTTGAACCAACAGATTCCTCAATCTTCACCCATTATAGGCTCATATAAATCGAGTTCAGTTTAGGAGAATACATTTCCCTATGGCCATGCGGAGATGAAAATCTCACGAAGACATAGGTACGAATGTATCCTGGAAGCAGTCTACTAGCCCATACGAAGGTGAAAACCTCATGAAGGCATAGCTTCTCATTCCCACATAAAAGGGTAAGATCGACCGATCATGCAATGCAATATGCAAAAAGATGCCTAAACTCAAACCAACACAACAATTATAAACCACAATGATAAGGATCGTAACAAAGAAGAATAAAAATGCAATGAAAGGATCCCTTACGATGAAAATGCAATGTGATCAAAGCAAAATCAAACGCATTAGCACAGAAGAAATAAACAAAATAGAGCACCTATCCGGGTGACCACTAGGATTTGGTGCGCCTCTTAGGGTAAGCTCCGAAGGCTCTCTATATGCGGTTCAGTTCTAAAGTAAAAGGTACTCGAACCTGCAGATTCCTCGATCTTCACCCATTATAGGCTCATATGGACCGAGTTCAATTCAAGGGAATACATTTCCCTATGGCTACACGGAGATAAAAATCTCACAAAGACATAGGTACGGATGTTTCCCGAAAGCGATCCACTATCATGCACGGAGGTGAAAATCTCACGAAGGACTAGTTTCTCACTCCCACTTAAAAGGTAGGACTGAACGGTCATGCAATGCAGTATGAAAAAACATTTAAGGACTCGAACCAACAAAACGAATATTGCGACCAAGATCGCAAAAATGACAGATGAAATGCAACAAAAGGATCGTATTTTAAATCAAATTTTTAATTTTCAATGAAAAGACAGAAATTAATCAATTTGCAGCTTGACTCTCTTATGGTCCCCAGCGGAGTCGCCAAGTTGTCGAAACCATTTTTTGTTGGAAAACGGGATCGACTTTGATTTTGAAAATGAAAACGAAAACGGGAGTCACCACTAATCCTTTTTGATGAAGTGTGATCGGGTCACCTCGTAATTCAATCATTTTAATAAAATTTTAATTTTACTAAAACGACAATTTTTGGTCTACGAAATACAGAAAATGGGTTCTGGAGTTGATTACACACGAGGAAGGATTAGCACCCTCGATACGCCTAAAATTGGTACCTAATTGATTATTTAATGTCTTTATGTCGAAAATTTGAAAAGATTTTAAAATACGATCCTCTTTATTTAAAAGAAAACTTGAATAAATTAAAATGGATGCTAAGACTCTCTTATTTCGAAGAAGTAAAATGTCACGCCCAGTATGTTAGGGTACGACATTTCGAGATCCTGAAACTGAGCTTATCTTTTGACTTTTAAAACTCGTATTTAAGCTTGAGGAGGATATTCGGTTATTTGGGTCAAATGAAAAACCGGAACCCAGTAAGTTAGGGCACGATTTCTTGAAATTCCAAATACAGAATATTGCCTTTGTTTTTTAGAAATCCTTATCCCGAGATAACAAAACGTCATATCCAGTGAGTTAGGACACGACAATTTTGAATTCTCGAGAATAAGTTTTTATTTAACTTTTATGACTTGATTTTACAAAGAAAATAATAGGTTCTTTAGATTCGATGAGAAAAATCAAAACTCGGTAAGTTAAGGTACGATTTCTTTCGAACCTTAGAACGTAGAGTATTCGTTTATTTTTAAAAAAAAATTTTAATGGATCGGATAAAATGGAATATGATCTTATGGCAAGATGTAAGATGAATTTTAGTGCTAATATATGTAACAAAACAATGATGATGACAATAATAAATATAAATATCAATAATGAATAGTCGGAATTTGAAAGCATGTGCAACGAAATATAAATAAATCATGAAATGGCAATAATAAGCGTAAAAATTTTAAAATAAAGCAGATCGAAATAAAAATAACAATAAGGGTAAAAGTAAAAATAAAACAAACCAAAAATAAAAGGAATAGTAAGAGCAAAAATAAAAATAAGATAAATAATAATAAATAAAATAAAATAAGACAAACTAATTATATAAAGAAATAATGAGTAAATAAATAAATGAAAACTAAAAATAATTTAAAATTCAATAGTGAACAAATAAATAAATAAATAAATAAATAAATAAATATTAGGTAAAATAATTAAAAATAATATAATAATAAACGAATAACAATAATAAAAAATAAATAAATAATAGTGATAATAATAATAATAAAAGTGATGATAAAAATGAAAATAATAAAACTAGTAATAATAATAGTAATAATAATAATAATAGTAATGGAATAAAATAAAAATATTGATAATACATATAATAATAATAATAATAATATTATTATTATTATTATTATTATTATTATTATTATTATGGTGGTAATAATAACAAACGAATAATAATGGTAAAAAATAATAGTAATAATAATACTAATAATAATAATAATAGTGATAAAATAATAATAATAGTAATAATGGTAAACGAATAACAATAGCGAAAATAAATGAATAATAATAATAATAAATAGATAAATAAATAATATATAAAGATAATTACAACAGAATAAATAAATAATGAATTAAAAGGTCAAGATTAAATAAGTTAAGGACTAAATCGAAATAAAAGCGAAATTTAAAGCCTAAATTGTAATAAATCTAGACAAAATAGGACCAAAATCAAATGCGCTTAAATCATCGAGGATCTATTCGGAAAATAACCCGATCCTGGACACGTGTCTGTTTCTTAGAATGTTGGTGGGTCGGGGGCTCAATTAAAGTGCGCAACAAATTTCGTGCTCCAATTTTAGAAAAATAAAAAAGGGAAAAAGGACTAAATCAGAATAGCCCAAAAAGTGGAGGGACCTGAGGCATAAATATCCCCTAAAAAGAAAACACGCGGATCTTGATGCCTGTGGGTCGGGTCGGGCGGGTCGGTCTCTATACGGCGTCGTTTTGAGGCCACTGATACAGGCTCTAAACGACGTCGTTTTGTGTTCTTTATAAAAGCATAATTTTTTTAAAACCATTTATGCCTTTGTTTTCTAAAAAAAAAACAATCAAAATCCTTCCCTTTCTCTTTCGCCTCTCCCCTTGGCCGGCGCCAATTTTATCGATGATCCGCCGACACCGCCACACAACCGCCGTGGCCAGTGGTCGGCGTTACGTTAAATAACCTTTTAAACCCCGTTTTAAAACCTATTCAATGGTTAAGCCTTCCTAACCCGAGAGGCCGAAAGAAAAGGGGCCCTAGCCCACATTTTAAGCCTAATTCCGACGAGGGAGGGGGGTCCTCCTCCGACGGAACGGCGAGCCAATTCAGGTAGGTCTTCTTTCCTTCCCTTTTTATTTTTTGAATGTAAAATAAAAATGAAAAAAAAAACTTAAAGAGTTGAATAAACAGAAAAAAAAACCTTTAGGAAATTTCTTTGTATTTGATATTTGAAATTTTTTTGTGTCCCCTTACATTGATCTGTTGCTGGGCTTTTATAGCCGAATGAAAAAACAATACAATATTGCTTTTGTTTTTTTGTCGCCTGCTTCTTTTCTCTGTTTGTAGGTCTATGGCGAGGCAATGGGCAGAAATCTTTGCCATTTCGGTGCAACCTTGGTGAAGGCGTCGTCATCGGGCGTTGTACGCGCCGAGGGTGCACATGGGGCAGGCTGCGGCGCGAGAGAGGGGAGGGAACCCTAGGGTTCTCTGATCTTGTTTAGTTTTTAGGTCATATTGGGCCGTTAGTGTTCTGGGCCGTGTATTTGGACTTTGGGGTTTTGGGCCTGTAATGTATGTGTTTTATTTTGTTTATTTTTTTGTGTTTAAGGCCCGGGCAAGAATTGGGCTCTACATTAACTTTTCAATTACCAATAAATATACCTACTTGATTGATTAAAAAAATAAAATAAAGAGATGAATGAGATCTAAAGCAAAAGTGTTATCAAATTTTATAATTTCAAATTGAATATTCTAAGAAGATTAAACACCAACATACTTTTTTTTTATTTGTGGAAAAAAAAAGGAAATAGAAGAGTTACAATTAAGATATCCTGCTATGCCCAACTTGGCATGCATCATTGTGCAGTTCTCTCAAGATCTGACCTAGACTCGAATTCAGCCCCATCTTAGCAAGGCCACAAGAATAAAATTACCTTCACCAAAAACATGCTGTATCCTTACTTCCTATGACCAACTAAGTATATTTTTTATTCTCCTAACTAAAGCATTGTGTTTAGCCTTCTCCTGAGAACATAAAATTTTCACCACTGTTATATTGTCCATTTTTAAAATCACCCTATGAAACTTGCAATTCTAAGCAAGGAGACCCCTCCAAGCACTTTATAATTTGACATCAAGCACAGAACACGAACCCAGATCACTATACAAGCCTTGCAACCACTTCGCATTATGATCCTTGATGACTTCATTTGTTTCTGTTATATCTAATGTTTTGTCGAACCGCTCCATATGTATAGATTTTAAGGGTCAAACAAAAATGGGTAAACTACCCTATTCATCACTTTAGATAGGGGTCAATTTTATTTTGGTCATCCTAACAAAATTTTTATTAATTTGGTCAACGTCGTTAAAAAGATTGATCAAACTAATCACTCGATCCTTAAATGGTAACAAAATGTTGACTTAGAATTTCCACTTCCATTTTTTTCCTTTTTCCTTTTTTCCAGACCTTTCCTTTTTTTCTACTATTTTTTTATCTCTTCCCATTTTCTCTTCTTTCTTCTTTTCCTCCCACAAACCTTAGTAGCTGCCCCTTTTATTATCGTGGCCATTGGATTCGAGTGGCCTTCCTCGACCTAGCTACCTCTTAACTTTTTCCAATGTCGTTAACGGTTGATTAAATTGGGAGAGTTCTTGGTTCTGGTTTAAATGACAAATTTGAGGGGTTTCATGTTCATTCTTGAATATTGAAGAAGAAGAGATTGATGGGGGTATTTTGTTGTGTTCCATCACCAAAGATGACGTGGCTAACAGGATAGTGGTACCTAACAAGTCATTTAACCATTTCCATTCAACTATTTCAACATAGGTTCGACCTATTACCAACTATCTATTTCCATACATTCCATCAAATAGCATTTCAAATAAACCAACCAAACCATTCAATTATCAACTTTTACCTAAGCCAAGTCATATAGAATCGTGCTATTTCATTTCCATTTCAAGCACTTGAGCATATATGCACATCCATTCAATTAACTTACCATTTCTTCAATACTCAACTTTTAGCATACCTAATGATATATTCAAGCTTAAAATCATCAACTAAACCACATTAAGCATTAAATAATTCATACACCAAATGGTACATAATAACTTTTCAACATCTTAAGATTTGCCACAAATTTCAAACATACCAAATGATCAAGATAGTGACCATTTTCTTAACATCTAATCCCTGTATACATGCCACAACCGCAAAACTCAAAATGATCAAAAAGCTATCAATTCGATGATAGGATAGTGTGAGCTTCAAAATTGATACGGCTTGATGTGTTCCAAAAGGTGACGATCTACAAGGAAAAGGGAAAACAAATGGGGTAAGCATATAGGATGCTTAATAAGCTCAAATGGAAACTAAGGCTTAATTTTATCATTTAAGCATAAAAATTATTCTAATAGCTACCACATTAAATTTCCTTGGAACTTGAATACATATCTAACATGCAACATCACCACAAATCGAATACATTAGTTACACTCTCAAATTGTAATACCGTCAACTTATAAAACATAATCACATAGCAATCTACATGTCAAGTATCATCTATGCCATTTCATTCTCAATTCATGTTTTAAATTTCATTTTCAATCAATTAGACATCGCTTGGTGGAACTATAGTAAAACGAATTTAGATACACGGGAATGTAATGTTCACACAAGTTGACAGTATTTCAAGGTTGCTCACAGGAGCTGACATTGTAATCAGATTGCTCACACAAGCTGACATTATATTAAGGTTTCTCGCACGGGCTAAACTAATGATACGTATAATCTGAGGATCTGCAACAAATTCTAGATCCCGTAACATCATGTAAATCCTTGATCAATTACATGCATAACCTTAATGACATGTCATACGTATCTTAACATTTTACTAAGTTCACTCCGGCATCATTTTCGTATCATGACATTATCATTTCTTGTACATCATTTCATTTCTCATAAAAGACATATATTCATTCAATATTCTCATTTACATTCTATTCTATTTTCATATAACAAATACTCTCATAAATTTACAATCAGTCCTTTTTTTGTTAAAAGTGCCAAATTTGCTGATTCATTTCAATCCAATACCTAAATAAAATAGAACACCAATCAACATAACATAAAATAAAATAGTAAGTTCCATATGAACTTACCAAGTCAAAACAAAAAAAACTAAATCTTCAGGGACCAATTGGCAATTTTGGCTTTTCCTCATTTATCATTGTTTTGATTCAATTCTTGATATATACAATTATTCCATTCAATTCATCAATACCAAACATTTATACACTATTTCATTATATGAATGAACCTATGAAACTTTATTTTTCAATACCCCTAATGTTTTACATTTATTTCAATTTAGTCGCTAAAATCGAAATAGCCATAACTTTCAATTTTGAGCTTTGGTTTAAAAATCGACCTCAATTACATTCATTAAAGTCCCTCTACTACCTATTATTACTGAGATTTCACATCAATTTTATAATTTATTCACTTTAGTCCTTATTTACAAAACTAACAACCAAACATTACAAGTCCTTTTTCACAATCTAAACTTAAATTCTATCAATTTAACATCATTTTCTTCAAGAAATCAACAATGGAAACTTTCAAAAACTTTAACAGTTTTACAAATTGGTACATGGTGTAACATCCTGAATTTTTGGGCCTATGCGTTTAGTGTAAGGATATGTTTAATATGTTAATTTAAGTGATAGGGGTCCAAATTGGGCTCGGGACTAGGCAAAGGCCTTGGTTAAATTATCTGATTGGGCATTATAGAGTTTAAAAGGTGGTAATTTGTTTAAAATACCAACGTGGGTTTGTGGCCCAACAATAGGTGGCGTTGCAAGGGAGTTAGAAGGTGGCGTCACTAACAGTTAAAGGGCCCAAGTTTTGGCCGCAAGGAGCCCATGTTTTTGGGCCATTTTCGGCACTTAAAAGGGAGCAAGGGGTGACGCCACAACAAGGGTGTAAGGGGCCCAAAATTTAAGTTTCATGGAGCCCAAATCTTTTAATTTAAGTTAGCTAAATTCGGCATTAGGTTTAGGTGAAGTGGATGGCAACAAGGCTCAAAAATAGGAGGATTTATATGGATTTTATAATTAATAATATAGAAGATAAAAAGGAGAAAAGATAGGAGCTATCTGCAAGGCTAGGTGATGGCCAAAATTCCATCACCTAGAGGAGTGAAGAATTCGGCTACTTCATGGAAAAGGGGTGCTGAATTTTTCCTTTTTATTAGCTTAAATTTTAATTATCAGGAAGGGTGTTTTCGGTTTTAAGCAGTAGGTGCCGAAATTTCTATAAATACGGGGGATAGCTCCTTGATTCTGGCATTTAAACCCTAATTTTCTCTTCACTGTTTGTGCCGAAATTCTTAGCCTCTTCCTCTACAATTTCTTTCTTTAATTTCTTCAAAAGCCGAAATCTCTCCTTTCACTCTCTTTTCCATTCTTTTCCTCTTATGCCGAATTCTCTAAAAAGCCGAAATCTCCATAGTTTTTCTCTATTTATCCTATTTGTGAGTTAGTTCTATTCTTCCGGCATTTAAATCTTTTTCTTTGGCATTGCCGAATCTTCTCTCTAGTGCTAGCCGAATCCCCTATGTTAAGGTAAGTGTCGACTTCTGTTAGTTTCTCACATTTTATTTCGGTTTTTGAAAGGCAAAAGCCAAAAAGCTAATAGTTTAATGGTTCTATGTTGGGCGGCATTCCGAGATTTGAAGGAAACTTGGTCGTCTAGATCTAAAAGCCGAAAGTCACTAGTCTCCAATTTCAGGATTTTAAGGTAGGGAGATTTCCTTAGATTTTCACTAGATTTGCTCATCGTATGCAAGATCTTAACTCTATGATGAGAATTAACGATTAGATGTTGTAGTTCTGATAAGGACTTGTGATGAAATTAAATGTGGATCAGGCAAATGAGAGAATCCCTAAGTTTAAGAAACGAGCGGTATCTGCCGTTCGAGATTGGCCACTAGGTTGTGGATCGGCTTCTGAACAACACCTTAGGCAGATAGCAGTTGTGTCGACTACGGATAGCATCGATATAGAAAGCATCGTTTTATCGGTAATCAAGTGTGTAGATCCTTATCACATAAGTTTTATTTTGTATTATACCTGTTAGGGGCTGAAAAGCCGGAAAATAAGGCTGTATGAACAGTCGTGTGTAGATCTCTAACACACTATTAATCATGTATGTATGTCTATATATATGTTATGGGCTAAAAAGCCGGAAAGAGGCTGTATAGACAGTCGAATGGAACCCTAAAAGGGTTAGGCAAGGATGCCAAGTACGTAAACATAGAACTCCCTATGTGTATCGAAATATATGTAAGCCTGCATGATGTTTTCTTTATGTGTGTATGCATGGGGTGGGATTATGATATTGAAGGGGAAGTGCATGATAGGTCACTTGGTGATCGGTGGTAGAAATCCCACAAATGTAAATGTTAGGTCACATAGTGATCGGTGGCTTTGCCATATAGGTCACATAGTGATCGGTCTTTATGACAGGCAGCACAGCTGTCGATATATTTTTAAGGTCGCATAGCGATCGGTGGCTTCGCCACATAAGTCACATAGTGATCGGTCTTTATGACAGGCAACACAGCTGTCGATATGGTATGTAGCGGATGAAGGGTTGATTGTAGAAATCCCTAAGGTGTGATGGTTGGTACGGGTTGGTGTGTAGAAGATGGATATCTAAGCTGGGATGGGCCATGATGCATATATAGTTACCCTTGTATACGGGCCAAGGCCATAATGTGTTTATGGGCCTTAAGGCTTTTATGTATTTTCGGGATTTACACACTGAGTCTTGGTGACTCACCCTATTATTTTTCCCTAACTTTGCAGATGAGCAGTAGATCGTGGACATGGGAGCCGAGACGGACTCGAGGGGCCATCAAGTTTTTATTTCTATAGTTTATTTTCGGTTTTTCCTCAAGTTTTTAATTTTGGGAATATGTATGTAATAAGGACCCATAGTTTATATTTCGCTACTTAGTTTTTAATATTTGCAACTTATGAAATTTTGTCAAAGGTTTAATTTTTCGAAATAATAATAATACAAGGTTTTATTTTCAAATGTCACCTATTTATTCTAATATTGTTTAATTAACTTACGATTTCCGAAACCAACAAAGCAAAAGTTTTCAATGTACAACCCGTAACATACTAGATCTGGTCGAAACGTATGGACCGGGTTTGGGGTGTTACATTTTGGTATCAGAGCCCAGTTCAAAACTCGGGCTGTGAAATGGGTCTAGTAATGTTTTGTAAGGTTGATGATAATTTGAAAAAAAAAATTACTGAAAGAAGATATGGCCTTCGAGTCTACCGGCACCCGATCCACGCAGGTAAGTATTCTAACTTCTGTTGTGATATACATGTTGGGCTTGATGGGCTTTATGGACGTAGACTAGTATGATAGTATTAATGGACTTTAGGCTTAGTTTAAACAACTCTCTAAATTCATAAGATTTAATCCAACTAAACAAACCCGTGAACGAGTCGATGGGTTAGGGTGTGGCAACAGGCATGCGCATGTCTAGGATTGGATTCAGGAAGAGCTTGGTACTTAAGCAGTCCTAGTGACTCACCTCCTCTTCGTTGGAATCCTACCTGGTGCGTAGTGACTGTTCACCTTAACCATGAGGATTTGTTGACAGGCCAAAATCTATAATTAAAACCCGAAAGGGACCAGCCACCCTGTAACACCCCAAACCCGTCCCAAACACTACAACCGGATCTGGTATGTCACAAAGAAAAATTTTGTCAAACATGTCGTATTTTCAGAAAAACCCAAATATATTTTATATAGAATATGCCTTTGTAAAATAAAACCCAAACTTGATTACATGCCTTAGTTTAATTATAAGGAAAATTTAAATAACTAAAAGTAATAAAATCCCATAATAAAACAAAATATAAACGAGTGGCCCATGGCCTTATTACATCGAAGTTTAAAATCCATTAATTAAAATACAATATAAAATAATTAACTGAAGTCTTTTTGCCAAATCTTCATATTCTTCTGCATGGCCACCTTGCGTTCCTCTCCAGCCCGGTCCGAAGCACTAGGTATCACCTGAAATGTTAATTAAAAAGGTGAGTCGCGAGGCTCAGTGTGCAACCCTCATGCACCACTAGATTTTGGGCCTTAGGCCCATAAAACAGATTAATAATTTCATTCATTTAAATAACAAATAATATGCAAGGCCCAACCCGTTTGCCTAGGTTTCCATCCGCTACACGCCCTCGTACTAACCGTTCACACCATTGGGGATTTCTACAATCGACCCACACCGCTACACGCCAAGATGGCAGTCATGCTGCTCATCAACATATTATGGCTGAAGCCCTTATAACAGATCACGGCATTAGTCGCTACAACATGTAACAGATCACGGTATAAACCGCTACACATATAACGTATAACTTCCTCCTTTCATCAACCCAACCCATGCAATCATATACAAGTAAATTACTTATAACATTTAATCAGATTATTCACTGACCTGGCGATTTGCGTTACCCTTTTTGGGCTTCCCACATTAAGTCGAGATTTCGGCTTTTATCATAACATATAAGCTTATGAACATATATTAATAATCAGTTCTAGATGGTGGGGAAGTATTACACACCTGATTAATGTAGATACCCTTGCTAAATCGATCTACGTTTTGCTTCAAAAAGCCGGAAAGATGTGAAAATAGGCCCCTTCTATATTCGGCCATTGTTAGTATTCTACCTGATTTTATATATATGAATAAACAAATCCTCTTACCTTGAAATCCCGAATGTAACATGATTTTATAACTTAGAGATCTATGAGTTTCGGCTTCTAGAAAAAATCCCGGAAAGATGATCTATCGAGCTTTCGGCTTTTGAAAGAACTAAAAATTGAAAAGATGGCTAAGGGAGATTCGGCCAATGAATATTAAGGAGAAGAATAGGTGTAGTTTCGGCTTTTGAATCAAAGTGAAGATGAGGGAATAGGCTTAGAGATTTCGGCTTTTGCAGAGAATGAAGAAGAAGATGGAACTTTAGGAGTTTTTGGCTTTTACTCAGAGAAGAAGAGAAAAGAATGAGAGAAAAACCCCAAATACCGAAATTGAAGAGATATTCACCCTATTTATAGAAATTTCGGCACTTACCTAACCTTGCAGATAAATCCTATCTTTTCTCCTTTATCTTAATCTACTAGCTCATCTAAAAGAGACTTAATTATCTCTAACTTCTCCCTCCTTTATCAGCATATTATCCACATATTTTAAACATTAAAATCCCTAAATTTTAGCCTTTATCTGCTTATTATCCTCATAAAATAAATTCCTAAATAATAGCCTTTATCTGCTTATTATCCACATATTTTAAACATTAAAACCCCTAAATTTTAGCCTTGTTGCCATCCACTCCACCTAATCCTAATGCCCAAAATTTAGCTAACTTAAATTAAAAGAATTAGGCTCCATGAAACTTAAATTTGGGCCCCTTACTCCCTTGTGTGGCGTCACCTCCTAAGATTGGGCCACAAGCCCACTTTGGTATTTTAAACATAGATACTACCTTTTAAACCCCTATAATGCCCAAACAGAAAATTTTAATCAAGGCCTCTACCTAAGCCTGAGCCCAATTTGGACCCCTAACACTTAAATTAACACATTAAACATATCCTACCTATTAAACGCATAGGCCCAAAAATTCAGGATGTTACAGTTCTACCCCCTTAAAGAAATTTCATCCTCGAAATTTCTAACTAACTATTAATCGTACTACCTAAGTCTCACTACCATGCTTTCGTTGCGCACTCCAATTCTAAACCCAAAATAAACACTTAGTATTCTATGGTAGAGTACGCACCGATATTCACATCTAGAGCGTCCTCGTCCCCTTGTACTCATGCTATCGGTTCGCGTTTATCTGATTAAAATTTTTATGGATTATTGGTTTTCTTCCACTGATTATCCACGAACAGTCTTATGATTAGTAGTTTTAAGAGTAGTTCTTTCGAATTCGCAATTCAGTCTCAAGTTCACCTTTCTTAGTTCTAAGAACTACATACATTCAACTGACAACATCCATACACCCACATTCAATACATAGGGGTATTTTCGTTATTCCACTACCCAGGGGTATTTTCGTAATTTTATCCTACAGGGGTATTTTCATAATTTTCAAAATAGGGTTCCTTGGTGATTTTGTGAAATAAGGGTGTTTTGGTAATTCTGCAATCCGGGGGTATTTCGGTAATTTTAAAGTCCGGGGGTATTCCGGTAATTTTAAAATCTGGGGGTATTTCAGAAATTTTGAAATCCAGGGGTATTTCGGTAATTTTGAAATCTGGGGGTATTTCGGTAATTTTACAAATCAAGGGTATTTTGGTCATTTCACAAATCAGGGGAAATTTGGTAATTTTACAAATCAGGGATAATTTGGTCATTTTGCAAATCAAGGTAATTTGGTAATTTTACAAATCAGGGGTATTTTGGTCATTTTGTAAAAATAATGTGGCTGGTCCCTTTCGGGTTTTAATTATAGATTTTGGCCCGTCAACAAATCCTCGTGGCTAGGGCGAACAGTCACTACGCACCAGGTAGGATTCTAGCGAAGAGGAGGTGAGTCACTAGGACTGCTTAAGTACCAGGCTCTTCCGGATCCAATCCTAGACATGCGCATGCCTGTTGCCACACCCTAGTCTTGCGACTCGTTTATGGGTTTGTTTAGTGAAATTAAGTCTTATGAGATTTAAGGAGTTGTTTCAGCTAAGCCTAGCGTTCATCAAGTTCTAATCTAACTAATCTACGTCCCATAAAGCCCATCAAGCCCACATATTAATATCACACAATGGTTCAGAATACTTACCTGGCGGACTTGGGCCGGAGACGCAGGTGCCATGCAGAGCTAAAAACCTGTTATTATTTAAAAACATGTATATTTCGAAAGCCCATCTTTAGAAAACGTTTTGAGCCCAAAAACCCCAGAGCCGAGTTTTGAACCGGGCTCTGATACCAATTTATAACACCCCAAACCCGGCCCAAACACTACAACCGGATCTGGTATGTCACTAAAAAAAATTTTGTCAAACATGTCGTATTTTCAAAAAAACCCAAATATATTTTATATAGAATATGCCTTTGTAAAATAAAAGCCAAACTTGATTACATGCCTTAGTTTAATTATATGGAAAATTTAAATAACTAAACCCATAATAAAACAAAATATAAACTAGTGGCCCATGGCCTTATTACATCGAAGTTTAAAATCCATTAATTAAAATACAATATAAAATAATTAACTGAAGTCTTTTTGCCAAATCTTCATATTCTTCTGCATGGCCACCTTGCGTTCCTCTCCAGCCCGGTCCGAAGCACTAGGTATCACCTGAAATGTTAATTAAAAGGGTGAGTCGCGAGACTCAGTGTGCAACCCTCATGCACCACTAGATTTTGGGCCTTAGGCCCATAAAACAGATTAATAATTTCATTCATTTAAATAACAAATAATATGCAAGGCCCAACCCGTTTGCCTAGGTTTCCATCTGCTACACGCCCCCGTACCAACCGTTCACACCATTGGGGATTTCTACAATCGACCCACACCGCTACACGCCAAGATGGCAGTCATGCTGCTCATCAACATATTATGGCCGAAGCCCTTATAACAGATCACGGCATTAGCCGCTACAACATGTAACAGATCACGGTATAAACCGCTACACATATAACGTATAACTTCCTCCTTTCATCAACCCAACCCATGCAATCATATACAAGCAAATTACTTATAACATTTAATCAGATTATTCACTGACCTGGCGATTTGCGTTACCCTTTTTGGGCTTCCCACATTAAGTCGAGATTTCGGCTTTTATCATAACATATAAGCTTATGAACATATATTAATAATCAGTTCTAGATGGTGGGGAAGTATTACACACCTGATTAATGTAGATACCCTTGCTAAACCGATCTACGCTTTGCTTCAAAAAGCCGGAAAGATGTGAAAATAGGCCTCTTCTATATTCGGCCATAGTTAGTATTCTACCTGATTTTATATATATGAATAAACAAATTCTCTTACCTTGAAATCCCGAATGTAACACGATTCTATAACTTAGAGATCTATGAGTTTCGGCTTCTAGGAAAAATCCCGGAAAGATGATCTATCGAGCTTTCGGCTTTTGAAAGAACTAAAAATTGAAAAGATGGCTAAGGGTGATTCGGCCAATGAATATTAAAGAGAAGAATAGGTGTAGTTTCGGCTTTTGAATCAAAGTGAAGATGAGGGGATAGGCTTAGAGATTTCTGCTTTTGCAGAGAATGAAGAAGAAGATGGAACTTTAGGAGTTTTCGGCTTTTACTCAGAGAAGAAGAGAAAAGAATGAGAGGAAAACCCCAAATGCCGAAATTGAAGAGATATTCCCCCTATTTATAGAAATTTCGGCACTTACCTAACCTTGCAGATAAATCCTATCTTTTCTCCTTTATCTTAATCTAATAGCTCATCTAAAAGAGACTTAATTATCTCTAACTCCTCCCTCCTTTATCAGCATATTATCCACATATTTTAAACATTAAAATCCCTAAATTTTAGCCTTTATCTGCTTATTATCCTCATAAAATAAATTCCTAAATAATAGCCTTTATCTGCTTATTATCCACATATTTTAAACATTAAAACCCCTAAATTTTAGCCTTGTTGCCATCCACTCCACCTAATCCTAATGCCCAAAATTTAGCTAACTTAAATTAAAAGAATTGGGCTCCATGAAACTTAAATTTGGGCCCCTTACTCCCTTGTGTGGCGTCACCTCCTAAGATTGGGCCACAAGCCCACTTTGGTATTTTAAACATAGATACTACCTTTTAAACCCCTATAATGCCCAAACAAAAAATTTTAATCAAGGCCTCTACCTAAGCCTGAGCCCAATTTGGACCCCTAACACTTAAATTAACACATTAAACATATCCTACCTATTAAACGCAAAGGCCCAAAAATTCAGGATGTTACACACCCTATTTCACAACTAAAATACCCCCAAGTTTTGTAAAATTTCTGAAATACACTTGATTTGTGAAAATTTCTCAGACCACCCTAGAATTGTAAAACTATCAAAATCACCGAAACTCACTGGTCGGCAAAATTTCTAAAAAAAAAAAAACCTTGGTTTGTGAAAATTTCCAAAACAACTGTGATTTTATAAAATACCCATGTTTTGCAAATTTACCCGAAAACCCCTAGATTTACAAGAGTAACCCGGTTTGCGAAATTAAATTTTCCAAAGTACCCCTGCTTCAAAAAAAAAAACAACAACAACATCAAAATATCTCCTTTTCGAAAAAAAAAACACAAAACCAAGATACCCCATTTCGAGGAAATTACCAAAAGACCCTCATTTTTAAAAAAAACACTTGCTTTCCAAAATACCCATGTTTTAAAAAACAAATGTACCAAAGTACCTCTAATTCGAAGAAAATCACCAAGATCCTTTATTTTGGAAAATACCCTATAGGGTAAAACTACGAAAATACCCCTGGGTAGTGAAATGACAAAAATACCCTTATGCGAGGAATGTGAGTTCATGAATGTTATATGTATGTTGATGTGTGATGGTTGAATGTATGTGGTTTCTAGAATTAGGAGATAAACTTGAGACTGAAACTGTAGATAGATCCGAATTCGAAAGAACTACTCTTAAACTACTGTCCATAAGATTGTTCGTGGTTAATCAGTCAAAGAAATTAATAATTCATAAAATTTCTAATTCAGATAATACGAGAATCAACGATGAGCGCTAGAAGAGGAAGAAGAGGCCGCGGCCGAGGCCGCGGAAGTGTTAGGACTGATGTGCTGACTCAGCTAGTTAGGGAGGTACTGAAGGAGGTTAAAGAAATCGGTGAAACACTTCGGGTTGGGTGCGTGGACTGTAAGAAAAAAAGAGATCGTAGTTTTCTAGGGTTGCAGTCGCGTTCTGTGAAGCATATTAAGGCACGTCCAAACTTTCAGGTTTGCGAATATTGCAGAAGGCGTTATCCGGGTGAATGTTGGAGGAAGTCAGGAACGTGTTTAAGATGTGGGTCTGAGGAGCATAGGGCTCGGGATTGTTCAATCACCATTAAGTCGGGTATGTTTTGTGTGGATGCTATATTTTTGGGTATAAAAATTGTATGCGTGCAATGTTTATATATTATTAAATTAGAGTGCGCAGCGAAAGCATAGTGGTGAGACTTGGGTAGTACGATTAATAGTTAGTTGGAAATTTCGAGGAAGAAATTTCTTTAAGGGGGTAGAACTGTAACATCCTGAATTTTTGGGCCTATGCGTTTAGTGTAAGGATATGTTTAATATGTTAATTTAAGTGATAGGGGTCCAAATTGGGCTCAGGACTAGGCAAAGGCCTTGGTTAAATTATCTGATTGGGCATTATAGAGTTTAAAAGGTGGTAATTGTTTTTAAAATACCAACGTGGGTTTGTGGCCCAACAATAGGTGGCGTTGCAAGGGAGTTAGAAGGTGGCGTCACTAATAGTTAAAGGGGCCCAAGTTTTGGCAGCAAGGAGCCCATGTTTTTGGGCCATTTTCGGCACTTAAAAGGGAGCAAGGGGTGACGCCACAACAAGGGTGTAAGGGGCCCAAAATTTAAGTTTCATGGAGCCCAAATCTTTTAATTTAAGTTAGCTAAATTCAGCATTAGGTTTAGGTGAAGTGGATGGCAACAAGGCTCAAAAATAGGAGGATTTATATGGATTTTATAATTAATAATATAGAAGATAAAAAGGAGAAAAGATAGGAGCTATCTGCAAGGCTAGGGTGGGAAGCCCCGAGCGATGACCCGACCCATAGCTAGATCCGCGCAATTTTACCTTAAATGGGTAAATTGCGTCGTTAGTCCTTCCTTTTTGCGCCACTGTTTTAATTGCTTCCCATTTCAGTTTTTTTATTTAAATCTTGCCCTGAATCTGGTCTGTCACTTCAATTCGATCTGCATTCAGGCGCTGCATTCAGGAGCTCGAAATAATTGCGTTTTAGTACCTATTCATTGCGCACGCATCACAATTTGGTCCTTTTCACCTCCATTTGTTCTTAATTTGCCCTGGACTCTTGTTTTAAATTCAATTTAGTTTTTTTACCTATTTTACTTTATTTTCAAATTAATTATTTTTATTATTTATTATTATTTTTATTATTACCATTTTTTATCATTACTATAATTATATTTATTAGTATTATATTTATTATTAGTAGTACCCCTATTTTATATATTATTATCTACAATTATGTTATTATAATTATTATGTTTATTATTATTATTATAATCGAAGTTATTGCCACCATTTTACATATATTATTATTATTATTAAAATCATTTTTTTTTCTATTATATTTATTATTGTTGTTGTTATAATTATTATTATTTTTTATTTACCACCATTAATTCTGATAGTATTACTATTATTTTAATTTTATACTATTATTTTATTATTAGTTTTTTTTACTAGTTTTATTATTACTATCTCTATTATTATTAACCTTTTTTTAATTTAAATTTTCTCATTATTATTATTATACATAGTATTACTGTTACTATTATGTTATTATTAATACTATAGTTTACTTTGATTTTTTATTATTATATATTATATCTATTATTATTATTTCCATTATTATCACTATTAATGTCAATATGGTTGCTATTATTCTATTATTAATATTATTTTTTTACGATCACTCTTATTATTATTATTATTATTTTAATATTACTACAACCATATCTTTTTAATTTTATTTTTATTATTGCAACATTTTACTAATATGGTTTATTTATCCTGGTTCCTATCGTTTCACGTAGATCGGGAATTTTGAATTATACTTTAATGTATTTTTTATTTTTTGCTTGTATTTACCTTTTTTACCCAAACTCATAGAAAGGCTTTCATAAAGGTAATATTTTGTGCTTGGAAGTTCAGGAAATCGTGCCCTAACGTGCTGGGTTTCGATTTTCCGTTCGTCTAAAGAACTAAATATCCTTTTAAGATTTTGACCGTGTTTTCTCAACTTCAAAAATAAGACAATATTTCATATTTGAAAATTCGAGGAATCGTGCCCTAACGTGCTGAGTTTCGGTTTTTTCGTATGGTCAAATAATGGAATACCCTTTTTTAAAATTGCAATGCATAAATTTTGGAAATCATGAAATGATCTTGGTGTCTGAGGTTTGAAATATCGTATCCTAACGTACTGGATGTGATATTTCATTCTTTCGGAACAGGAGAATTTTGATATCCAATTCGAACCATCCAAACATTTTCTAAAGGATTCATATTTTAAAATCTCTTCCAATTTTCGATATTAGGATGTTAGTCAATCAATAAGGTACCAATTTTGGGCGTTGCGAGGGTGCTAATCCTTCCTCGTGCGTAACCGATTCCCGGACCCGTTTTCTTAAAATTCGTAGACCAAATGTTTTATAAGGTGACCCAATCACACTTCAAAAAGATTGGTGGCGACTCCATTTTCCTTTATAAAGTCGGCTCGTTTTTTAAACAAGAAAATAGTTTCGACATGTACCATCTAATATTTTAATTCGAATCAAAGTCCCAGTAGGACAATCAGTTAGAATAAATAATAGATTGATCGGTTCCAAATATGAAAATTCTTCTAGATGGTCATATAATAGAGATGGGTGCTCTAGAAAAGACCCAAGACATAACTAATAAGTAAACTCCAGAAGAGATTCAAGTACCTGAAACTGAAGATTAAAATAGTGAAAATAAAGAAATCTCGATCATTATGTCAATTCGAGAAAATATGGAACCGATAATAAAAATGGTCGACAATGGTTTTGTATGCAATATTATTGTTGAAATAATGAAATAAAAGGAGAATATTGAATAAATTTGTGGAATAGATTGTTCAAAATAGAAAGACGCAACTCAAGTACAATTAAATTCATGGAGTTTTTGGACTAGTAGTCCAAATATCTAAAGGTATAAAGCCAGTGAGGGTACACATGAAGTAGTTTTGCAAAAACAGAATAAAATATGAAGTTTTTGCTAAGTTCTGGCATTGATTATGAAAAGATATAATATTTTTTTTGTGGTATATATAATAACCTTTAGATACACTGTTAAACTAATAGTTCATAAAATATTTAACTTGCGTCTAATGGTTGTTATTACAACCTTTTATGAATAACTATATAGTAAAGTTTATATTAAAATCCTTGAAGGATTTAGAATGCTAGAAGCCTATTGAAATTCTCAGAAAATTGTTCATTTATATGAATTGAAATAATTTGAACATATGTGGTAAATTTGACTTAGTGAATAGTAGTTGAAGGAGGATTATAAAATGATCCAAAATACCTATTTGTGTTTTTATAGAAGAATATGAATAAAGTTTGCTATGATTTGTAACCTCCCAAACATGGCCTAGACGTTATGGCTAGATTGGGAAGGCTACATTAGCCACCGAAATGGCTAAGCTAACTTACGTTACTTTTTAAGACTTTAAATAAACTCATTTTAGAGAAATCTGTAGTTGTACTTTGAGTTAGCTTAAAAACATTCATTCATTAGGTCGTGTATGCTTAGAATTCATTTTATTGTTGACAGTGTTATTTTAGAAAAACCGTTTGCTTGTCGCTCTTCTTTAAAAAAAACTCGAAGTTAAACTAATGCAGCGGAAAAACCATTTTTCAATTCATTTTGGAAAATTAGTTGCCTTATCGATTTGTTTTTCAAAAACAGTTCATTTGCAATATAGTGGAAACATAGGGAACAATATCAAATTTTACTTAAGCCCGATATCATGCATTATTCGGTTATTATGCTTGAGTAATTTAAGCATGCAAAAAATTCCCAAAAGAAAAGTTACCAAGCCACAGACCAGAAATAATTAAAAGTACAAGCCAAAACCAATAAAGACTTAATAATACTTAATTAAATAATAATAATAATTCGAAGTCCAAGTTGATTCTCCGAATGTCGAGTCCGGTCCTAATTTTGAGGTTTACCTAAAAAGTTAAACACTATTAGGGGGTGAGCTTATAAAAAGCTCAGTGTGAGTCGAATAATTATTTAAACGGGCAAAAACATCAAATACAGTGAAAAATATTAGCATTAACAGAAGAAAACAGAACTATCATAGGAATTTCATGTCATTACATAGCCATTATCAAATTGATATCAAACGGTGTATGAGCATAGGTCATCATTCATTCGAGTAACAATCATTAATTTCAATACCATTCAATACAACAAAATACAATGCGTAGCATAAATCAATAACATTCGAATATGTCGTGCACATGATGCAATGCAAAAAGGTTCCTACCCATACCATCCGCTACACACCACAAGTTTCCCAGAACCCATCTGCCGAACTCCAAAACATTATGAGCATAGCTTGATGTGGTAAAACCATCGAATAATCAATAATGCTTTTAATCTGCTGGATATCAAATAGTGCGATACAATCGCCAATAACATATAATATGCGATAAAATCGCCAATCCACTCGGTACTCCAGGTGCAGTGTACTGACTACGAATAATGCAGACTTAATATGCCGTCGATACTCCACAGAACTCCTCCGTCAACCACAAAATCTCAACTCAATGTCACGCAATCTCATACATAATCATATCTCAATACTTTTACATTCATTTGACATGCTCAGCATGTTCTCAATAACCACATAATTTCAGTAAATGGAAACAGTGTTCCAATTTTTCAAATTACCATTGTGTTGGTATCAAACAATATCGTTCAATTTCACTTACTTTACGGATTTTCATTGTACATAAATAGCACCCTTTTCAGTACACAATATAACAAATATCTCATTCGTTTAAATCATATATAAGCTTAATATCTCAACATATTATATTATTCAGTCAAACATTCTCATATCTCATAACTCAAATATGCAATTACAAACTCAATCAAACGTCCATACTATCAAACTAGCAATTTTGCCAACACGTCAATCTTTTAAGGCTCAAAACATACCTGGTTCGACCACTTACAAAATCAATATTTTGGCTATTAAGACAATCCAACCAGTAAGCTAATTTATCATATATAACATGGTATTTAACATTTTCAAAACGATTTTATGAGTTTAGGACCCACACCTTATTTTTCGCTTCCTCGCAGCACACTAGCAAATCTTCCAATTTTCTTTAATTATTCCTTAAACGAACCTAAACCGAAATTCAGTATAAATTCAATCAATTAACCATTAAACTAGACCAAAAACACCCACTTATGAGTTCAAACCAATCGTTGAAATTATGTAACATCCTGAATTTTTGGGCCTATGCGTTTAATAGGTAGGATATGTTTAATGTGTTAATTTAAGTGTCAGGGGTCCAAATTGGGCTCAGGCTTAGGTAGAGGCCTTGATTAAAATTTTCTGTTTGAGCATTATAGGGATTTAAAATGTAGTATCTATGTTTAAAATACCAAAGTGGGCTTGTGGCCCAATCTTAGGAGGTGACGCCACACAAGGGAGTAAGGGGACCAAATTTAAGTTTCATGGAGCACAATTCTTTTAATTTAAGTTAGCTAAATTTTGGGCATTAGGATTAGGTGGAGTGGATGGAAACAAGGCTAAAATTTAGGGGTTTTAATGTTTAAAATATGTGGATAATAAGCAGATAAAGGCTATTATTTAGGAATTTATTTTGAGGATAATAAGCAGATAAAGGCTAAAATTTAGGGATTTTAATGTTTAAAATATGTGGATAATATGTTGATAAAGGAGGGAGGAGTTAGAGATAATTAAGTCTCTTTTAGATGAGCTAGTAGATTAAGATAAAGGAGAAAAGATAGGATTTATCTGCAAGGTTAGGTAAGTGCCGAAATTTCTATAAATAGGGGGAATGTAACATCCTGAAATTGAGCCTAGTAGGATTGAGCCCAATGGGCCTTGAGCGTAGTAGCGTTTAAATTTTCGGAGAACAAGAGATTGGCTTAAATACAAGTTGGACCTTTTAGATAAGTGATTTTGGAAGGTTAGAGGGCTTCTATGGAGTCCCGGGATCAAGCTTTGAATTTAGGGAAATTTTAGTTTTAGGCGGAAAAAAACCCTGGAATTTGGCAGGTAGGCCTTAAGAATAAAAAGTGGAGGAAAATGACACAAGTGGAGTGTGTGGTGTAGTGGCAAAGTGACGCCACATAAGAGACAAGGGAATGACACCACAAGGAAGGAAGGAGGTCCAAGGTTCAAGTCTTGGCTTTTGCATTTTGGTTTTCTTTTTACATGGACCTTAGAATTTGGCTGTAGATTTATATTTAGTTGCGCATGGTTTAAGACACAAGAAGAGCTTGTGGCCAAGTGGTTAGCGGCGTGGATTATGTTGCAAGGGAGCCTGGGTTCGAATCTCATGAGAAGCAAGGGAGTATTTATTTTGCGGATTGGACGGCAAGAGTTTCAGTTGAATTTAAACTCTACTGACGAAGGGATCCCACATCGGAAAGATACAAAGAAGGAAGGTGAAGAGCTAAATATATAAAGAGCATCCTTGGAGGAGAGTAAACACATCTTGGAGGGCGTTTGGGCACAGGAGTGGTCGGAGCGCGGATTAACACCAGAGTCCTATCAGGTGTGTGTACTCTCTCTACTCTAGTTGTAGAGCGGCAAATGCCGAAGTGCCGGTCACGGCAATAGTAGCCACACGAGCGTACGAGTGCACGTGTGGGGCTTCGATGCGATAGTTGAGGCCATCAGTAGTGTTCTTGTGGGTTGGGGCTGCTTGGGCCACGATGGGCCGAAGTGGGCTCAATGGGCCCGTGGGCCCATATGAGTAAATTGTATGATTGTTTAGTATATGTTGAACTAGACTAGGTGGAACTTATATACATGGCTAGATTTGTGCTAGGTGGGCCACACGAGTGTGTGGGCCCGGATGGGCCGAAATCGGGTTTTAGGCCCAATCGTCCGGTACGACCGGAAATGGTAGCTGAGTCGCTGGTGGCGACATTAGGCCTTCAGAAAGGCCATTGCAGGTGCGAATTTATGAAAATACCCTTGGTGGGTAAATTACGAAAATACCCTTGGTAGGTAAAATTACGATTATACCCTTAGAGGTTGATTAGCTTGATTTTGTTGTTTTATGTCTATCTGATGATGATGGTAATTCATGTTATTCTTATATTTGATATATGTTTTGCATACATGACATACTGCATACACGAATTATTATGTTTGCATGGGGTTGGGGATATGATAATGAAAAGGGGAAATGTTCCGGTGGTTTTACCACATTATCCGGTGACTTATGTCACATATTATGAATCCGGTGACTTATGTCACATATTATGAATCCGGTGACTCTGTCACATTATCTGGTGGCTATGCCACGTTATAAGGGCGATATGCAGTTGACTGCAGCGACTGCCTTCGAGGGTGTGTAGCGGATGGAGGGTCGATTTAGTAATCTCCACTGGTGTGATTGGCAGGTACGGGTGGTGTGTAGCGGATGGAAATTTAGGCTGGGATTGGGTTTTGCATCATTTGGCATGTGTTATCTGCTATACTGTGATGTTAGGGCTACGGCCTGATTCGATTTATGTGTGCTTCGGCCAAGTATGTTATTGTGAGGGCTAAGGCCCAATCTGCTTTTGTGGGCTTAGGCTCAGTTATCACTCGTAAGGGGAATTGCACACTGAGTTTTCTTAAACTCACCCCCTCTTTTTAAATGTTGCAGGTAATCATTAGATCGCGGATTTGGGAGCCGAGGCAGACTTGTGGTGGCCCTGCAATGTTTTCTCGTAAACTCGGTGTAATGACCAATTTTTCCCGTGGGCCCATTCACAAACCAAATTCAGTAAAAATAAATAAAATGTCCCAAAATTACAGTCCATAAACCCAATACAAATAAACTCAGACCCAAACATTAAGCCCAAACCCACAAAACCCAAACCAGTTACAAAGAGCCCAATAGGCCCAAATTTTTAAAATTTTTGGCTAGGGTTTCTGAAACCCTAGCCCCCTAGCGCCGCAAGCCACCAGCACCATGCTCCTGTGCCGCAAACCCCCACTTGCTTCTGTCTGCCATCATCGCAACCCTCAACTGGCATCCACTACTGCAGCACCATGCCCACTAGCCCCTTTTTGCGCCGCTCCACCATTATCTTGCAATAAAGAATAGAAACAGATAGCACAAACGAATGATTGTATTTTTATTTTCACTAATCGGTTATAAAAACCGATGTCAGACTCTGTAAAGGGCTCTCTTTTTTCGGCAAGAATCAATCAAAAAAGAAAAAAAAAGAAGTAGATTCAAAGAAAAACACCAAAAAAACAGATTCAATCAAAAAAATCAAAAAAGATCAAAAAAGGAAAATCAAAAAAACAAGAGACCAATATATCAGATCCGAAGGTATTTTCATTTATTTTATCTATTTTTTTTTTATTTTCTTTCTTTTTTTCGTAAATATCCATCAAGACAAATAAAAAAATAAAAGGAGAAAAAAAAACTTACCTTGGGCGATTTCCGGCCACCGCGTACGGTGGCCGGCGACGGCATCAACGGTGTCGCCCCGCCGGAGAACCCCTCCCCCCTTTTACAAACCTGCACAGAGAAAAAAAGAGAAGGTTAGCCCTTTTTTGAAGAAGAGAGAAAGAAAGTGAAATTTTTTTTTGAAATGGGGCTTATATGGGCAACACAAAACGGCGTCGTTTTGGTCGGCGCCCATAAGCCCCAAAACGGCACCGTTTCATCCTATCCGACCCGATAACCCGACCCATAACCAGAGGATCCACGTGTTTTCTGTAAAAAGGGCTAATTACCCTTTTGGTCCCTCCGACCTTTTGGATTCTTGCGATCAGACTTTTAGTCATTTTTGAATTTGCCCCGAAAGTTTATTTAGTTTGCAATCTGGTCCCTGCCAAGACGCCGCGTTTTAAGAGAAGGGCATAATTCCCATTTCGGTCCCCCTCCTTGCACGCGCGTTTCAATAACGCCCTTCCCTCTGTTATTTATTTCAAATTTGCCTCAATATTCTGTTCATAATTCAATTTTCATCCTTTTTGACTATTTTCGTTTATTTATTATTAATTTCTTTTCATATATATATTATTATACTTTACATTTAGTATTGTATTTAATACTATATTATTATTATATTTATTATTACTCCTAGTATTATTATTTATTATATTATTATTATTATTATTATTAGTATATCTACTATTACCATTATTATATTTTTTATGTATATATTTTATTATTATTTCGTTTAACTAACTGTATTATTATTATTATTATTATTATTATTATTATTATTATTATTATTATTATTATTATTATTATTATTATTATTATTATTATTAGCTACCATTATTATTATTAGTTGTATATATATTTTACTATCATTATTATTATTACTATTGTCATATTTTATTAACATTATTGTCATTATTATTAGTACCATATATTATCGTATTGTACATATTTCGTATTATTATTACTATTTTGTTATTGCTATACTATTACCATTGTTATTTCTATCTTTTTACTCTTATTTCATTATTGCATCTTCCTATTATCATGTTTTTGCTAATTTTATCGCTTTCGTCGTCTCATCGTAATCCAGTATTCCATCTTTTATCATTTTTTATATATTTTTTTTTCTAAAAATGAGTTTTCACAGGGGTAATATTCATGAGTTTGGGAATTCAAAACTTTACGCCCAATCGTGCTAGGTGTGACTTTTCGTTTGACCGAACAAGTGGATAACCTTTCAAATTTTCAAATAAGGTGATATTTGTGCATTTGGAAGTTCGAAAAGATCGTGCCCAATCGTGCTGGGTGCGTTTTTCTTTCATATGACCGAATGAGCAAATGCCCTTTCCAAAATTTCAAAAAATATGTACTTGGAGAATTGTGGAGATGATCTTGGATTCAAGGGCTTGGATTATCGCGTCCAATCGTGCTGGACGTGAAACTCTGTTCCATCGAAACAAGGGAATATCATTATTCAATCAAGTCGTTTAAAAACAATAAAAAGAGCAAGATTTCAAAAATCATTTCAAACTTTTCGACATTAGGACATCGATTAATCAATTTGGTACCGATTTCCGGGCGTTGCGAGGATGCTAATCCTTCCTCGCACGTAACCAACTCCCGAACCTATTTCCTCAAATGTTCGTAGACCATAAACCCCATTTTAGTAAACCAAAATGTTTTATTAAAACAAAGGTGATCCGATCACACCCAATAAAAGGTCGGTGGCGACTCCCGTTTTTATTCATTTTCAAAACCCAAGTTCGATTTCCCTTTTTATCAAAAATGGTTACGACAGCTTGGCGACTCCACTGGGGACTTCATTCGAGAGTTAGGCCGTAAAATTGATTATTCTTTGTCCTTTTGTCAAAATTCGGAAAATTATTTTGAAAAATCATGTTTCTTTTGACGCATCTGTTGGTACTATGATTGTAATATTGTCGAGTCTCCTAGGATGTCTCTGTATTCATCTTTGCATGACCGTTGTGTCACACCCTTAAGTGGGAGCGAGAAGCTATGCCTTCGTGAGGTTTTCACCTCCGCATGGGCTCGGGGACCGCTTCCGGAATACATCCGTACCTATGGTTTCGTGAGGTTTTCACCTCCGCATGGCCATAGGGAAATGTATTCCCTCGAACTGAACTCGATCTGTATGAGCCTATAATGGGTGAGGATTGAGGAATCTGCCGGTTCGGGTACCTCTCTTTAGAACTAAACCACATGTAGAGAAACCTAGGAACCCATCTTGGACAGAACCGCGCTAAACCCATAGTAGTCACCCCAATAAGTGTTTGCTTATTTCTCTTATACTAATTTTTTTTTTCCGCTTATCTTCTCTTGCATTAACATTTTCTCTTGTTTTGATTGCATTGCATGTCATATTCACATTAAAAGGTGTCGATCTCCGTTCGGTTACTAAGATAGAAGCTTGTTATGGGGGACGGATTCCTTGATAAAGTAGAGGATAACGCGGCCGTGCGTATATGGTCAGAGAAGATACAACTCGAGAAAGGGGATAGTCTAGCCGAGGGATGTACATCAGAGTTAGGAGACTTTACTCGCGTCAGTATGACACAGAATGAGTTACAAGAATTAAAAGATATGTGGGCTCATTGGGATGAGGGGACTAAGCAGCTTTTCTACCTTAATTATGGCGATCTACCCTATTTGCTTGACATCAGAGTGGACAAACACTTGTTTCGAGCCATAACCCAATATTGGAATCCCGCATATAGCTTCACATTCGGGAAGGTGGATTTGGTACCTACCATAGAAGAATACACGGCTTTACTGCGTAATCGAAGGGCTCAGGTCGATAAAGTCTACTTTAGGGCCGGCAATGCACCAACCTTGGTAAAGAAACTGATGAACATCACTGGAATGAGTGAACAATGGGTCGTGGCACGTGTTCAGCAAAAAGGTGAAGGGAAATGCATTCCATGGGTAAACTTAAGGGACCTGATATTGACACATCCCGATGCCAAGAGGAAGGTTGACATCTTCGCTTTAAGTATCTATGGCCTAGTAATTTTCCCGAGAGCTTTGAGGCATGTGGACGAAGTAGTTGTTGACTTATTCGATCGTCTTGACAAAGGAGTTACGCCAATACCAGCCATTCTTGCCGAAATGTTCAGATCTTTAAATGCGTACCGGAGAGCTGGCGAGGGTAGATTCATGGGATGTGCGCAATTATTGCTAGTTTGGTTCCATAGCCATTTCTGGAAAATGGATAGAGCTTCTTGTCGAGTTCACTATGAAAATTATTCCCCATTAAAGGAGTTGGCGGATAAGCCCAAGAGAGATGACATATCAAAGGAAAATTGGATCGCACTCCTTCAAAATCTCCAAGAAAAGGACATTGAATGGAGAGCCCCTTGGTTTGTTCCCGATGAAATTATCTACCGTTGTGGGAGTTATGATTGGGTTCCTCTGCTAGGAATTTGGGGAGCCATTGGGTATGCTCCTTTGCTTGTACTAAGGCAATACTACTCAAGACAGTTTATACCAACGACTTACGGCCTAGCTCAGTTTGAGTTTTCGTATAAAGGGAATAATTCCAAGAAGAAGGTTCGGGAGATCGCCGATGCTTGGAAACAAGTTTGCCGGATGAAAAGAATTGCTGTAGGTCCAATGGTAACCCTCGAGTATAATGCCTGGCGGAGTAAGAGAATAAACGATAACGTCCCTGAACCGACACACGATGATACTCAACCGATAGAGAAATACTTACAAGTAGTCCCTTCCGAGACGGAGATTATGAAGCAAGATTTTGAAAATAAAAATTCAGAGTTGAAAAAGAGGATAGAGCAACTAGAAGAAGAAAAGATGTATTTGATGTTGGATAGGGATGTCCAAAATTCGGAGGTTGAGAGATTGAAGAAAGGAAAGAGAAAGGCCGAAGAAGATCTGGAGGGCTTGAAGACGGATTATAGAAAGCTGCGTCTGTCAATGAGGACTGCCGGATTGGGTAAAACTTCAGAACAATGGTGTCAAGAAATTCGAGAAGAGAAAGCCAAGGTTGATCAGTGGAGGGAAAAGTTCCAAGAGGTTCGAGCACAAAGAGATGTTCTAAAGAAGACTGCAAGTGAGAACCGAAGGGAGAATGAGACACTGAAAGCTCGATTAATAGAACAAGAAAAGACGTTTGACCAAAGACACGACTCTACGGTAAAGCTAAAATCAAGCCTAAACCAGATTGAAGAGTTAAAAGGGAAATTGGTAGAGCTCGAAATGGCACTAGAGAATAGTGAGTTCCGGTTCCAACAATCTCAGAATCAGGTCAAGGAAAGGGATTACGTCATGGGTGAAGCAGTAACACAGATACGAGAAGTGGCTGAACATCTACAATCCTTAGTGGTCCAAGCCGACGTATTAAGTATACTGTATGAATCAAAGTCAGACCGGGGTCGAGAGTTAGCCGCACTCCTCGAGAAAATTAAAATTCTAGGCATAAGGGCTAGGTCGCTTATATGACTCAATTTTATGTAAAAGATTTTGTTTCTTAAACAAGCTTTCTATAAGAAATTGAATGAGAATCGACGCCTTTTGCATTCATTTCACGCATTTGCATTGCATTTCATCCATTCGCATGCATCACAACATTTGCATAAAAAAGGAGCCTAATTAGTTAAAATCATAACAGAGGTTACCCTGGAAACCGACGAGAATCAACCTATCATACATTACTACAACACTCGTCGTAAGGCAAAAGCAATGGACCAAAGATACGAATAATTCCAGAAAGACATAGAAGACCAGATGAAAAAGTTTCAGCAAGAATTAAAAGACCAGATGGCAGAAGCTAAAAGGATATGGTGGCCCAAATGACTCAATTAATGAATGGGATAACAAACAAAGGAAAAGACCCTACAACTAGTACCGGGAAAGAAAGCGAAGGCCATCCTCCAGGATTTACTCCACCCCATGGAGTCTGGCCTCAAAAGGAATTTACAGGCCTAGAACACCCACCTGTATTTCCACCTGCCCATCTAGGACAAGGAGTATTTGCATCAAGTCATGGAACTAACCCAGCTGACCCTATTGTCCCAGATTTAGATGATCCTGTGGAATTAGCCAAGCTAAAAATGAAGGAACAAGACGCTCAAGACAAGTACAAGGATTTGGAAGAAAGGCTCAGAGCGGTGGAAGGAACTAGAGTCTCTTCAGCAATGAGTGTCAAGAAGCTCAGTTTGGTTCCTGGTCTGGTTTTGCCTCCAAAATTTAAAACACCAGACTTTGAAAAATACGATGGAACAAGGTGCCCAAAGGCACATATCACCATGTTTTGTCGAAAGATGGCTGGTCATGAAGATGAAGACAAGCTGCTGATACACTGCTTTCAGGAAAGCTTAATCGGGTCGGCCCTCCGATGGTACAATCAGCTAGGAAGAGAGAGGATCCGATCATGGGATGACTTAGCTGCGGCATTCTGTGAACAATATAGGCACGTCTCCGACATAGCACCTGATCGCCTAACGTTGCAGATGATGGAAAAGAAGCCATCTGAGACCTTTAGGCAATATGCTCAGAGGTGGAGAGACGTCTCGGTTCAAGTGGAACCTCCACTAACCAAAACAGAGATCACAGTTCTTTTTATCAACACTTTAAAAGCACCATTCTATGACAAGCTAGTGGGGAATGCCACAAAGGATTTCGCGGATGTTGTAATATCTGGAGAGCTCATCGAAAATGGCATCAAGAACGGGAGAATGGAAGGGTTTGAAAGCTCTAAAAGGCCATTAAAAAAGAAGGAGCCTGAAACGCATATGGTAGGTACCGAGAATCACTACGCTCCTAATCCATACCCTATCCAACCACGACCTCAATTCCGCCCACCTCCAAACCTCTATTTTCCTCCTCAGAACCCCTATTATCAAACCCCTCCTCCTTATCCCGTCTATACCGCCGATACCCAAAGACCACTCACCATCTTCTCACCAAATACCCCAACCGCTCCGAGCCAACCCAGAAATGAACCGAGGCAAACAAGGCCCAACCCCGAAAGGCCTCAATTTGCCCCTATTCCCATGACATACGGAGAACTGTGCCCAAAGTTGCTCGAGAAACAATTAATAGCACCGCATTACATAGCACCTTTGAAACCTCCCTACCCTAAATGGTACGATCCTAATGCTAGCTGCATGTACCATGCCGGAAACCGGGGGCATTCCACAGATAATTGCCTAGCCTTCAAAAGAAAGGTTCAAAGTCTGATTGACGCGGGCATTCTACGATTTGATGGGGTCAGTAATTTGGCTGGGAATCCACTCCCTAACCATCCCAGAGGGAACATAAGTGTGGTGGCACAGGAAGATACGTGGCGAGCCAAAAGTCATGTCTCCGAGATAAGAACACCTTTGGGGAAAATATTGGAAGTAATGACTGAAAAGGGTTTGCTTACCAGAAGGTTCAAGAAGGAAATCATAGAAGGTCCAAGTTCTTGCGCTTTTCACGGCATGGAAGGACACCATATCCAATCTTGCAAGGAATTTAAAGAACTGCTTCAAGGCATGATGGATAATAAGGAGGTTGCGATTTGTAGTAAGAAGGAAGGGTTCGACGAAAAGGATGTATATGCTTCCGAGGGCCAATCATCAGGTCCCCTTTATAGTGTTGACCGACCCTTGGTAATCTATTATGAAGCAAAGAGGGAGGAGGTGAAACCAAAGATGATAATTAAGATGCCAACTCCGTTCCCTTACAAGGAGGACAAAGCAGTGCCTTGGGAATATGATGTCAACATTACCCTGCCAGAAGCTACGAATGGAAGCGTTAGCGAAGTAGGACATTTTACCCGCAGCGGGAGGTGCTATTCTCCCGAGGTGTCAGAACCAAAAAAGAAAGGCATCGACTCAAGCCAAAAAGGAAAACACCAATGCGTGAGGCGGTGGTCGAGAATGAAATCCCATCCGAACAGGTGAACGAGGACGAAGCGCATGAATTTCTAAGGTTTATCAAGCATAGCGAGTATAATATCGTGGAGCAATTAAACAAGCAACCGGCAAAGATCTCGGTGTTATCTCTACTGTTGAGCTCAGAACCACACCGAAATGCTTTATTGAGAGTGTTAAACCAAGCATATGTGCCGAGCAATGTACCCGTTGAAAAGCTTGATAGATGGGCGAACAACTTGAATGCGGATAATTTCATCTCTTTCAGTGATGATGAAATACCGCCGAACGGTAGAGGCTCTATTAAAGCTTTGCACATCACCACCTATTGTAAGGGTTACATAGTGCCGAGTGTGCTCATTGATAACGGGTCTGCGCTTAATGTTATGCCTTTATCCACACTATCCAGAATGCCAATAGATATGTCTTATCTAAGGCCTTGTCATTCTACAGTAAGGGCATTCGATGGGACAAGACGAGAGGTTATGGGGAAGATTGAAATTCCTCTGGATGTGGGCCCGTGTACATGCAACGTAGAATTCCAAGTTATGGATATCTCACCTTCATACAATTGCCTCTTAGGGAGACCTTGGATCTATTCTGCTGGGGCAGTCCCTTCATCTCTCCACCAGAAAATGAAGTTTATCATGGATGATCGCTTGATCACAGTCGCTGGTGAGGAAGACATCGTCGCGTCTATCTCCGCTGATGCACCCTACATCGAAGTGAACAAAGATGCAGTAGAATGTTCCTTCCGCTCCTTTGAATTCATCAATGCTACTTTCGTCGCTGAAGGAAGTAAAGCTCCCACGCCCAAGTTGTCAAAGAATACCAGGATGGGAATCAAACTAACGGTTGGAAAAGGAGCCCGAGCAAGGAAAGGCTTGGGGAAATACCAGCAAGGGATGGCTAGAGCGCTAAAACCAGCACCCCACAAGGCTCGATACGGCTTAGGATTTAAGCCCGACATGCAGCAAAGAAGGAAACAATTGCAAAGGGAGCAAGAAAGAAGGATCGCAAGAGTCACAGGTCGAGAATTAGAGTGGGAGCCCATAACATATCCGCCTCTGTCAAAAACGTTTACCTCAGCTGGAATTATATTCCCGGGAAGAGATGACCCACAAGGCATGGTGTCATGGGTAGAAAAGGGTCTACAGGATTCAGCATAAATGTCATTGGCAAAGGGAATAATGTAACGGAAGGCGTCTCAGCGATACGCCCTTGCCCCCCGGGATTCACTCCTAACAATTGGACTGCTGTGGATCTTCTCGTAATTTCCAAGCCTCCCCCAAAGTAATGCTCAATGTTGTTTTTTGTATGCCCCTAAGCTGGGGGGAATCCGTTATGAGAGTTCATTCTGTCTATCTAGCTTTTAAATGAAACATGAATAAAGATGCATTTTGTCGTGTTCTTTTCATTCTCATCGGCTCCATATTCATTTCCTTCTTTATCTGTCCCTATATACCCCATATCATCATATCACGTTCATAGGATTCGATACCTTGATGTCCCTCTATAGTTTTCTTTTTCGTTTACTTTTCAGGTGCTCAGATATCGACGACGCGAACAATCCTGTTACGAGTCCTAAAATCGACTTCGAGAAGGCTATTTGTGTAGGAGAATTCGAGGCTGAAGAAGATGCCGAAGACTATACTTCTTCCCCAGACCTACTAAAAATGGTAGAACAAGAGGATAAACAAATTCTGCCCTATCAAGAATCGGTCGAGACAGTGAATTTAGGAAATGAAGAAAAGAAACAAGAGGTAAAAGTCGGGACCTCCATATCTGAAGACACCAAACATGATCTAATCACCTTGCTTCATGAGTACAAAGACGTGTTCGCATGGTCGTATCAAGATATGCCAGGTTTGAACGAAGATATAGCAGTCCATAGACTCCCACTGAAATCCGAATGCAAGCCTATCCAACAAAAGTTAAGGCGGATGAGGCCAGAAATGCTCTTAAAGATAAAGGAAGAAGTAAAGAAACAATTTGATGCTGGATTCCTGCAAGTCTCTAGATATCCAGAATGGGTAGCTAATATAGTCCCAGTACCGAAGAAAGATGGCAAAGTACGAATGTGTGTGGATTATCGTGATTTGAATCGAGCAAGCCCTAAAGATAATTTCCCGCTACCACACATCGATACATTGGTAGATAACACGGCGAAGAGTTCATTTTTCTCCTTCATGGATGGATTTTCGGGCTACAATCAAATCAAGATGGCTCCCGAAGACATGGAGAAAACTACGTTCACGACGATGTGGGGAACATTCTGCTACAAAGTGATGCCGTTCGGTCTAAAGAATGCCGGGGCAACATATCAAAGAGCCATGGTAATGTTGTTTCACGACATGATGCACAAGGAAATAGAAGTCTATGTCGACGATATGATCGCTAAATCTCGAGGAGAAAGAGAGCATGTTGAGAACCTCCGGAAGCTGTTCGAAAGACTGAGAAAATTCCAACTAAAGCTTAATCCCGCCAAATGTACCTTTGGGGCTACCTCGGGAAAATTATTGGGATTCATCGTCAGCGAGAAAGGTATCGAGGTTGATCCGGATAAAATAAAGGCCATACAAGAACTACCGCCGCCGCGCACACAAAAGGAAGTCAGAGGATTTCTAGGGAGACTGAATTACATTGCTCGGTTCATTGCTCAACTCACCAAGCAGTGTGATCCAATTTTTCGACTCCTTCGAAAACACAATTCTGGAGAATGGGACAAGGAATGCCAAGAGGCTTTTGACAAGATAAAGCAGTATTTATCTAGTCCTCCGGTGCTAGTACCGCCAACCCCCGGAAGGCCACTAATACTATATCTGACTG
Source organism: Gossypium australe (assembly GCA_005393395.2). Classification (NCBI taxonomy): domain Eukaryota; kingdom Viridiplantae; phylum Streptophyta; class Magnoliopsida; order Malvales; family Malvaceae; genus Gossypium; species Gossypium australe. The sequence goes on along the minus strand of CM016619.1, from coordinate 100,510,542 downwards.
TGTCCGAAAACTCAATGGGTTGCGTCTTGGGGCAACATGATGAGTCTGAAAAAGAGAACAGGCGATCTATTATCTCAGTAAGAAATTCACGGAGTGTGAGACAAGATATCCGACAATCGAAAAGTTCTGTTGTGCTCTGGTCTGGGCAACTCGGAGGCTTAGGCAATATGTGCTGTATCATACGACGTGGCTGATTTCGAAGCTAGACCCAATAAAGTACATGATGGAGTCGCCTGCACTCTCAGGAAGAATGGCACGATGGCAGATCCTACTATCAGAGTATGACATCGTATACGTGAGCCAGAAATCGATTAAAGGGAGCGCAATAGCTGATTTCTTAGCAACTCGGACAACAGAGGAGTACGAGCCATTGAGATTTGACTTCCCAGACGAAGACTTGATATGCGTTACGGAAAAAGAGTGTGAATCGTCAAAAGTGAAATCATGGAAGATGAGTTTTGATGGCGCGTCAAACGTGTTGGGGCACGGGATTGGAGCAGTCTTAGTGTCACCAGAAGGGTACCATTACCCCTTTACTGCCAGATTAAATTTCTTCTGTACCAACAACATAGCAGAATATGAGGCTAGCATCATGGGACTTCGCGCAGCTATCGAGCAGAACGTTAAGGTCTTGGCAGTCTCCGGGGACTCGGCATTGGTAATTTACCAAATCCGTGGAGATTGGGAAGTAAGAGACTCAAAATTGATTAAATATCGTGATCTTGTCGTGGAATTGGTTGAAGAATTCGAAGAAGTGACCTTTAATTATTTCCCACGAGAGGAAAACCAGTTGGCTGACGCCCTGGCCACCTTAGCTTCAATGTTCAAAGCAAACCGGGAAACAGAAATAATGCCTCTCTAGATGAGCATATACGAGGCCCCTGCGCATTGCTTTAGCATTGACAACGAGGCAGACGGGCAACCATGGTTCCATGATATCTTAGAATATGTCAAGAATCAAAGATATCCCGAGCAAGCAAACGAAAACGACAAAAAAACGATCAGGAGATTGGCAGCGGGATTCGTTCTCGATAGGGACATCCTGTACAAAAGAGGGAAAGATCAAGTCCTCCTGAGATGTGTGGATACTGTTGAAGCTAGAAAGATACTCGAAGAGGTCCATGAAGGAGTTTGTGGAACACACGCCAATGGCTTCACTATGGCCAGGCAAATTATGAGACTCGGTTATTACTGGTTGACAATGGAAAGTGATAGCATTATTTACGCACGAAAGTGTCACAAATGTCAGGTTTATGGCGATAAAATTCATGCAGCACCTTCACCCCTTCATGTCATGACTTCCCCGTGGCCCTTTTCTATGTGGGGCATGGATGTTATAGGGCCGATCTCCCCGAAAGCTTCTAATGGACATCGATTCATTTTTGTGGTCATAGACTACTTCACAAAATGGATAGAGGCCGCGTCGTTTGCTAATGTGACAAGGACAGCAGTGTGCAGATTCTTAAAAAAGGAGATCATATGCCGATATGGCTTGCCAGAAAGAATCATTTCAGATAATGTTTTGAATCTGAACAACAAAATGATGAAGGAAGTGTGCGAGCAATTTCAAATAAAGCATCATAATTCCTCACCCTATCATCCAAAGATGAACGGAGCAGTAGAAGCCGCTAACAAGAATATCAAAAAGATCATTGGGAAGATGACTGAGACGTATAAAGATTGGCACGAGAAACTACCATTCGCTCTATACGCGTATCGCACGTGTGTGCGTACCTCTACGGGGGCAACTCCTTTCTCTCTAGTCTATGGAATGGAAGCTGTGCTGCCCATTGAGGTGGAAATCCCCTCCCTGCGAATCTTAATGGAGTCAAAACTAGAAGAATCTGAATGGGTTCAGGCTCGATATGACCAACTGAATCTGATCGAAGAAAAACGCTTGAAAGCAATTTGCCACGGACAGATGTACCAAAGGAGAATGATCGCAGCCCATAACAAGAAGGTGCGTCCAAGAGAATTTCGCGAAGGAGAACTCGTGTTGAGGAAGATTCTCCCTATACAAAAGGACTTCGAGGAAATGGGCACCGAATTGGGAAGGACCATACGTCGTAAGAGAGCTTTCTCAGGTGGAGCTTTGATCCCCACTGAAATGGATGGGAAGGAGTTACCAAATCCGGTGAACTCAGATGCCGTGAAGAAATATTACGCCTAAAAAAAAAAACCTGAAAAGGCATCCTGATAAACGGAGAAGGCTTAGGATGAAAACCCGAAAGGGCATCCTAAGGAAGCAATCTGGTCCGAGAAGGCAGAAATGGGTTGAACAAAGAGTCAAACGGCGAGATCATAGTATTGAAGCGGACTCTGAAGCTCAAGAATCTTCTACACAAAAAATCTTGCTCGAAAAGATTCAGGATGAAGAAACATGGAGAAGTTCATACGTCGGATATCTAGAGCACTTACTACAACTGAACTTGTTTTCCTTTCTTAATCGAGTCATTCCTTGTCAATTTCCTTTGCTTATTGCCTTTGAAATAAATATAGATACGAGGACCATCTTTCATGCCTACGTTGCCATTTTTATGCATTTTATGTTTCATTTTAGGGGTAAATAGTGAAATTACACACTCTAAACGAAAAGAGTATGGAGCATTACCTGGATGAGAATTGGGTAAATACGGGAGCTTCAAAGCAAGGACAAAATTCAACAGGGGCAAAAAAAAAAAACGAGAAACACGAATTACTCGTAGAACCTGAGGGCGGGTATCAAGCCTGAGGAAAGCCAAGAGTCAAAGCAGTGAATGCAGGTCATCATGAGAGTCGTAACAAGAAGAGATACATGACAAACAAGCCCAAGACACATGGCATAATCATGTAGGCATTTAGGACAAACACATGCATATCATGACATCATCACGCATGACACATACAGGTACACCAGTAAAGCAAGAAGTCTTGACGATGGTTGCACCAAACCAAGGAGAAAGAAGACATCCGAGTTCCACCAGATGATATATTTTGAGATTCCAGTTTCAAATATCAACTCATATTCAGAGAGAGGTGAGTTGAGCCTCGGGTCACACCCTGAGGTGTCTTTTAATTTCTTTTCAAAATATCAACTCATATTCAGAGAGATGTGAGTTGAGCCTCGGGTCATACCCTGAGGTGTCTTTTAACTTCTTTTCAAATATCAACTCATATTCAGAGAGAGGTGAGTTGAGCCTCGGGTCACAGCCTGAGGTGTCTTTTAATTTCTTTTCAAAATATCAACTCATATTCAGAGAGAGGTGAGTTGAGCCTCGGGTCACACCCTGAGGTGTCTTTTAACTTCTTTTCAAATATCAACTCATATCAGAGAGAGGTGAGTTGAGCCTCGGGTCACACCCTGAGGTGTCTTTTAATTTCTTTTCAAAATATCAACTCATATTCAGAGAGAGGTGAGTTGAGCCTCGGGTCACACCCTGAGGTGTCTTTTAACTTCTTTTCAAATATCAACTCATATTCAGAGAGAGGTGAGTTGAGCCTCGGGTCACACCCTGAGGTGTCTTTTAATTTCTTTTCAAAATATCAACTCATATTCAGAGAGAGGTGAGTTGAGCCTCGGGTCACACCCTGAGGTGTCTTTTAATTTCTTTTCAAAATATCAACTCATATTCAGAGAGAGGTGAGTTGAGCCTCGGGTCACACCCTGAGGTGTCTTTTAATTTCTTTCCAAAATATCGACTCATATTCAGAGAGAGGTGAGTTGAGCTTCGGGTCACACCCTGAGGTGTCTTTTAATTTCTTTTCAAAATATCAACTCATATTCGGAGAGAGGTGAGTTGAGCCTCGGGTCACACCCTGAGGTGTCTTTTAATTTCTTTCCAAAATATCGACTCATATTGTGAGAGGTGAGTTGATGCATCGGGTATTTTCAATTTCTACTTTTCAATTTCTGTTAGTTCAAAAAAAAATGAGAGTGTGGTTGAGCCTCGAGGCACACGCGGAGGTACTTATAGAAGGAAGACTGGAGTCGCATTGAGCAAATTTGACAAAGAAGTTCCAGTGGACAGAGAAGATTGAGCAAGAGCAAAATGAAGCTACGGGCCATGTCTTTCTGAAGTAACAGTGGAGTAAAATGAAGATCGAAATCTCCCCGAAGATAATAAGGAAGCAGCCTGAAAAGTTCAGATTTGTTTCCTCAAAATCCCGGTGAAGAAGATCAAAGCCCTGAAATCACATCGAAACCGATCAAAGCACTAGCAACTGTACCCTTGAAGAAGCAGTGGAATAGGAAATGTCATCTCCTTGAAGATATAACGAAACAGTGAAGCGGATCAAAGCGACAAGTTACAGTTGAGTTTGAAGCTGTTTAAAGAAGACGAGGACCAATAAGTCAAGGCTTGGCCAAGACCGAGCAAAATTGGTTCTTCTATTGTCTTTGCCCTATTATCGTTTCACGACAATGAGCAAAGAGGGGCAGCTGTAATGACCAATTTTGCCCGTGGGCCCATTCACAAACCAAATTCAGCAAAAATAAATAAAATGTCCCAAAATTACAGTCCATAAACCCAATACAAATAAACTCAGACCCAAACATTAAGCCCAAACCCACAAAACCCAAACCAGTTACAAAGAGCCCAATAGGCCCAAATTTTTAAAATTTTTGGCTAGGGTTTCTGAAACCCTAGCCCCCTAGCGCCGCAAGCCACCAGCACCATGCTCCTGTGCCGCAAACCCCCACTTGCTTCTGTCTGCCATCGTCGCAACCCTCAACTGGCATCCACTACTGCAGCACCATGCCCACTAGCCCCTTTTTGCGCCGCTCCACCATTATCTTGCAATAAAGAATAGAAACAGATAGCACAAACGAATGATTGTATTTTTATTTTCACTAATCGGTTATAAAAACCGATGTCAGACTCTGTAAAGGGCTCTCTTTTTTCGGCAAGAATCAATCAAAAAAGAAAAAAAAAGAAGTAGATTCAAAGAAAAACACCAAAAAAACAGATTCAATCAAAAAAATCAAAAAAGATCAAAAAAGGAAAATCAAAAAAACAATAGACCAATATATCAGATCCGAAGGTATTTTCATTTATTTTATCTATTTATTTTTTTATTTTTTTTATTTTCTTTCTTTTTTTCGTAAATATCCATCAAGACAAATAAAAAAAATAAAAGGAGAAAAAAAACTTACCTTGGGCGATTTCCGGCCACCGCGTACGGTGGCCGGTGACGGCATCAACGGTGTCGCCCCGCCGGAGAACCCCTCCCCCCTTTTACAAACCTGCACAGAGAAAAAAAGAGAAGGTTAGCCCTTTTTTGAAGAAGAGAGAAAGAAAGTGAAATTTTTTTTTGAAATGGGGCTTATATGGGCAACACAAAACGGCGTCGTTTTGGTCGGCGCCCATAAGCCCCAAAACGGCGCCGTTTCATCCTATCCGACCCGATAACCCGACCCATAACCAGAGGATCCGCGTGTTTTCTGTAAAAAGGGCTAATTACCCTTTTGGTCCCTCCGACCTTTTGGATTCTTGCGATCAGACTTTTAGTCATTTTCGAATTTGCCCCGAAAGCTTATTTAGTTTGCAATCTGGTCCCTGCCAAGACGCCGCGTTTTAAGAGAAGGGCATAATTCCCATTTCGGTCCCCCTCCTTGCACTCGCGTTTCAATAACGCCCTTCCCTCTGTTATTTATTTCAAATTTGCCTCAATATTCTGTTCATAATTCAATTTTCATCCTTTTTGACTATTTTCGTTTATTTATTATTAATTTCTTTTCATATATATTATTATACTTTACATTTAGTATTGTATTTAATACTATATTATTATTATATTTATTATTACTCCTAGTATTATTATTTATTATATTATTATTATTATTATTATTATTATTATTATTATTATTATTTATTATTATTATTATTATTATTATTATTATTATTAGCTACCATTATTATTATTAGTTGTATATATATTTACTATCATTATTATTATTACTATTGTCATATTTTTATTAACATTATTGTCATTATTATTAGTACCATATATTATCGTATTGTACATATTTCGTATTATTATTACTATTTTGTTATTGCTATACTATTACCATTGTTATTTCTATCTTTTTACTCTTATTTCATTATTGCATCTTCCTATTATCATGTTTTTGCTAATTTTCTCGCTTTCGTCGTCTCATCGTAATCCAGTATTCCATCTTTTATCATTTTTTATATATTTTTTTTTCTAAAAATGAGTTTTCACAAGGGTAATATTCATGAGTTTGGGAATTCAAAACTTTACGCCCAATCGTGCTAGGTGTGACTTTTCGTTTGACCGAACAAGTGGATAACCTTTCAAATTTTCAAATAAGGTGATATTTGTGCATTTGGAAGTTCGAAAAGATCGTGCCCAATCGTGCTGGGTGCGTTTTTCTTTCATATGACCGAATGAGCAAATGCCCTTTCCAAAATTTCAAAAAATATGTACTTGGAGAATTGTGGAGATGATCTTGGATTCAAGGGCTTGGATTATCGCGTCCAATCGTGCTGGACGTGAAACTCTGTTCCATCGAAACAAGGGAATATCATTATTCAATCAAGTCGTTTAAAAACAATAAAAAGAGCAAGATTTCAAAAATCATTTCAAACTTTTCGACATTAGGACATCGATTAATCAATTTGGTACCGATTTCCGGGCGTTGCGAGGATGCTAATCCTTCCTCGCACGTAACCAACTCCCGAACCTATTTCCTCAAATGTTCGTAGACCATAAACCCCGTTTTAGTAAACCAAAATGTTTTATTAAAACAAAGGTGATCCGATCACACCCAATAAAAGGTCGGTGGCGACTCCCGTTTTTATTCATTTTCAAAACCCAAGTTCGATTTCCGTTTTTATCAAAAATGGTTACGACACTCGGTTCTTTTATTTAAACCTACTTTTAATTTTGGGATTTTGTTATGTAATAAGGCCTTTGGTATTTTATTTGGTTTTAGCTTTCAATTTGGTTACTGTTTATTATTAAATGTTCAATATGGGATTTTCCTAAAATGATAATAAACCGTTTTTTTATTCAAAATTACTTAAGCTTGATTTTCACAACAAATACAATTTTATTCAAATTAATAACAACTTTGTAAAATGGGCATTGAATGAATTGGCTTTTATAAACAAACCACAAAACGCGGAGTTTCAAAAAGAATACGAACTTTTTAACGAACGCACAGTTTTTTTAGACATTCCTTTCATGTGACATGCCAGATCCGGTCGTAACGTCTAGGCTGGGTTTGGGGTGTTACAGGGAATATCTCTTCAATTTCGGCATTTGGGGTTTTTCTCTCATTCTTTTCTCTTCTTCTCTGAGTAAAAGCCGAAAACTCCTAAAGTTCCATCTTCTTCTTCATTCTCTGCAAAAGCCGAAATCTCTAAGCCTATTCCCTCATCTTCACTTTGATTCAAAAGCCGAAACTCTTTCCATTCTTTTTCTTCAGTTAGCCGAATCTTCAAGCCTCTCCTTGCTCTCTTTTCACTTTTCTTTTTAACCGAAACCATATCAGTTCATCCTTCCGGGATTTATATAAAAAGTCGAAATCACTAAGATCTCACCTTCTGAAGTTGCCGAATTTCCTTTAATGGAGTCTACTTGTGTCGAAATCTGAGGGAAACAATAGGTAAGTGTTGATTTCAGGATTTCAAAGTTCTTTCGGCTTTTCAAAGTCCTTAGCCGAATGGCTATTTAGAAACTAATCCTTTATTTTACTATTATTTTCGGCATTTCGGGATTTGAAGAAGGAGTCAATCGCATAGATCTCTAAGTTATAGAATCGTGATACTTTCGGGATTTCAAGGTAAGAAATTTGATTGATTTTAGTATATAAAATCGGGTAGAATACTAACTATGGCCGAATATAGGAGAGGCCTATTTTTCACATCTTTTCCGGCTTTTCGAAGCAAAGTGTAAATTGATTTAGCAAGGGGTATCTGCATTAATCAAATGTGTAATACTTCCTCACCATCTAGAACTGATTATTAATATATGTTCATAAGTTTATATGTTATGATAAATGCCGAAATCTCGACTTAATGTGGGAAGCCCAAAAAGGGTAACGCAAATCGCCAGGTCAGTGAATAATTTGATTAAATGTTATAAGTAATTTGCTTGTATATGATTGCATGGGTTGGGTTGATGAAAGGAGGAAGTTATACGTTATATGTGTAGCGGTTTATACCGTGATCTGTTATATGTTGTAGCGGCTAATGCCGTGATCCGTTATAAGGGCTTCGGCCATAATATGTTGATGAGCAGCATGACTGCCATCTTGGCATGTAGCGGTGTGGGTTGATTGTAGAAATCCCCAATGGTGTGAACGGTTGGTACGGGGGCGTGTAGCGGATGGATACCTAGGAAACGGGTTGGGCCTTGCATATTATTTGTTATTTATATAAATGAAATTATTAATCTGTTTTATGGGCCTAAGGCCCAAAATCTAGTGGTGCATGAGGGTTGCACACTGAGTCTCGAGACTCACCCTTTTAATTAACATCTCAGGTGATACCTAGTGCTCCGGACCGGGCTGGAGAGGAACGCAAGGTGGCCATGCAGAAGAATATCTGGATCCAGCAAAAAGACTCAAGTTATTATCTTATATTTTTAATTAATGGATTTTAAATCTCGTTGTAATAAGGCCATGGGCCACTAGTTTATATTTTGTTTTATTTTGGGCTTTAATTACTTTTAGTTATTTAACTTCTTATTGAACTAATGCATGTATTTAAATTTGGGTTTTTAATTCATAAAGGCATATTTTATTTAAACTATCAACTATTTATTTTTTCGAATAAAAGGATAAACTTTAGAAAAATATTTTCTGAAAATACGACATGTTTTCCAAAATTTTCTTAGTGACATACCAGATTCGGCCGTGGTGTTTGGGCTGGGTTTGGGGTGTTACAAATTATAACTATTTTATGAATCCAAGCTAGTTAGATTCCTTAAATTGTATCGATGCAAACCGTACGTACAATCGTTCTTCGCCTTTACGGATGATTTAGGGCATTTGGGTCAACACCAAATTCAATAATATACTGGAAAATCAGTAGCTAATTAATGATTAAATTCCTTCATTTAATCAATTCATAATCTTTACTCAACAACTATGTCAAAATAACAAACTAGTTACCCTTAATTGCACTTACGCTTTACGATTTGTGGGATCCAAATGGCCAATCGATCAAGAACGTTTTTCCCTAATTGAAACGGGTTTAAAAGCCGATCAGGAAGGTTCCAGAACTCAAATTAATGCTAGAAAAATATAGGCAAGAACCAAGAAACAAAACAGCCCTCTTTCTTGCACATAGGCGCACACACCACCACCCATGGTGGCCAAAATTGGGGCTGAATTTTAAAACGGTTTGAGATCTCATTAAATTCTGAAAAAATACATTTAAAATCATTTAAAATCCTCCAAATTCCAGATCTGGAAATTTAGGTTTTTAATGGACAAAATTGATTAAGAAATTGAAGAGAGAAGAGACCTTACTCAAGCTAGTCGAGAGAAACGGCAATGGCACTTTCTTGGCAATGTTCGGGATCGATCTTGGAGTTCAGGATTTCAGATTTGGGGCTGGTTTTAATGAGGAAAAATGACAGCAATTAGATGGAGAATATGTTAACAAATCTTGTGGCAAAGAGATGGTAAAACTAGGTGTAGGCGACAACAACAATGGAGGAAAGGAAAAAAATTAAAATCAAAGAGAAGGAAAGGAGGAGAGGAATGGCTAGGGCAATAAGGAGGAGGATTAAAGGCTAATTATTAGTGAAAATTTAATATTTATACCTAGGTTAACTAGGCTTGGATGGCCCACACATTAAAATAAGGAGTTTTTGTCTAAAAATTAAATTATTTGCATGGAAAGGGAATTGAAGTTAGAACCTCAAGGATAAATTCACTAATATTTAACCATCAAACCAATAACTCATTCTTGATATAATTTGAAATATTTATTTTAAAAAACAAGGCATGTCACATACTAGGGTTTAAGGCAAAATTTGCAAAATAATGAAAATGATGCGAAAGAAGGGATTTGAACTTGGGTTTCAAGAAACGTTACACTAACACTTAACCAACAAACTAATACCTCATTTATTTCCTAAAAATGCATAGATAATTTAAAAAAAATTAAGGCATGATCACTCTCTCTCGATTCACAAACCCGATCCTACTAAACCCTGATTTTTGGGATGTTACATGATTATTGTTGAAACTCTTGAAGAGATCAAAATATATTTCTCCCAAAATTTTCCCTCACTCATGACTTTCAAAAGAATGGTGATATAAATGTTTAGCAGATACATTCAAATAGTCTTTTGAAATATTAGTATTCAAGATTGAATACATAGAATATGAGAAAATATGTGATGTTTTCATAAAGGAGAGTAAATACGCATTGTACTCTTTTCGCCTTAACCAAAGTTTTGTCCCATTGGGTTTTCCTGGTAAGGTTTTTAATGAGGCAGCATATTATACATATTATAGATATGTGTACTCTTTTTCCTTTACTAGGAATTTTTTCCCCATAGGGTTCTTTGGAGAAGCATTCTAAATATTCCCATTGATACTGTCTCTCTCTTTACTCTCCCATTCTCTTTGCTCTGTCTTTTATTTTATAACAAATATAAAATAATATATTTTATCATTCATTTCTTTTAAAATAGTAATATGAGATTTTTAAGGTTCAGGTCGGTATTCTTTTTTAAATGGAACAATTTGACCCATAACACTTCTGTACAAACCCATGAACTCATCGCTCAAATATCCGAAGAGTATACAAGTTTAAATGAACGACAGCCCTTTAGTGACCATCCCAAAGCCCATTGTTTAAAAACCCTCACGTAGAGACAAATAAGAATTTCTACTTAGACAGCAAATTAGAGAACTAGAGGGGTTAATATAACTTTTACTTCATGATTTTGTAATTAGATCCAGTTTGACATCTATACATTTTTTTATCTATTTCGATAATTGAACTTCTTTTTAAAAAAAAATGTGAGTGGAACATCATAAACTCTTGATAGAATCCAAAGTTGAGGAACTAAAATGGACTTAATTGCCAAGTTTAAGGATCAAAATGAACAAATAATATATAGATACCAAAGTGAATCTAATTGCCAAGTGTAGGGACTAAAAGTTATATTAATCCATAACAAAACAAATCATGTGTGTGCTCCCGGGACTCGGGGGTGGTCGGACCATAAAACTAAAACTGGATAAGAAAAAGCAAAGAAATACAAAAGTGATGGCCACATTGCCTATTGCATCAGTTTCCATTTCCACCATGGTTTTCTCAATGAAAACTCCTACTTTCCCATCAAACTCTCTTAAACATTCTTGCATTCGTAACTCTTACAATCACCTTCCTTCTCGAAGACTCGCTCTCTTTCAACTCGGCTCTGGTACAACTTAAATCCCTTTATTCTCTCTTTCATACTTTTCTTTATGTTTTTATGATAGCATTTTTCTGGGGAAAAAAACTAGAGCTGAAGTAGTGAAGTTATTGACATTGTTACAATGTGAACATTTAAGTTGCTTTCAACATGTTTTCTTGATGAACATTTTTTATTTTAACGATATTTCCAACACTAATGTCTTCTTGTAGATGCAAGCTCTTTTTCTTTTGTTATAGATGACAAAACCCAATTGGGTTCATTTTTTTTCTTTAGAGTAGGGATTAATTCCCTTAATTTAAACCCCTTGTAAAGCTAATCGCATCACAAATGGATTGTTTCACTAATGCTAATAATGGGGTTTTGGTGCTAGTTTCGGCGATCCCACAGTCGGAATTCTTGGGTTCGATCCTGAGTGGTAAATCTGAGAACACCGCTACTGCTATTAAGGAGCAAGATGCATTAAACTGGGTTAAAAACGACAGTAGAAGAATGCTTCATGTTGTTTACCGTGTTGGCGATTTGGAGAAGACGATCAAGTATGCTTTATCATAGATTGGAATGTTGAATGACGTACATGCATACTCTTTTGGTGATTCAAGATCATTTGCAGGTTTTACACCGAATGCTTAGGAATGAAGCTCTCAAGGAAGCGTGACATACCCGAGGAGCAATATTCAAATGCTTTTCTTGGATATGGACCTGAAGATTCTCATTTTGCTGTTGAACTTACTTATAGTGTGTGATTTCACCATGTCTATATGCTTATGCATCTGTGATTACTTATAGCTGCTAATATACATTTGTTTTTGTATTATAATTCTACAGATTATGGAGTTGACAAATATGATATTGGAAATGGATTTGGTCATTTTGGTGTTGCAGTAAACGATGTAAGTTCTTTGTTCAACTACAGATGTTCTCTGTTATTTGATTGAACTTGAAGCTGTTATAACTCAACAAAGGGCTCGTATGGGAAAAGGCATGCTAAATTTCGGTATTTTTGTCGGTTTGGAGTAGTCCATTTAATTTCATTTCAAAATTATGAACTTGAGAACTTTGTGTTCTAATCATTTGTAGGTTTCGAAAACAGTGGATCTAGTAAAGGCAAAGGGGGGGAAGGTTACAAGGGACCCTGGATCTTTTATCGAAGATCCGGATGGTTATACATTTGAGCTTTTAGAGAGGGAGCCGACACCTGAGCCACTTTGTCAAGTAATGCTTCGAGTTGGTGATCTTGATCGATCTATTAATTTCTACAAGAAGGTGAGTGGCTTTTTACAGAGTTAAACAACCTTTGGTCTATTAAAGTTTAGCTCTGTAGAATGCTTATATGCCAATCTTTTGTTCCTGGATGTATAGGCTTTTGGCATGGAGCTTCTTCATGCAAAAGATAATCCCGAGTGTAAGGTAAAGACACACCCTTTAACCACCATCAAAATCTCAAATATTTGATCATATCGAGTCATTTGGTATTTCCTAAGAATAATTATGCCTACTTATCAGTATGCAACAGCCATGATGGGCTATGGTCCTGAAGACAAAAATGCAGTGCTGGAACTGACGTACAACTATGGTGTCACAGAATATGATAAAGGCAACGGTTATGCACAGGTACACTCTATCTATCGGTTTTTAGTTGCTGAAATTTCTTCCGACTCCTCAGTAGGCTTATTCTATTTGTCTTGTATCTTACCAGATAGCAATAGGCACAGACGATGTTTATAAGACCGCAGAAGCAATTAAGCTATGTGGAGGAACGATTATCCTTGAACCTGGACCCTTGCCAGGCATCAACACTAAGATTACTGCTTGCCTGGACCCTGATGGCTGGAAATCGGTAAGGCTAATAATGCTAGTTTAGATTGGGGTGCAAGTGTTTGAGGGTGTTATATATATATATATATATATATATAATATCCAAATGACTTTAATGCCTTTTCTCTTCATGTCCTGCAGGTCTTTGTTGATAACATTGATTTCCTTAAGGAGCTTGAGTGATCAAATATAATCATAGCTGCGATTGAATCCAGGGAGAGATTCATAGCAATTTTGCTGTTTACATCCCATCTTCTAGACTTTCTTTTCTTTTTTCTTTTTTTTGTATAGGACTGTTGAAGTTGCTATTCATTGCCAATTAAGCTGGGTACACGGGGAATCAGGTGTATGCATTTGAGCATGATTGCTTTACAGAAATGAAAATCCAAGTTTCAATGAATCCAATTAGTTTCTCTTAGAAATATGCTATATTGTTACGAAAATTCAACATATTCTGGATCCCGTTCCTCATCTGTTTGTCACCTTTAGTCTTGCACTCGGAGCCAATAATTCTTTCGCCTGTTTTAATCCCAAAGTAAGCTGATTGCTCAGCATTGTCTCCTCTCTTCCTTTTAGGCCATGCTGGGATGTCACTATGAACTCCTGAGATCACACCTGGAACTGCAGAGTACAAGGCTTAGCTTGCACTTCTTTTTAGTGTATGTACCAGCTTATATGTACGCTTTTCAATTTAATCACCACCTGTTTTACATTACAAAATGTAGTAATGGACAAATTTCTAGATAACCAAATCAGAAGTTGCCTATAGTTATACCTGCTGGTGTTTATGTAGAAACAAACTTGCTTCCAATGTAGAGCTCCTGTCATCAACATAAATATGGTGATGAGATGTAATATTTTGTTAACAAATACTGAAATGTATGCTTGAGTAGTTCTCTCCCGGTTGCAACAAAGTTCAATGCTGAAGGAACCTTCGGATCTTAACTCTCCGTTGGGGAAATTGAAAGGCCACCTCCACTATGCAACTGCTGAAGTGGCTGTAAAAAGCAAACATGAAAACTGCATTCTAATCTGTCTTCAGCTTGGATTAAACAACAGAGCTTGCATCAAGCATTCGCGAGAGTTCCATACTGGAAAGACTCCATGATCGTGCAAAGAAACTCCATGGACTCCATAGGAGTTTCAGGAGGGGGACAAAACACACTGGTGATAACCACCTTGCAGGGACGTTCTCATCTATATTTTCCAGCTTTTCACACTACATGAGCTCACTAAAACATCTAAAAGAAAACCATTGGAGAAGCCAAGGTAGGGCTCTAAAACTCTGTACTTTCTTTGAATTTGTCAACGACTTCTCCACTTTCACTAAAGCTCAGACATTGGTTCCTCATCTGAGGATTTTGTTCAGAAAAATAAAAGAAGCGTCGACAGCAGGATTCGAACCTGCGCAGGCAATGCCCAACAGATTTCGAGTCTGTCTCCTTAACCACTCGGACATATCGACTTCTTGCCGTAGTTTTGGTTTTCTATTTACTTGATTCTTTAAAAATATAAAAATTAAAAAAATATCAACACAAGGGTTCGAGAACCTGCGCAAGCATATACCTCCGTACGCTTCGTGCCTCTCTCCTTAACCACTCAAACATACCGACCTACTTGACAACCAGATTTCATAAACAGCGGTATTGTTTTTTTATCTATGTGGCTTACTTTGCAAAACTAAGTACGCCAATAATTAGAATCGTTTTATTAAAAATATAGTGATACCAAATTAGAGTGATAAATTACAGGCCTAAGCAATTAGCGAGACTAGTCTGTAGTATAAGAATAGGTCATCTACTATAGCAAACACATTATTGGCATATAAATTGAATATCTAAAACTGTTAATAAACAAATTAGACAAATGTGCAACCTTCCAAAAGCATCATTATTCATAGCCTTAGCTATTTCATATAACACTACATCCACCCTTTCACCACACCTTTCTTCTATTCTGGCATTTTACCTCTCGACTTAAATATTAAAAACAGTATCGAACTACAAACTCTTTAACACCCACCATAACCCTTTTTTGCTTACAAATATTATAGCCGGTGAGATCCAACTAAAAGATGCATCATTAGTCTTCATTACAGTATTATTAAAAAATTTAATGATAAATTTAATCCCTAATATTTATTTATTTTGTCATTTTAGTCTTAAATTTTTTAATACTTTTGTATTTTTTAACCTTTAAATTTTAGTCAAATTGTTTTTTATTTTTGGAAGGAATAGTTGATTGAACTATTAAAAATTTAATGGCATAAATGTTGCACCTAGAGCTATTCATGGTCGGATCAGGTCTAAATATAATATTAATTTTTTTTATGCTTGTTCAAGTTCAACTGGCCCGAAATATGGGCTTAAAATTTTGCCAAACTCTCCCATATTTGTAAAAGATTAATTCAAGCTCATTTTAGACTCACCCATATTATTTTTAAAATTTTTAAATATATATGTTTATATTATATTATTTTAATATTTAATAATTTATATATTTTTATTTATTAAAATTTTTATATAGTCATCTTATATTATTTTAATGTTTACATTAAAGTAGTATTATATATTTAGTGTATTTTTTTAATATGTTCTAAATTACATAATATAAAGTATTATAAACTTAAAAATGAGCTAGACTAGGCTCGAGCTTAAATGTTCAAGACTGAACCTAGCCCATATTTTAAACAGGCCTATTTTTTTGCTTAAGTTCATTTTTTAGACTTAATATTTTTACTCAAACCCTATCAAATTTTAAGCCTGGGTGGGTAACCCAACCCATGAATAGGTCTAATTGCAACCCTTATAGCAATCTATTCGTACTTCATTGAATAATTCTTTTTAAGCTTAATATAACATTTGGTATCTGAACTTAACATTTTTTCCTCATTTGGTACCTAAACTTTTTTTTAGTCCAATTTGATACTTGAACTTGGCACTTTCTCCTAATTTGTTACTTAAGCTTTTTTTTTTAGGTTCAATTTGGTACCTAATTTTATTAAATGTTATACAAATTATGCAAAACACTAACAATTTTTTTTTTGTTATGCTACAAAAACATTGTCAGTATTAGAGGAAACTCATGTTAAAAAAATAGGTATTGAACTATGTTTAACGAATTAATATTAAATAAAAAAAGAGATTTTTTAAAACCTCAAATTAAAATAAATTCATTATTTTTAATTATATAAATAATTAATTAAATAAAACTAAAAATATTTAAACATATAAAATACAAAAAATATCATATAATTTGTCACACGTCAGTCATACATTGATTATTTTTGCTACCTCATAAAAAAAATAACATAGTTATTATATTGGATTAATTTGAAAAACGTTTGACAAGTATCAAATCGAACACAAAAAAAATAGGTACTAAATTAAGAAAAAGAGTCAAGTTCAAGTACCAAATTGGGCCCTGTATTAACTTAAGAAAATGTGTCAAGTTTAAATACCAAATTAGGAAAAAGTGTCAAATTTAGATACCAAATATTATATTAAGCTAATTTTTTAAATATTTTTTTGAATTTTTATGAATTAAATATGTACGGCCCGTGAGTTATGATTTTGGTTCCATTAAAATTTTAATACTCTTCACTTTAAAAAAATAATATTATTTCTTATTGGATGAAAAAAAGTGTCCAACAGCTACTAAATTATATATTAAGTCAAAATTTAATAAAGTAAAATAGAGGATTAAATTATCAATTTTTGTAAAATAGAGGGCTCAAAAGAAAAGGAATTAAACCTTATAAAAAGAAGCCGGCTATATGAAACTAAAACGGAAGTAGAGAAGCCATAGTTAGACCTTGCAAACTCCTCCCCCTTTCGACTTTCTCAGATCTGTTTCTCTTTCACTCTCTAGAGAGACGGATACAGCTTTTTTTTTTTTTCTTCAATCCTCATAGCAATTAGCTATGGCGATTAGGTCTTTCTTTCTCTTTATTTTATTCTTCTCCTCTTCTCTAGGTCTGGTCTTTTCTCTTTATGAAGATCAAGTAGGCCTCATGGATTGGTAAGTTCTAATTCAAACTTTACTTCGTTGAATTCGATTCAAATTTAGCTTCGATTCTTTATATGTATATCTAATTTTTGTTTTTAATTAAATTGTTTAATCTTAGGCATCAACAATACATCGGCAAAGTGAAGCAAGCAGTGTTCTCCTCTCAAAGAGCTGGTCGAAAGCGAGTCGTAGTTTCCACCGAAGAGAATGTTATTGCTTCACTTGATCTACGCCACGGCGAGATTTGTAAGTCAAATCCAATTCGATTACTGATGGTTGAAGTTTATTTAGCTTATAATTCTTTTTGGGATGATGGATGGTTTGTTTTATGTAGTTTGGAGACATTTGCTTGGGGCTGATGATGTTATCGATGGAATTGATATCGGTCTTGGCAAATGTAAGTGTCTGCATATCCATATTTCGTTCAGAGAAGAATCTTAAGTGGCCTTTTTTTATTTGAATTTGTTTTTATTGTTATCTTATTTGTATTTATTGTTTGGTTCATTTTTCAACTTGTTTTTAAGTGTTGGTTTCTGTTTCTGGATTCACCGAGAAAAGGTCTGACTTCAGTGCTTGTTTAGCTGATTAAGTTTTGAATAAATTTCATTCTTGCAGATGTCATTACCCTTTCATCGGGAGGAAGTATTCTAAGATCATGGAACCTTCCTGATGGGCAGATGGTGTGGGAATCTTCACTTCAGGGTCCAAAGCACTCAAAATCATTCTTATTAGTGCCGGTTAGTATTAAAACTTTCTTTAGTCAGATTCTTCCAGTTAACATCTATTTTGTTACTATTCTTCGACAGTCTGTTTTTAGTGGAACATGATCACTGAAATTTTGTACCAAGCCATTCTATATTAGATGCTCCTTCATACAATCAAGATTAGTCTTTCTGAATTTTCATCTAAAAGATTCTTAATTGTCTTTACAATATCCAATGGAACGAGGCTAGTTTATGTACAGAAGGATGCTTTGTTGAACATTTCTTGTGGTTGTAACTTTTATTGTCCATTAGAACTTGACGGCCTGCCATTTTTCCACCCTTTGTTTAATTTGTTGATTGAAATTATATTATTCATTCTGTGATCCTAAAAACCTATGAAGATTGACTGTGTTTATACTGTGCAGACAAACTTGAAATTTGATAAGGATAATGTACTTGTCGTTTTTAGCAATGGCCGTCTCCATGCTATATCTTGTATAGATGGTGAGGTTCTCTGGAAGAAGGATTTTGAAGCAGAAAGGTTAGTTCAATTTGAAAGTATTATATTTCAACTAATTCCCCCTCCCCTTTGTAAGCAATGGTATTATTGATGTATTGCGTTGCCATGCTACTTGCAGCTTTGAGGTTCAGCAGGTAATTCAGCCTCCCGGCAGTGATTTAATATATGTTGTAGGATTTGCTGCTTCGTCCCAGTTTGAGATGTACCAAATCAATGCTAAGAATGGAGAGTTGTTGAACCATGAAAGTGCATCCTTTTCTAGTGGGTTTTCGGGAGAAGTTTCACTAGTTTCCACTGAGACAGTTGTGGCTCTTGATTCCACAGGGTCAATTTTGCTAACAATAAGTTTTCAAGATGGAAAAATTAGTTCTCAACAGACACCCATTTCAAATCTTGTCGAGGATTCTTTAGGACCGGCAGTAATAATACCTTCATCAGTCTCAGGAATATTTGCGATTAAAACAGATGCAGTTACTATATTTATTAGAGTGATAGGTAAAGGCAAGTTAGAAGTCCTGGAAAAAACGACACATGAAATAGCTGTTAGTGATGCTCTCTCAATCTCCGAGGATCAACAAGCATTTGCATTGATTCAACATGCAAGCAGTGAGATTCATCTCACAGTGAAACTTGCACATGATTGGGATGGTAATTTGCTTAAAGAAAGCGTTAAGATGGACTGGCAAAGAGGGCTTGTCCACAAGGTTTTCATAAATAATTATATCCGAACTGATAGGTCTTATGGATTTCGGGTGTTGATTGTGATGGAAGACCATTCATTGTTGTTATTACAACAAGGTGAGATTGTTTGGAGCAGGGAAGATGGTCTGGCATCAATAATTGATGTAACAACTTCAGAACTTCCCGTGGAAAGGGATGGTGTATCTGTTGCAAAAGTGGAGCACAACCTCTTTGAATGGCTTAAGGTATGGCTATGAACATTTTAAGATTTGGACAATATTATTTTGTTCTCATTGAAACACATATTTGTTTATATTTTAACTGATGATTAATTATTGGTTATGTTTTGGATACATGTTGAATTATCATATGCATGAAGTCTTAATGTGGTTCAAAAATTAGAAAGACTATGGAGATATATATATCTGAGCATACATTTTTTTTGGTATTCATCTAAGCATTTGCTAAATGGTTTTTCACTATTTGGATAAGATGTTTAATTTTAGAAATATGAACTTCCAACCATCAAAGCTTCTATAACTTTATCCACTATTTGAAAATGGACTTGAAGATGCATTTTGACAACATGCTCCTTTCTTAAGGGACATATGTTGAAGCTTAAGGGAACACTAATGCTTACAAGCCCTGAGGATATGGCAGCCATACAAAGTATGAGACTAAAAAGTTCTGAAAAGAGCAAAATGACCCGAGACCACAATGGCTTCCGGAAGCTGCTCATAGTACTAACAAGGGCAGGGAAACTTTTTGCGTTGCATACTGGAGATGGACGCATTGTCTGGTCTCACTTGCTACTGTCTCTACACAAATCAGAGGCGTGTCAATCTCCAATAGGATTAAACTTGTATCAGTGGCAGGTTCCTCATCATCATGCTATGGATGAAAACCCATCTGTGCTTGTAGTTAGCAGGTGTGTTCCAAGTTCAGATACACCAGGTGTACTTTCTTTTGTTGACACTTACACGGGAAAGGAGCTTAGTTCTTTAAGTCTTGATCATGCTGTTGTACAAGTTATTCCACTTCCATATACAGATTCAACAGAACAGCGACTGCATCTGCTGATCGATGCTGATAAACATGCACATCTATACCCTAAAACTTCTGAGGCTCTTAGCATCTTCAAACGTGAATTTTCAAACATATACTGGTATTCAGTGGAGGATCAAAATGGCATCATCAAGGGGCATGCTTTGAAGTGCAAGTGCACTGGCGAAGTGGCTGATGAATTCTGCTTTGACACAAGGGATTTATGGTCAGTTGTATTCCCCTCAGAATCAGAAAAGATCATTGCAACTGTCACTAGAAAATTGAATGAGGTAAAGCATTTCTCGCTCCCCCATGTTTTTTCCCAATGACTTCTGTTTTTTTTTTTTTTGGTCAACCTGCATGGTGATCTTACAAGTTTTCAGGACTCAGTCGCACTGTATAACATTATCGCATGAAATGACTTCTCTCTTAAGTTTTTGGTTATGCACTTCTCAACTGAAGACTTTTGACCATTGCATGACTTGCCGCTTCATTCTCCTTTTGCTATTGACTTCTTAAAACCAATTGTGTATGAGTTTGTTGTGCTTTAATGCAATTGCTAATGGATGTTTTGGAAGATAGGTAAATTTGGTTAATTGACTTAATTCCCAATTGCACCCCGTTCTTTTATATTTTGAATGTTCATTGGTGCATTGTTGGGAATGCTGCATGCATAAAACATACTGAAATGATTTTTTGAGTTTTCCAGGTGGTACATACTCAAGCGAAGGTTGTAGCAGATGAGGATGTCATGTATAAATATATATCAAGGAATCTACTTTTCGTGGCAACTGTTGCACCCAAAGGCAGTGGTGAAATTGGGTCTGTTACACCGGAAGAATCGTGGTTGGTTGCATATCTTATTGACACTGTAACAGGTCGTATATTGCACCGGGTTACTCATCATGGTTCGCAGGGCCCTGTTCATGCTGTAAGATACTTGTTATCTCATATTGGTGTCATAAAATGCTATTAAAGGGATGCAATTGAAAAGGCTTTTTGTTTCTCATAGGTTTTTAGTGAGAACTGGGTTGTCTACCACTACTTCAATCTTAGAGCGCACAGATATGAGATGTCCGTCATTGAAATTTATGACCAGTCTCGGGCTGTAAGTGGTGGAACTTGAATTCTTTATGCTGAGTTGCTTGTATCTTTACTTCAACTAAACTAATCTTTTTCTGACTAAAATACCATCCACAGGACAACAAAGACGTTTGGAAGCTTGTTCTTGGAAAGCACAACCTTACTTCACCAATTTCTTTATTTTCTCGACCTGAGGTCATAACAAGATCACAGTCCTACTTTTTTACTCATTCTTTGAAAGCTATAGCTGTGACATCCACAGCAAAGGGTATAACTTCCAAGCAGCTTCTCCTTGGTACAATTGGTGATCAGGTAAATTAAAATTTTCCAGAAGAACTAAATCATGGAGTTATCTGTACCGCTTCATTACGAGTTGTTCGTGTTTTATTTTAAGGAGTTAAATTTGATTGTTGTTCGTGTTTTATTTTAAGGAGTTAAATTTGATTGTCTTTACTATGAATGTTAGAGTTGAATGATACTTCTGCCTGCATCATGATTGTAATCCTGTTTTACAGGTTTTGGCACTTGATAAGCGTTTCCTGGATCCTCGTCGAACAGTTAATCCTACACAAGCAGAAAAGGAAGAAGGCATTATACCACTAACAGATTCATTACCCATTATTCCTCAGGTTAGTTTCCTCCCCGACCATCCATTTTTTATTTAATATATATTTGTATATACACACTGGCAAATACATTGAGAAATGCTGTCTTGAGAGGCACGGTTAGTATGAATGCAACCAAGCAAAAGTGAAAACAAAAAAATTGGGAAGATGGAATATCAGAGGAGGAGAAAAGTAGAGGAAAAGAAATTCTATTGGGGTGCTTGGTATGGAATATGAAAAAAGGGAAAGAAAAAGTAATTTACTAATTTGCTTTCCATGCATTGCTTGGTAAAGTTGAAAAATGAGGGGAAAGAAAATGAAAAATTCAAAAAATTTAGTGTTGTGAATGTGTGTACTTAACTTACATCTTTCTCATTTTCTCTCGGATGATTTGGTTGGGTTTTATATATTAGGATGGAAAATTGTCATCTTTTCTCTCATTAAAAATTAATAAATCACTTCACTCAATGAAGCAAAGGATAAGTGATTGGGTAAAAACAAAAGGATACAATCACGATCATATTATGATCAAGTAGCGTAAGTGATGGATGTCCATGAATTGAGTATTATAAGAGGGCCACCCATGACCATTTTGTAAATGGAGTTAAAACATAAGCATATATTATTTTATAACTCTCTCTCCCTCGCTCTCTGTAAGTATAGAATAAGTGATGGCTGTTCATGAATTGTTTCCAGTCCTACGTTACACATGCGCTTAGAGTGGAAGGTCTTCGAGGTATAATAACAGTGCCAGCCAAGCTGGAATCGACAACCCTCGTCTTTGCACATGGAGTCGACCTCTTTTTCACGCAGCTTGCACCTTCAAGGACATATGATTCACTCACAGAAGATTTTAGTTATGCCTTGCTACTCATTACAATCGTGGCACTCGTAGCAGCCATCTTCGTAACGTGGAGGTTGTCCGAGAGGAAAGAACTGCAAGAGAAATGGAGGTAAAGTAAGTTTCTGCTCATTACATTTGTGTATTAACACATTTGCTTAGATGACACACACCTTTAATTATTTATTTGAATTAGATTAGAAGGGGTCTCCTTCTGACTTGTAATTCTTCCAAGTTTTGTAGCATTCCATCTTTAATGTCTATTTTCATTGCTATGTTTTAACAATTTAGTTTCTTATGATTAAAATTCTCTCTTTGATTTTTGTTGGGTTAAAATTTTGGGGTGGGGGCAAAGCTAAAAGTTGGATTAGTCATTTTTAGGAGGGACAAAAAATGAAATTTTCTTTTAAATAAAAGGGCTAAAAGGGATTAATTTGGATTATTAAAATTTAGGATGGGCTAACAGTGGGAATTGGACTAGTTAATCAAGAGTGCTGAGGCATTACCTGTCTTTCGGCTTTGCCTGTTATTATCACATGCATTGACAGTGGTATGTTTTAATTTCAAAAACGGGATTAAATAATTACCATATATATATATATATAGATATATATTAAAATAAAGCGGTAAATGTGTTTAAAAAAAATGAGAGTATTTTAAAAATATGACATGACTATTAAATTCAATAACTTAATTTAAATCAAGATTATACAAGAGTAAGTAGAAAACATTAAAATTTGCAAATATTTACATTTCCATGGAGGCATGCGAAGTTCAACCCTCCTGCTTCCGTTTCGCTGCACCTTCTATATCAGAAACACTGTAAAATCAGACATGCCAAACCAGTTTTGGCACACTATGAAGAGTACGTGTTTGAAGAATCATTGTTTTTGTGATGGGCAGTTTCTATTCTGCCTTGGCGAGTCAGAGCACTTTTTCTCCTCAACACTTCAGTGACAATTGATGGCAGAAAATTGGACTCTATTCAGTGGTCTCTCTCTACATTGAGGAAAAGGTTTAAAGCCAGTTCCAGTTGGCTCATATTGTACTGGTTCTTATACATATTACACAGGAAATCAATAGACTTATCACCTCTTACAATTTTGCCAATTCATCCATTTTTAGCATGAGGTTTTGGTTTCTGAATGGTCTCATCTCTTCATTTCCATATACCTGATAGAAATACTGGTTGTCCTTGGATGACATCATCATACATCAAGAAATATAAAGAGAATAAAACCTAAGCAATGATCTGAATTTTATTCAGTAGAAGATTTAACTTTTCTGTTTACATCAATTGCTATTTATATAGCTCTCAGCTAAGCTGAACTCTCGAGTAACTGCTACTAACAACCTACTAGTTTATCTTTACCAGAATTTACCAAACTCTTGGCATTTTAGCACGTGATTCATATAGGCTAATATTCTGCTTCTTCCTTCTACTTTCTTGAATTTTATTCCTTCTAATATTCACCATGCTTTCTTCTTCTTCCTTTTGCTTCTTTTATGCTGTAAAAAAATACTGACTTCTTCTATCATTCATCATACATTCTTCATTCTATCATTCACTTACTTTTCTATTCTTCTTTTGTATTTTTTTTATTGCAATCTAGGCTGTTAGGCTACTTCGATTTCAACAAATGTAAACAAAGCTCGTTTGAGCTTGCGAAAGAAAAAAAAAAAAAAAAAGAGAATTTCCGGAAGCAAGGCTGTTAAGCTACTTGCTTCCGTAGATGCATATGCTTACATGATGAAAAAAAAATCTGGTACAACAAGCTAGGCTGTTAGGCTTTATCTCACTTCCAATTGTTGTTCAACATGGCTTCAGCAATGAAACTTGGGTGTCTATCGATTAACTTTGTAAAAAAATCGGTTTCAAGATTCCTTCCTCGACTTCCATGACTGTTGCAGGAGAAGGCAAATTTATAGTCATCACCACATGGTACTTTGAAAACATCATAATGCTATTACAAAGTGTGATACAAAATTAAGTAACCAATTATGTTATAAGTGTCATAGAAATAATATGTAGACACCATAAGTTGTATTTATAATTTGATGAGGGCCAAATTATAAATACCCAAAACTGATTTAATAATCCGTTATTTAAAAAGGGGTAATGGTCCCAAGAAATAGTATATATGTCGTATTTCTTTTTCATCCCCATCAGAGAGTTATACTAAGAGAAAAACTATTTTCTTAGAAGATCAAAATCTTTTGGGCAATTTCCAACAATGGATTCAGGCATGCTTCCGCATATGGTATTATTCTTAATGATCTCACATGATAGATCATGGTTTGTTAAGTTTTATATTAGATCTTATTTTACGATTCTAACAAAGTTGCCATATTATGTGAAGCATTGGGTCACTTGGTGGGCAGTGTAAGTCATGGTGTAATGCCTCTCACCCGTCCCGATGGTCAGTACAAACGAGAGGCACTAACAGGACATTTTCGAAGTAAAATCAATACTTTATTTAAAAAAATAAATGATAAAATATTTTTACAAAATCATAGAAAATGAATAAACTGAATTTTTAAAGTTTTAAAATCTTGTTAAAATTATTTAAAAATGATTCTTAGGTGTTTAGAGGTGTCTAGGACCAAATTCGGGCATTGAAGAGCCCTTTTTGCTCTAATCAGTCAAGTGACCCAAAAAAATATAGGGGGTGTGGTACCAAGGACCACAGGTACCAAACCCCAATCCTGATATTGTTCAATTTGGCATTCTACTAATTAATGTGCAGTACCCCAAATTCCCATTTTTAAAGCCCCAAACTTCACTATATTAAAAACCAAGCTTTAATAACTTAAAAAAAAAAATCATATTTTAATAGTTCAAAACAACTTCTGAAGCACCTTCAAACTAGATTTTTATAAAATATATTCACAAAATAATTATATAATATCTTTATTCATGAAATATAATTAAAAAGAATTAAAATATGTCAAAACATTCAAGATGTTAAGTTAGCTTATTAAATTTATATAAAACCATTCAGCAACAAAATTAAAGCATGAAAATCTAATCATGCATGCCTTCAATTCAAAGTTATAAAAATTGGCTAAGGGCACCCAAAATAAAGTATAATTAATCTTTAGTACCATTACAACTTACAGCGATATGAAACAAAGATATATGCAACTTAAAGTGACTTTTTTAGTACATGTCACTAGGCGTTAATTGCAATACAAATGTTTCATACTCTTCAAGGATGACAATAGCGTATGCTTGTGATCCTCGAAAAGCACTGAACTTTTGTTCGAAAGACCTATACGCAAAAATAATAGTCCATTAAGTATAAAGCTTACTAAGATAATATAGAAATACTTTATATACTTACCTTTAGAATTATAGTTCGGACTAAATACAAGGCTTAATAAAACATTTAGAAGTAGTGTAAATGGAAACTACATAATAATTTAGAAAAACAGGGAGCAATTTATTTCCACAAACACATAAATATTTGCATCAAATAGATCAAGTAACCTCTTTTATCATGTCAAGTTAAGTTATTCTCAAAATTAGAATTTGTTAACTTCAGCCCTTAGTATGCTTAGAAAAATAAAGAAGGGTTATTAAGGATAAATTGTCCGGAATTACAACAGGAGCGTTGAAAGGTAAGTGCCTGAAGACTAGATCAAGATCACACCGTAGTATTAGAAACATGAGCACCAAAGTGCAAGTAATAGGAGTACTGAAGTACAAATCAAGAGTCCCTCATTAGTATGCCAATTGTATCCTAACTATTTCCTGCCGCATTTAATAAAAGTTATAAATAGATGAAATATTCTTAAAAAAACCTAATTATTAAGTTGGTTTTCCTCTCAACCAATTCCTAATTTGATTGTGAGATTACTTCAAAACTTACTTTTTAAAAAGGGAAAAAAAATTATTTCTAGGGTATTTATTTTTTAGAAAGGAAAAAAAATTATTTATAAGGTATTTATATTTTTTTCATTTTGATAAATTATTTAAAGGGTATTTATATGTCTTTACATTTTGATAAATATTTTTTAGATAAGAAAAAAATATTATATAGAGGGTGTACGACCCAATTTTTCACCTCCAACAAACCCAACTTTAAAACTCATTAAAATATAAAACAAACAGGCCCAAAACCCAAACCTATCAGACCCAAACCAAACACCTAAACCCTAGCCCAAATTTTTAACCCCAAAACTTAACAAAAAACAGAAATTAGAAGAAAACCCTAGCAGCAACCCCTTGGCGTCGCCAGCAGAACCGCCTTCCACGCCATCCACCACGCCCACGTAGCATATCCCACATCCTCTGTGATCTCCGCGTGCACTTGCAAAGAGGGGCCAAATATTCGGTACCAAACAGTTGTAATCTAGGCTATATAAAAGCCGAATAACAAAATGTAAGGGACAGTTTTTTTTGGATAGCAATATACACGGTTTTATAGATACAAACACAAGTAAATAGAAAAAGAAATTTGCGCAGAGATTAAAATAGGGAATCAGTGAAAAGTCAAGGTGACTATTGTTCAACCTTCCGATTTTTTTTTTTTTTTGAGTCTCGATTTCGTTTTTCTTTTGGCCCTGCTATTATATGCTAAAATAGAAGAGGAGTGTATTAAAACTTCTCTATTTTCACGGGTTTCTTGCACTTGTTTTCAAAAACAAACAGAGTTTTTTGGAAAAAGGAGATCGAGAGGATCTTACCATGGTTCCTCCGGCTGTCGCTGAGGGTGCGCGCATGGTGGACTTGCAGCAAGAACGAGCGTGCCCTTGCAGAAAAAAAATGGGGATCCCATTTGTTTTTTTGGGATTCTGTTTAGGTTGAATGATTTTACAAATAAAAAGGGGGAAAGGATTTGGTTTTCTGTTTTGAAGCAGAAAAGGGAGATGAAAGGGATTTATTTTATTTTTCAAATGCATTAAAAATGACGCCGTGTAAAGGAGAGGGAAAGGGGCCTTTTACCTTAAATGGGTAAATTTCGCATTCGGTCCTCCCCTTTTGCGCCCTGTTTTAATTGCATCCCCTTCAGCTTTTTTCTATTTTTTTAAATTTGCCCTTGAAGTTTGCGCGCCGCTTCGATTTGGTCCGCATTCAGGCACAGTATTTAGGGCTTGGAGTAATTGCGTTTCTAGTCCTCCACGATTGTGCGCGCGATTAAATTTGGTCCTTATCCTTTTATTTACTTTGCGATTTTGCCCCAAAACTCCTGTTTTCGATCCAGTTTAGTCATTTTTTATTATTTTTGTTTTTTTACTATTAAATGATTTGATTTGAGTTTTTATATTTTTATTATTATTAATTTGCTATGTATATTATTATTATTATTATTATTATTATTATTATTATTATTATTATTATTATTATCATATGATTTCTATTATTATTATATATTATTGTTATCATATTTTATATTTACTACTATTATCATATTTATTATTATATTTGTGATTATTATTATATATTATTTTATTACTTTAATATTATTTTCCCTTTATTATTATTATTATTATTATATTCCTTTGTATTATTATTTTATTTAACGTTATTTTTTATTACAACCATATTTCTTATATTTACTATTATTTCTATTACTAATATTAGTATTATTACTACTAGTTTAGTATTATCATTATTATTTTTACAATTATTCTTTTATATTTCTTTTAATATTTTTTATTACCTAATTTATTTGAAATTAACTTTGTATATATATTATTATACACTATCCTATTACTAATATATTTTGCCACTATTCTTTTTTCACTGTCACTGTTGTATTATACATATTATTATTCTTATAATTATGTTTCTTATTTTTACTTTTATTTTTATTATCAACATTGTTATTGCCATTTTCGTTATCATTATTTTTATTTTTATTTTTATTTTATCATTGTTATTAGTATTATTATTATTGTTTCTTATATTTTTATGGTTATTTTGTTATCATTCCTATTACTTTTATTTTTATCTGTCATTTGTCTTAGCATTAATACCACCGTTTATCTTATTTTTTTTCCCTTTTACCACGCTTTTCGAAATTCATAAAAAAGTTTTTAAGCAATGCAATGTTTCATGTTTGAAAACTCAAAGAATCGTGCCCTAACGTGCTGGGTTTCGATTTCTGTTTAACCAAATCATAAAATATCCTTTAAGACTGTGTCCGTTTTTTAAAATTAAAAGCAAGGCAATATTTTGTGCTTGGAAGTTTTGAGAAATTGTGCCCTAACGTGTTGGGTTTCAATTTTTCGCTCGTCCAAAGGACTAAATATCCTTTTAAAGTTCTGATCGTGTTTTCTCAACTTTAAAAATAAGGCAATATTTCATGCTTGGAAATTTGAGGGATCGTGCCCTAACGTGCTGGGTTTCGGTTCGTTCGTTTGGCCAAGTAAGGGAATGCCCTTTTAAAACGACAATGCATGAATTTTGGAAGTCATGAGATGATCTTGACGTCGAAAGTTTTGAAATATTGTATCCTAACGTACAGGGTGTGATATTTCATCCTTTCGGAACAATAGAATTTCAATATCCAACTCGAATTACCCAAATATTTTTCAAATGATTCGAATTTTAAAATCTCTTCTAATTTTCGATATTAGGACATCAATCAATCAATACGGTACCAATTTTGGGCGTTGCGAGGGTGCTAATCCTTCCTCGTGCGCAACCGACTCCCGAGCCCGTTTTCTTAAAATTCATAGACCAAAATGTTTTCAAAGTGACCCAATCGCACTTCAAAAGATTGGTGGCGACTCCGTTTTTCTTTTTAAAGTCGGCTCGTTTTTAAACAAAAAAATGGTTTCGACAGAGGGTATTTATATTGTTTTTACATTTTGATAGATTATTTAAAGTGTATTTTTTTTTTACATTTTGATAAATTTAGGAACATTTATGTCATAGTGAAAAGGAAAATCATGAGATTTGAATCAAAGTCATTATAATTTTCACTCTTTCAATGTTTTGATTTCAACTAAAACTATATTTTGTATTATATTAACTTTTTATAACATAATTTTTCAACATTTATCATAATTTAGTATATATTCTTTTCATGTTTTTCATGTTCGAAATTTAAGATTATCCTCCCTTTAAAAGTGTAATGTATTTTTCCATTGCATCTAAATATTTATTGGTAAAAATAAAATTATGCATATGATGATAATCTGGTATATATTAATTAGTTCAACTTAATATTTAATACTTATACATTTATTTAGGTTAAAAGTTGCAAGTACTAATAGCTTTATTTAGGTTGATAAAAATCTAAACCTAATAAACATTAATATAATTTTTTTTAAAATGAGATACTTGTTTAATAGAAAAATTTTAATTTTGGTTGGTTTGAACCCTAAACAACATCATGATCTAATCAAAGTTAAAATGCTTGATTAGGTATAAGATAATGGAGTTATTTAATAATTAAACCTCTATCGTTTTTTATGCTTTTAGAATAAAAAATTTATCTACTTCTGTTATGAATATTTTATTATTAAATGAATGTCTATCAAAATTAGGATAAGTTTGATTTACTTCATAATCTTAATATTCATTAGAAGAATAGTTTAATTTCGTTTATACTTCTTATATCTATAAAATAAATATTGAAAATATTCTTATTAATTAATAAAAGTAAGTAAGTTACGTTTTGCTCTCTTCACTTTATTTTCCTGTTCATTATGTTTGATTATAAAAAAAAAAAATGTTAATTTATCCCTCATATTTAAAATAACCCCCTAATCGGGTCAATGTTTGATAGGTATGGAGCTATTTTGCTTGACGCCAGGTAAATTTTTGAACATTTCTTATAGTATCTGAAAATTTTCTGAATTTTTGTTTTTTTAATTAACGTATTTAAAATAATTATTCACATTTTAACTGTTGACTTAGCGCATGCCCAACCTGCTGAAAAAATGAAAATTTTCTAAAGTTAAGTAATATATTGGTTTCGTCAATTTGAAGTTGACTGTGGAGGAATGGTTCCATCAATTTGAAGTATCTATATATATTCCTGATTTTTTTTAAATATTATATTTTCTGGACTTACATAACATTAATAATAAATTTTAATTATTTATAGGTTAAATTATGTCCCATATCTCCTTTGACTTTGGATTTTTTTATTTTTCATTTTTTTTTTAAATTCCAAAGTGGACGTCGAATTTGGAATTTTAATGTATATTTTTTAGAAAGTTCAGGAAATAGGAATTCAATTTGAAGAAGTAAATATCTTTAGTCCAAATTTTAAATTATCTGTGGGTCCCTCATAAATCGGTCAAAGCGACAGCGTTTGCTTCTGCAGGCTTTTAGAAGAATATCTTCCGTCCATTTTAGATCACAAACGAATCCTGGCCGTACACGTGTGAAGTAAAAAACAAGAATTCAATCGCTTTCGGACTCCATTAGCGCCAAATTCCACTCCCTTTTACTTTCCCAGAAAAAAGCCTTAAACATATCGTAATCCAACGGCTATTATTCAACCCTGACTCTTCTCCCAAATCTCATCAGTCGATAGAAAATTTTTAATTTCACCCGTTTGATTAAGTCTGAAACAAATCTAACCGTCCATTATTTTAAAAAAAATTCAAATTGAAATTTTGATTTTGAGGCAGTGAGAGTGAAAAGTGGGACTGAAGAAAAAAAAAAAAAAGCTTACAGTTCCGTACAAAAGCTCTAGCTATGGCGGCTTAGCTCTCTCAAGTTCTCCAAAATCTTTCCTTTGACTTTAGTTTTTTGGTTAACGGAATTTTGAATGGTAAAATCAAAAGAAAATTCATAGCTCTGCGATTTATTTTTTTCTTTTGAATTTCGATTTAATTCAGTGTCAGTTTATTTATTTATAATTTTTTTATATCAAGTTTGAATGATTGGGCAAGGAGAAACGGTTTCGGATTTCACACCGAAGAAATTGGCGAGGCAATTAGATTTCACGGTGGGGTGTCGCGCGTCGGGAAATGCGACGTTACCAGATCATCCGATGCAATTGCAGCCGCAGCCTCAACCGCAATGGCAATCGCAAACGCCTTTGCCGACAAAGCCTCAGCAGCAACCGCAGGAACTGCAGTTGCGGTTGTGTTTACAGCCGCAAACTGTGCAGTCGCCTCAGTCCCCGCCGGTACCACTAGTTCAAATACGGCCGCCTCCGTCACAGCCAGCTACCGTCATGCAACGGGTGCCTCATCCGGTTCAGAAGCTTCCGCCGCAAACATATCAATTGAGGTAGCTTTTTCATGGAATCTTCTAGTTTCCTCTAGATTATTAATGTCTTTTCTATATTAGTTAGAAATTAATTATCACGTTTTTATACCATAAAAATTTACTTAGTTTTGAAAATAAGCGTATTTATGTTGATCCTTAAGCAGATTTATTTCTTCTTCGTGGCATATATATATGTATGTATGTATATTCTAATTTTAGAATCCAATTATTTGTTCTTGTCTTATAAATAAGCAACAACTTAACTTCTAATATCAATGTGATTTCTTTGGCTCTTTGGCCTTTTCTGTTTAAAGAGACCTCTTTGGAATATTTTTGACACTATCGATAGTAGAAAAGTGAGAACATTGTGTATAACTAGAAATATGCTTGTTGCATGATGTCGTTTTTAACTCTTTGTGATTTATACGTTTGTCCAGCAAGCAAGAGTCCCCAAGGTCCAGGCCAGGAGTGCATGCTGATGCAAAAGATGGGACTCCAAAGAAACAAAAGCAGTGCAATTGCAAGAATTCTCGGTGCTTGAAGTTGTAAGTTCATTAACACATTTAAATTCTATCTCATCTTTCTAGTTACATGCTCGATCAATAAGTCATTAGTATAAAGTGCTACATGGTGTTTGTGATGTTAATCTTGTGTGGAACTAAGAAAAATGCCTAACTTTTACTATTTTTAGGAGGCATTGTCCTAACAAGAGTGATTTCAAATTGCATCTTGCTTTTGCTTACTCCATTTTCTTTCTCTGTCTGTGGTAGATGATCTGTTATTCTTAGTGTATATATATATTCTCTTTGAGGAAAAATTTTTAGTTGAATCTCTAATCTTTTCCTCTTAACTAGTGGTTTGCTTGTGGAAATGTGACACAATCTTCATTAGATAACAATTAACTAACACCAAGTTGGTTTATGTGGCTTATCGTTCACCAAGTATTTAGGATCTATTATCAATTGAATTTTCTTATTTAATTTGGACTAATATTTGTAAGTATGTTTGAACTTGTTGCTAAAAGGTTGTGGTCTGTCATCTTTATCTTGCATGTATTTATCGGGTACCATTTAGCATTTTGTTTTTGGTTATTGTTAGGTACTGTGAGTGCTTTTCTTCTGGGTTTTATTGTAATGGTTGCAATTGCTTAAATTGCCATAACAATGTGGAGAATGAGGCAGCAAGGCAAGAAGCAGTTGGAACAACCTTAGAACGCAATCCAAATGCATTTAGACCGAAGATTGCTAGCAGTCCACACAGACCTCAGGATACTAGGGTATATTATCTGGCATCTTCAAACTGCTTTGTTATGAATGTTGCTAACTGATGGTGATGAGAATTCCCTTTCTTATTTCCTTCTTTTGAGGTTCTAATTTGAAGAATAATGTTAAGCTGAGTCTATTACTATTACTCTTACTATTACTATTATTATTATTATTATTTTGGTTTTATACTTTTTACGTGAAGTTTGGCATTGTGTTATTGCATCAGTGGAAATGGCATATGCAAGGTTCAATATATTTGTTTATATAGAAAACAAGTGAAAACTTGGTTTTGCCAAGTATTAAAAGTTTCTTATTGTCTGGAAACAACTTTAGGATGATGCACATGATGTCCAAATGGTCGGAAAGCACAATAAAGGATGTCACTGCAAGAAATCCAGTTGTCTCAAGAAGTATTGTGAGTGCTTCCAAGCTAATATTCTATGCTCTGAGAATTGCAAGTGCTTGGACTGCAAGAACTTTGAAGGAAGTGAAGAAAGAAGAGCTCTTGTTCATGGAGATCATAACTCCATGGCTTACATGCAACAGGCAAATGCAGCCATTAGCGGTGCTGTTGGTTCATCGGGCTTTGGGATTCCTGCAACATCTAAGAAGAGAAAAAGTGAAGAAATCATATTTGGTCTAGCAGTGAAAGATCAATCAGTTCACAAGATTGTTCAGCAGCAGCAGCAGGTAATTCCTTGAATTGTGATTATATGCAAGAACCATCTTGGTTGATCAATGGCACTGATTTGGCTTGTGCAATCTTGGGAGAAAAATTATTCTTTTTTATCCTATCTATGTTATGTGATCATCCTATAGCTACCTTTACTATCAGGCATCAATGATTTTTGTATTAGTGATGGTATCCAAATGAGACCTAATTCATAGGTGGACTTTGTGGCTCTCTCATCAAGTAATAGGAATAATCTACTCTGTATGGTACCTTCACAATTTGATGCCAAGGATGGCTTTAGTATGTGAATAGAGAACACTTCAATTTTGTCTTAGCCGCTCATGAGAGTCTAATTATTACAGAATGCAGCCAAAAGAATGGCATTTCTGTTTACTCTCTTCTTTCAAGGGAAAAGTGGATACTAATATAACACTATATATTTATCTAATTCCAACCAGGAAAACCATCTAAGAGATCTTTTGGCCACATGTTCTCCATTATCTACTCCTCTTTCTGGCACTGCTAATAAAGCATCATTGGGATCTTCAAAATTCACGTACAGGTAGCAAGTGTGTGTATTTTTATTCTGCTTGTAATTAACAGAAACATCCATTTCTGTTTCATTTTCCCCTTTTAGGAGCTAATTAGTGTGATTTTGCATTATTGAAGATCTCCATTGGCGAACATCCTCCAACCACAGTACGTGAAGGAGTTGTGCTCTGTTTTGGTGTTAGTTTCATCAGAAGCTGGAAGGGCACTTGCTGCAGGTAATAATTGTTACTCATAAATACCGAAGTTCCTGTTTCTTTTCATTGCAGTATTAATTGCTACTTTTTTAGCTGATTATATGGCTGAGATTGCCACAATGAAAGAATGTGTTTTATGTACTATCAATCTATAACACATTTCCAAATTTTATTCTTGTCTCAAAGCATCTTCCTGCAATCTGCTTCTTCTCAATACAGTTTCCCTTCTTAGCGGTGAATGATAGAGCTTTGTCATCTGTAAAATTAGAGGGACGATGGTAAAGTAGCTGGCTTTTTTATATTTACATTTTAGATGTTATGTTTGAAAACTACAACTATGGGGATAGACAAAACTGATAAGCTTTTTATTAGGAAAGTAATGACTGTGCAGTGTGCATTGTGCAAGCCAAGAGGATTTGCTTTCTTGTAATACTGTTAAATGATAAATTGGTGTTCTAAATAAAAAAAAGAAGATAGATTGGTGTTGATCAAGTACCAGAGGTAGGAATGGCAATAGATAGTCTGGATTTGGATATTTGACTTGCTTTTTGCGAATTTGGATATTGCGGATTCAGATAATCTAATTACGATCTTCAGTAGATGCCAACATTAACTATAGTCATTAACCGTATCTGATTTACTTTTGCAGATAACAGATTTAGATTCGTATATCCATTATCTGAATATGCTATACATTTTTCAGATAAAAGATTCAGATATTCGAATATCTGTGTTACTTTTTAAATTTTCATTTAGTTTTTTAAGAAATCCAGATATTTAGTGGATTTGGATATCTGGTGGATAATTTTTAAAATTGGGTTTGGATTCGGATAGTAGTGCTCAGTTGTATTGTGGATAATAAATGAATTTGGATCTTAAAGTAGATTTGTGGGTCTGAATTTGGATATTACAAAAATTGCAGCTATTTGACCCGTTGTCATCCTTAACCGAATCTGTGAAGTCAGAAGTCTATAGTTTTTTGGAAGTCATCATTGTGACTGGAAGAGCCCTCCTTTTTGGAAAGAAATTGGAAAAACTTTTCTGATACTTGTATAGCATGGGGGGGCATAATAAGAAATATTGCAAAAAGAGTGAAACAATCAATTAAAAACTCAACCAAAAAATGTGTTAATATTATATAGATGGGGACCATTGATGGAAATGGTGAGAAGAACAACAATAATCTTTGAGAAGTCCACTAGATTTCCTTTGGTTACACTTCAAAATTATATCTATGACAAATTATTGTGCTCTAGACTTTGAAAGACTTGATGGTTGATGAATTGATTGTTATAGACTCTTTTATCTGTTACTTTTTTTGCAAAGAAAATTTGCTTCATATAGATTCCCTACGAATGTCATCTTATTTGTGGTACCTGTTCCATACATTCAGCAAAAGAGGAAAAAGGGTTGGTTTGAACTCTGTGTCTTACTAATTATATTGGTCCCTCCATGATCTATGGGTCTTTATAACCTTGGGCTTCTGCGGTTAATTTTTTTTATCAAGTTCATAATTTAATAAATTTTGTTACTTTTGTTGAAGATGCCATATAGCAGTACTAATGTGAAAGTTACAATCTCCAGAGAAAAGTGGCAAAAAGGATCAACAAGCTAAGGGAGGCTCTATGGAAACTACGGTTTCATCTAATCAGATGCATGAAATGAGTCAGAATGGTAATGGTGTTCTAAGTAGTGCTACTGACGATTGTGAGAGTGAGAACCATGGAGATGCAAATAGAAGTGGTGACTGTGGAGCAAATGAGGACAGTGTGCAAAACGGAAAGTCTTTGTCTCCTAGAACACGTGCATTGATGTGTGATGAAGAAGATACAATGTTTATGGCAGTTGGGTCACCTGATTTATTGACAGATCGTTTTCAAAATATTACTCAGAAATCATTAAATGGGCACGAATGCACAGAGGTTTATGCAGAGCAGGAAAGTCTTGTTTTGACAGTGTTTCGTGATTTTCTCAATCAACTTATTACTCGTGGGAGCATAAAAGGTAAGCTAGTTGTTTTCACAGATCTAGACTCCAAAATTTAAACTCCAATAAGTTTTGGATAAAAAATAAAGGGCAAACTCCAACCAGTGTTCCTTCTCAAAAAATTTCCTAATTGTTAAGTTGCTGCCTCATGTTGAAGATTTTAGTTTATTGTTGTGACCTAGGTTTTGGGTATTCATTTTAAGTCTTAGTTGCAAAATTTTTAATTAATGTTCTTAAATGATGATTTGTCCTCTGTAGAAACAAGGTGCTTTCCGTCGCCCCTAAGTGAAAAACGTAGTGAGCAAGAACCTGCGGAGAACGGTGCCATAAAATCTGGAAATCGAGCAGTTGGACAGAAGCAACCTTATCCTAATGGAATTGTGAAATATCCGAACCCGGCACCTGCCGAAATAAGTCAGACACTCTCTGCAGCCACTTCTGTTTTGAATACAGATCTTCCTTTAAAACATGAATCGTCCATAGGGAACGAGGACACAAAAAACGTAGGGATTGAAGGCTCAAATTAGCTTAGTAAGATAGTTCTCTCACTATCATCCAGCATTCTTTCTTATGTTTCATTATCTCGCAGCCTTTTAATTCTTGGATCTGATATTGGGGCCAATTGTTTGAGGAATTAACACCATTATAGCTAGACAGATAGAGTCCCTTACCCATCTCTAAACATTAGGAACAGGTAAATTTATTGTTTTTGGGCTTTTTTGTTAGGAAGAGGGTAATGAAATTTCAGTTACTCCTTAAGTTGTACTATATTTGATTAATAATATTTGTTCTATCAGTTGCACAATGCATGCGATCCCCACATGATTAATCTAGTGTTTACTCTTTTTACTGTTATACCTCGGTTGTTTTATCACCATATATATATATGGATAATTATTTAGTAGAGAAGGTGAAAATTTTTAACTCCACAAATAGGTTGGATTTTGTCAAAACAAAATCTGGCGGTAACAAATTTCTTTTTCAATTTAATCCTTCAATTTCTTTTTACCCACACTAGTCGCGGAACTTGTACATCTTGGTCTCTAAATTTGAATTTTGTTAAGGTGTACTATAAAATTGTGTTATGTTCTAAATAAGTGAAAAAGTACAAAGAAAATATAAAAAATATTTTTTAAAATTAGGTAATGATGTGGTTTATTTCAGATTATCATATTATCGTATATTGATAAAATCTAAATTAAAGGATCAAATTAAAAAAGTTATCAAAATCTAAGATTAATATAAACAAAATAATTACAAATAAAAATAAAAAAATTGTAAAGTTCCTATTGTTGATGCCGGTGGGTTCCTGGCAATTTCTTAAACGATAGATAACAAAAATGGAGCTCCCTTTCACTTTCGTCCCCCGTCATTACCTTTGAATCCAACAAAATTTTCCTTCGATTTTTATGGTTATTTTACTTAATTTCCCTTTCCTTTTACCCCCAAAACAGTGTTGACTAACCAACCCTGTTTATTTATTTTTTCATTGACATCTCACCAACCAACCATGTTAGAACTTAAAAAATCTCTTGTTTTAGATATTTTAAAATATCTTATTTAATTATTTTGAAATAGAAAGGTTTAATTGTGGTTAATCTTTGTATTAAATTTGAGATAAAAATTTTTAAATATGTTATAATCTGTTTTCTATTTTTATAAAATTATTAGTAGATTCAAATTAGTAACACTATTTATTGCGTTAAATTGAGGATGTGAATTTTTTTTATTAAAAAAAGTGGCCTTAATTTTTAAATTTTGTAATTTTTTTAAATATATTATCAAAGATTGTCCGATTGTTAAAAATATCTGAAAATTGATTATACCAGAAGCAAGATGGTCTCAGTTTTGCTCCGGCAGCTTGCTTGAGTAGATTAGGAAAAATTTAGGAATTCATGGACAATTGACAAGGTATGGAGTCCCTTGGTCAACGTTCTTCAGGATTTTAATATGGCGATTATGGAAAAATAGAAATTTATTTGTCTTCCAGGGGTTCCCATGGAGTTCTATAGAAGTTATTAAAGCCTCGGGACAAAGCAATTTA
Source organism: Gossypium australe (assembly GCA_005393395.2). Taxonomy (NCBI): domain Eukaryota; kingdom Viridiplantae; phylum Streptophyta; class Magnoliopsida; order Malvales; family Malvaceae; genus Gossypium; species Gossypium australe. The sequence goes on along the minus strand of CM016619.1, from coordinate 100,471,961 downwards.
ATGGAGTCAGTACTAGGAAATCATCTAGGAGTAATACTTTGGATTATCTCTTAAAAAATTATTTAAATAATAGGTTAGGAGAATGTTAGTTTTTGTAAAAGTATTTTGGGAATTTTCTTTTCACCAAAATTATTTTTCACGTGATCTTAATTGTTACCATGTAGCAATTTACCTCATCTCTTTAATGATAAAAACTATTAGTATTATTAGTTTAGACTTAGTGATAATGTTATAAAGTAAAGTCACATTAAAATAAAGAGAGTATATTATAAATTTTAGCTTAAAAAAAAAAAGGACTAAATCAACTAAATTTAAATATCAACGTATTCATTTATTTATTGTTAAGAAAAGGAGCAAGGAGTATTCAAAATCCAATATCTACAAATATTTTGAAAATATTTCTTATTTTTCCATGATAGTTTATAAGGTTTTTATTATTTATAGATTTTTTTTATCATTACAATATTAAGTGTTCGTTTGTTTACATGTAAAATGTTTTACGAAAAATGTTTTTTGCATTTTCCTGTGTTTGTTTCACATAAAATAGTTTGGTTAACAGAAAATGACTTACAGGTCAATATAAAATAAACTCTTTTTCTTGTAAAATGACTTACTCTTTTGAAAAGCGTAAGTTATTTTTCGGAAAAGAGCTCATCTATAGATAATTTTATTTTTATATAAAAGTTAACTTAAATCAAGCTTAATATTATTATATTGATAATAAATTTTATTTTATTTTTAAAAATATTTAAAATATTATTAAACATACATATTTAATTATTTATATTTAGTCATATAATAAATTATTAATATAAATATAATTTATTATTTTAATAAATTATTTAATATTTCAATTTTATTTTAATAATAAATTTAAAATAATATTATTCACATATTATTGAAAATATTCATATTAATATTTTAATAATAAATATTTATTAAAATTATAAATATATTAATAATAAATGTTTTGTAGTATAAAGGTTAAAATATGTCATTAGTCTATGTACACTTCAAAGATTTGTAATTTAGTCTTTGTACTTTTATTTTTAAGAATTTAGTCCCTTTACTTTTTAAATTTGAAAATCAAGTCCAATTGTTAACATCGTTGATTTTTTTTGTCAATTTGTTGATGTCACATTTTTAAATAAAAAATACTCACTTAGTAGTCATGTAATTAAAAAATGACGTTGTAATTAATCTGAATTTAACATAATATTTTTAATATATGCAAAGACAATGTAAAATATAAAATTATAGATAAAAATAAATTCAATTAAACAATGAAAAATAAAAAAATTTCAAATGTATGTTTGTTTAATTGAAAACAAATTTTATGAAATATTTTTAAGAAATCTACTAAACAACAGAAAATATTTTACACAGATTCATCTAAATATCAGAAAATATTAACAAGTAATTTATTTTCTGGAAGTCATTTTTAGTGAAACAAACGGAGCCTAAAAGAGGGAAAAAAAAGCTAAGATTTGAATTCGTATAATGTTAAACGAGAATCTTAATTATTGTTTGGTGAGTTAAATAATTTTAACTATAAATATTCAAGGATACAATAGATTAAATAAGTAATTTTTTTTAAAAGAATTAAGAAATATGTGGTGTAAATTGTATTGATAAATTTCTTTATTAAATTGATTTTGGGATTTCTCTCTAAAAATACTTAATTTTTATATAATATAAAAAATATATAATGACGTATTTAGGGGTTGGTAGGGATACCTATCTCCCTAAAATGAATAATTGTTTATTTTATGTCTATTAAAAATTTTAAATTAATAAAAGTAAAATTATATTTTAACATTTTTAAAAATAATAAAAATTGATTTAATTTTAAAACATCTTGCTTCATCATGTAAATGGCTGCTTTGTAGTTTCTACTGTGTACAAACAAAAATTAACAAAGAAAGGTTGCTTCCTTCTCACGTGCCACGTTGTCCACTACCAATTTTCCTGTCCGTACCTTTTTTTTTTTTTCAATATTTTAGCATCCATCGCTTGTATGATCCCCGCTAATTTAAAAAGAAAAAACAAAATGGTTTCTGTTTCCTCTTACTACTTTCTTCAGCAGCCTACTACTATAACTCGACACCTATTATCATCTACGAGACACGTGTGCTGTATTCCACACGTGCCACCCCACCTTCCCACTCCCTATAAGTACCAATTTCAAATCGTAAATTTATCCATCGCCGGCTCCAGAGTGACAGAAAGCGAAATGGAAGTTAACGGCGGCGCAGTCTCCGATCCCGAAACTATCCGATCTCAGTTCCTTCAACTACTCCGTACCAGACGAAATGCTCAAGGTAATACATAAATATATTTCCATTTTGTTTCTCTGTTTATGTTATAATTACGTTGATGTGAATTCCTACTCCCTTTTTTATTCTCAGTTCCTTTGACTGTGGAACCTGCGAAACCTGTGGTTAAGCCTTTGTTCCAAGACGTTACCCCGCCAACCTTCAGTGAGGTAAATTTCTCCATTCAAAATGATATTGTACAAATGACCAGTTACGAAACGAAGTTTAACTTATATTCAATTGTAAATTTACCAGGCAATGGAATCTTGTCCAAAGGCTAACATTGGAAACCTTAAGGAACTGCTCAAAGAGGAAAATCTGTATCTCCATACTGAGGTAAATTAATTATATAGGATTTATAGTTGATGCAATGATAGTATTTAAGTTCCTACTCTTCTAAGTGAATCACAAGAGGCCGTCTATTAGAAAATAATAGTAATCATATTTGTTTTTAATGATTTTTAAAATTACTTGTTAATTTATTGAAGATGTGTCTCGTAATCAGTCACTAATGTGTGTATGAAATTATATGAAGTTAGTAAATCAAATATAAATTCATTATTTTTGAAGAATTAGAAATATTTATATTGGTCATTTATAGGCCGGAGATCAAGGAAAATTGCCCGTGTTGATTTTAAGTACGAAAGGAAACAATCAAGAAAAGAGGCCTGCTGTTGTTTTTCTGCATAGTACTCATAAGTGCAAAGAGTGGTTACGCCCATTGCTTGAGGTAAGCTGAACCAAACCTTTGAATTTGCCAATTTCTTCTTATTGTCTAGAAATTAAGTTGTGTCTTCTTTTGTAGGCTTATGCTTCACGGGGATATGTAGCCATTGGAGTCGATTCCCGCTATCATGGTGAACGGGCCAGCAGTCTAACTACTTATAGAGATGTATATGAATTTGAACTTTTATCTTTCTTTAATCTGGGTTGTTTTGTTGAACTGTATGCTTTGAGAAAATGAATCTGAAGATTAACATACTGACTTCTCTTTTAGAGTAATTTGTGTGAACTGAAAGTTCTAAGAAACCCTGATTCTTATTTTTACAATTTTGTTTTATACTTTGAGGTAAACCACTTGGAAAATGATCCTAATGTCATTTGGCTGTCTAAATGTAGGCCCTGGTATCATCATGGAAAAATGGGGATACAATGCCATTCATATTTGATACGGTAAGCCATTCAGCGTTTCTTTTATCTATATTTCTTATCTGCTTTGGTTAAATTGGAATTTTATGATTGATAATAGAAAAAAAAAATATAATAAAATAGAAAGGAAATTCATGACTTGTCAAGAGTTAAGTGAACTATCAGAGTTCTGCTGTTTAATTTCTATTATAGTCATGGCTTAATGGAGATGGCACTTTAAGCTTTCAATGTGATTTCAGCCCCTAAACTATGTTTGCGTTATTTTTGAGCATTTCTATTCATTAAGGTTTTCCATCTTTTAGGTGTGGGATTTGATAAAACTTGCAGATTATTTAACCGGGAGAGATGACATAGATCCTACTAAGATTGGAATTACTGGCGAATCACTTGGAGGTTTGTTAACTGAATTTGAAGGACTGAAATAATAAATATTTGCTCACTGTTTCATGTTGAATTTATGTTAATATCATTAGTCTTGACACGCAGGAATGCATGCATGGTTTGCTGCTTTTGCTGACACCCGCTATGCAGTGGCAGCCCCAATAATTGGGGTTCAGGTAAAACTGAAAATCTATAATTCCTATAAGCATTAATAAATACTTTTAAAATTACTGAACGTCATGTTATATATTTGTAGGGATTTCGATGGGCAATAGATAATGATAAGTGGCAGGCTCGAGTTGACAGTATAAAGGCTGTATTTGAAGGTAACTTGTGCCAAGATTCTTCGAAAAGGGAATTTGATAACTTTTGGTTTTACCGATTAATGTTCATTCTGGGAGGGTTATCTTTTATCCATCTCGAGACTTCATGAAGCCATCTTAAGTCTATTTATGTACTTAAAAGCAATAGATTTCATGCTAACAAACTTGTAGTTCTACTGGACCTTCTGAAGTACAACACATGGAGAAATGGAAAATTGTTCTTGCAACAATAATAACTTTGTACATAAATGATTTCATGTAGTAGATTTATACCGGTTCATTGGATTAGGAGTGACACTTTATATCACCTAACTGAGATTGGTTACTTTGGCTTCATTTCAGTGAGAAACTTGTTTTTTGTTTCTCTGACGTTCTAATATAAATTTTTGTTGCAGAAGCAAGGACTGATTTAGGCAAGAATGAAATTGATAAAGAAGTGGTGGAGAAGGTCAGTTATGTTTATACCTGCTCATTACTGTCATATTCCAAGTAACTGGCTACTTACCAATGACCACTCTTTTTTAGAAAAATGGAGCATTAACGTTCCTTGATGACTTCAGTTTTATTTCACAGTTGTCAGTATCATTTTAGGATGAGTGAGTTTTATTTTTACTTTGGTTTTTAAATGGATATTCTAAAATTTTTAGCACATCATTTCATTGTTTAGTCACTTTGTGAAAAAGAAGATAACTCACATGCACACCAAGTTAAAAATGCTTACTCTTTGGGAGAGTTGAAGTTAAACGGAGATACACTTAAATGGCGCATAGGATATAATGATTCAGTTCTGCTAGCAGACTCTGCATTCCGACTCATTTTCATACATTTCAGCTTTTACAAGCCGAATTAAGTGTGCTTCTTTTATGTTCACCGTTTGTGGTTCGTGCTTCTTTTATGATCACCGTTTGTGGTTCTACTTCTCTGAATAGGTTTGGGATAGGATTGCTCCTGGTCTAGCCTCTCAGTTCGATGCACCTAACACGGTGCCGGCTATTGCACCTCGCCCTTTGTTAATTGTAAATGGTATAATGCTTTATATTTATATTTCACTGTAATTGAATTGTTTTAGAAGTTTACCTGTATGGTTAAAAACTTTTTCTTATGGGCTTTAACAACATATAGGAGCTGAAGATCCCCGTTGCCCTCTTGAAGGCTTAGAAATTCCCAAGACAAAGGCATTCGAGGCTTATGGAGAGGCCCATTCAGACAAGTTTAAGGTATGGGATTGCTGCTGAATGATTATAAAAATCACCAAAATCTATTTATATGTGTTTACCGATAAGGTTCAAAAGCTATGATTTCTATGCAAGTAACAAACTTTTGCATGGGAAACCCCTGCAGACATAAAACAGAAAATTAGTAGAAATCTCATTCATTGACATTCACAAGTGTGCTAGTCAAATAGTGCAGGAATTATATCTGATATATCAACCTAAACGCAAACCCGATCCTATCAACCTGAGCTTAAACCCAAACTTGAAATACTCCACCTGAGATGACTATCTGGAAAACTAAGATTCGGACCTAATACAACTCAAACATTCTGATGACTTGACTCGGATTTGACCTGATAAGATCCCAACACAAAATGAAATGACTCAAAAATTTTAAATTTCTTATTGGCTCTCTCCCATCCGATTGAGAGATCTAGAAGAAGTATAAATATTACATGTGCATAAGCATTGGTGCGATATTATCCGTTCAACCATGTTTGGCATATTGTAATGCTTGCTTTATTATTTATTGAGGCTTCATTACATGCATTTATCATATATGGATATGTTTTACGTCCTGACCGGACCGTGTCTGCAGCTTGTGGCTGAACCTGGAATAGGGCACCAAATGACACCATTAATGGTGAAAGAAGCGAGTGATTGGTTTGACCAGTTCCTCAAATAATAATTGTAAGGGCCTCTGTCTGTGTTTTTATTGTTTGTAGATGTAATGTATTTCCTAATATGTATGCTTCATCATGAATGATTTGATGAACTCAGAGATCAAATCTCTTAATGTACTTATAATTCTTAATAATAATAAAATAATTCCCTTCTTTTGATGACTTTGTTGTAACTTCTCTATGTTTTCCTCAACTTATAGTTGATAAATGATTGGAACACTATTGTATAATTATTATTTATAGGAAATGTATTTTAAGTTATCAAAGCATTAGTACAATATCAATGATATCTATTTGTTAATTTAATTTAATTTAATCATATTAATATCCGTATAAATCATGTTCTTCTATTAACTTAATTATTATTTTGGACATTAAATATTATCAAATTTTAAATGTGTATTTATTATCCCTTTTCTCGATAAATTGCAGTCTTAATTAACTTTAAAATATCGATGTCACCTTATTTATTTGGTAGGAAAAAGAGCAACCATGTGATATGATAATATTATTTATTAGTTATAAATAAATGTTCAAAGTAGGTAGGTATTAAAAATTTTGCCCAAAAATAATAGTCATCACGTTTGGTTTTCTGTTTAAATAAAAAAAATTTAACTACATATGATCACCCAAGCTTTTATTTTAGGCAAAAAAAAAACTTTGCAAAATAGGCACTAAAGTTATATAGTAATGAAAACCCACAAGAAATTTAGTATAAAATTTTGATATTTTTCACTTAAGAAAAAAATTTTCAGTTAGAATTTATACATATAACTAAACCAGTATAATTTTAGTCACTACTTTCTTTTATTTATAAATGAAGAATCCTAAAAATTGGGGAAAATTTTCTTTGCTTATTCCCGTACTTTTCTGGTGCAGTAGTGACGCAACAATGATGAGAAGAAACTGTGAAAGGAAAGCAAGGAGATGGAAGATAAGCTTTCTACAATGGTCCGAGATGAAGAATATAATGTTTTACAATAACTTAATAATTTAAATTTAAAATAATTTTTTTTTACAAAATGCCTAAAATTATTCATAGCCCATAAATAAAAAGATTAATGTTTATGCCATTCAAATTAAGAGTCAAACAGAAATAAAATTTTCAAAAAAATAGCGTTCTTCAACGAAAAGAAATAATTTCACCGAAATTTTGGACTCAGTTCACACCGCCATTCAAAAGACTTTCAAAGAAAATACATTTTGCATATAATATTAACTTAAATAAAAAATATATATCAGTCGTTGCTTTAGATTTTTCTCCTATCTATTGTCGAGAACTCTCCCTTTGGAACTTTTTCCCCATACTAATTTTTTTTTTTCACCCTGCAATCCACGAAAGACTTGGTTTTTTTACTTGGCTTACGCTGTGGTTGATTGGGTTATCAATGCTACACCCTTTTTCTTTTTTCCTTTTTAATAGATGAAAAATATTAATATCAAAATCTTATACCAAATTCCACCTGGGTTTTTCGTTACCCATTTTAACGAGAGTGACAAAATGCAGTAAATATCCAATATATACCAAAAAATTATATTATTTACGGAAGTGGGCCAGTTTGAAGAATATTTACGGAAAAGGGCTGTTTCCCCCAAAAACGCGTCCACGTCAGCGCGTTTTTGGGGGAAACAACAGGAAAGCGCGTCTCAGAGGACGCGCTTTGTGCCACCTCAGCAAAAGCGCGCCCAGGAAAACGCGCTGGCGTGGACGCGTTTTTGCCCTCCCTTCCCGTCCACTTACAGTATGAAAAATTAATTGAATTTTTGGGCTAGGGAAAAAATATATATAGGGTTTTGGGCAAAATATATTAGCATAAAAAATTAATTGAATTTTTGTGACAGTAGTCTCCGGCAAAATAATTTTGAGAAGACGTTTCTGAACAAACAGTGGCCAAAAACGCTTCCAGCAGGGTGCACTGTCAGCAGGAGTACTGAAAAGAGCTCCCACGTAGACACTCTTTTGCTACAGTAGTCTCCGGCAAAATAATTTTGAGGAGACGTTTCTGAACAAATAGTGGCCAAAAACGCTTCCAGCAGGGTGCACTGTCAGCAGAAGTACTAAAAAGAGCTCCTACGTGGACGCTCTTTTGCTACAGTAGTCTCCGGCAAAATAATTTTGAGGAGACGTTTCTGAACAAACAGTGGCCAAAAACGCTTCCAGCAGGGTGCACTGTCAGCAGGAGTACTGAAAAGAGCTCCCACGTGGATGTTCTTTTACTATAGTAGTCTCCGGCAAAATTAGGCTATAAATCGGCCAAATTTCATTCTCAAGTTGCATAAGGGAAATTGAGGCAAAAGAAAAAAAAATTGAAAATGAGTGAACGTATTAATGCTGTTATTTACTACGATGGTGAAGTTCGTGACACCGAAAATGGTGTTGTTTTCTTATCGGAGAATATAACGCGACTGAGTTTTAATCGGAACGTCTATTTGGTAGAACTTCGTAAAAGAATTAGGCGTAAAATATTCGGAACAACGCCAATGAAAGTTCAGTCTATTAAGTATAGATTTTGCGCTTCGGTTGATCCGGTGAGATATGATTCTTTCGACATCAAAGGTCCTCGGAGCTTTGAGGCAATGGTGGAGACTCATCTTGCCAGTGGATCACCCTATATCGAGGTATATGTAGAATTTTCATCTCCAAGTGATCTTTCTGCGACCTCAACATCTACTACCTTTCGAGGGGAGTGCCCGTGTGCGGTGGTAGTATGGAAAACATAACCCCTGCACGACACTCTGTTGGTGGATAGGACATGCATATCCGTCCTTCGACGTCCGATGATAGAAATACGTATTGGGGGACGTCATCAACTTCTAGTGGTTGGCAATCCACATATGATTGGGATCTTTACAAAAGATGTTTAAGGAGGGATGATGTACTCCCGACGACATCCACCAGCGATGGGCCCTCGTTTGTTGTAGGTTATGGAGGGTCGGACGATAAATCTGATGTGGATCCACCTCGGGAGCCAGGGCCCGACGGTGCATAAGTTGGATTATTTTCTAAACCGGAGCCCGTTCCAATTGCACCTGAAGACGTTGAGGGCGGTTCAGACAAAGAAAAAGAAGATCCGCTATTCAGGGCGTACTCGCCTCCAGCCCACATGCATAATGTCGATCTATCTCAAGATGATGCATTGGAGTTTCCTGAACTACCACACCGGACGCGTGACCGTACAAATTCTTCGTTGGATTCAGACCAATTAGAAGTTGGTAACCAGTTTTCCAACAAGAATACTTTTCCTACTGCATTAAAACAATACAGATCAAGAACGGGGTTAACTACAATGTGGTTAAATCCAAGCTCGATAAGTACGAGGCGAAGTGTGCAGTGCAAGACGACACATGTTCATGGAAAATCATGGCGTCGTTGAGGAAAGGGACAGGGTTGTGGGAGATCAAAAAGTACAAAGGTCCACATACATGTCTTGCCGGTACAGTACCACTATGTGTTCAATGATTTCGAATAACACTAATATTATGTAATGTTGCATTATTTAACGTACTTCGTTGACAGGTGTAACACAAGATCATCTGAGGATGGAGTCAGACATGTTGGTTGACTTAATAATCCTGACGGTAAAGGCCGATCCCAAGACTACGGTGCCGGCCTTAATTGGCAATATTCGTAACCAAACACGCCCTCTTACAAAAAGGCTTGGATAGCCAAGCAGAAGGCGTTAGAAAAGTTGCACGGTCGGTGGGACGCTTCATATAATGAAGTGTGGCAGTGGTGTCAGGTGCTGGAGAGATATGTCCCAGGCAGCACAACAAACCTTGAAACAGAACCGGCGTACTACAATGATCGTCTGCTCCGTGGATGCGCAGTGTTCAAGCGTCTGTTCTGGACATTTAAGCAATGCCGAGATGCCTTTATATACTGCAAGCCATTGGTACAAATTGACGGTACCTTTATGTATGGTAGATATACGCATCGGCTATTGCTAGTTGTGGCACAAGACAGCTGTGGGAGAATTCTTCCGATTGCGTTCGCAATAACACCGGGGGAGTCAGCTGATGACTGGGACTTCTTCCTATCTAGGTTAAGGAGGCATGTCTGCCCCCAACCTGACATATGCGTTATATCGGATCGCGGCCCTGGAATACTTGCTACAATAGAACGCCAGGGAAGCATGTGGCATCGCACACACCATCGATATTGCCTGAGGCATGTTTCATCCAACTACTATGGGTAACATCGATCTAAAAGACAGAAACAGCAAGTGACCGATATGGGTATGAAATATCTATTAATATAATTTCGTTTGTAATATTCAATTTATTCTCAATTGAAGAGTGGTATGTAATATTCGCTATCAACGTATATTGGCAGGGTATGAGATCAATAAAGACCGTTTTCACGAGATGTTGGCCAGTTTGCGCTCAGATAACGCCGAAAGCGCAAACTACCTGTGCAATATTCCTTTCGAACAGTGGACACAAGTATACGACGGCGGCCTACGATATGGTCATATGACCACAAACCTGGCCGAATGCATAAATTCTGTTCTAAAAGGAACCCGTCATCTGCCGATTACATCTGTTGTGCGAGAGACATATTTTCGTTTAGCGACACTATTTCCGAAGAGAGCAGCGAGTTATAGAGGGCAGATGCAAGAAGGCCATGTATGGAGCCCGAAGGTCTTGCAAGAAATAAATCGTGGGAAGGCACGGGCCAACATTATGCACACAGTGTGTCACGATCGCGACAGCCTATGGTTTCGTGTCACAGAGTTTGGCAGACCGAACCAAGGTATTGTTGGCGGGCATTATCGTGTACACTTGACAAATAGGACCTGCGACTGTGGGATATTTGATGCACTTCATTACCCATGCGCTCATGTACTTGCGGCTTGTCAGAATTTCCGTCTTGATCCCATGATCTATGTCGACGAAGTGTATAAATTAGAAAACATGTACAACGTGTGGAGACACGTACTCCCACCAGTCCCAGAAACGTAAGTGGTCGTCGGTATCGCTTGCACCGTATAAGCTGTTGCCGGATAGACAATTGAGGCGCAAACCAAAAGGTCAACCTTGCTCGAGTAGAATACGCAACAATATGGATATCCGAGAAACGAGCAACCAAAGTCGGCTGTGCGGATGGTGTAGGAACCCGGGCCATACATCTCGCTCGTGTCCAAATCGGAATAGTTGACCGTGTTCTTAGCTTTTTTGTCTCTTGGTGGCTATGTAATTTCTATTTTTTTGGAGGAAAACGGTGAACTTTTGTACAAGAACTTTTATTTTATTCAAGTTATTAAAATTAAATTACAAAATTACAAAAAAAATTAAACCATTTCTATTTTATCAAAGATATTAAAATTAAATTAAAAAACATTAAATTACAAAAAAATAAAATTAAACTCAAATTTTATTAAATATATTAAAACTTAATTACAAAAAAAATTAAACCATTTCTATTTTATCAAAGATATTAAAATTAAATTAAAAAAATTAAATTATAAAAAATAAAATTAAACTCAAATTTTATTAAATATATTAAAACTTAATTACAAAAAAAAAATTAAACCATTTCTATTTTATCAAAGATATTAAAATTAAATTAAAAAAACATTAAATTACAAAAAAAAATTAAACTCAAATCTTATTAAATATATTAAAACTTAATTACAAAAAAAAATTAAACCATTTCTATTTTATCAAAGAGATTAAAATTAAATTACAATAACAAATAAAAATTAAATTACAATAACAAAATAAAATTTGAGGGTTTAGGGTTTAGGGTTTAAGGCTGATGCCGGTGGGAACCAGTGCCACACGGGGGCGGTCGGTGGTTACACGCTGGATTCTTCCTTCTTCTAGTTTCCGGCGGGGGTCGTGGAACCTCGGGCGGGGAATTGGGTTCCTCCGGTAGTGGGTCTGATTCTGGGTGTTGCGATGATGACCCACATTGATAAAATAATGACCCCGGAGGTGTTTGCATAAACCACGGCGGGGGTGACTGCATCCCGTACGGCGAAGGAGCCTGGTAGAAAGAAGTGCTCCCCAACGGCGCCTCCTCTGATCCCACATGCGACGTCGGCCTCACGATCGGCTGACCAGCGGGAGTAGTCGGGAACGGACTCGAACCCGGCCATGCATTCCAACCTGGGGTGGAACTGGGAAACTGAAACATATATGGGTTAGGAGGATACATATAAGGGGTAGGGTACGCACCTGGCATAAATGGTAGACGCTGTGATGTCGGTGTTGTCGGCTGAACTGATGGGCCCGGTAACTGTGCAGGCGCTATTGCTGGGCCCGGTGACTGTGTCGGCACTGTTGATGGCCCCGTCTCATCACCCATTCTCTTTGGATTTAAAGGGGCCTGACGTTCCCTTCGCTCGCGAAGTTGCCGTCGCCTCTCTTCTTCCGACAACATATACGGCTTGCCATGGATCCTAAACCATGGCATGTACTCCGGCACACACGCTAACTCAAGAACGATGATCGGTTCTCGAATAGGTAAAAAGTCATGCCGGTTCTCCTACGTCTCGATATGACCTGACCAAAATCTTGGCCAATCCGTGTGCGGCTGCCGTAAGTCCACTTTGTGCTCATCATCGAGTAACTCAGGTGGCACGGGAATCGGTTGCCGGAATCCAAATTGCCGCAGAACCCGATCTGACTAGTGCATCTCCACGGTCGCGTAGGTGATTAATGGGACCTTAACGTGCCAACTGTTCAGATTTTCGAAGAACTCCTCCGGAATTACTGCCCGAATTTCTGGATCATCGTACGGTGTCCATTGAAACTATATTAACATTACCAAAATATTAGTTATATACATAATACTAGACACTACATACGAAATACTAAATTATAATAACGAAATTCGAAACTTACTTGTGATTCTGACCGTTGGTCCAATAGGAGCCGTATATCCTCAAGCGAGTTAGGTATTCCAACATGACTCGCTGAATGGTTCCACCTAATTAAATAAACTTTTAGCATGCAATTATACTATAAATCTACGAAATAATTGTAAAATATAATATTAAATTTACCTCGTTATCAGTGGGAATGAATATGGCTCGTCGAGTCGATGACGTAAAAATGGAAATCGAAACCATGCCCATGACTGCAGTAGTGATAGGCAACCTCTGATTTTTGCTTTACTCGGCCACGTCGCCCCGCACATCTCCCGATACAACCTCGATAGCATGGCAGACCCCCAACTCAATTCACCGGCTGCTCTGAAATCAACAAGTTTCAGGAGCCATCTCAGGTGAACGAGGTTTCTAGAGAGGTCCGACATCAGATAGGCTCCAATTATCTGAAGAATGTATGCCCGAGCATACCGTATTCTTTCTACTTCGGTCGAACCCTCGTTCGGCTCTGGGAATGTGTCTCGTAACCAGGCCATATCGATTCGAGCTCCTTGAATTCTATCCGGAATGGCACCCAGAAGCTCATAGCATACGGCCATCCAATCGGTAGATGTTGCGGACTCGGTGACTACCGACCCGTCCACCGGTAATCCCAACTGCAACTGCAGATCTTCTATAGTGATGGTACACTCTTCGCATGGCAGATGGAAAGTGTGCGTCTCGGGTCTCCACCTCTCTATCAATGCGCTGATCAAAGGCGGCTCCAACTTGAACCCCCGGCCTATCGTGGCCACGTGCCAAAAACCCGCTTCCTGCAGGTAATTCTCGATCAACGGCGATGGGGGACCATGCATGTTACGAATATAACATTCCAACACCCGATCTACAGACTGTTTAAAAAATTATAAAATTAAAAATTAATTAAAATTGCATAATTGAAAAAAAATTAAATAATATTGAAAAATTAAAATTAAAACTTACCATTTTCATTTGCTCGACGGAGATGTGAGGCGAAGTAATTCCCCGGCCATTGTAAACCGATAAAAAATTTTAAAAATTTCCAAAAAAATATATTAAAAAAATTATAAAGGGCTTTTTCGTAAATAGTAAATGACTATTTTGAAATTTGAGCGTAAATTTCAAGGACTTTGAGAGAAAATTGAGAAAGGATTGAAGTGTGAAAAAAATAAAGGGTTGGGGGGGTTTTATACTTTTTTTTGACCGTTGGGCCCCCAACGGTAAAAAAAATTGGCCGTTGGGTTTTGACCGTTGCAGGGCTAAAGCGCGTCCTCTGGGGCGGGCTTTCCTGTTGTTTCCCCCAAAAACCGCTGACGTGGACGCGTTTTTGGGGGAAACGGCCCTTTTCCGTAAATATTCTTCAAACTGGCCCATTTCCGTAAATAATATAATTTTTTGGTATATATGGGATATTTACTCGACAAAATGTGAATTTGGTGCGTATTTTGCAAAGGTTTTTTTATGCCTCAAATGAAAGTTTATACAAATAAAAAATGGAAACGGAGGTCACGCATCCTCATGGAAGTTTAACTAGAAATGTCAATTGGGACAAGTGGTTTATTATTTAATATGCTTTGCGTTGCTTCCGGTTCTGAATTTAAAATTTTAAATATTAGGTTAATAATATATGTTGTTAGTCCTTATACTTTAATAAAATTTAAGATTTGATCCCTATGCTAAAAAGAAATTAAAATTATGTTCTCTTACTTTTTCTCATTTAAAAATCTGAGTTCGGTCATTAAATCATAACTATTTTTTTTAAAATTTGTGAACTTAAAATTTTTATTAGTTTGTCCTCATATGATGTGGTATATGAATAATAAAAAGTAAACCTATTAAATTTACAAATTACAAATTTTAATAGCAATTCCCAACAATGATAATAATTGAAATAATATTTTTAAATTTAAAAAAAATTAAATTTTTAACTTTTAAAGTACACATACCAAATCTCAAATTCTACACAAACATAGAGACTAAACAAGCACTTCAAACTAAATATTACTATCATTACTATAGAAATTACACACATCCATAAATGTTTTGCCTTGACCCACTTCCATAATTATTGCATTTAACATATAAATAAAGCTCGATTGTGCATGAACATTAAATAAAGCTCGATTGAGTCTTAACTCGACTAGCATGAGCATTGTTGTCAATATAGGAGGACGTAAGTTCAAGTGTATTGAAGCGTATTATCCTCCTATTTGAACATATAATCGAAACATATAATAAAATTATTAAAAAATAAAAACATATAAAGAAAGAATAGTTTATAAACATGTTATTTAAATATTTTAGTGTTTATTATAAATTATATAATTATATGTTTATCTTTTAAAATATTAAATATATTAAGGTAAAATAACGATTTTAAAAGGCTTATATTTAGCTTCTAAACTATACTCGCTTTTCTACTTTATACGTAAATCATTGTCTCATTTTGATACCTCAGGTCTTAAACTATCATTTAATTATAATTTTTGTTCCAAAAAAAATTAACAATGTTAAAAAAAATATATAGGTGATATGTTCAACCAATGAAAATGTACCATGTGGCATAACTTACAAATGGTATTATGGTAATTGATGGTATGACATCCATTAAAAATATTCAAAATAAAAAATCATACATATATAAATTATATAAAAATATATTAGATTCAGAAAATTCAAAATTTTTATAATATATAAATTATATAAAATAAAAATGATTAAAACATTATATAAAATATTAAAATGAAGAAAAATATAAAAGAATAAATCAGCATTATTTAATTTATGAAAAATACATTTTTATAATATATCAATTTTGTAAATTAAAAAAAATATAAAACATCATATAAAATAAAAATCTAAATTATTTAAAATACTTATTAAATCAGTTCACAATCGGTCAATGTCAATGATTAATCAACAATCATATCATTAGTCAATGTTATGTTATCTATGGTATGAGAAAAAAAAATGGCTTATCGTATTTCCTCCGTATTTTAACATCACAAGCGAGATTAAGATTTTTAACTCCACAAGTGGAATTAAGATTTTTTTTTCATATTGTATTTTTTTATTCTTTTAAATACAATTTAAAGATCTCAATGCATGGAATTAAAATTTTCTATAGGGTATGAAATACCAAATATGCTCTATATTCAGGGCAAATTACCAAAAAATGCCCTTTTTTTTAAATTTACGGAAAAGGACATTTTTTTTCAATTATTTACCGGAATGGGCCATTTTCCCCGAAAGCGCGTCCACGTCAGCGCGATGTCAGGGTACGTGGTAGGAAAACGCGTCCCTGGGGAGCGTTTTTGCTACATCAGCAGAAATAGCATCCTTGAGGGCGCGCTTTGCTGATGTGGCAAAAACGCTCCCCCAGGGACGCTTTTTTGCCCGTTTATTTTGTTAGGGTTTTCAGCTATTTTTAGGGTTAGGGTTTAGGGTTTTTATGATTTTTTAAGGTTTAGGGTTTAAGATTTTAGGGTTTTTAGGGAAATTTTAATGAACTAGAGTTTAGGGTTAATTAATTAAAATAATTTATGTTTACGGTTTTGGGAAAAATATATCAGCAATATAAAAATTATTTATTTATTTTACAGTAGTATCTGATAAAATAATTTTAAGAAGACGTTTCTGAACAAATAGTGACCAAAACGCTTCAAGCAGGATGCACTATCAGCAAGAGTACTGAAAAAAGCTCCCACGTGGACGCTCTTTTGCTACAGTAGTTTTTGAAAAGATAATTTTAAGAAGACGTTTCTGAACAAATAGTGACCAAAACGCTTCAAGCAGGATGCACTGTCAGCAAGAGTACTGAAAAAAGCTCCCACGTGGACGCTCTTTTGCTACAGTAGTTCCTAAAAAGATAATTTTAAGAAGACGTTTCTGAACAAATAGTGACCAAAATGCTTCAAACAGGATGCACTGTCAGCAATAGTACTGAAAAAAGCTCCCACGTGGACGCTTTTTTGCTACAGTAGTTCCTATTTGGCCTTAGACTATAAATGAGCCAAATTTCATTCTCAAGTTGCATAATAGAAATTGAGGCAAAAGTATAATAGAAACTGAAGATGAGTGAACGCATTAGTGTTGTTATTTACTATAATGGTGAGGTTCGTGACACCGAAAACGGTGTTGTTTTTTTATCGAAGAACACAGCGCGATTGGTTTTTAACCAGAACATAGATTTGACAGAACTTCGTAAAAGAATTAGGCGTAAAATCTTCGGAACAACGCCAATGAAAGTTCTGTCTATTAAGTATAGGTTTTGTGCTTCGGTTGATCCTGTGAGATATGACTCATTCGACATCAAAGGTCCTCGGAGCTTGGAGGCAATGGTGGAGACTCATCTTGCCAGTGGATCACCCTATATTGAGGTATATGTACAATTTTCATCGCCAAGTGATATTCCTTTGACTTCAACATCTACTGCTGTTTGAGGGGAATACACGACCCCAAGCCTGTAACAGTCCAATTTAGGGGCTAGTCGGAACAGTGATCTTGGGATCACTAATCCGAGGTTAGGTAAAATTATTTTCACATTATTTTATGATTTAGTATATGATTTTATGAGTACATGAGAATTTTGGTACTTTAATTTTAGCGATTTCATGTTTAATCGCGAAAAAGGACTAAATAGCATAAAGTGTGAAAGTTCCATTTTATAAGCTAAAGGTACCAAATACCCTTAGAATATAAATTGGAGGTCTTTAAAAGGAAATTGACCCCCAATATATGCTTGGCCGGCCATAGGAGACAAGAATTGACCAAGTTGGTCAAAGTTGGTGATGTTTGGTGGATTAAATTGATAGTAAAATAAAGAAAAGATGATGTCCATCTTTCTTGTTCATTTCTTCCACCGAAATTTGCAAGTAAAACAAGGGTTGAAAGCTTCAAAAATTTCAGCACACTCATCTCTTCATTAGTAAGTGTTCTAGTGATCTTTTCTTGAAAATAGTTGTACTTTTGAGACCCTTAAAGCTTAAGCTTTCAAATGAGGGGACTATTGTGCAATATAGTGAAAAGTTTAGAGTTTTACCATGAGAGCTACTATAGTTATTTGCTGCATTTTTATGGAAGAAATTGGGTCTTAGTTGTTAGATGAACAACTTTTGTGAAAGGTGTTGTTTAGAAAACACCTAATTAAACCTTGATAAAAAGGTTATAAAATTGTAGTAAACATGTGAAATGTTGAGTTTTAATGATAGCTATAAGAGTATTAAATGTTCACCTAGGCTTGTAGAAGGTAGAAATATGATTAGAATTTATTTCCGAGCCTAGGGGTAAAATGGTCATTTTGCCAAAGTCTAGGGGCAAAATAGTAATTTTTCCAAAGCATGACTATTAAAATGCTTTAATTAATGTGAGTATTGAAATGAGTTAATTTGCTATTATGGAGCAAGAAGAACCGAGAATCCGACTTGATCGGGGAAAGAACAAAGTCTCGGACTACACCGTCGAACAAGCTCATTTTGAATACTGAAGTAAGTTTGTATGAATTAAAGTTTTACATTCATTCTCACTCAATTACTTATTCTGGTGTAAAATGTACATTACTTCTATGAAGTTAAATTATTGATATTATGATGAGAATAGTAAATGAGAACATGTATGAGAAAGTCCCGGTTGAAGTTCTCGGAATAATGAGGATACTATTATCACAACATGAGATAAGGAAAGTCCGTGTAAGACCATGTCAAGACATGGCATCGGCATAAGGCAAGGATATCATGTAAGTCCATGACAAGTCATGGCATTGAAAGATTATTATGAGGCTAAAGTCTCATGTAAGTCCAGGCCAAGGCTTGGCATTGGTGAAGTCATAAGGCAAAGATGTGACATGGCATGACATGAATTAAGAGATCCCGTAAGACCATATCTGGGATATGGCATTGTCATCCTGAGGCGAAGACCCTGTAAGACCATGTTTGGGACATGGCATTGGCATCGAGATACATGTTTGATGAGATTGAGTAGCCTCAATTATTCCGAGAATTCATCGGGCAAAAGAGCCAAGCAGCAAGAAAGAGGTAACAAGAAAGCTAAGCAAGTTAAAATAATAATAAGTTAAGTTTACTTTTGCATCAGCAATATACTAGTCTATGTGATCAAGTGAAGACCATGTTTGGGACATGGCATTGGCATCGAGATACATGTTTGATGAGATTGAGTAGCCTCAATTATTCCGAGAAATTCATCGGGCAAAAGAGCCAAGCAAGAAAGAGGTAACAAGAAAGCTAAGCAAGTTAAAATAATAATAAGTTAAGTTTACTTTTGCATCAGCAAAATATACTAGTCTATGTGATCAAGTGACACAGGTACCATGATTATAATGCAAGTATGAAATTATTATGTGACATGTGATGAGTAAGTAAGTTTAGCACTTGAGATGTATGTTGTAGTTGTCTCTTGATGGATGAGTTATATTAAGCAAATAAGATTGCTATATGAATTTCATGCAAACTTACTAAGTAAATGCTTACTTCTTCCCTTTCCTTTTTCCTTGTAGTTAAACCAAGCTAATTCGAGGATCATAAACGTCGGAGCTTGGAGTACACTATCAATCACTATTTTGGTATAGCCAAGTTGTTTTTATTTAGTATGGCATGTATAGGAATTAATTCATCTTGATGTAAGTCCTAAGAAGGGCCAAAGTGTTGGATATTAGGGTTGTTATTCTTTTTGTATATGGCTAGAGAGATTGGCCAATATTTACTAAGTTTATACATCAATTTATGATGAGTTATGCATTAATGTTCATGTTTTTGATGAAGTAATTGAGTGGTTGGATTGGGTATATGAATGATCTTGATTTCAGGGTGGCAATTGGCTTGGAAATTAGCCTTTAAGTTTCCACATGGATAGGCACACGAGTATGTGTCTAGGCCGTGTGTGACACACGGTCAACCCATATGGGTGTGTTAACAGGCCGTGTGTCCCCTGCATGTTAGTGTTTTAAGTCAGTGTCGACCACGGGCTAGCCACACGGGCATGTGCCTAGGCCGTGTGCTCCTTAAGGGGTTGCTGACGTCACAAACAGAATACCCCTAATTTTTCACACAAGTGAGGAGACGGGCGTGTCTAGGCAGTGTGAAAGACACGGGCCATTGACACGGGCGTGTGTCAAGCCGTGTAAAAACCCCTGTAGGTTTGTAATAAAACTAAATTGTACACGGGCTAGGGACATGGGCGCGTAAGACCACACAGCCTGCCCACACGGGCGTATCCCAAGTCACACGGGTGTGTGACCCCGGTTTAGACAAAAATTTTCAAAGAGAGTAAAAGTTTCTGGTTGAACTCCGAAACCTTCTGGATGTATGTTTATGGCCTCGTAGGCCCATGAGATGAATGTTATGACTAAGAAAGGAAAGTTTTTAAATCGAAACGAAATTTTATAGCCCGCTAATACACGTTTAAGTAAGGTCAAGGATAGTAATGCCTCGTATCCGGTCCCGGTGTCGGACACTGGTAAGAGAGTGTTACATTTAGTGGTATCAAAATTATGGTTTAGTCGATTCTAGGACTAACGTAGCGTAAGCATGAGTTTAGTTATACATGCCATACACAAGAGTATTTTTTTGATAGTGTGACGACTCTTGACGACATAAATTGTGTTTTATATAGTAAATGGATCCCGAAAGAGCTGTGGCGGATGATATAGAAAGTAACGAGCCAACTCTTGTTGAGGGAACGATGCTGAATGAGGATGTGAATAGACCCACTACGGTGAGTCAGAGAAGAGGAGAAGAGGCTAGAGAACCCTTCATCCACATGATGAATACATGGTACACGGAGTTCGTCCGTGCGAACCCGAATGCACAACCCTCTCCACCCCGCCTATTCCTCAGCCTAACCCTGTAGCTCCTCAAGTGGTAGAAGTGGTAAGAAGAGAAAGACCTCCAATTGATAGGATCTAGAAACAAGGAGCAGAGGAATTTCGGGCTAGTAAATATGACAATCTTAAAAAGGCAGAATTTTGGCTTGAAAATACCATCAGGGTATTTGATGAGTTATCGTGTACACCTGAAGAGTGCATGAAGTGTGTGGTTTCCCTTCTGAGAGATTCCGTTTACCAATGGTAGAATACCCTTGTGTCGGTTGTACCAAGAGAAAGGATTACATAGAGATTTTCCCAAGAAGAATTTAAGAAGAAGTACATCAGTCAAAGGTTCATGGATCAAAAGAGAAAAGAATTCCTAGAGTTGAAGCAAGGCAAGATGTCAGTAACTAAGTATGAGCGTGAGTTTGTAAGACTCAGTAAATACGCTCGAGAATGTGTATTTACTGAAGCCATTATGTGCAAAAGATTTGAAGACGGATTAAATGAAGACATTAAATTGTTTGTTGCTATTCTAGAGTTGAAAGAATTTGTTGTGTTGGTGGATCGGGCTTGTAAGACCGAAGAATTAGTAAAAGAGAAAAGAAAAGCTGAGATGGAGTCTCGTGACTCAAGAAAAAGACAGTGGAGTAAGTCCTTCTAGTCCTTGTCCAAGAAGTCAAGAGACTTTTCCACCTGATCGGTTACTTCAGCCGGTTTTTCAAGCAGAGGCAATAATAAACAATATTCGGGGAATAATGCTCAAACTACTTCAGTTGCGAGTGTTAGGAACATTCGATCTAATAGATCGGAATGAGAGAGATCACAGAGGAACCCCGGAAGTGGAGTGAGTAGTAAAGGTAACCCCAGAGAGCAGGTTGCGAGACCTGAAGGTAGGGAGCTTGCAAGGACTTATGTCATTCGCCTCGCGAAGAGGCATCTTCTCTTGATGTTATTACGGGTACCTTTTCTCTTCATGATACTAAAGTTATTGCTTTAATAGACCCCGAATCTACCCACCCATACAGTTGCATGAAATTGGTATCTAGTATGAGTATGCCCATAGAGTCCACAGAGTTTGTGATTAAGGTGTCTAATCCACTAGGCAAAAGCGTACTAGTTGATAAAGTATGCAAATGTTGTCCATTGATTATTAGAGGTCATTACTTTAAGGCCAACCTCATGCTATTACCATTTGACGAATTTGATATTATTCTTGGTATGGACTGGTTAACCACTCATGATATGATAGTAAGCTGTGGAAAGAAATATATTGAGTTGAGATGTGAAAATGGGGATACCCTTCATGTTGATTTAGATGATCAAGATAGGTCACCGGTAGTGATCTCTCAGGTGACGACTCAAAGATACGTAAGAAAAGGGTATGGGGTGTATCTTGCCTTTGTGATGAATGCCAAAGAAACTGAGTTAAAGATTGAGTCGGTGCCGATAGTATGCGAGCACTCAGATGTTTTTCCCGAGGAATTGCCAGGATTGCCTCCGGTTAGAGAGGTTGAGTTTGGAATCGAGTTGGTTCCTAGCATTGTGCCGATATCGATTACTCCTTATAGGATGGCTCCAACTAAGTTGAAAGAATTAAAGGTACAGTTGCAAGATTTAACGGACAAAAGTTTTGCTAGACTGAATTGTTCCCCATGGGGTGCTCCAGTGCTATTTGTGAAGAAGAAAGATGGCTCTATGAGATTATGCATAGACTACCGACAGCTTAATAAGGTAACAGTGAAGAACAAGTATCCATTTCCAAGAATAGACAATTTATTCGATCAACTGAAGGGAGCCACTGTGTTTTTCAAGATAGACTTGAGGTCAGGATACTATCAGTTAAGAGTAAAGGACTTTGATGTGTCGAAGACTGCTTTTCGAAGACTATTCAGATATGTTGGCTAGTTTAATAATACTGACGATGAAGGCGAATCGCAAGACTTCAGTGCCGGTTTTAATTGCCAATATTCGTAGCCAATTGGGGTACACGCCCTCTTACCGTAAGACTTGGATAGCTAAGTAGAAGGCGTTGGAAAAGTTGCATGGTCGGTGGGACGCTTCATATAATGAAGTGTGGCAGTGGTGTCAGGTGCTGGAGAGATATATCCCAGGCAGCATAATAGACCTTAAAACGGTACCTATGTACTACAACGACTGATTGCTCCATGGATGCCAAGTGTTCAAGCGTCTAGTCTGGACAGTTAAGCAATGCCGAGACGCATTTCTATACTGCAAGCCATTGGTACAAATTGACGGTACCTTTATGTATGGTAGATATACGCATCGACTATGTAGCAATGGCAGTGGGAGAATCCTTCCACTTGCGTTTGCAATAACACTAGGAGAGTCAACTGATGACTGAGAATTCTTTCTATCTAGGTTAAGGAGGCATGTCTGCCCCCAACCTGATATATGCGTTATATCGGATTGAGGCACTAGAATACTAGCCGCAATAGAGCGATAGGGAAGCCTATGGCATCACACACACTATCGATATTGCCTAAGGCATGTTGTGTCCAACTATCACGGGCAACATCGATCTACAAGTAAACGACGACAAGTGACCAACATGGGTATGTAATATCTATTAATATAATTTCGTTTGTAATATTCAATTTATTCTTAATTGAAGAGTGATATGTAATATTCACTATCAACTTATATTGACAGGGTACGAGATCAATAAGGACCGTTTTCACGAGATGTTGGCGATTTTGCGCTCAGTTAACGAAGAAGGCGCAAACTACCTATGCAACATACCTTTCGAACAGTGGACACAAGCATACAACGACGACCTACGATATGGTCATATGACCTCAAACCTGACTGAATGCATAAATTATGTTCTAAAAGGAGCGCGTCATCTGCTGATAACATCGGTTGTACGAGAGACATATTTTCATTTAGCGGCACTATTTCTGAAGCGAGCAGCAAGTTATAAAGGCCAAATGCAGGGAGGCCATGTATGGTGCACGAAGGTATTGCGAGAAATTAACAAGGCGAAGGCACGGGCCAACACCATGCACACAGTGTGTCACGATCGCGACAACCTATGGTTTCATATGACGGAGTTTGACAGACCGAACCAAAATATTATTGGCGGGCAATATCGTATACACTTGAGAAATATGACCTGCGACTGTGGGATATTTGACGCACTTCGTTATCCATGCGCTCATGTAATTGCAGCTTGTCAGAATCTCCGTCTGGATCCCATGAGCTATGTCGACGAAGTGTACAAAATAGAATACATGTACAACGTGTGGAGACACGTATTCCCACCAGTCCTAGATGAATGTAAGTGGCCATCTGTATCGCTTGCTCTGTTTAAGCTGTTACCGGATAGAGAACTGCGTCGCAAACCAAAGGGTCGACCTTACTCGACTAGAATACGCAACAATATGGATATCTGAGAAACAGCCAACCAACGGAAGTTATGCGGATGGTGTAGGAACCCAGGCCATACATCTCGCTCATGTCCAAATCAGAATAGTTGATAGTCTCCTTATTTTTGTCTCTTGGTGGCTATGAAAATTCTTTTAATTTCTTGAAAATGATGAACTTTTGTAGAAGGACTAAGTTGCAAAACAAAAAAAAGTTATTCAATTAATTTAAAATATCACCATAATCATTATTCTTCAAAATTATCTTTCTTGTTAAATGATTATTTTGCCCTTTACGATCCTTCAAAATTCCTACATTGGATCAACACCCATCTTGATAAAATTACAATTTAACCCCTATACTTTTTCACTTATTCAATTTAGTCCTAATTCATCCATTTTTTCTTAGTTTCTAGATCCTTCCACCCTTAAAATGTTTACACTATTAGCCCTTCAAGTTTTCCATATATACATTTTAACCCCTCAAATTTTAAATATTTACTCTTAAGCCACAAAACTTTTCTCACATTTTTGATTTAGTCCTTACTGAACCAATACAATTAGGATATAAAAACAACTTTTATTTATTAAAAATAAAAAAGTAAATTACAATTAAAAAATTAAAATCAATTTTATAAAAACAATATAAAAAAGGTAGAATATATAAAATATAAAATTAAAAATATTGCATTATTAAAAAAATTGATTTATTAAAATATACAAAGTAAATTACAATAGGATATTAAACCAACTTTATTTTATTAAAAAAAATTAAATTAAATTAAAAATAAAAAACAATTTTTTTATTAAAAATATAAAAAATTACAATAAAAAAATTAAAAACAACTTTATTTTATTAAAAATTAAAAATAAATTACAGTTAAAAAATAAAAAAACAACTTTTATTTATTAAAAAATAAAAAAATTACAATAAAAAAAATAAAAATATTATAATAAAAAATTAAAAACAATTTTATTTATTAAAAATATAAAAATTACAATTGTTGTTAAAAATAAAAAAATTTTATTTTTTATTAAAAATATAAAAATAAATTATAATAAAAAATAAAAAAACTTTTATTTTATTAAAAATATAAAAATTAAATTACAATTAAAATTTTAAAAACAACTTTATTTTATTAAAAATATAAAAATTAAATTACAATTAAAATATTAAAAAACTTTTATTTTATTAAATGTAACAATATAAAATTTTTGTAGAATATTTAAAATATAAAATATTAGCAATATTTTTGCCTTATTCAAAATAAATTGATTTTATTAAAATATACAAAATAAATTACATTAAAGTATAAAAAAACTTCTATTTTATTAAAAATACAAAAGCAAATTACAATTAAAATTTTAAAAACAACTTTTTATTTTATTAAATGAAACAATATAAAAAAGTTTATACAAATATATTTAAAAAATCAATGTTGGTGCCGGTCGGAATCAGTGCCATATGGGGGTGGTCGACGATTACGCATTGGATTCCTCCTTGTTCCAGCTTTCGGTGGGGGTTGTGGTTGCTCCGACGGAGATTCTAGTGTTGGGAGAATAACCCACATTGATAAAATAATGACTGCGGAGGTGTTTGCATCACCCACAGTGGAGGTGTTTGAATCCCATAAGGCAAATGAGATTGGTAAAAAGAAGAGCTCCCCGATGACGCCTCGTGCGATCCCTCATGCGACGGCGGCCTATAGATCGGCGGTCCACTGGGAGTAGTCGGGAACGGACTCTAACCGGGCCATGCATTCTAACCTACCATAGGACTGGGAAAAGGAAACATATAAGGGTTAGGATACATATAAGGGCTAGGATACGCACCTGGCATAATCTGAAAAGGCTGTGATGTAGATGTCGTCGGCTGAAGTGTTGGGCCTGGTGATTGTGTAGGTGCTGTTGATGGCCCCGATGATTGTGTCGGCGCTGTTGATGGGCCCGTCCTATCATCCATTCTCCTTGGATTTAAAGGGGCCCTGTAGTTCCCTTTGTACACGAAGTTGTCGTCGCCTCTCCTCTTCTGACAATAAATACGGCTTGTCATGGATCCTAAACCATGACATGTATTTCGGCACGCATGCTAACTCATGAACGATGATCGGTTCCCAAGTAGGTATATAATCATACTGATTTTCCCACAATTCGATATATGCTGACCAAAATCTCGGCCAATCCGTATGCAACTGCCGTAAGTCGACTTTGTGCTCATCATCGAGCACCTTAGGTGTCACGGGAATCGGTTGTCGAAATCTAAATTGTTGCAGCATAGTTGACCAATGGGACATTTACATGCCAAATGTTCGGATTTTGAAAGAATTCATCCGGAATTACTGCCCTAATTACTGGATCCTCGTATGGTGTCAATTGAAACTATATTAACATGATAAAAATATTAGTTATATACATAATACTAAATACTAAATTCAAAATGACTATTTTATTATGAAAATATATTTTATTTAATACTTACTTGTGCTTTCGACCGTTGGTCTAATAAAAGCCGTATATCTTCAAGCGAGGTAGGTATTCCAACATAACTCGTCGAATGGTTCCACCTAATTAAATAAATTTTTAGCATACAATTATATTTTAAATCTACGTAATAATTGTAAAATCTAATATTAAATTTACCTCGTTATGAGTGGAAATGTATATGGGTGGTCCACTCGAGGACGTAAAAATGGAAAGCGAAACTGTGCCCATGATTACAGTAGTGATAAGCAACCTCTGATTTTGGCTTTATTCGATCGCGTCGCCCCGCACATCTCCCGATACAATTTTTCTAGCACGGCAGACCCCCAACTCAATTCACCGGCTGCTCTAAAATCAACGAGTTTCAGCAGCCATCTCAGATGTACGAGGTTTCGTGACAAGTCCGGCATCAGATAGCCTCCAATCATCTCAAGAATGTATGCCCGAGCATACTGTATTCTTTTTAATTCAGTCGAATTATTATCCGGCTCCGAAAATGTGTCTCGTAACCAGCCCATCTCGATCCGACCTCCGTTAATGTTATCCGGAATAGCACCCAAAAGCTTGTAGCATACGGCTCCCCAATCACCAGAAGTTACGGACCTGGTGACTACGTACCCATCCACCGGCAATCCCAATTGCAATTGCACGTCTTCCAGAGTGATAGTACACTCTCCGCATGGAAGATGGAAAGTGCACGTCTCGGGTCTCCACCTTTCTATCAACGCACTGATTAGTTTCGGGTCCAACTTGCACCTCCGGCTTATCGTGGCCACATGCCAAAAACCCACATCTCGCAGGTAATTCTCGATCAACGGCGATGGCGGACTAGACATATTACGAATATAACATTGCAGCACCCGATCTACAGACTGTTATAAAAAATTATAAAATAAAAATTAATTAAAATTGCCTAAATGAAAAAAAATATTAAATAGTATTGAAAAATTAAAATTATAACTTAACATTGTCATTTGATCTACGGAGATGTATTTATTATCGAGACGAATTAATTCTCCGGTCATTGCTAACACGATCGAATATTTTTAAATTAAAAAAAAACTAATTCAAAAAACTTTTAAATAGGACTTTTTTGTAAAAATTAAAGGACTTTTGTGAAATTTGAGACAAAGTTGAGAGAAATAGTGTAAGGACTTTTGTGTGAAAAAAATGCAAGGGGGAGCTTTTATAGTTTTTTTTTTACCGTTGGGCCTCCAACGATAAAAAAATGGCCGTTAAAACGGGCAAAACGCATCATTGGGGGAGCGTTTTTGCCACATTAGCAAAACACGACCTCAAGGACGCGATCTTTGCTGATGTGGCAAAAACGTTCCTCAAGGGACGCGTTTTCCTGCCATGTACCTGGCATCGCGCTGACGTGGACGCGCTTTAGGGAAAAATGACCCATTCCGGTAAATAATTGAAAAAAATGTCATTTCTATAAATTTTGAAAAAAAATGGTCATTTTTTGGTAATTTGCCCCTATATTCATCATTCAAAAAAAAATCTAAATTCCAAATATAAGACATGGAAAAATCAGTCAAGAATCTTCCGAGTCTCCACCATTGATTGATTCAGGTTTTACCATTTGCTAGCAGTCACAACATAGCTTCATTGCAGTTTGCATACATTACAAGTCTTTAGCATCATCCAGACTTAAATATCCAACCACCCTTTCCATTTTTAGAACCCATTTCCCTTCTAAAAACATGACAAACATCATCTCTTCTTCTTCAATTTCCCCACTCATCTGTTTCTTCGTCTTCTTCTTCTGGTTGGGCCATGGAGGAGCACTGGGAATACAACATAGTGCTGCTGCTATTAATGGTGCTGACAAGATTCGTTCTCAGTTCCTTCATCTTCTTCGTACCAGACGATCTCCTCAAGGTCAAAACCTTAACGCCCCTCTGAATTTTACTACCATTTCAATGATTCAACTTACTATGTACTTAAACCCCATTTTTCTTTTTCTTTTGTCTTTTTTTTTTTTTTGTAAATTCTTAGTTCCTTTGACTGTGGAACCTTCAAAACCTGTGCGCCATCCTTTGTTTCAACAAGTTCCTACACCTATCTTCAGCGAGGTCTATTTATCTCCCTTTTTTAATTTTTTTTTCAGAAATGGATTTGTTTTGAACAGTTTGGTGATACCAAATGTTTGATTTAGTGAGCTTTTATTAGCTAAATGTTTTGGTTGAAAGGTTTTCACAAGGCAATGGAATCTTGTCCAAAGGCTGATATTAAAAATCTTAAGGAACGACATAAAGAGGAAAACTTCTATTTGCACACTGAGGTAATTGGGATTTTCATGTATTTATTTTTCAATTTTAGTTGCTGAAATAATCTATTGGGTTAAACCGAATATTTCAAGTAATCAGATTTATAAAATAAGCTAGTTTTAACATGTCAGAATTAGTAATCTACATACTCAAAATTTCTAAAGCTTGTTATATTAATGGTAATTCACATAATAAACATACCTGAAATGGCATGTGAAGAAAAGCTTAATTACTTTATGGCTGTTGCTTATAGGCTGGAGAGCAAGGAAGGTTGCCAGAGTTAATCTTAAGCTTGAAAGACAGCAAACAGAAGAGAAGGCCCGCTGTTGTTTTTCTGCATAGTACCAATAAGAACAAATAGTGGGTGCGGCCATTGCTTGAGGTAGCTATATATCTCTGGCCTTACTTACTAGTTGTTATTCACTATGATGAGTTCAATTATTTTTGTTCCCTTTTGTTTTCCTCTGTTTTGTTTTAGGCATATGCTTCAAGGGAATACATAGCCATCGCTATCGATTCTCGGTACCATGGTGAACGTGCACACAATCTCACTACCTATCGAGATGTGTGTATTCAATATCTGATCTTCCTCTAGTTTAAACTGTGTTAAAATGAGTTTCACTTCATTAGTTGACAAAGGAAACTTGTCATCATAGCGTGGATGACTTCTATTCTCATAGCAATCATGGTAAAAATGATGTTCGACAAAAGTTTTTTCTTTTAACGTAAGTCATTACATAATTGATTGCCTTTGAGGAGAGTAGTTTTCTCTCAGGTGTAGAACATTTGTACATGTATTCATGTGTGTAGCTGAATATGGTTTTAGTTAAGTAATAATTTGGACCAATCTAGGATATGATTTCTTTCTATATTTTCTTTCAATAAATGATCCTAATAACATACTGTTATTTGTAAGTACAGGCTCTAGTCTCATCATGGATTAAAGGAGATACAATGCCATTTTTATTTGATACGGTTATTCCTCCGTTTTCTTTTTCTTTGGTTGATTGCAAGTCATTGTTTCTGCCTTTTAGCTCCTACTGTTCGAAAAAAGTAAGACTTGTTTATAACTTAATAGGGCTTGTCATGGTTAAATTTTCAAAGTGTTCTGTTTCATCTAAAGTTTTCATTATCAGGTGTGGGATTTGATAAAACTAGCAGATTATTTAACTCAAAGAAAGGATATAGACCCTAAGAGAATTGGAATCACCGGTGAATCACTCGGAGGTTAGTTAAGTGTGATTTTTGAGATGATTGGATACGGAATCCGTTCAGGGCCTTAGCTCAAATGGTTCACCTACTTGTAAATATAAATGGAAATATGCATGTAAGCTTATGACATATAGCATGTACAGTTTAAGTGAACATCATGAAATGCAGGAATGCATGCTTGGTTTGCTGCCTTTGTTGACACTCGCTATGCAGTTGCTGCTCCAATAATTGGTGTTCAGGTAAATTTTTTTTTTTAAATTCTTGAAAGCATAAAATATCAGAAGAAAAGAACAAAAGCAGAGGTTTTATGTTATATGTGTAGGGATTTAGGTGGGCTAGACAATGATAAATGGCAGGCTCGTGTTGACAGTATAAGGCTGTTTTTGAAGGTAATGTTCATACAAGTGCCTAGAAATGAGAATTCGATAGGTTTGCTTCTAATTCATTGTAACATAGTTGATTACAAGATTGCATTGTTATTTTGGTTGTGATTATATTTGGTCATGTTAAATGGTGAGCTCCTCGAATTATGAGTGGCACGACCTATCAATTTCAATAGGGAACTGCTTCAGCACTTGTGTCATTGATCCTCTTTAATAATTTTGTTGTTTTCAGAGGCAAGGATTGATCTAGGCAAGAGTGCAATTGATAAAGAGGTTGTTAAGAAGTTGAGTTAATAAAATTCATTATATTTGATAGTTTTAACCCTGATTTAAGTTGCTTGTTTATGCTATCATCTGACATTGGATTACATCTATTGTTCTTCTGAATAGGTCTGGGATAGGATTGCTCCTGGTCTAGCTTCCATTTTTGATTCACCTTACTCAATTCCGGCCATTGCACCACGTCCTCTGCTCATATTAAACGGTACTAGACATTTAAGGGGTGTCAGAATTTGCCTCCTTGGTTATGTATGTATTACATTGCTTGAAAGAAGTTTGTTTAAGTTACAAGTACATTCTGGTGTTGTCAATGATTAAGTGTCCCCTTGATGGTATAAAAACTCCCACAAAGAGGGCTCGCAAGGCTTATGCAAAGGCTCATTCTGCTAACAACTTTAAGGTATGGATGGGTTTTTAGGTGGCAATTACTCTTAAAAGTACTTACTTCGGTTTCTTTAATGGCTTTGATGGATTTTAGGTAACCAGTATGAGTTAGTATTTCATATATTATGCTTTCTTAATATGCAGCTCATTGTACAACCAGGAATAGGCCATGAAATGACATCATTAATGGTGAAAGAAGCAAGTGATTGGTGGACAGGTTCCTCAAGCAGTAATATTTTTTCCGTGCAAAAAAGAACGTTTGAGAATAAAAGAAAGAGATTACGGATGTTGAGGTTCAAATCCCGGATATTAAGTTAACTCTGAAGAGTGGATGCATTAATTAATCGAGATAAGCTTCGGGTTCTTCTATAAGGATGCATATTTTTGGAACTGTATTGCTGTAACTCTTTTTTGAGTGATGAAATATGCCTACCAATAAAAGACTAGTTATGTTCCACTCTCTCTGTTCTGTTCAAATCTTTGATTATATCAACATACTTTTTTTTTTCCAGAGACCAAAGGTTTCAACATTAGATTACAATGTTATGTTGCTATTGTTTCAAAAATAAACTGAACATAGAGAAGTCATATAGCTGGGAACTGATATTTTTGGATCAGAAAAGTAAGAGATATTCTTGAATTTCTACAATGAAGTTTAAAAGGCAAAAGTAAATTGCTGACGATAACCGACTCTTACAGTTTTAAGGCGGTTCATAGCGCCATAAATGTTCACCCTTTTTTGGGCATGGCAGCAAGTCTGGTGTACATTCTTGCCATAGACTGGTATCCTCTGAGATCACCAGACCTTAAAAGATTGCCTGCCAACAAGTGGGAAGGGTGTCTGTTAAGTGATAAAATAAAAAACAAAAAGCAGCTCGAAGTACTATAGAATTTATATTAGGTGCCGATATATCAATGCTCAAAGAAATAAGGGCATCAATAGGTAAAAGTATCATGGATACTCTTGTACTAGGAGTTAAATTGCATTTTTCCCCTTTTAGTAAAAAATTGGACAAATTAGTCCTGTACGTTACATCAAAGAGCAAATTGGTCTTGTCTATTAAAACATTTAATCTATTTTTACCGTTAAAAACTAGCATGATTAACGAAATAACCAGAAAGTTACATGTAGTGTGCCATGTGCACCTCATGCTAACGTACAAGGACTAGTTTTTAACAGTAAAAATGGATGAAAGTTTTAACAAAAGGACCAGTTTGCTCTTTGATCTAATGTATAGGGACTACTTTGCCCATTTTTTTAGTAGAGGGGACAAAATGCAATTAGACTTCTAGTACAAGGGCCTCCATGGTACTTCTACTGCATCAATGGGGCAGGAAAAAGAGAAGAAACTATGGGGAGGTGGCATAGGAGACATCTTCAATGCTTAGTAATTACCCTATCAGGAACAATATGATATGCAATTTGCTTTTAATTTCTCAGTTCATAAGGCCAGACTGTTCTGCAAAAAGGGCCTTTTTGACACCTTTCATACTAGAAATATGTACACAATTTGAGATTGAAGAACTTTCTTGCAGTATGGTAAATATAAGTAGACATCTGCTTCGAAGTAGTAAAAGGAGAACTTTTGCAGTCAAGTTTATGTTTAAGGTAATTTTCTAACATTCCTCTAGGTAACTTCATAATGCAAAAACAGAAAAGAAAGACATTAAAATAGACCAACTTACCTGAATCACAGTTAAGCGGGCTATCAGGTTCTGGATGAGCCATCAAAGCTATTATAGCCCTACAAACAGACTGAAGTGTCCATGCAGGGCTCCAAGCATTCTTCAATATATCAAGGCAAATCTCTCCTGTCTGTACGAGAGAATAATAATAAATATAGACTAATTTCTCAATTTAGCGACTTGGAATCCAATATATACATATGGCAATAGAACGAATGACCAATCTCAATTCTATACCCCAGATTGCTGGTAAATAAGTGAAGTTCATAGACAGAATATAGAGGTTTGCAACAACTTTAAAAAGGTGAAGGCTACATGAAACTAGAATCTTTGTTAGCCTCATAAAACCCTTTGGTATAAAGGGTTCTCACAAATTTCTTCGAATGTGCAGATAAAATGTAAAAAACTACATTCATACAGGCAGTACTATACAGAAACTAATAGGTTCCATGGTGAATAAGTACTGCTTCTCCATAAAGATCTTTGTTTGGCAATCATGGCTGCCAAGTTGAAAACACCAATCACTTCCCAATTCGACAAAGGAATGGGAAATCATGAGATATTAGGACACTATCTTAAGCCTTGGCACATCTTTCTTCCCTTCCATTTTGCGATGTCCAATTAAAGCAAAGCATACAAGGTAATCAAGCCAAACAATTCATACCTTGAAATGCACATTGGGATGAAATATTTTCGTCAAGAACCGCACTTGAGGAGGCTGCAAAGGGTATTGCTCAGGGACAGCAAAAGCAAGCTGGAAGACTCCGCCTTCATAAGGTGTCTCAGATGGTCCCTATATTAAAAAAAAAAAAAAAAGAAAAAAAAAGAGGTCATATAATTTAAGACAGAATCAAAAGAACAAAAATGTCTATAGTATACCATATTTCTTTTTTTCCTCCTTTTTTACTTCCATCCAACCTTAATAAGAGCAGTCCACTTAAATATGTTGGAATCATCACAAACTAGTTGAATATCGGGATCAGCCGCCTTCTCTCGCTGAACCTCTTTGTATTCCTTGAACAACCTCGCTCTTGATGCCTTCACATAAAGATTTCCACATAGTAATCAAAAGAAATAATTGATTTTGACAAGAACACACACTAAAAGTCTTAGGTAATTACCATTAATTTCATCCAAATACACAACAAAATACATAATTAAACCCAAAAAAAGGAACAATCTTTAGAAGCATAAACTAACCTGCATTTTTCGTTATATTTATATATCAACAAGACAGAGAGCTGCAAATTTGAATGTAAAAGAGTAACATTGTTAACGAATTTTACACCATAAATTGTGTATTATTTGCAAACAGAGAAAAATAATTAATTACCAAATGTTCTTTTTAGGGATCAAATCAAATAAGTTATCGAATAAAGAAATTAATTAAAACAGACATATTGATAATTAAAAGAAGAAAAGAAAAGAGAGCTTATAAGAATCTGACCTGAAGAAGAGAGAAAAAGGAAGCTTCTTTGGTGGGTCTTTTTGGTTTTGATGACGATGAAAAGTGAATGCTGTATGAGGGAGCTTTCATTCCGTGTTTTACTATCTGTTTTATTTTTGGATTAATTTCATCATATCTCCTTAAACTATGACCCAAATTTTAGATTGATCCCAAACATCGGCGTTTTACTAAATTATATTTTTGGATTAATTTCATCAATCTCCTTAAACGATGACCCAATTTTCAAAATGTATTAATATCTTATTAATCAAGTTATTCCGTCAATATAACCGTTCAATAATTGTTAAACGACAACTTAAATATATTGTGGAGAATATTTAAAATATATAAATTAAATTATAAATATTGTACTTACTAATAATTTGAATCTAAACGCATTATTTTATTGGTAGTCTATTATTATTTTTGAATAAAAAGATTTTTATTCAAAATCAAACAGTCCAAAATAAAACCACAAAGTTGCAAACAAGTAAAGACAAAAGAAGACCCAACAACAAGCCCAATCCAGCTAAAAAAAAGGGTGCTCTAGAAACATCTTTGTTTCAGTCGAAAAAATTAAAAACCCCACATCCTGAAAAGCAACAAAATCTGGGGAAACAAAACATCATAGACACTATACATCATTCTGATATTTTCCCAGCCATTCCCCCAAAGCTACTCAGTCACTAGAGACCCTTCACAACTTAGACCTCTCTTATCCCTCTCCATCGCTTCTCTAGCAAACTCAGGGACCTCAACTCTTAAGCACCACTGTTCTCTTGTCTTCAATCCCTCAGTAGCCAGCAAGTGAGTGATGTCGTTCACCGTTCTAGGGCAATATTTGAATATACAGGTGCGAAATTGCTTACCCAAACATTTTCCATCTCTGATTAAGGCTTAGTTTGGATGGGCGGTGTGTTTACCTCCAGTGAGATTAAAAACATCAGTGGCGGTGAGATTAGTTACTGTAACGGTGAGATTAGATACTGTAGCAGTGAGATTAGAAACAATGGTGGAGTGTGTGTTTGGATTCAAACGCAGCTGTAGGGGTGAAGTGAGAATATAAAATGACTATTAAGGACATCAGATTAGAATTGATATATAAACTTTTACAAAATTATTAAAAATATGTTAATTTATAAATTCATTTA
This sequence comes from Gossypium australe, assembly GCA_005393395.2. Lineage (NCBI taxonomy): Eukaryota > Viridiplantae > Streptophyta > Magnoliopsida > Malvales > Malvaceae > Gossypium > Gossypium australe. Next base: position 100,436,541 of record CM016619.1, on the reverse strand, counting down.
ATAAAATATTAAAATGTATCTTATGATATTTTATTATAAATATTTTAATTAATTATATAATTATTTTTTAAAAAATCCAATTAAAAATAGTATTTAATATCATGAAAATACAAACAATATTATTATAATGAAACATTGTTTTTAAATTTAATAAAACTAAAATTTTAAATATAAAAGAGATTGGGATAAAAGATAAAATGAGATATATTTTACCAAAAGTATAAAAAAACACATGACAAAGACAAAAAGATAAAAGCATTTGCCGTGGTGGTTTCTGAGTGTGTTAAACGTTTGATATCAGAGTTCTATACGTGTTGTGTTGAAATCATGAAATGCAGATGTTACCTTTAGTATTTTCTTGTATTTTCCATCTCTGGTTTTAATCACATATGTTTTTTGCTAACATATGGTCAATGGAATTCCTCATGCCAAGCAGAAATTTATGGCTAAAAGAGAAAGGGAAAGACTTGCAGCAAATTGTATTAAAACTTGGGAGGTAACATGACAAAACAGGGTTGATAAAAAAAATTTAAATCAAATAGCAGGCTGTTATTTCAGGTTAACCCTAAAACTAAGATTAGAATATAAAAACATTTTAAACATTCCGCCAAACAGGGTTGGCATTCTAATTCTCGCCTCTTTCTTGCTAAGAATTTTCTTTTTAGTACGCTCTACAAGAGACAGATGAGATGAATCAGGGCTCAGCGATGGGTGGATTACGGATCCTTCTTCCCTGATAAACAGAGCAATGAAAAAGCCTTCTTTGTCCTCAACCGGGTCAGTCCGGAGCAAATGTTCAACTACAAAGCAATAACGCAGGAAAAGCTTTAGAAAGCATCCTAAAGAAGTAGCTTCAGGAGCATAATAACGAATTGATTCCAGGTAACTTAATGATCAAATTGTATCATTAATAGTAACATCTTTGCATGAAAAACTAGAGTACTCTCATTATTTAAGTGAAATGGCATAAAGTTTTCTGTGAACAAATCAATACAAAAATATCATCATAAAGTTTTCTGAATGTGTTTAATCATGATCAAGTTAATAGTATTGAGCTTTCTTATTTGATTTTTTTTCCCAGGAGTAATGGAATATTCCGAGTATCTGAACCCAATGGAATGAGTCTCCTGAAAGAATGCCAAGAGAAAGGATCTCAATTTCATTCTCACGAAGAAACAGTAGATGGGAGCCCCATATATGAACGCTGCACTGATGTCTACAAAAATTCAAATCTAAGGTTTGAAATATTTGACCTGCGCTGAGATACAAAAATGTACATAATAAAATGGGTGCAAACTGCATGCCACACTACAGGATCTAGCTTATTAGAAACGCTACTTAACAAGTGTGCATATTACTGTCTTTGTAGTTGTAATAATAATGAGAATGATCGTATAATGTATTTTAATAAATTACATTTTCATTTGTTATGTATGCCTATGCATTTTTAAAAAGCTATAAAAGCTCTCAAATTATTTCAACTGAACTAAGATCATTTCAACTAATTTAAAATCCTATGCATTTTGTCAGAAATATAAGAAAAAAGACCAACCAAAACAATTTTTCTCTAAAAAACAAACTTGGTATACAAAAAGAAATTAGTAAGAATCATACCTTATGAACAAGACCCCTCCAAACTGTTTGATTTTATCTGCCAGACAGATAGATTGACTACTGCAGGACCAACAACAATCTCGGTGACTACTGCAGGACCAAACGACGGAATATATAAGAAAATAAAAGGAATTTGGTAAGTCCATTTTGCATGTTCTATGTAGAAGTCTATGACAAGAAGCAGACTCTAACATAAGCAAAGGTAGCAGCCACAACCAAGACAATCCCAACCATAAACCATGTTATCACACAAGTGTATTGCTCAAAATGGTATTCAATTCATCAATCAAACAAAAAAAAAATAGGCTCAAAACTAGCTTCCACCAAAACCCATCAAAGTAATCGGGATGTTTTGTAATAGGGCAAACAGATGTAATTTCAGCTGAGCTCGTATCGAAATCAATTCAGAAATCTTACAGCAGTCAGGTAAAAGGGCATGTTGCAATTTGAGTTATTACAACCCGTTGTAGGCCTAAATAGATGGCATAGTTTAAATTAGCCAAACACCAGTTATTGATCACTTACGTAAAGCAATCCGAAAGAGAACCTGCCCTAAGACCAATCATAAATGATTCATGGATAACTGTTTTAAGCTACTGTATAATCAATAATCATTCACTTGAGACAACTTTTATTGAAGGGAGATGTTAGGTGTGTAGGAAAATGAGAGATAGCAATGCATAGATAGCGACAATACAACAAATTACACGAATCGCAACCACCATTAAAGGAGATAAAATACACTACAGAAAAACACAACCAAGTAATTTGAAAGATACAGTAAAAGCTTCAATTATCTTGAAAAAAGAGATGAAAAAGAATCTGCCAAAAGGTCGAACTTGAATCGGCATAAACTAACAATCGAAAACCAAAATAATATCATGGGAATCCAAGCATAACTTAGTCGGACATTTCGAAAACTAACATTGCCATATACCCCATAAGGAAACTTAGAGAAGGAGAATTGAATAATCAACAGGTCGATATGAAAAATTTGTCTACTTTTCAGAATTTGATCATATGTATAGGCCATGACATTGAAGAACAAGCTTCCATTTCCAGATTAGAATATCAAATACTTCCAAAGTAGCAACAAAATGCCCTGTGTAAATACCCAGCAAAAGCTAATTTTATTAACGAACAAACCCAATGAAAATCCATAACAAAATTAGTAGTACATTAAAACAACTCACATATTTTCTAAAGCGTTTTCATTTCTATCCTTTAAGAAAAACAATTCCAACCATAAACCATGTTATCACACAAGTGAATTGCTCAAAATGGTATTCAATTCATCAATCAAACAAAAAACAAAAAGGCTCAAAACCAGCTTCCACCAAAACCCAACAAAATGATAAAAAGAAGTATACAATTCTAATCAATAAAAAAAAAACCTTGCCCAAAATGATAACCAAAGAAACTTTTGATCAGCAACAAAATCGGTCTTTATTCTTTAAGGAAAAAACAAAAAGGAAAACATTAAAAACCCAGAAATTTAAACAGGAATATATGAATCACAACAACCCAAAGCTCGTATCCATTTAAAAGAAAAGAAAATTTAATCAGACAACAAAAATTAAACATTTTTATAACAAATTTAAACAGGAAATGGAAGAGGAAAAAAACCCAAAAAGATTTTCTTACCGACGTGAATTCTTGGCAGAGAGACTTTTTATTGTGATGTAAGAAAGGGAGAGGGCTCCTTTGGATTGGCTTTGTGATGGAAGAAAGGGAGATCTTGGAAATTAGAGATTGAAAGATATTCAATAGAATGGAATGAAATTTTTTGGGAGGAAAATGTGAAAGAGAAAAAGAGAGTGGTCGGAGAGGGGATAACCAGTAGCAAAAAAGAGGGGAGAAACATTGTTCTGATAAAATGGTAATATAATAAATAAAAGTAAGGGTTTTTTTGTCTGGTAAAAATAGCTTCAGCTGAACTGGGGATAACTGCTGCTGAAACCTTCAGTTTATTTTATACAGATCAGTGTGTTTAAAATTGGATTTTGGCTGAAACGTGATGCTGAACCAAACAGCATTTCAGTGAGATTGATAGCAATTAGCTACCCAACTGCACCACACTGACTTCAAAAGCCAATCCAAAGGAGCCCTAAGACCACTATTTCCGATTTATCCTCCCTCTCGTGTAATAGCTTTTTTATGACACTGAGTGCATCTCCTTTAACCTCCGTATCCATTAGTCCTAGATCCAGTCCCACCTGGATGCTTTGAATGCATGCAATGCTTCTACCGCAAATACTGAAGGTACATTCTCATTAGTGACCGTTTTTTAGCATAGTACAAGTCCCTCAGAGTTTCGAACCACAATCCCAGAACATGATTTTTCCTCATGCTTTTTATAGGCCGTGTCAAAATTGATTTTTACGAACGGGGGCTTCGATGGTTGCCAACTTTCCGACTCCACACGACGAACATATAAGGGAATCTATACCCCATCAAGTTCTCGAACATAATTTCTTATTGAAGTTGCAATAGTGTTCCCAGATTATTTCTAACCCTCATGAATCCACTTATTCTGTTCTGTCCAAATACACCATAGAGCACATACAAACATTCTACACTGGTTATTGGTGTTATGCTCAAAGAACCAGGTAACCCACTTCAATATCTCTATACTTGACACCCTTTCTAGCCAGGACCAGCCTAAATGATTCCATTTATCTTTTGTCTCAAGCACTCACGCAGGGCATGGATATCGGTTTCAATTCCACCTGCACATCTCAAACAGATACTAGAATTAATAACTCTTCTATAATGTAGATTACATAGGGTAGGAAGATGATGTTTTGAGATTCACCAGATTGTAATTTTCAGTTTAGAGGGTAATTTTAAGCCTCACAATTTTTTTTTTTGTAAAAACTCCTTATTTCTGCTTGATTATATACATGTGTAGCCTCTGTTCTTTGCTGTAATAGAGCTTTGTATGCGCTTCAGACTGCGAATTCTCCAGATGCCTCCCCTCGCCACACTTGATAGTCTTCATGTTGGAATTTGGATAATGGGATATTTAGAATCCTTCTAGCATCATTGTCACTGAAGGTATTCCTTATTAAGTCCACTTTCCATTCCCTGTTAACATTATCAATCAGATCCGTTACCAAAAGATTGTCCTGACATCGTTCACTGTTTTAGATTCTGTAATTTTTAGCTTCTGGAACCCACGCTGTATCACGAACTGGAATTTTGGTCCCACTCCCTACTCTCCTGCCCAACCCCTCTTGGAGAACTCCCTTCACAGTCCAAATGCTCTTCAAGGTATAGGAAGGTATATTTCTTAACATTGCATTCTTAAAGTTCGAATTCAGATAATACTTTGCTTTCGAAGTACGCACAATTAATGAATTATGATAATTAATCAATCGTGAACCCTGTTTAGCAAGTAACAAAAGATTAAATTTATCCAAATTGCGAAAGCCCAATCCACCATCCTCCAAAAGCTCATAAAGCTATCTCCAAGCACACCAATGAATCCCCCTATTTCCATAACTTTTCTGCCACCAAAAGAATGCGCAAATATTCTCCATTTCATAGCATAACGATTTTGGAGATAAAAAAACAAGCCATAGAATAAGTTGGGATAGCCTGGAGAACCGATTTTATGAAAATTTCTTTACCTCATTGCGATAGAAATTAAGTGCTTCAACAGGTAATTTTCTGTTTCATGCGATCTTTTAAACCTTGAAATGCCAATTTCCCTCGCTCGACCATATTAGGGAGACTCAGATATTTTTATGGATTTGAGGAATTTTTAACATTTAACAATTGCGTAATTGAGATCTTGATCTAATCAGTTGTATTTATACTATAAAAGAGCATAGGCTTCGCATAATTAACACACTGACCTGAAGCCTCTTCGGACTCCTGTAGAATCTTCTTTAATACTTGTGCCTTTTGATTTGAAGCCTCCCCAAACAATATGCTACCATTCGTGAATAGTAAATGGGAAATCTAGAGGGGACCTTCAGCTTACTCTTAACTCGCTTCACCATTCCTTCTTTCTTGGCTAAGCCTATTAAAGTCAATAACCCCTCATTGCACACTAAAAAAAGATAGGAGCTCAAAGGATCCCCTTGCCTTAGTCCCCTTCTTGGCTTAAATTTCTCACCATAGCACACATTAATTTTTCACCATCACACACATTCACGACAATCGAATATGAGACTAAACCCAATCGAATATGAGATTGAACCAATGCAGTACATAATTAATAACATTTGACGAAAAAAAGAATCTCATTCAACACGATCATACTCTTTACTCATATCCAATTTTAACACCAAAAAGCCTCTCTTCTCTGTACTTTTTTGCTTGAATGTATGAGCAAGTAATACATTATTAATTATCAATCTGCCTGGGACAGGCACTTTGAGCCATGTCTATATAACAATCTAGAACTTTTTGGAAATGATTTGCTACTGTTTTTGAAATTATCTTATAAAGGACCGAGCATAGACTTATAGGTCTAAAATTTGATAAATTTATTGGCTAAGTAGTTTTCAGGAGAACAATATTAGTAGCATTATAAGGTTCCATAGATATACCTTTGTTCAGAATACTCAGACAGAACTCGCTCACATCTCGTCTAATAATATGCTAAAATTGCTGATAAAAAATCGTAAGGAAACCATTACTACACGCTGCCTTCATTGGTCTCATGCTTTTAACAGAAGCAAAAATATCTTCCTCCACATAAGGCGTCGTTAACATATGATTCTTTTCTTCAATGATTTTCCTCTCCACTCCAAAAAGGATATGATCTATATTTCTCACTCCTCTTGAAGAGAAAAGATCATTAAAACAATTGCGAGCAATTGTCTCCATCTCCAATTCATTTTGGATCATGCCCATTTCATTCTCCAAGCCCTTGATTCGATATACATGTCACTTTTGAGACGTAAACCTATGAAAAAATGTTGTGTTCTTGTCCCCTATTTTCAACCAGTTTGTTCGAGCCTCTATTCCCAGTATAATTCTTGTTTCTCTATATCCCAATTTAACAGCATTTTAATGTCAATAATTTCTGCCAGCGTTTCATCATCTCTTTCAGCTTCTAAGAGTAATTCCAACCTATTGTTCAGATTCCTAACCTCATCGATCTGTTTCCTTTCCTCTCCCGTTCTTGTAAGACTACTTTAAGATAATCCAATTTATATAAGACATTACTTGATTCAGACTCCTACACCTTTCGAATAATTGCCTCACATGAATCCTCCAAAACCCACCATGTTTTGAATCTAAAATTTTTATATCTTTTTCCATTTTCTCCCTAGTTCGTTCAAACTAACAATGGACAATGGTTTGAAAAAGAATGAGGTATATGATTAATAGAATAATCAGGAAATAAGTTTAACCAATCTATATTCATCACTCTTCTATCCAATCATTCCCTACTATTTGTTTTTGGTAAATTACTCTCTCCCAAGTGCACCAAGAGCCCAAGAAACCTCCATCCAATAACTAGTAATCCTCAACCACCTTTTGAAAGTTCTCCATGCGCCTTTCTTCCCTTGGTATTCCTCTTGCCTTCTTATGAGTATACAAAATCTCGTTAAAATCACCACAAACTAGCCAAGGGATTTCACAATTTTCCCTAAGGCATCGAAGTATACTCCAATTGTCTTCTCTATGACTAACAATTGGGGCTTTATAAAAACTCGTAAACCTCCATTTCAAACTTCTAACTTCCTCTTGGATATCAACATTAATATGATTTTTAGAAAAACTTCGAATACTGACCAGTGCATTTCCATTCCATGCAATACTAAGACCTCCTCTAGAACCTTCCGCTTGGACGTTAATCCCATTCGTGAAACCATACCTTCTTACTTTCTTCATTCGTATCCCATCTAATTTTGACTCCATTAAGAAGACACTTTGAAGATTAATAGACTTCAACATAAATCGAAGTCTTCGAATAGCCCGCGAACTCTTCAATCTGTAGACATTCCATGATAAAAGTTTCATCCGGTCGGCTTACCCCTTAGCACTCGTAGATATCTAATTGTGGTGAGCATTATTTTGTTCAACTAAAGCTCCAAATGAATCAACAGAAATAGAAACATTAGGAACCATCATTTTAGTTTTGGGCATTTTCTTCCCATCAACAGACACTATTGGGTCATCTTCAACTTCATGATCAATATGGATTCGTCCCATTTCATTAGAGGAACCAATCTAATTGGCTAAATAAATACTATGATATCTTTCCAAATTAAACCCTAGAATTGGGTTGATATGATTTCCAAATCCAGTCCTCCATTCTTCTCACTGATTACTCCCTGACACATGTTTTGATTGATTTCTTTCCTTAGACGCATCATCCTCTTCCTCTCATAGCCAAACACTGCTTGCAGTAAAGGTCATTTATGTTATCGCTTTCAAAGAAATATTCCACCCGAACTCCATTATTTCATCTTTGAGATTTAATCTAACAGGGCAAAACTTATCGATGTGACCTAAAATGTTGGAAATGTGTCTATATTGTAGTAAACATGTAACTGTTTTCTATTTATTTGAATGATGAATAAATAAATAAAGTTAATTTTATATTTCATTATTATGTCTTTTGCATTTATGTCTTTTATATTTTGCATGCATAGTAAAATTATGAAAATCAAATATTAGCTTATTGATTGTCTAAAGTTCAAACTGAAGATAAGCGGCATTGTAAAAAACATTTGCATTGCGAGAAAGATGACTTACTTCAGTAAATAATCTAAATGAGCCCGTAATCCTATAAAAGAATCAAAGTGAGCATTTGATTCAAAAACTGAGAAAAATTATTATGTCGTCTACAATTATAATTGGGGAGATAACTAGTCTTGGCTATCAGAGCAGTTGACTCCACAAGTAGAGACTTAGATATATTTATTGGTAGAATGATACATTAGACTGGACGCAAGATGAATTAATTCTGAATTCGTTTGTGAATTAATTCACTTGTGACGTTCATGGTGTGATTTATCTAAATTCTAAGTTAATCACTGACCATGCGTATGCAACTCATATGTTTTGATATAAGTGGAGGCTTATGCTCTAATGATGATCGAGCTCATAGTCGGTATGTTGGGTATATGATTTGTGTATGGTATGGTTTTACTAGTAACAATGGAATTCATAACTCAATTAAAGAGTTAATGATATCCTCTCATTGACATTGTGTGGATTGATAAATATGGAACGTGGCCATGGGTTACTCGAGCAATTTATCACATTCATTTGTTGATAGTGGTCATATTAATCATTAAGAAGACACAACGGTGACAATGAGATAAAATAGGATTGTATTGAGTGAACGAATTTAACTCAAAGGAATCAAAGATATTATATGAGGGTAACACACACATGACGAGGTCATTGGACAAAGTAGTTGGATGAATTGCTTTCGTAAAGAGTATACAATAATGAGTTTTTAATCATGGTACTTCTTGTGGCCTGACTTCATGATTAAGTAATTGTGAATTATCGGAACGATGCTTCTAGATATAATTGCAATCACTAGAGCCTAATTGTATATGTACAATTGGTCCCTCCGCTAGGTCAACAAAAGCTCGATCAGACTGCATTTGAATCAGAAGAAAATTCTACGACTTTGGGAATAATTTAATTGAGTTGATTTATTCGATGTGGAATTAAATTAGGTGGTCATAGGAATTGTTCAACTAGAGAATTTGATTAAAAAATTTTCTTGAAAAATTAATTTGGAAAATTTAAGTGATTTTTGAAAAAATTAATTTTGACCCAGTAAAATTAAATTAATCAAATCAATTAAAATTACTATGATATTTTTGGAAGTTAATTTTCAAGTTAGACAAGTGGCCCGATAATTGAACTTGAAATCATAAATTAAGCCTAAGAGCCTAAAACTAAGATCAAGACCCAAAATTGGTTGAATCGGGCCCGATATGTGAAACTGGGTTGACGGTCCAACCGGTGGTTAGATTGGGCCAGTCGGGTTGTCATTGACCTGGACCAAATCGACAACAGTCGAACCGGCTCGGGGTGTCATAAAGGTGTCGCATCTGCACCGCTGGACGTGGCAGCGTCCTGGTGGCCGGCGGCGATAGGTCTTCGGTGGTTGAGTAGTGGAAGAGTTACACTCCTATTGAGACGGGTAGAAAATTTGATTTCAGATTAACTATTCAAAAAATAATATTATTTTAATAGTTTAATATTAAATTTAATTTAATACTTATTTTAATAGTGTTTTATTAATTTAATATTAAAGTGATTATCTTAATATTAAATTTAATTTAATGTTTATCTTGATAAATATTATATTAATTTAAAATTAAATTGATTAAGTTTAATTATAGTTGAACTCTGTAAACTCTTCCTATATAAAGAGAGTATTGGGTCATTATTTACACACACTTGAATTCAAGAGAGATATTTTTTTGATTTATAACTTGACCCAAAAGTTCAGAGAAATTACAAAATTGCCCCACTAGTAATTTTTGTGAAATTTTTTTAATTCGAAACGAGCCCACACTCGGCAGACGTGAGCTTGAGGATAGCAGAGAAGATTACTTAGTCGAAGCACTCATCCTAGATGAATCGAAAATGTACAATTTTGATTAAGTGATTATTACTTTAGATATCACAACCAAGATCTTGTTTTGGAAAAAAAAATTAAAACTCTAGTTTTTCCTTAAATTTATTTTCCGCGTTTTCCAAACTCCTTTTTTCCAACAAAACATCCATATAAGAAACAAAACAGTGTAAGCTTTTCATACCGAAAATTTGCATAAGTGAATTTCGAGGAATGAAGCATACTATTCTTATTTCTTTTTAACGGTTTTCTGACATTTAACTCTTCATGAACTCTCAGATAACTCATGAGCCCTCTATTCAGTTGGTTCGAGTCAAATTCCATAAATCTACCCACAAAATTGCATAGCTGCTTTGCAACGACTTCCGTAAAAAAACTAAGGGTAAATCATAAATTTGGATCCAGAAAGCCGAAAAAACTAATGGCACCAACTTTGGATCATCATCGTCTTTCAGCCTATGAATAATAAAAAGATGATTATTGAATGTCCAAGGACATCCATTGACCACCCAATCTACATCTACTTCATGAAAAAACTTGAACATATATCGTCTTCCCTTAAGATCCATAATCTGAACACCCCTCATAGGATGCCACAGATTTGCCATTGTGGTTTTCATTGCAGAAAAATGAACCACACTCGAAGTCAGAAAACATCCCACCAAACAGTATTCATACGTCGCCTTCTATAAAGTCGTATCAATTGATAGTAGAACCTCCTCCTCCCTATCGTCTATATTGAGACCTTCCAAATCCTTTTCCACGGTGAGAATCACTTACAAAAGAGCGAGCAATAAAAATCATTATAAATGTAACAATAAGAGAAACTTTTGACAAAAAATAACATAAAGGCAAAAGATTGCTGAAGAGAGTAGACGAAACGTGCTAGAGAGAGTAGAAAATTGTGATAAATGAACTAAAAACTTAATCTCAAACCTGGTAGTCTATTTTTTTAAACATGGCATGTTTATGTTGTCCATTTAGAAGGTGCATATTTGCAAAGTGAATTTTTGAGAGGACCAAAATGAAGTTGTAAAAATTTGGGAGCTGAAAAAAAATTAAAAGCTAAGTTTCTAGAGGGCCCAAAAATGAAACATTTCTACTAATTAAGAGGCTGAAATTAAAACTATTCCTTTTAACCAAAAAGGATTTATGCCATTCCGGTGAAAGGATGGATTGAATTGAGTAAATCTTTTTATGAAATGTGAATTGAGTAAACTTTTCAATGAAGTAAGGTGTGATGGAATTTTCTTTAAATAGTGAGTATGGAGTGTTTTATGGTAATTACTTGTTTCTTCTTGTTTGCTAAATAAAATTATCATTTCATCATTGTATATATGACTATTAAAAAGATAAAAAGATAAAAAGATGTTATAAAAACCTATATGTTTTTTATTTAAATTGTTTTCAAAAAATTATGTTCAAATCTTTACTTGCTTTATAAAAATATTAGAAATAACTAGAAAAAATAAATTGAAATGAAGCATAGGATGGGGATTTATGCATAGTACAACGGAGTGAATGGTGGAGTAAAGCATATTATCTCTGGAGCAATGAAGGATTCGTGAATATCTATTTCACCTCGGGCCATTTCCAGCCCAATTTCAATGCTTGGAGGTGTTTATAGGCTACGTTCGACTCTAAAAAATTTTTAGGCTTGGGCTCAACTCGCCCAAGCTCACTCAAATGACCCGTTTCATTGTTCATAAAATAATAAAAACTTATTTAATTTAATTATAAAATATATAAATACTAGTATATATGTTTTAAAAAATTGTTATATTTAAATAATAAAAAGAGCCAAGTTGAGATTGGAAATTTTAAGTCAAAGCCTGACTCAAGTTGGCCGTGCAAGTTAATTGACCCATTAATATAATGACTTGCATCTGATCCATATTTATAATATATATAAAAACATGAGTTTAGAAAAACTTTTAAACTAATGAGGGTATCTATTATTTTTAAATTATTATTTTTATCGATCTGTTATTTGTTTGGTGTAAGTGAAAAATATATTTTTTTGTGTTTGTTTTGAAAAAAAAAAAGTCAAATTGTTATGTAGTGACCCGATAGTCGAGTAACCGAAAAATATATTTTCGGTCTCTGTTTTCATAAAACTGAATCGTAAATATTTATTAAAAAATATTTACGAAGTTAGTTGTGCGTCTAATTGGGTTTTATTTAGGTGAATTTGACTTAATTAGAAGTATTTGGGAAAAAGGATTAGATTGAAATAGGTGTAAAAGTTTAATTATAGATTAAAAAAATAAAAAGGACTAAAAAGGCAATTATGCCATTTTTAAATGTTGAGGCGGCATAAGCATTAAAATCTTAAGATTTTTATGTGATAAAATATATTATTATTAGATAATTATATAATATAATATTATATTAAGGTAATGATAAAAAGAGAAGAAACAGAGAAGAAAACGAAACAGAGAGCAGGGGAAAGAAAGAAAAAGAGAGAAAAGAAAGAAGAAAAGGGAAAATTAAAAGTTTGAAGCTTGGAAGTTTAATAGGTAAGTTAATTTAGCCCTTTTCTTTAATTTTGATGTTTTATAAGTTTTAGGATAAAGTTTTGATGAATTTAAATTGAGGATTTTGGAGTTTTAAAGCTTTTGAACATAGCATATGATGAACAAAGAGATGAATTAGTGGTTTAATTGAAAGAATTTGAAGTTAGAATTGGATAAAGGACTTAATTGCAAAACAAGCTATAAGAAAACAGTTTTGGGACAGCAGCAGTAGAGTAAGTTTGAAAATTCACCAAAAATCATAGAAGTGGAATTAGAAGTTGAGTGAGTTATGAAATTAAAGCTTATTGAGTCTATTTTCATATGAAAGAAACAGGGAAAGCAAATAAATTCTGTAGTTTGAGATATTTAGATTTTGGTGAGACTAGTTCAGGGTGATTTTGAAATCCCCTGTTCTGACTTTGGAAAATCATAAAAAATTAGATAAACATAATTAGGGGCTTAAATTTATATTTTAGAATCCTGAATGAGTCTATTTTTAATAGAAATAAACGAGAACATCATCTGAATTCTGTATGAAGAGATAATTAATTTTTAGTGAAGAAGGGTCAGAACTGCCAGACGGCAGAATAGGGGTGACTTTGATGAATAAACTGTACTAATTGGCTAGGCTAAAAATTCTGAAAATTTTATGGTATGAATATATGTGAGTCTAGTTTCAGGAAAAATTAATGGTTCTTCATTTGGAGTTCTGTAGCTCTGTAAATAAATAATTTTGTGACTAGGACACAAAAGGACAGCTTTGAATAAGTTTATGAGTAAATGATTAAATTGAAATGTGAGCAAAAGTAAGAAAGCATGAATTCATCATAAAATACATGTTTATTTTATTAAATAGTACAGGAAATTATTTGATTATTTTTAACATATAAATGTTATATGTTTATATGAAATTGAAGAAAAAGAAAAGGAAGGAGATGACCGAATTGAAGGAAAAGGAAAAGAGAAGGTTAAGGAGTGAAGGAAGAAGAATTTATATCACCTCAACCTTTTATTGTAAGTACTACAAGAATTTTAAATTATTGTTATTTATCCTTTTTGAAATATTTATGTGAATTATTTAAATATATGAGATTCAGCTTTAATGCCCAAGTAGACGAAATTTAGAACTACTGAGATATTAGTGGCATGCCATTAAGGAACTTTAGCGCGCTCTCTGATATTAGCACGTTGGTGCTCTCTGATATTAGCACGTTGGTGCTCTCTGATTATTAGCACATTGGTGCTCTCTGATTATTAGCACATTGGTGCTCTCTGATTATTAGCACGTTGGTGCTCTCTGATTATTAGCACATTGGTGCTCTCTGTTCACTTGTGCATCATAATGCACCTCTGTATTTGTTCCGTATATCCGGTGTGTTCTATAAAGTCTACTTTGGGCTAAGAAAGTGAAATGAGAACAAAAGCGAATCACTGATGTGTTAAGGTAATTTTTATACCTTACAAAAGATAAGTTAAATTTATTTAAAGCAATGCATAGTTGAAGAGACTTACATGTGAGTAGATATGCAATAATTGATTGAGTTTAAAATATTTTGTTATGATTACTTATTTAATTATTCTTGTAGTGCTTACTAAGCCTTCACCGGCTTAACGCGTTTATTTTAACGCGTAGGTACAATTAGACTAGAAGAGAAGTTCAACTAGAAGATCTCTCATCTCATCACATCCTCAAGGGCTTCAAAAGTAGGTACTATATTTTGTATTAAAATGGCATGTACATATGTAGTTCAAAGGTGTTTCCCATGTGATAGGGACTAAAATGTAGATTCTTGAAATTTTATCTATTTTCAGTTACTTGAAGTATTTTGGTATATATGGAATGAATTAATAAACAATAAATATGTTAGTAAAAATGGTTGGTAAGTTAAAATATTATATACAAATATTTTAATTAAACAGTATCTGGCCATAATTGTTTTGGCACCAAATGTAATAGTCTTATACCGGGTCTGCATGATTGAACCGGGTATAGGGGTATTACATTTATTGGTATCAGAGCCTAGGTTTTCTGAATTCTTGGGTCGAGTATGAGTCTATTTGTACATGCCATTTTATAAATTGATGTGATAAGATGAGTTTTAGTTATTTAATTGTGTAATTTATGAATATTGTAGAAACTTAAAGATGTCAAATAGATCTCGTGAAGAGTCAGAAAATGAAGTAAAGAGCAGGGCGCCAAACCTTGATAGGGAAAGAGATCAACATAGAGTCCAAGTTCGAAGTGAATCGGGCTTGACTCTCTTATTATCCCCAGTGGAGTCGCCAAGCTGTCGAAACCATTTTTTTGTTTGAAAACGGGCCGACTTTAGAAGGAAAACGGAGTCGCCACCAATTTTTTTAAGTGTGATTGGGCCACTTTTGAGAATGTTTTGGTCTACGGATTTTAAGAAAACGGGTTTGGGAGTCGGTTACACATGAGGAAGGATTAGCACCCTTGAAACGCCCAAAATTGGTACCTTATTGATTGATTAACGTTCTAATATTGAAAATTGAAAAAGATTTTAAAATATGGATCGTTTGGAAAATGTTTGGGTAATTCGAATTTTGATATCGAAATTCTCTTGTTCCGGAAGGATGAAAATCACGTCCAGCACGTTAGGATACGATATTTCAGACCTTCGAAACCAAGATCATTTCATGATTTCCAAGATTCATGCATTGTCATTTTAAAAAGGGTACTTCATCACTTGGCCAAATGAAAGAACCGAAACCCAGCACGTTAGGGCACGATTCTTCAAATTTCCAAACATGAAATATTGACTTGCTTTTAATTTTAAAACACAGACACGATTTTAAAGGATATTTATGATTTGGCTAAACAGAAAACACAACCCAGCACGTTAGGGCACGATTCCTTGAATTTCCAAAACATGAAACATTGCCTTGTTTCAAAAATGGACACAATTTTAAAGGATATTTAATGATTTGGCCAAACAGAAACCACAACCTAGCATGTTAGGGCACGATTCCTTGAATTTCCGAAATATGAAACATTGCCTTGTTTAAAAACTTTTTACGAGTATTGAAAAACGTGGTAAAAGGGAGAAAAACAAGATAAACGACAGTATTAATGCTAATGCAAATGACAAATAAAAAGATGATAATAATAATAAAAAATAAAAAAACATAAAAAATAGAAGGGTAATAACATGTATAAGAAAGTGGTGATCGTAGTAAAATAATAGTGGTAAAAAAAAATGGTAATAGAGTAGTATAATAAATATAAGAAACATAAGGAATGATAAGATGTATAGTAAAATAATAATACATAGGAATATAATAACAATAGGAAAAATAGTTTTAAAAACTAAGTGGTAACAATACCAAAATAATGTTAGACTAATAATAGTGAACAAGAAATAAAAATGAGAATAATAATAAAATAGTAAAATAATAGTGTTAATAAAATAGTAGTCATAAAAGAAACTAAAAGTGTTTGATAATAATAATAAAAATAATGGATATAAAAAGAATACTATATAATAAAACGATTTAGACAAACAATATATATAATAATAGTGAATATAATAAAGAAATAATAATAATATACATAATAGAAAGATTAAGGCTAAAAATAATAGTAATGATAATCATAATATAATAATAATAATGGTACATTTATTAATAATAGAATAATAGATATAATAATACGATAAAAAGGAAAATTAAAGTAAACAAATATATATAAGTAATAGTAAACATAATCGAAGGAGCATAATTATAATAATAATATACATATAAGAATAATGATAATATAAATAACAGGCCATAAGAATAATATACATATAAACAAATGGTAATAAAATAAATATTTAAAAATAAATCAATTTAATGGTAAAATAGTAAAATAAACAGAAAAGGACCAAATCGGGTTAAAAACAGAATATTTGGGGCCAATTTAAAAAATATAAAAGCTAAAAAAAGGATGCAATTAAATGGTAGCGCGAAGAAGGAGGACCAGATGCATAAATCCCCCTTTTAAGCATGGTTTCTCATTTCCCCAAACAACCCCATTTAATGCCGTTTAAACCCCCCCCCCAAAAAAATTAAATGGCATTCTGCCATTTTTTTTAAAAAACCAAACCCTCTTTTCTTTTTTTTAGATTCAAGAACACAAAAAAAAACTTCCCTTTCCAGAACATTTTCCAAAAGCAAAGGAAGGAAAAAACTCCAAATGCCGCCATTATGCTCTCTGCTCAGGCGAACCCCTCATCGCAGCAGGGCCGTCGCGAAGGCGCCGGTGATGGCGGTCGAAGAGTCCACGGTAAGACCCTCTTGTTCCCCTTCCTTTTTTTTGTTCTAAAAACCTTGTTTGTTTTTAAAAGGTTAGTGGTACTAACCGGTGAAAATCGGAAAGGGTTTTTAACACCCTCTCCTTCTATTTCACATGCAACAAAAAGGAAAAGACAAACGAATCGAAACGAATCTGAGATTCGAAAAGAATCGAAATCGGAAGTCACCTTCAAAAGTTGCTTTCTGATTTCTCTCTTTGTTTTTTGACTTGTGTTTGGGTATGTAGAAATTGAGTATAACCTTTTCTTATTCAGAAAAAAAAACCCCCTTTTACAATATTTTGAAGGCATTTTATAGCCTGTATTTACAACCGTCCTCTTGTTCACAGGTGCGTGGTGGAAGAGGGGTCTTCTCATGGACGTGGCAGACGCGCGCACGATGCAGCGCTGGGGCAGAAGACGTGCGACGCGAGGGCTCCTTTCATCTGATCTAGGTTTCACCCATTTTGCCAACTTTTGGGCCATTTAGGCTGCTAGCTTAGTTGGGCCCGGGCAAGAAATTGGGCCTTATAGCTGCCCCTCTTTGTAACACCCCCTACCCGTATTCGTTGTCAGAATAAGGTACGAGGCATTACCAGAATTTACGAATTTTTTTTTAAAACCGAGACCATTCTAATTCAACATATTTTCAAAATAATTCATGCATATTTATAAGATAACTTTAACACATAAGCCATACCAATGGCTGACCTTACATTCATTTCATATTAACATTTATTTTATTAGCTTATACATGCCATTCATTTCCAAACTAAAGTTTCTTTAAATACCGAAATATTGGGGTTGATAGTGTGATGAGTCTCCCACCGATCCGACCTCCGAGCTCTTAACACTACAAAACAGGGAAAAAGGAAATAGGGTAAGCACTTTGTGCTTAGTAAGCCCATGTAACAAGAATTATACTTACCTAATATTTACAATACAAGCGATAAACATTCATATACCCATTCAATGCATTATTACCCTAACATTTACAAACTCAACATTCAAGTCAGTCCAATAATTTCCATATATAATATATATACTATGATTGATGAGCTCATCATACCATAATTTCCATCCCATTGAGGTTTCGATGGATTTTCACTTTAGTGTACAAATTCGGGTCCGTCAATTCATATTCATGTGCGCACATTTCCATTTCAGAGAGCACACTCCCGCGAACCTCATCCTTACAGCAGGATTACCAGTCCAGGCTAAATCCCCTGTAATATAAACTCATAGAGTATTGTCGGGATTACCAGTCCAAGCTAAATCCCCTGCAACGACAATTACTCTAATGAGCTTGGATCTGAATTACCAGTCCAGGCTAAATTCAGACCCTAATTCGGATTACCCGTCCGGGCTAAATCCATTTTCCACATATTCTTCGGGAGGGCTATATCAGGATAGGATCACCCGTTCGGGCTAGATCCTTTTTACCGTCAATTCCTTTCAGAGATCCATCGAATTTTTCCTTTCATTCAACCGGGATTTCTTTCCCTTTTTATCAAAAATATCAATGTTGCATAAATTTTCATACAATGAACATTCAAATTATATTCACATCAATAACATACATTTCAAGCATTTAAGAATATAATTCAAGTTACACGAACTTACCTCGATACTTGTTCGTACACAAAATCTACTAATCCGGGACTTTTTCCTTTCCTCGATCTAGCTTCGTATTTGAGTTTTCCGAATCTAAATAAATAAATTCAATCATCAATTCAATACATTTCATGTTCACATGTAGCATTTTCTATAATTCTATTATTATTTTTAGTTTATTCAAAACTGTCTACTTGAGTCATAGTCACTAAATTATTTTTATCTTGAGCTACAGAGCTTCAAATTTAGATCCGTTAATTTTCCCTAAAACTAGACTCACATATCTTCTTCCCATAAAATTTTTAGAATTTTTGGTTTAGCCAATAAGTACAGTTTATTCTTTAAATTTACCCCTGTTCTGCTGTTTGACAGTTCTGACCCTTCTTCACTAAAAATTAATTATCTCTTCATACAGGATTCAGATGATGTTTCTGTTTATTTCTATTGAAAATAGACTCATTAATAATTCTAAACATATAAATTTAATCCCCTAATTATTTTTATCCAATTTTTGATGATTTTCTAAAGTTAAAACAGGGGAACCCGAATTCATTCTGAACCAGTCTTACAAAAATCTAAATATCTCAAAATACAGAACTTCTTTTCTTTCCTTGTTTCTTTCATATAAAAATAGACTCAATAAGCTTTAATTTCATATCTCACTCAACTTCTAATTCCACTTCTACGATTTTTGGTGAATTTTTAAACTTACTCTACTGCTGCTGTCCCAAAACTGTTTTCTTATAGCTTGTTTTACAATCAAGTCCTTTATCCAATTCTAACTTCAAATTCTTTCAATTAAACCACTAATTCATCATTTTATTCATCATATGCTATATTCAAAAACTCTAAAACTTCAAAAACTTCAACTTAAATTCATCAAAACTTTGTTCTAAAACATATAAAGCATCAAAATTAAAAGAAAAGGACTAAATTAACTTACCAAATTAAACTCCAAGCTTCAAACTTTCTATTTTTCCTTTTTCTTCTTTCTTTCTCTTTTTCTTTCTCTGTTTCGTCTTTACTCTCTGTTTCTTTTCTGTTTCTAACTCTTTTTCCTTTAGTTTGTTTGTATATATAATAATATAATAATATAATAATATATATAATATAATAATATAATAATATACTTTTAAAAAAAATATCAGATTTTCATACTTAAACCGCCTCAACTTTACAAAATGGTATAATTGCCATTTTGGTCCTTCATAATTTCTTTTAATCTATAATTTAACTTTTACTTTCATTTCAATCTAGTCCTTTTCATTTAATTTCCTACCCAAACGATAAAATTTTCTAACGAAAATTTAATACCACATTACTAACATTTTATAAATATTTATAAAAATATTTCCTATCATATAAATATTCATGCAAATATATTGAAATAAATTTCTATTTAAATCGGATTTATGGTTGCGAAACCATTATTCCGATAACCTTGAATTTAGGCCATTACACTCTTTGCTCATTGTCGTGTAACGATAATAGCGCAAAGACTTTCATAGGACCAATTTTGCCCGGTCTTTGAGTATCCGTACTTCTTGATGCTTCCCTTCCTTAAGCAGCCCCGCTTTATCCCATTACATCTTCAGGCGTGTAGGAATTTTGTTCCAATTCGCTCCACTACTGCTTAGTGGAAATAAGATCTGGTATCTTTTAGCCTCTTACCCTATTGTTTAGGGGGTTAGGCTGGTGGTTTAAATCTGCTCCATTGCCGATACATGAAGATAAGATCCGTCATCTTCAATCCACCCCACTCCTGCTCAGTGGAGATAGGATCTGCTATCTTCGATCTGCTCCACTCCTGCTCAGTGGAGATAAGATCTGTGGTTTAAATCTACTCCATTGCCGATACATGGAGATAAGATTTATTGTCCTCAATCTGCTCCACTCCTGCTCAGTGGAGATAAGATCTGTTGTTTTTGATCTGCTCTACTCCTGTTCAGTAGAGATAAGATCTGTATCTTTAGTCTGCCCCACTCCTGCTCAGTGGAGATAAGGCTATAAACTTCAGTCTGCTCCATTGCCGACACATGGAGATAAGACTTGCTATATTCGATCTGCTCCACTCCTGCTCAGTGAAGATAAGATCTGTTCCTTCAGCCTGCTCCACTCCTGCTCAGTGGAAATAAGGCTGTGAATTTCAGTCTGCTCCACTCCTACTCGGTGGAGATAAGATCTGTTGTTTTTCGATCTGCTCTACTCCTGCTCAGTAGAGATAAGATCTACTATCCTTAGCCTGCTCTACTCCTGCTCAGTGGAGATAAGGCTATAATCTCAAGTCTGCTCCACTCCTGCTCAGTGGAGATAAAAGTTGTTGTCTCCGATCTGCTCCACTCCTGCTCAGTGAAGATAAAATCTGTAATCTTCTGTAACTCCCATCAATTTTGCTACATTGTCCTCCGGGGAACCTACCTGTAGAATTGATTTTATGGGGTCTATACTTATGTCAAATGATTAGTATGTCATGAAAATACTCCTAACCATATGTATTATGAATGTATGGATGCATGCAAAATGTTATGAATATGATCCAATTTTTTAACTTTGGGTTATCATTGCTCGCTGCTTGTTAGGGCAATATTCCCGTTGTATGCCTTCTTGTTCTGTTGATACTTCTAACACAGAATCTGAAGATGTCGTCACTGCTTAGACTCTTATTTCAGGGGTTTCAAGCTGCTTAAGCCTGGTGAGTTCTAAATAATTGTCCTGTTTCAGATTCTTGTATTATTTAGAGACTTTTAGAGTAATACACAAAACTTCTTTTGTGAAAGTATTATTAGTTCAGTAATCATTACTTCAATGGGAAATGCTTGGAAAAAGATTGTAGAAATGAATAAAACTGAAATTTATTCGGGATAAAACCCGTGAAGAATGGATTGAACAAGGAGAACAAATTTCACTAAAGCGCAAAATGAGTAAGAATGACATTGATGCCCCAGATATCACAGCCTGAGCTTCTTTGTACATACTTCTTGAAGTCCACTCTGAGTTCGACAAGCGTCTAGGAAATCCGAGGTACTTTGTCGATGCCCCAAAATGTAACATGCCTCTTCATTATTAATTCAAACGTAGTGAAACTACTGTATGCCCCATCACGAGTTGGTCATAATCTGAGCCGCCCTTTTCGGGTTTTCGTCTCAAAGCCCCTTTGGTCTCAAAGCGCCCTTTACGGGTTTTTGCCTTGGCCTCTCCTTTTTTTTTTTTGAACTCAAGACGCCCTTCGCAGGTTTTCGCCTTGGCCCATTTTCATGCGAAGTACTTCTTGACTGAGTCTGCATTAATTGGATTTGACAGACTTTTGCCGTCCATCTTGGCTAGTATCAAAGCTCCTCCAGAAAAAGCCTTCTTTACCACATAAGGTCCTTCCCAATTAGGCATCCACTTTCCCCTGAAGTCTTTTTGCATAGGGAGGATTTGTTTCAATACTAAGTCTCCCTCACGGAATACTCTGGGACGGACCTTCTTGTTGTAAGTCCGCATCATCCGCTTTTGATACATTTGACCATGGCGAATGGCTCTTAGCCTCTTTTCTTCAATTAGATTCAGTTGATCATATCGAGATTGAACCCATTCTACTTCGTCCAACTTCAGCTCTGACAAAACCCGAAGAGAAGGGATTTCAACTTCAATAGGCAAGATTGCCTCCATCCCATAAACCAACGAGAAAGGAGTTGCCCCGGTAGAGGTTCTAACCGAGGTTCGATAGGCGTATAGGGAAAGCGGTAACTTTTCATGCCAATCCTTGTAGGTCTCAGCCATTTTCCCCACAATTTTCTTGATATTTTTATTAGCTGCCTCAACTGCTCCATTCATTTTTGGGCAATATGGCGACGAGTTATGGTGCTTAATGTTGAACTGACTGCAGACTCCTGCTATCACGCTATTGTTCAAGTTTAGTGCGTTGTCAGACACGATCCTTTCTAACATATCGTAGCGACATATGATCTCCTTCTTCAAAAATTTGCTAAATGTCGTCTTCGTGACATTGGCATATGAAGCTGCCTCTACCCATTTGGTGAAGTAATCAATGACCACGAAGATGAAATGATGTCCATTAGAAGCTTTCGGTGAGATCGACCCAATGACGTCCATGCCCCACATTGAGAAAGGCCACGGAGAAGTCATAACATGAAGAGGTGAAGGAGGCACATGTATCTTGTCTTCATAAATCTGGCACTTGTGGCATTTCTCAGCGTAACGAATGCAATCTCCTTCTATCGTGGACCAGTAATACCCAAATCTCATGATTTTTCTGGCCATTGTAAACCCGTTGGCGTGCGTCCCACAGACACCTTCGTGGACTTCTTCCAGGATTTTCCTAGCCTCCACAGCATCGACACATCTTAACAACACCTGATTTTTTCTCTTTTTATACAGGATCTCTCCGTCTAAGACATAGTCATTGGCCAGTCTTCTCAATGTTCTCCTGTCATTTTCTGTTGCTTGATCAGGATATTCACGGCTCTTCACATACCGCAGAATATCATGATACCAAGAACAATTATCTCTCTCATTTTCTTCGTCGATATTGCAGCAGTGAGCCGGAGTCTCATAAATACTCATTTGGATGGGCTTCATACCCTCTTGCTCGTTTACTCTGATCATAGAAGCTAAGGTGGCCAAGGCATCAGCCATCTGGTTTTCATCACGCGGAAGGTAAAAGAATGTGATATCATCAAACTCCTGAATTAGTTCCAAAACTAACTTTCGGTAGCTGATCAATTTGGGATCTCTTGTTTCCCATTCTCCTTTGAGCTGATATATTACCAACGCGGAGTCTCCATATACCTCTAGCAACTTGATTTTACGGTTTATAGTAGCTCGGATTCCCATGATACATGCTTCGTATTCTGCCATGTTGTTTGTGCAATCGAAGCCCAACTTGCAAGTGAATGGATAATATTCTCCATTTGGGGATACCAGGACTGCCCCAACCCCATTACCAACGGCATTTGACGCTCCATCAAAGTTCAACTTCCAAGGATGATCTTCTAAGATATCTTCTTCAGTAGTTGCTACAAACATCAAATCTTCATTTGAAAAATCAAAGTTCAAGGGCTTGTAATCGTCTAGCGCTCTGTTGGCTAAAAAATCCGCTATTGCACTCCCCTTCACAGCCTTTTGGTTCACATAGATTATGTCAAATTCAGAGAGCAAAATTTGCCATCGGGCCATTCTTCCATTCAGAGCAGTTGACTCCATCATGTACTTGAGAGGGTCTAGTTTAGAGATTAACCAAGTCGTATGGTATAACATGTACTGCCTCAACCTCCGAGTTGTCCAAACCAAAGCGTAACATAACTTTTCAATTGGCGAGTACCTCATTTCACACTCAGTAAATTTCTTGCTGAGGTAGTATATCGCCCTTTCTTTTTTCCCCGTCTCGTCGTGTTGGCCTAGCACACATCCCGTTGAATTATCGAATATCGTCAGATACAGAATCAATGGTCTGCCAGGACTGGGCGGCACTAGTACTGGAGTATTAGACAAGTATTGTTTAATCTTGTCAAATGCCTTCTGGCATTCATCATCCCAAACGCCCGGTGTAATCACCAATTTTGGCCCGGGTCATTAATCCCGGGCCCATTACATTACAAAAGGCCCAAAGGCCCAAAAGTTAAAGTTTTTCAGAAAATTTTTAGGGTTTCTGTTAAAACCCTAAAGGGGTGCGCCGCAAGTCCCCTGGTGCGCTGCTCCGCTGGCTGTTGTCGGCCACCGAGTCCCACAACCACTCCACCTGCAGAAAAGACGAAACCACAACAGCAAGCACCAAGAACAGAAGAAAACAAAAGCAATAAAAAATAGTGTAAAATGGCTATAAAGCCGATAGAATAACACTGTAAAAAGGGGGGGAAAAAAAGAATCGGAGGAGGGAAAGACCCTTTTTT
Source organism: Gossypium australe (assembly GCA_005393395.2). Classification (NCBI taxonomy): domain Eukaryota; kingdom Viridiplantae; phylum Streptophyta; class Magnoliopsida; order Malvales; family Malvaceae; genus Gossypium; species Gossypium australe. The sequence continues at coordinate 100,412,042 of CM016619.1, read as the reverse complement.
TCTTCTTCGGCAATCAATGAAAAAAGAGACAGATTCAGAAAATTAATAGATCGAAAAATCAAAATCACCCCAACAAGATTCGAAGGTGATTTCACTTCTTATTTTGTTTCGATTTCCTTGATTCATCAACGCATAAAGAGAAAGGGTAAAAAGGAAAGAATAGAAAGGGCTTACGGGGGTCGTTTCGTGGCCGTATCATCGCCCCGTAGTCCACCGTCGGAGGCTTCTCCCCATGGTCGAGATCGGTGCGAAGAAGAGGGTGAAAGTGGCCCTTCTGCTTTCGGCCTGAGGGATTTAGAAGTCCCACCCTAGGACTCATCCGACAAGGAGCCGCGAAACTCCTAGATCTGCGGGGATGGTGATTGGCGGTGGCGGGTGGACGGACGGATGATGCCCCTTCGACCGGAGAAAGAAGAAGGGAGGAAGCTCTCTCTCTGCTTCTTCTTTTTCTTTTTTGGAGCGAAAAGGTTTTAGGGGGTTGGGGGGGTTTGTTTCTGATCTTTTTTGCCTAGGAAACTAAAGAAATAAAGTTAGGGATTAGGGGAAATTAAGGCTGGCCGTTTGGGATACCAGGGGAACCGTGCATATCTCCTTATGGGGTATTTGCACGATAAGTCCCCTCTTCTTATGGCATCGTTCAATTGAATCCTCTCTCTCCTTTTCTTCTCTTTTAATTTCGCCCCATTGTTCTGCTTCGTTTTCAATTTGGTCCACACCTGGCAATCGAAACGCCTCACAATCAAAGGCTGGGTAATTTATGCATTTAGTCCCTAGGAGTCTTCGCGCGTTACAACTTAGTCCTCCCCTTTCTATTTTATTTTGAATTTACCCCAAGCATTCCGTTTTCCTTCAATTTAGTCACTTCTAATTGCTATTATTATTATTATTATTATTATTTATTATTGTTACATTATATACATTGTGTATTATTATTACCTTACTACTACTATATTTATTATTATTATTATTATTATTATTATTATTATTATTGTTACATTATATACATTGTGTATTATTGTTACTTTATTATTACTATATTAATTAGTATTACTATTATTATTACTATTATTATTATTATTATATTTATATTAGTATATCATATATTGCATATTAATTATTGCTATTTTACTATGCTATTGTTATTATTGGTATTGTTTTATTATTATTATTATTATTATTATTATTATACTTGTATTATTGTATTGTATACATCGTGTATCATTATTATTATCAGTATTATTATATTCACTATTTTTATTGTTCTTACCACGTTATTATCTTGTATATGTTGTACATATTTTGTGTCGTTACTATTATTATTACTAACTCTATTATTATTATACTATTATTTGTGCATATATACTTACTATCATTATTATATTTATTATGTTTACATTGTCATGTTGTACATACTCCATATTGTTATTATTATTATATCATTATTATTATTACTATTATTATTATTATATTTACTATTGTCTCTACCATGACTAACATCTTTTGTTTTTATTCACTATTTCTTTTTAAATTTTATCTTTCTATTTTTGTTTATCATTCCATCTTTTATTATCATGTTTTGCCAATTTCTCATTTTCGTTATTTCATCGTAACTCAACATTTTATCTTTTATTTTATTTTACTTTATTTTTTTTCGTTTTTTTATTCAAAAAATGAGTTTGCATAAAGGTAATATTCATGAGTTTGGGAATTCAGAACTTCGCGCCCAATCGTGCTGGGTGTGACTTTTCGTTTGACCGAACAAAGTGGATAACCTTTCAAATTTGTTCCAATTTTTAAATAAGGTGATATTTATGCGTTTGGAAGTTCGAAGGATCGTGCCCAATCGTGCTGGGTGCGTTTCCTTTCGTATGACCGAATGAGCAAATGCCCTTTCCAAAATTTCAAAAAATATGTACTTGGAGAATTTCGGAGATGATCTTGGATTCAAGGACTAGATTATCATGTCCAATCGTGCTGGATGTGAAACTCTATTCCTTCGAAACAAGGGAATATCATTATTCAATCAAGTCGTTTAAAAACAATAAAAAGAGTAAGATTTCAAAATCATTTCAAACTTTTGACACTAGGACATCGATTAATCAATTTGGTACCAATTTTGGGCGTTCCGAGGGTGCTAATCCTTCCTTGCACGTAACCGACTCCCGAACCTATTTCTCAAATATTCGTAGACCATAAACCCCGTTTTAATAAACCGAAATGTTTTATTAAAACAAAGGTGATCCGATCACACCTAGTAAAAGGTCGGTGGCGACTCCCTTTTTACTCATTTTCAAAACCCAAGTTCGATTCCCGTTTTCTTCAAAGAAAATGGTTACGACACCCGGATTGTGTTTCTTAAGAAGATGGAATATCAGATCACACTTCTCATTCAATTGCGAAATAAATCGGGCAATATAATTCAGCCTTCCTAGAAAACCTCGAACCTCCTTTTGAGTGCGTGGCGGAGGCAGTTCTTGTACAACTCTGACTTTATCCGGGTCGACCTCAATCCCTCTTTCACTGACTACGAAACCAAGCAGTTTCCCCGACCTAGCCCCGAAAGTGCATTTGGTTGGATTGAGTCTCAGCTGAAATTTTCTCAACCTCAAGAATAGCTTCCTCAGAACCTGTACATGCTCATCTTCCATTTGAGACTTTGCAATCATGTCATCGACGTAATCCTCAATCTCCTTGTGCATCATGTCGTGAAACAAGGTTACCATAGCCCTTTGGTATGTTGCCCCCGCATTCTTTAACCCAAATGGCATCACTTGGTAACAAAAAGTTCCCCATAAGGTTATGAAGGTAGTCTTTACCATGTCTTCAGGATGCATCTTTATTTGATTGTATCTCGAGAAACCATCCATGAAGGAGAAAAATGAAAAACATGCCGTGTTATCCACCAAAGTGTCAATGTGAGGCAATGGGAAGTTGTCTTTTGGGCTGGCCTTGTTTAAGTCTCTGTAGTTGACGCACATTCGTACTCTTCCATCTTTCTTAGGAACAGGGACAACGTTGGCTACCCATTCTGAGTAATTCACCACTCGTAAAAACCCAGCATCAAATTGCTTCTTGACCTCTTCCTTTACCTTTACCGCGACATCGGGTCTCATCCTTCGGAGCTTCTGTTGGACCGGCTTGCAATCTTTCTTTATGGGGATACGGTGTACCGCAATATCAGTGCTCAACCCAGGCATGTCCTGATATGACCACGTGAAGACATCTTTGAACTCTAACAGAAGTCTAATGATGTCCTGCCTTGTTTCCTTGGTGATGAGGGTTCCAATTTTCACCTCTTTCCCTTCCTCCAGAGTCACATTCTCAATTGTCTCTTTGTGAGGCAGAATCAGCTTTTCTTCCTGCTCTACCATCCTTAACAAATCTGGGGATACACTACAATCTCCGTCATCTGTAAAGTCCTGAGGTTCTTCTGGGTAAATTTCTTGCTCATCAGGAAATTCTGGGTCCGTAACAGCGTTGTTCATGACATCGATATCTGGGTACCTTCTTGTCATCTTTATAAGGAAAAGTCACGGGTTTTTGAATTACAATCCTCGGTGTATCCCTATAAGGAGAAGTTACGGGTTTTCTGATTACAACCCTCGGTGTATCCTTATAAAGAGAAGTCACGGGTTTCTTAATTTCGACCCTCGGTGATATTTTCACTCCGGCCTCGTCGACCCTTGGCCGTGTGATGATCACTATTGGGTGATTGACTTTAGGGATCCTTTCTGCAGACCCTCCTTCTGTGGAACATACGTCCTCTCCTTCCACCAAGTCAAAGAACTCCAGCTCTTTATTGTCCATTAGCCCTTGTACTAGGGCTCTGAATTTGTTACATTGCTGGATTTCATGGCCTTCCTTGTCATGGAACTCACAGTAGTTCCTTGAATCTTGAGACCTGTTCACATTCTCTTCCAGAACCAACCCCATTTTCTGCATTGTTTTCCAAACTTCCCTCAATGGGGTTCTAACTTCAGCAACTTCCTGTTTGGTTCTCCTCCCCATGTTCTCAACTATCGCGTTTACCCCATTATCAGTATGACTGGGTAACAGATTTCCCCCACCAGGTGGGTCATTGAAGTTTACCACCCCCGCCTTGATAAGTCTCTCGACCAGTCTTTTGAATGAAGTACAGTTCTCTATCGAGTGACCTACTACATCCGCATGGTACTCACACTGAGTGTTTGTGTCATACCACTTAGGATATGGAGGTTGCAGCGGCTTCAAGTAAAACGGGGATGCGACGTGCGCATCGAATAAAGTTTTATACAACTCCTTATACGTTACAGGTATAGGAGTAAACTGAAACTTCTCGGTCTTCTGCCTCGTGTTGGGCTCTTGTCTTGATGGGGCCTGCTGGCCCACGGTTACTGCTCTCGGTTGATTAATAGTAATGGGTCTGGGATAACCCGAGCTTACATTACTCACTTCATTCTCCCTTTTCCGGGGAGCTGATCTTTTCATACTCTCCCTAGCTTCTATTTTCCCACACCTTATCGTGTTCTCTATCATTTCACCAGACATCACTATATCCGCGAAACTCTTGGACGCGCTCCCCAACATATGATTGATGAAAGGTGTTTTCAATGTATGAATGAAGAGCATGGTCATTTCCTTTTCTAGTAGCGGTGGCTGGACTTGCGTAGCGACCTCCCTCCACCTTTGGGCGTATTTCCTAAAACTCTCACCTAACTTCTTCTCCATGTTTTGCAACGTGATCCTGTCAGGTGCTATATCAGTCACATGGCCGTAATGTTTCATGAAGGCCTGTGCCAAATCCTTCCACGATTTGATTTGAGTACAACTGAGCTGATTGTACCACTTTACTGCAGCTCCAGTCAGACTATCCTAGAAGCAGTGGATCAACGACTGGTCGTTGTTGACATATCCTATCATTCTCCGACAGAACATGGTAATATGGGCCTCGGGACAGCTTGTCCCACTATATTTTTCAAACTCTGGCATCTTAAAATTTGGTGGGAGTACCAGATTTGGGATTAGACTCAACTTCCTAGCATCCACTTCACATTGGTAATCAGCACTTTCCAATGCCTTAAACTTCTCCTCCAGCCATTTGCATCGATCTTCGAACTCCTTTGGGAGCTCCACCTTTAGTTTTTCCTCCTCTGCTGAGTCATCGAAATCAGGGACCATCGGTTTTGTCAGGTTGCCTCCAAGGTTGGAGCTCGAGCCTACAGGGAAATTTACCGGCGTTGGGGTATCAGATTGATACTGATGTCTGATATTGACAGACACTCTCGGAGGTTGTGCTTGAGAATTTTCCGGGGCTAAGCTTAGAGGATAAGCAGAATTTTCATTTTCAGCTCCGGCGTCGCCCATAGGGCCCTTTCCTTTATCTTGCCCTCCAGACAACAAATGCGTTATCTGGCTCATCATGCTCCTTTGGGACTCCAGCATTTGATCCCTCATGTCCTGCTGGATCTTAGCCAACTGTTCCTGCAGTTGGTCTTGCATTTCATTCTACATCTGTTCTAACTTTTCCATCCTTTGATCCATTACTTTCGTTTTTTTTCGAGTGTAATAGCGGTGTTCCAGGATAACTATAATATAACCTCTAGTTAATAGGGTTGGCTTATGATATTTAATGCAAATGATGTGATACAATGCAAATGCATGGAATGCAATGCAAATGAATGAATGCAAAAATAAGAGGAGTCGATTCTGATTCAATTTCTTTTAGAATACTTATTGAAAAAAACAAAATCTTTTACATAAAACAGAGTCACATATACGACCTAGCCCTTATGCCCAAAGTTTTAACTTTCTCAAGAAGCGAAGCTAACTCTCGACCCTGGTCCGACTTTGACTCATATACTATGCTTAACACATTAGCCTGAACCGCTAAGGTTTGTAAATGATCAGCCACTTCTCGTATCTGGGCCACAGCTTCGTCCATAAGGTAGTCTCTTTCTCTGACTTGGTTCTGAGATCGTTGAAATTGTTCTTTCCATCGCTGGTTATCTACCACTAATAACTGGATCCGGAGCTCACTGTTTTGCAGCACAGATTCGAACTCCACCACCTTTCCTTTCAACTCTTCAATCTGGCTTAGGCTTGATTCCAACTTCATTGTAGAGTCGCGACTTTGACGCAATGCCTTCTCTAATCCTGCTACTCGAGCCCTTAGCATCTTATTTTCGCTTTGGCTCTCACCCACAGTCTTTTTCAGGGCATCCTTTTGTGCTTGAGCCTTATGGAATCTCTTCTTCCATTGATCGACCTTGGCCTTCTCCTCGCGAATTTCCTGATGCCATTGTTTTGTGGTTTTACCCAACCCAGCAGTCCTCATGGATAAATGCAATTTTTTGTAGTCGGTCTTCAAGCTGTCCAAATCTTCTTCGGCCTTCCTTTTTCCTTTTCTCAGCTTCTCAACCTCTGATTTCTAGATATCAATATCTAACCTTAAATTCATTTTTTCCTCTTCTAGTTGTTCTACCTTTTTCCCTAACTCCAAGGCTTTACTTTCGAAGTCTTGTTTTATGATTTCCAACTCAGAAGGAACTACTTGCAGATATTCCTCTATTGGTCGAGCACCGTCCTGTGTCGGTCTGGGGACATTATCATCGATTCTCCTATTCCGCCATGCATTATACTCGAGGGTTGCCATCAGACCTACAGCAACTCTTTTCATTCGGCGAGTCTGTTTCCAAGCATCAGAAATCTCTTGAACCTTCTTCTTATAATGATCATCCCTATATGAAAACTCAGACTGAGCTAGCCCAAATGTTGCCGGTATGAACTGTCTTGATCTATACTGCCTCAACACAAACAAATGAGCGTACCCCACGGCTCCCCAAATTCCCGGCAGAGGAACCCAATCGTAACTTCCACACTGGTAGAGAATTTCATCAGGAACCAACCAAGGTGCTCTCCACTCAACATCCTCTTCATTGAGATTTCTAAGAAGTGCGACCCAATTCTCTTCTGATACGTCGTCCTTTCTGGGTGTGGCTGCTAACTCATTTAGCGGTGAGTAATTCTTAAAAAAAACCCGACAAGAGGCTTTATCCACTCTCCAAAAATGGCTATGGAACCAAGTTAACAATAACTGTGCACACCTTATAAATCTGCCCTCACCAGCTCTCCTACATGCATTTAAGAACCCAAATGTCTCAGCCAATATTGCAGAAACAGGTGTGACCCCTCTACAAGTCGGTCGAAGAGATTCGAGACCGATTCGTCTACATATCCTAATGCCCTAGGGAAAACCATTAAACCATAGATACTCAAAGCAAAAATGTCAACTCTCTTCTTCGCATCAGGATGTACTAAAATCAAATCCTTCAAAATCCTCCATGGGATACACTTGCACTTACCCTTTTGCTTGATCCTCGCTACAACCCACTGTTCACTCATCCCTGTAATATTCATCATCCTCTTTAAAAATGTTGGGCCACAGGCAGCTTTAATATAAACCTTATCACCTTGGACCTTTGGGCAGCAGAGTAAAGCCGTATATTCTTCTAAAGTGGGTACCAAATCTACCTCCCCGAAGGTAAAACAACTATAGGCGGAATTCCAATACTGGGTGAGGGCCCGGAATAAATGCTCATTTATATTGATGTCGAGTAGATGAGGCAAATCCCCATAATTCCCATAAAACGACTGCTTAGTCTCTTCATCCCACTGGTTCCATATTTCTTTCAATTCCCTAAGATCATTTTGCGTCACACTGATGCGGGTGTAATTACATAACTCCGACGTATATCCCTCGGCTAGACTGTCCCCTTTTCCTAATTGAGTCTGCTCTGACCATATTCGGACTGCCGCATTATCCTCTACTTTATCAAGGAATCTGTTCTCCATAATAAGCCTTCCTAAATTAGAAACTGAACGTAAGTCGACACCTCTTTAAAAACGAAATGACATGCAATTACCATAAAATGCAACAAGCTAGTGTCATGTAGCAACAATAAAATTCAAGGCATGCGAGAAATAATAGAGCGCCTATCTGGGGAGATTGCTAAGGTTTGGAGTAGCTCTACCTAGGGTAAGTTCCTAGGGCTCTCTATAGGGTAAGTTCCTAGGGCTCTCTATATGCGGTTTGGCTTTAAAGCAAGGGTACCTGAACCAGCAGATTCCTCGATCCTCACCCATTATAGGCTCATACGGACCGAGTTCAGTTCAGGGGAATACATTTCCCTATGGATGCACGAAGGTGAAAACCTCACGAAGACATAGGTACAGATGTATCCCGAAAGCGGTCCACTATCCTGCACGGAGGTGAAAACCTCACGAAGGAGTAGCTTCTCACTCTCACTTAAAGGTGTGACCACTACGGTCATGCAATATGATGCAAATGTACCCTAGACACTTAAAATGTAAAAAAAAAACATATGCGATAGGAAAAAAGTTAAAATCAGATTTTAATTTTCAATAAAAGGACATTAATCAATCAATTCCACGACTTGACTCTCTTATTATCCCCAGTGGAGTCGCCAAGCTGTCGAAACCATTTTTTTGTTTGAAAACGGGCCGACTTTAGAAGGAAAACGGAGTCGCCACCAATTTTTTTAAGTGTGATTGGGCCACTTTTGAAAATGTTTTGGTCTACGGATTTTAAGAAAACGGGTTTGGGAGTCGTTACACACGAGGAAGGATTAGCACCCTCGAAACGCACAAAATTGGTACCTTATTGATTGATTAACGTTCTAATATTGAAAATTGAAAAAGATTTTAAAATATGGATCGTTTGAAAATGTTTGGGTAATTCGAATTTGGATATCGAAATTCTCTTGTTCCGGAAGGATGAAAATCACGTCCAGCACTTTAGGATACGATATTTCAGACCTTCGAAACCAAGATCATTTCATGATTTCCAAGATTCATGCATTGTCATTTTAAAAAGGGTACTTCATCACTTGGCCAAATGAAAGAACCGAAACCCAGCACGTTAGGGCACGATCCTTCAAATTTCCAAACATGAAATATTGACTTGCTTTTAATTTTAAAACACAGACACGATTTTAAAGGATATTTATGATTTGGCTAAACAGAAAACACAACCCAGCACGTTAGGGCACGATTCCTTGAATTTCCAAAACATGAAACATTGCCTTGTTTCAAAAATGGACACAATTTTAAAGGATATTTAATGATTTGGCCAAACAGAAACCACAACCTAGCATGTTAGGGCACGATTCCTTGAATTTCCGAAACATGAAACATTGCCTTGTTTAAAAACTTTTTACGAGTATTGAAAAACGTGGTAAAAGGGAGAAAAACAAGATAAACGACAGTATTAATGCTAATGCAAATGACAAATAAAAAGATGATAATAATAATAAAAAATAAAAAAACATAAAAAATAGAAGGGTAATAACATGTATAAGAAAGTGGTGATCGTAGTAAAATAATAGTGGTAAAAAAAAATGGTAATTGAGTAGTATAATAAATATAAGAAACATAAGGAATGATAAGATGTATAGTAAAATAATACATAGGAATATAATAACAATAGGAAAAATAGTTTTAAAAACTAAGTGGTAACAATACCAAAATAATGATAGACTAATAATAGTGAACAAGAAATAAAAATGAGAATAATAATAAAATAGTAAAATAATAGTGTTAATAAAATAGTAGTCATAAAAGAAACTAAAAGTGTTTGATAATAATAATAAAAATAATGGATATAAAAAGAATACTATATAATAAAACGATTTAGACAAACAATAATATATAATAATAGTGAATATAATAAAGAAATAATAATAATATACATAATAGAAAGATTAAGGCTAAAAATAATAATAGTAATGATAATCATAAATATAATAATAATAATAATGGTACATTTATTAATAATAGAATAATAGATATAATAATACGATAATAAAAAGGAAAATTAAAGTAAACAAAATATATATAAGTAATAGTAAACATAATCGAAGGAGCATAATTATAATAATATACATATAAGAATAATGAATAATATAAAGAACAGGCCATAAGAATAATATACATATAAACAAATGGTAATAAAATAAATATTTAGAAATAATCAATTTAATGGTAAAATAGTAAAATAAACAGAAAAGGACCAAATCGGGTTAAAAACAGAATATTTGGGGCCAATTTAAAAAATATAAAAGCTAAAAAAAGGATGCAATTAAATGGTAGCGCGAAGAAGGAGGACCAGATGCATAAATCCCCCTTTTAAGCATGGTTTCTCATTTCCCCAAACAACCCCATTTAATGCCGTTTAAAACCCCAAAAAAATTAAAAGGCATTCTGCCATTTTTTTAAAAAACCAAACCCTCTTTCCTTTTTTTTTAGATTCAAGAACACAAAAAAAAAACTTCCCTTTCTAGAACATTTCCCAAAAGCAAAGGAAGGAAAAAACTCCAAATGCCGCCCCCATGCTCTCTGCTCAGGCGAACCCCTCATCGCAGCAGGGTCGTCGCGAAGGTACCGGTGATGGCGGTCGAAGAGTCCACGGTAAGATCCTCTTGTTCCCCTTCCTTTTTTTTGTTCTAAAAACCTTGTTTGTTTTTAAAAGGTTAGTGGTACTAACCGGTGAAAATCGAAAAGGGTTTTTAACACCCTCTCCTTCTATTTCGCATGTAACAAAAAGGAAAAGACAAACGAATCGAAACGAATCTGAGATTCGAAAAGAATCGAAATCGGAAGTCGCCTTCAAAAGTTGCTTTCTGATTTCTCTCTTTGTTTTTTGACTTGTGTTTGGGTATGTAGAAATTGAGTATACCCTTTTCTTATTCAGAAAAAAAACCCCCCTTTTACAATATTTTGAAGGCATTTTATAGCCTATATTTACAACCGTCCTCTTGTTCACAGGTGCGTGGTGGAAGAGGAGTCTTCTCATGGACGTGACAGACGCGCGCACGATGCGGCGCTGGGGCAGAAGACGTGCGACGCGAGGGCTCCTTTCATCTGATCTAGGTTTCACCCATTTTGCCAACTTTTGGGCCATTTAGGCTTCTAGCTTAGTTGGGCCCGGGCAAGAAATTGGGCCTTACAATAATTAATTTCACAACACATCGATTTTGTTTAATTCAAGTAAATGTTTTTAACTCAATGTAAAAATAATAATTTTTATTTGAGCCTAAGTTAAATTATAAAATAAATATAATATATAAATGGGAAGGGATCTACTTACACAGTGTAAAAACTAAAATAGTAAAACACTTTTATAACTATTTATATGATTAATATTTTAATGATTTAACCATTAAATTTATCAATATAATTCTACTTGTCATGAATGTTAATTTTCAAACTGACCTAATCTCTATCATATCGATCTAAAATACTCTATATATTAATATATATTCAACAATTGATTTTAAATTTATATTAAAAAATATTTTTTTTGTTTGACATATTTCTTGAAAATATTTTTTAAAAACTGTTTTCAATAAAACAAACATAAATTTGAGATTTTTTTTTATCTTTTCATTATTTAATTGAATTTATTTTATGTCTATAAATTTATATTTTACATTGTTCTTTGTAAACCAGACACAACATAAACATATTTGTTATAAAATATTATAGTGCAATTTTCTTTTAAAATATTTTTGTGATAATCAATGTCATATATAAACTTAATAATAAATAATGCTTAATTTTTAAAATTTAATTTAAATTACATATATGAGAGTACACCTTGACATATTAAAGTTGTAAGGGATAAATGAAGCTAAGCATTATTTAAACAAATACTCATATTTATATAATTAAAATATTCATATTTTTATACTAGATTAAAATATGTTATTAGTCATTGTACTCTTTGTAAATTTGAAATTTTGTCAATGTATTTTTATTTTTGGAAAAGTCCTACTTTTTAGATATCAAAATTTAGGTTCAACTGTTAGCATTAATAAAATTATTTTGTTAAGTACACAGATCTAAAAGATACAATTTATTTTAAGATCATAATTTTTTTAAAAATAGAGTATGAGAAATTTTTTAAGTGATAATTGATTTTTTCGAATTATGTAATTATTTATTATTTTCTTAATTTGTTTTGGTATGTTGTCTAAAAATAATCAAAAGTAAGCCTTAGATTCAATTTTTTAAAATTTCATAAATTAAAAACATACCGTATTTTTATAAAGTAATTTTAGAAGAAAATCAATGGTTATAAGCTCTAAGGAATAGGATAATACTCGTGAAGGATAATTTAAAATGTGTAACCAAACATGAAAAAAAAAGTGGCATAAACCCTAGAAATTATAAGAGCTTAAACCCCTCTGTAATATCAATTCAGGATCCATATTCCAGAAGGAAAAAAAGAAAAGAGAAGAAGCTTTAATGGCTGGTTCGACGATTCTCTTTAGATTATCATCATCTCGGTTAAAGGCTCTTCCTGTAAAGCTTAAAAGCAGCAAACCAGTGTTACCCACTATTTCTCCATTGAAATCGAGCTCTCAGTCTCAGTTTTCTTCTGCTTCTTCTTCTTCAGTGAAGCGCATTTCCGGGATTTCAAGGTGAGCCTTGTTCGTAAGTAAAACTATTTGAATCTCTAAAGTAATGATTTTGCTAGCTCTTTCCTTTTTGGTTTGATTTCTTAGAGAAATGGGAATTTCCCTTTCATTTAGATTACCAGTGGAGCTGAGCAGCTTAATCTCAATGATGCCGTTGCACAGTGCGGTTGCTTCGGCTCGCCTCAGATCATTTCTTGCTATAGAATCTCAGAGTTGGGGTTTGATTCCTCAAGGTCTCTCTATTTACTCAACTCATGGAATGTTTTTATTTTTATTTTTATTTTTGGTATTAATGTTCATTGTTTTGACATCGTCACCACTGAAGCTTGTTAATATAGTTTTTGATCTCAGAATTCTTGCTTTGTTATAGTTGAGAAAATGATTGTTTGAAATAATTATGGTATGGGAGCATATATCACTATAATTGGTATTATTTCACAAAAATTCAACCTTTTATTGTAAGAATCATTAATGAATTGTTGAAATATGTGTCGTGGTTGTTTCATATAACCATTTGCGTTATGACCAGGGCGAACCCGACTGCCTCGGCCTCCCTTGTCTTCTACAAGCTCTTTTGATCCTAAGTATTTTCTTGCTCAAAAAATAAGTTGTTTTTTTCCAAAAACATCTTTAATTTTATCTTGACCCCCAACATAAAAATCTTATCTTGAGGATCTTGACTTGCATATTTTACGATTTTAGATGTTCTCTCTATAAATGTTCCTCTATAGAGCTTAGTTTTATAGCCTGCAATGTCCTCCAGCATTCACTGGTAAAGGCGTGCATATTTTGGTGATACTTTATTTTGTCAAAGAAGCCTGCATTGTATTTGCTTAATAAAGCACGACAGTCTGTAGTGATGCTAAATTGATTGAATAATGTTAAAAACGAAATATCTTGTTCGTATTATTTCTTTCGGAATGTTTACAAGAACATATCACTTGTTCTGATTCATGTTGGTTTTTCTATGTTGCAGGTATCTCTATGCCTTTATAACAGCACCCGTGGTTAGTGTCTGGTAATTTTTCTTGCCAAAATGGAGTGTAATTTCATTATGAACTCGAATTCTGTAAGGGTTCATTCTTAATAATTTTCTTGTTGTTTGTTACGGATATGATGAATGCTGGAAGTGTTGATCGTTGAGAAATCAGTCAGACAGGAATCGAACCAAGATATGTTTTATTTCTCCGAAAATTAGTTTAAAATGCAAGATTATTGTTAAGGTTTATGTTCCTTGTTCCACTTCTGCATCTCTCGTGATTAGCATCAATGATCTTCGTTCTATGTCTTTAGATGGATGGTCTCTATTTTTTCTGTTTTGATTAGGATTCGAAACATTTAATACCCTCTTTAACGATCAAAGAAGTAGAACTTAGTAACAAGCTGCCATTCGACTAATTGATAGCTGATAACATTAATCCTGTATTAGTTTTTACGCATGTTTTTAGCATATGGCTTAACAATAAACTAACTTAATTGGTAATATTTAGCCACTTCTATGACTTATTTTTAACAAAGAGAAGGGAAAATTTTCGTATATTTTGATTACTCATTTTTCTAATTTTAAGTTTAAATCTATACTAACTATTCTTTATTTTATATCTAATTATTATAATATATACATAATAAATAAACTTTTCCTCATGTTATTAGGCATAAGATATACAGGGGCGAAGCCAGGGGGCCGGCAAGGGCGCGGCCCCCTAAAATATAAAATTATTATTTAAGCCTTTAAAATTTTTTAAAAATTTTAAATTAGTAAAGGTAAAATTACACTTTGCCCCCCTAAAATTATAAAAAATTGATTTAATCCTTTATAAATTATAAATATATAAACTATAAAAAATTAAAATTTCTTTCGGCTTCCCTAAAAAATTGTTCTGACTTCGCCCTTGAAGATATATGTACTAAACATGACAAATTAATATGATGCATGTATTAAATGTGATAAGTTCATCCATTCATCCCTTATCTATTACATTGTATTCATGTTTATTATTTAGATCATGTCTGAAATCACCAGATCCAATGCATCTTAAGAGTAGAGAAATTCAATAATACATATGTTGTTCGAACTATTCATTTTCTTTGACACACAAATGTCAAACACAAAAATACCTCCAATTTTCTTCCAAATACATTGAAAAACTTAGGAAAATCTAATCATATCCGAATTTGCCACCCAAAGTTGAGTTTGAGTAATATAATTGTAGACAACTCTTTATCGAAAGCAAATGTCAAAAATATTACAACAGCCTTATAAGTTCAATACATACATTCTATGACATGAACAAATACTAAGAAAAGAAAAGAAAACCAAATGTCAAAAATATCAACTTAACCCAAATGAATTGATTTTTCCATTTTCTGTACGGGGGATGATGTGCATGATTCTTATACCAAAACATGCAACGCAAAATAGGAGTCAAGAGATGGATAATATATGTTAAATGTAGTTAAAATTTTCAAGAGAGCTTAAAGTGGGGAAAAATAGGAAAATGGGGAAAGAGGAAGTTAGCCATCTGAAATAATGTAAATAATAATAATAATAATAAAAAGAATTCAGGTTTACATTGTACCCGCTCTTCAAGGAGGTGTTGGTGTTGATTTAACTTTTGCCATGTCAACAAGGTCTCCAAACATCCTATCTTCTGGGTTTGAAGGCCTGCTGGGTGGAACGTAAGAGGAAGTAGAAACCTGGTAGGAAGAGTTTCTTAGGCCATTGTCATCTCTGATGGATATCCCATGCATTTGTTCATCAAGATACTGCTGCTGACCGAACCCAGATGCTCCCATTTGGGGGTTTCCATACATTTGTTGAGTATGTTGAGGGTAAGAAGTCATTTGACCACCTGGCATTTGCTGTGGAACCATGCCCATGTACTGAGTTCCCGGGCTTTGTTGGGGGTTGAAATCAGCAAACTGGTTTCCCTGATTGGCTTGATTATTAATTGTCGAATAATGACCGGGTGTGATCGGCTGAATGTACATGCCCACCGCCTGATCACTTCCCATATGTTGGGATCCTTGGGGTTGCCACTGAGTACCCGCAACTGGGCTAGAGTCTGCTCCCTGTGCTTCCCAGGGTGGTGGTGGTAGTGAGCCACTATACTGGGTACCTTCTCAACATGGAAAAATTAAGCTTCATTGATTTTATTGTAGTAGTATCAAGAATATAACTATTCAGCCTGTCAAATAAGCCTAAAACATCACGGCATTAATTTGGTAAGAGAAAAGACCATAGTGAGACAGTCAATATATGTAGTCACTTTCAATTCTTAAATGAAGTTTTAGTCCATATACTTAAAGAAGGTTAATAACATGTAACTTAGACCAATCATTGACATCGTGGTATTTTTAGTTAAATCTATGCAATTATACCAACTTGAGAAGCAAATCATTATAAACTTAATAAGCATACTAAATCCTAAGCAAATTTTGACTGAAAATACTAAATCCTAAGTAAATTTTGACTGAAAATACTAAAGGCGTAAACTATTGGACTAAAACTTTTGAAGCTAAAAAGTGAAGAGGATTTAATTTTTAAATATAAGGACTAAATAACAAACTTTGTCAAAATATAAGGACTGATGGAATATTTTGACCTAATGATGTTGCTTTCCCCGAGTGAAATGCAGCATGCCGCAATCATACGTGACTGTCCCTAAATACAAGAAGGCTCTGCGCCAAAAATAGGACCTATTTATGTATAAAAAGCTTATTATAAATAGAAACAAACCATAGAAAGGGTCTGCGGCATGCTGATCCAGCTGACTATTCCAGGAAGGACCTGTGCCTTGAGCATATGACTTCTCATATTGAGGTGATCCCATGTTTGGTGCAGTTCCATTCACATGGAAATTCTGTTGCTGCTGAAATTGAGTCCAAGGATCGGTTTGTCCAGTCAAACCATGTGTGTCATATCCAGGTGATCCCACGTTTGCTGCAATTCCATTCGCGTGAAAGTTCTGCTGGTGCTGAATTTGAGGAGTCAAAGGATTGGTTTGACCACCAAAACCTTGTGTTCTTGAAGAATCATAGGTGGTGTTACCATCAGAGAACATATCATATAGAACAATGGCGTTCTGCTCTGGTGCAGGAGTTGGTTGTTGTGGTTCTCCAAAAGGAACAATGGCCAGTGAATTATCTACCTCTGGCGAATTGTAGTCATCGCAACTAAGCAGGTCTATTTTGGGACTCGCTGCTGCTGGAGGTGTATGTTGAGAACTTGCAGCAGTGCTGGAGATGGATCTGCAGAGAAATTATGTTAGTCAAAAGCTCGAGATACCGGAATCATTTGATCAAGGATGACATTTCAACCGGAATTAAATAAAATTTGGGTTAACTGCAACAAACTTCTCCAAACTATCATCCAAATTCTAAATTGATCTCTAAACTCAGTATTTGTATTAATCAAGTCCTTCCATCAGTGTAGCTGTCAATTTTGATGTTAAATATCAATTCAAATACCGACATGAAGCACATTTAAAACACATGGATCAAATTGCAAACACTTTTGTACTACTGCATAGACAGCTTATATTTGCCATCTGGCATGTTAAATAAAACAAACAAGGTTAATAAAATTTGAGAGGGCTATTTCTCTTTCTTAACATGTTATCTCTATAATAACATGTTTTAAATATGCCTCATGTCAAATTTAAGATGGTATTTAATGCTTAAACTAATGACTAGGTTGATAGAAGAATCTGATTCATACAATACTGATACTTTGAGAACTTAATTAAAGTGTTTTGAAGTTTGAGGATAAATTTAAAATTTGATCATAGTTTATGGACAATTTAGAATTTGGTTTATAGTTCGAGGGCTTTTAATGAAACAAACCCAATAAATTTCAGTTCCTTGACTTCCTAAAATTTGATAAGCAAATTAAGCACCCCGAGAAATACACTACTAATCTTAGATCTAGAGAAGTTCAACGGGTTTGGTCTTCAACATAATCAAGCCCTTGCAATAAGGTAACATACTTTGAAAAACTCTGTGACTAAATTCTACCAAGACAAAAAAACGAAGAGAAAAAACCCAAATTGGTGAAAGAAACTTGGAACGAAGTTCCAGGACTCTGAGTTAAGAGCATGATTCGCACCACAAATAATTTCCTGTAGTAACAAATAACACATTTTAAACACCAGTTCCCTGCATATTGTAAATCCAGCTCATAGAAGTATCATTACCTGTCATTAGACTGGTAGCTGATATGGCCAGTATCAACCAGAGGACCGCCGGCTTTCGCAGGTTCTTTTGCAGGCTCAGGCTTATTTTTGTCTGCTTGAGAAGTTCCTGTAGCTAGTGATTGATGCTTTGCTAGTACCCGCTGCAAATCATCATTCAATGCTAAACCTTGGCATAGAAGTGACTCATCCCTACAAGAGATGGAGAATTAAAGGTAATATATGTTTTAGATGTAAAAGTATTTCACACAGCTCTTTCTACAATTCCCCAGAGGTTAGAAAGTAACTACCGATGCAATTCGTACACCATACATCTTGAATAGGTGACAATATCATACAGAAATTGAATTGAAATGCGCACAAATATATTCAATATGATGTTCTCATAGGGCGTTTTAAAGGAAAAAAAAACGAATAGAAAACAAATGAAATCCTCCACGGAGGGCTGTGGCATCTTGTCAACAACATAGCACCAAGAAGAATATAATTGAATAAGATAGTTAAGTCCTTTGACCTAAGATCTCAGGGTTTCACTCCCCTCCTTTTCGGTCAAGCATTGAATAAGATAGCAAAACAAAACAAACACCTTAAGAACGAGGTAAAAGCAAAACAAACAGAATGCATAAAAAATTCTACACAGAAAAGAACGTCCAAGTGATGAAGACAGATGACAACATTGAGTCATCGACATAAAGGTACCAAGGTCGCTAGGAAGTTATAGTAAAAGAAAGAGCATCCTTACGATGTTGAATTAACTAGGTGAACAACTCTTTGTTTAAAGGTGCGGCACTGCTCAACTAAGTCAAGTATGACATCCTGCTTGAGTCCCTGGAGTTGTAGAAGAAAGGTCACCAAATATGCGTTATAAGATTGGGGGATTTAGCAGCATGAAACTTCATGAGCTTCTGAAAAGTTTTTCATTACAAAAGCTGGAAAAAAATGAAGTTACAGTGTAAAAATGCTTTCGCAAACTGATGAATTTGAACATTGCCAACCAAATTATTACAGAAATGTCGGTTATATTCAGAATTTAGCTTTTACTTCAAATCCAATTAATAACTTCTCAGTTAGAAACTGCATTATTATGCTCTTGTGGGACACAGAATCCTTTTAGCAAGTAAACAAATTTATTTCCTTTTCTCTAGATTTCAAATTGTGAACACATACCTCCTTGTTTGCAGGATCTATTGCGCTTAGCATTTCTATAAGGACATTCATGATACTCCGGGCATTCTGAAGTTCTGTCAAACTAATAAATGAAAATCCAGTTAAAAGACTAGGTGTGTCATCCATGATAAAATACCAAGTAGGAAATAGTGAATTAGCAATGTAATATCACTAAATAACATGAAAGACCAAGTAGTCCACGTTTTTTCAACTATTATAATTGCGCTAGCTTGTGGAAAGTCCCCAGCGCTCTATCATAGAACTGAAAAGGAGTATAAAATACTCAAACAGTTGAGACACAACAAAATACCTCAGGGTTGGGAAGTCAGGCTCTTCAGAAGACTCAGCTGTCTCTTGCTGATCAGATTTGCGTTTATTTTGAGGAGGAGGCTTCTCAGTTCTCTGGGGAAACATTGCCCCGGCACGCTGAAATGATAAACCAGTTTGTCTCAGAGTAAAAATGAAGGGAAAATAGCACACCATGTAGAACTAGTACTTGCATAACAGCATGTTCTGAATCACGAGAGTTATAAACAAAATAAAGCGTAAGGGGAAATGTATCGTGATCGATGCAGCATGTCTCATACAGTATGAGAAGAGAAAGCCTCAGCAGACATACCAACAACTCTTGATATGCAGAAAAATATTGTGGATATCTTGCCCTAGCCCCACCAAAAGCTTCTTGCCAAGTGTCAACCAGAATCAATATTTTCTCTTTGACACTATAATCAGGCTGTAATTGAGCACTACAAAAACTTAGAACAACCTTCGTTGGAAGAAAAACAAATGTAAACATGGGATTTAAAATAACTTCCTACCCTTTTCTTGAAAATTTTGACCATCTCAGGAAGAATATTTCTGTCTGCAACATGCATATGGACAATTTCCCCACAATTTTGTATCATGGTCTCTAGTAGCTAAGAACATAGGAAGTAGATCAAAATTCAAACAAGTTTAGTTCCATTTGAGAAAAAGGTGGTAAAAAGGACAACAGGAGTGAAAATTGCATCCATGGATTAGTAGAAAAATGAGAGTAAAAGTTCTGAGGAGCTTACTGATAGTGCAAGAAGTTGAACTTTAGGATTTTTACTTTTGAGCTTCTTCTTTATACCTTTCACAACATCTTTCACTTGCCTGATAATTAACAATCACATTTATATCATTTAGTACCCTTTTAAAGGCACAAAAAAAAAAAAAAAAAATCTAACTTCAATCTTATAAATCCAGCCAGCTTATACATTCCAGCCTCCCTCCCCTGGTGGGAGAAAATTGAAAAAGAAAAGCCAAATATTAACCAGAAAATGAAGAAACTAAACCTTTGTGTCTTCTCTGCTATAAAACTTGAGGCATATTTAAATTGTGTTACCAAATACATACCGAAAAAAGGGGGAAAAAAAACTAAAAAGCAAAGAAACTGTTCAATCCTGATAACCTTCCTGAACAAAATCTCTCTTTCTTTTTACTTTACATGCGATAAAAAGAAAATTATTTATTTAATTTCTCTTAAATCTACTATCAGTAGAGGAAATTTATTCTTTATAATCAAATTGAATGCAAATCATCAATAGAATCATAAGAGCAGAGATAGGAAATCCAATGCGACACATATACGGGCATTTTACCCAGGATCATGTTTAAGTATTTCGCAGATCTCGGTATTCTTAGCCCAATCAGGCCCGACCAGCACATCGCTCGTAGCTCTCTCCACCAAATAATTCACCATCTTCCCTCACCCCAAAAAAAAAAAAATCGCAAACGCAAAAAGTTTGGAAAATATATATAAATAAAATTTTATTGAAAAGATCAATGCAGTGCAATGCAATGCAATGCGATTCCGGTGACCTTCCGACGAAATGAATAGCGGAATATTCCGGAGACTCCTACGAATTATCTCTTTAACAAATAAAAATTAAACAGTCCAAAATCGGCAGGAAGTCTCCTCCTCTTTCCCCTCTCCTCGCTTCTCTCACCGTTTATCCATCTAAAATTAAATCAAATTGTTTTTTTTCTTCTTATTTTTGGAAAATAATTTTTTTTCTCTCATTTTTTCTTCCTTTTAACCTTTTCCCAATATTTGGGAATGATTGAAAGAAAAAATAGGAAGACTCAACCAAAATCGACCACGTGTTATTAAAGGGAAGATACACGTGGCCTATTCCAGATGATACCAACGCTTTTGGCGACCGCATACGTCAAACGGTTCTTTTTGATTGTGTTTTCCCAGGTCGATCGGGTGGATTCGGAGATTTTAAAATTTGGACAAACTATATTAGTCATTAATTAATTAGTAAATTTTTTATTTAATTATTTAATTAAAAAATATTATAATTTAATTATTGAATTATTCAAAAGTTTTCATTTAAGTTATTAGGCTGTTAAAACGATGCTATATGACTTGTTTAATTCACATTGCCTACACTAATCAAAATCTCTTTTTCCTTTTCTCTTTTACAGTTCATTTTTTTTTCATGAAACATCTTTGGACGTCACGAATCTGTAAAAGAAATTCAAACAATTTTTTTCTCCGATCTCCAATACTGACCATCGGATCGACTTGGATTTAAGGTATATTCTTTTACTCATCAATGGAGACTAATCTACCGTACTGATCGTTGAATGGTGCTCGCTGACGAAACTTTTTTCTTTTGTTCAATGACCAAATTATAATTTTTTTAATTAAGTGGCCAAAACGAAAACTTACTCATAGCTTAATAACTAATGATAGTGTACTTTATTGATCAAAAGAGATGATTATAATGCTTCATCAGAAGTAGAGATTTAATTAGAATTTAAAGTACACCAAAACTTTATCTTGATCATAATGGGCATCCACTTAACAAGATATTCATAACATTCCCCCTTAGATGTCCATTGGTAGATAATGTGCCTCGTTAAAACCTTATTAGTAAAACCCTGTGGGATAAAAACCTAATGAAGGAAAAATAGTACACAATCTATAATACGCATAATATGCTGCCTCATTAAAAACCTTACCAGGAAAACCCAATAGGACAAAATCTCGATTAAGGGAAAAAGAGTGCAATGCGTATTTACTATCTCTCATGAAAACATCACATATTTTCTCATATTCTATGTATTCAAATGACTATTTGAATGTATTTACTAAACATTTATATTATCATTTTTTTAAAAGTCATGAGTGAGGAAAATTTGGGGGAATATATTTTGATCTCTTTAGTAGATTTAACAATAATCATAACAAACTTTAATTATGATTCTTTTATAAAAACACAAATAGGTATTTTAGATCATTTTATAATCTTCCTTCAACTACGATTCACTAAGTCAAATTTACCACATATGTTTAAATTATTTCAATTCATATAAATGAACAATTTCTCGAGAACTTCAATATGCTTCTAGCATCCTATATCCTTCAAGGATTTTAATATAAACTTCACTATATAGTGACTCATAAAAACTTGTAACAATAACAATTAGACGCAAGTTAAATCTTTTTTGAATTGTCAATTTAATGATATATCTAATTGTTCTTGCATCCACCACAAAAGAATATTATATCTTTTCGTAATCAAACCTAGGAATTAGCGAAAAACTTCATATTTTTATTCTACTTTTGCAAAACTACTTCAATTGCACTCTCACTGGCTTTATACCTTTAGATATTTGGACTACTGGTCCAAAAACTCCACAAATTGACATAACTTATCGAGATATCTTATTTTCATTATTTTAAAATTCAATTTCAGGTACCTGAATCTCTCTTAAATTTTTACTTATTAGTTATGTCTTGGGTCTCTTTTAAAGCATCCGCCTCCACTATATGACCATCTAGAATAATTTTCATCTTTGGAACCGATCAATCTATTATTTATTCTAACTGATTGTTCTACTGAGACTTTGATTCAAATTAAAATATTAAATGGTATATAACACTTGGTTATTCTCATTAAGTTTGTAAATGTATCTAACAGTTAACTTGTAATGAGTTATCCTTATTGAACTTCTGGTTCAAATTACTCTTCCCCTAACTCATTACAAGTTATTATTTCTCTCTTCCTAATGTCGAGAAAACTATCGAATCAAAATTGTAATCACAAATCATGTCATAATTGAATCTTCAGTGCATTTAAAACATATAATAATACAAAGAAACTTGTAATTAATATATATTCCCAACTTCCTTTGAGGATTCACCCATCTTTGTGCGTTGTGGTAGAACAATTGGAACATATACGCACATACAAAAATTTAAAGATGAGAAATATTTAACTCTTAATCAAAAACCAATTGTAATGGGGAGTATTTATAATTTATTATTTTGCTTAGCAATTAGAAGGTATGAGATGTTCAAAAATACTGTTAAAGTCATTTTCACAATATTGTTACTGCAGGAGCACATTAGATATTTCAATCATATAGTGTAATGTATTCCTTCGGAATATATATAATACAAATACAAGAGTATCTCATATTATTTATATATGGTTTAATGTAAACACATAAATGTTTTTTCAACATATAAGCTCTTAAAGAGTTTTTACAGTTTGATGCAATATTAGCTCTTTATGAGCATATAATCATTTTATGTATAACCTTAATGAATGCTTAACTTATTTTAAATAAATTTTATTTATTCATATAAAAAAAATGAATAGGTATAAATAAAACATATATAAACGTAGCAATAATAAATTCATGTCACTGATAAATCATTGTGGTTAGATAATATATATATTATATATCATATCACAACAAAATACAAAATATTATAATGTCAAATTGAAATAACTTTACAGCTATAAAAGTTTAAATATAAACATTTTCTAACCTCCACCTCTTATGACATAATTTCATCTCAAATTTTACAATGATATGAAATTATCATAGATAGGGTGAATATCCCAAAGTTCATGACAAGTAAGTATTTTTACTCACATTTCGCAATAATCATATATCTTAATAAAAAAAATAAAAATAAAAAAACCAATCAATTCTATTAAAAATGAATAAAATATTTATCTCCGCATAAAAATCTCAATAACTAAATGGGTGAAGGATTTTATAAATTCATAGAGATACGAATAGTGAATTATATAAATTGAACTTTTTAATAGAAATCAAATCAAATTTCAAATGAAGTTGATTAGATTGACTTACGTTACCATAGATGAGAAGTAGTGATTATAAACATCTTTTCTAATGAAGGGAAAGAGATCATCCCCAAGCAAATATTAAAAAGCAAACTTTGAGAGTGAATCTTACTTCTCGATTTCATATAGATAACGGTATCAAATTTTTCACTATCCTTAAGAACAAAAAGTAAAATAAGTTAATTAAAATAATGATAACGTATAATGAAAAAAAATAAAAATAATAATCAGATATGAAACATTAAATAAAAGAAACTTCCTGTAAAAACTTTGCATCTTGTCGTCAAAGATATTGAAAATCATGAAGGATAAATTTGATTGACGAACTATCACTTTGAGCAAAATCGTGCTGATAACGTATTATAAAATAAAGAGAGATGGAGAGAATAAAGAATAAAGAAATTAAAATATGAAAGGGATGGAGAATGTACTTTATTGATAAAAAATGGATGATTACAATGTTTTATCAGTGCCTATTTTTAGGCATAAGAAGTATAAAAGAAGTAGAGTTCTAATTAAAATTTAAAATACTTATCTTGATCATCATGGACATTCATTTAATAAGATATTCATAACAGATTTAAATTTTTCGGATTAAATTATTTTAGATTTAAACTTTTAGGTTCAAATTACTTAGAGTTAAATTGTTTTTTTAATTGAATTATTTTGATTTTAGATTTTTTTGGATTTAAATTATTTTAAACTCAAATTATTTTTAAATTTGAATTAGATAGATTTAATATATATTTTATAATTATGAAATCAATTTGAATTTAATTTGAATTTTAATTAATCAAGTTAGTTTTTTAGAATCCCATCAAGATTGACCTATTTAAATTTATCATATTTAATCACCCTTATTCATTAAAAAAATTTAAATTTGTTAATTTTTAATTAGATTAATTTGAATAAAAAAATTTCAATTCAAAATGACTTGAACAAAGAAGTCAAAATAATCGGAATTCAAAATTAACATAACCTAAAATAATTTAAATCTATAACGATTTAACTTGAAAATTCAAATTTCATACCCAAATAACTCAAACTCAAAACAATTAAAATCCGAAATAATTTATACTCAAAACCACCATAACATAAATCAAACCTAAAATTAATCCAAATTCAAAATAACAGATTAACTCCAACAAAAATATATATATATTTTTAAAACCTAAATTAATCCAATCAACTTAACCCATAATAAAGTTGGCTGTACTTGTCTAATTAACAGGTCTAATAGAATCTACCTTCAAAAAAAAAAAAAACAGAAGAAAACACAGGTCTAACAAAATTTCAACAAGCAAGAAACTTCTATAAGAAAAGCAACAAACTCTAACATCCAGAAAATGGGCTTATGCATAATTGCTTAATTGAATGTGAAAGCATGTCTTTGTGTGTATGAATGTGTTTATATGAATGGTTGTAAACCTTAGAATAATAGGAAATGCCTTAGAAAATATTAAGTTTTAAGTTTTAAAAGGAAGCTAAGTTGATAGGGCCTTAAGAGCATGAATTAAATAAACAAAAGTCAATTGGAGATGACAATATGCATGGACGGCATGGTGGGTATAAACAATTGAAGAATTAACAAATGTGTAAGTGTGTGAAAGTGGAAATGCATGTGCAAATTAATTGAAGCATAAATGGCACTAGCTTTGACTTTAAAAAAAAAAAAATTTACCATGGCGGGTTTTTAAAGGTGAACATGCGGCACTAGCTTCCAAAGGTTGGAGCATGATAAAAGGGAATTTAAAATCCTAGCAATTGGGGGAGTGGACGGCAATGAGATGATGAGCAAACTTTGTCTTTTGTGAATCATGTTGGACGGCATAGAACTTGGAGAAAGAATAAAATATGGGGGCATAGGGAAGCATGCGTGAACTTGTGTGAGTGGCTTAGAATAAATAAATGTGTATGGCACCAAGGCATGGGTGAGTGCATGGACGGCATAGCATATTGGGATAGGAATAATTTAATCAAACATATGGCACTTACAAGGGTATGCGGCAAAAGACTATAGTGGGATGAATCATAAAACACTTAAGGCATGTGTTTGTAAAATATTAAAAGAAAAATGGAGCATGAATGGCTAGTGGGTGTGGACGGCAAGAGAGAGGAATTTAATTTAAAAACATATGGGATATGGGGGTTTGACCATCCTTGAATTAATTAATGACATGATGAAGACAAATATGAAGGCATTTGTAAAGTGGAATAAATTAGTCAAACAACAAACCTTGGTGGAGCTTAGCATGGACGGCCATGAAGGATGAGTGGAAGCACGGCTAAGTGGATTTGTTGGCATGAATAAAATAATAGAACTAATTATTATTAGAAGGATATGGGACGGTAACAAATTGGAGATGGAAATTTTAATTGTTGAAACTTTTGGCTACCTATCCTTGGCCTATAAATATGTGATGTTTTCCAGTTGTAAGGAACTTTTGGAATTTGAATGAAAGAAGAATTTATTTTGGTATTTTCGACATCTTCAAGATAAGAGATAAGTTTTCAGGATTTGAGAATCGTAAGCCGATTACAAGGAAGAGGGAGTACAACGTTTCGGGATTGGATTAGTAAGCAAATCGGCACCAAGGTAAGAATTTGATTGCATAAATCCTTCGGGATTTGGTGTTATAGCCGAATGGTTTGTTGCTAACATATTAGAGATGGCCGAATATAGGAGTTAAAGATCTAAAGATCGGGTTTCGGGATTTCAGTGAACTTGTTAAGTAAATCAGGTGTGTACCCCACACTAAATCTTAAAAGTTTTATGGCTTTAAATTATTTCATGTGTTAATAAGAGTGTGGAAAATATGGCTAAAGTACCTTGCATTGGTACTAAGTATTCAGGTATGTTTTCCTACTCCTACTATGAGTATGTTATGGTCTGCTATGGCACCTATGTGCACCTATAAGAATGTGAATATTTAGAACATGGCATGTTAATGTATGACTTGTATGACATGGGCATATGGGTGATTGTGAAAGGGGAAGTGAATGTGGTGGTTTATACCACGATATTTGAATGTGGTGACTTCGGTCACATTATCTGAATGTGGTGTCTCATGACACGGAATATTATCTGGTGACTATGCCACAAATTATAAGGGCGATGAGCACGTCGACTGCAGCGACTGCCTTCGATGGTGTGTAGCGGATGGAGGGTTGACTTAGTAATCCCCACGGTGTGCAGGTTGGTACGGGTGATGTGTAGCGGCTGGCATCTAGGCTTGGGTTCGGGTTTGCATCATATTGTCTAAATGTTATATGTACATGTATGATTTGATATGCCTAAATTTGTTAAGACTTAGTGTTGCGGTTACACATTGAGTCTGTTTGACTCACCCCGTTGTGGGAACATTTTTCAGGTGACGATCAGTAATGGACCGGGCCGGCAAGAGCTTAGTGGTGGCCATGCTCAGCAAGGAAATTATTTTATTTGGACATTTTATTTTATTTAAGCACTTAAAATCGTTTGGGTTTGTTTTAATGTAATAAGGCCATGGTACGAACTACTTTATGCATGCATGTCATTTATTTCAGTACGATACAAATTTTATCAAATTAAAGACTAAGTAAATTTTATTTAAGAATGAACCCTAAATGTTTTGACACCTAAAAGAAACTGATTTTTAATGAAACCTAAAACAAATTCGGTATACCTTTCAATTTAAAGTTTTGGAAACTTAACAATGTAATAAAAAAAAAACTTATGTTTAAAAATAAATTGGTTTCCAACTTAAGCCCAACCCAATACGAGTTTTCTTCCAAAATCACTTAATGTTTTCAAAGAACAAACGAATTTGAACCGGATTTCCTTAAGGAACATACCAAATCTGGTCGAGGCTCGTGGGCCGGGTTTGGGGGTGTTTCACAAACAGGTAAAGTAAAAAATTTAAAAAAAATCAATTAAGCCCTTTTAAAACTTCAAAAATAAAAAATTATAAACTGTTATAAAATAAAGAGATATGGGGAGAATAAAGAACAAAGAAAATATGAGAGCTATAGACAATGTACTTTATTAATCAAAGGGATGATTTATAATACTTCATCAGAGTCTCTAGGCATAAGAAGTATAAAAGAAGTAGATATCTAATTCTAATAACTGTTAGAATTTAAAGTATATCAAAACTTTATCTTTATCATGATGGACATCCACTTAATAAGATATTCATAACACTCCCCTTTGGATGTCCATTGGTAGATAATGTGCCTCATTAAAACCTTATTAGGAAAAACCCTGTGGGATAAAAAACCTAATGACCATATTTATTTTCATCATTTCCATTTTCACTTTTAGGTACCTAAATCTCTTCTTGAGTTTTATAATTAGTTATATCATGGGTTTCTTCAGTAACCCTCGCCTCCACTATATGACCATCTTAAATGTTTGCTCCTTTCCTTTTACGAGGATTTTTATCTTTGGAACCGACTGGTCTTCCACACTTCAAGCATGAATTACTTTCTTTTGTACTAACAATTTGCCCTATTAGGACATCAATTTGTATTGGAGCATTTTCAGCAGGTATGTGAGATTTAATGAATCTAGCATCCAAAAATTGTAAGATGGTAAATATTTGGCTCTTGACCAAAAATAAATTGTAACGGGGAGTATTTATAATTTATTGGCTTGATGCGTACAACATGTAAATCAATACAATCTCATGTTGAAATAGAAAGTTTTGTTCTCATAAGTAATGATTTAGCTATTAGTTGAAGGCATTTGATAAACAATTCAGCTAAATCATTTTGTGTGTGAACATGAGCTACAGGATGTTCAACTTTTATCCCAATTGACATGCAATAATCATTGAAAACTTGGGATGTAAACTCACCAACATTAGCAAGATGAATTGTTTTAGTTGCATAATTTGAAATTAATCATTTAAACAAGCAATCTCGTAAACAACAGGTTGTGAGTTGATAACGCATGTGATTATTTTATAGATGTATCTACCAAAATCATATAATATCAAAACCATCCACATGGCGAATGAATGAGCCCATATTCATTTCAGAAATACAATACATTAGATATCAACTTTAGCTAGTGAGTTTCTAAGAGCCGATTTTTTTATTGAGAATAAGTAAAAAATGAGAATTCTTTAAATTAAAGAATCTCCTGGTTCTTTAATGGATGTCCATATGAATTCTCAATTAATTTTCGCATCATATACGATCTAGAATAGTCTAACTGGTCACGCCAAGTAGTAAACGCATTTGTATTAGTAAACTTCTGGTTTACTTTAACATGTGTTTCAATTGTACTAAATTGTAAATTGTAACAAATTGATAATTTTATTATCATTCCTTTTCATTTGTATCTACATATAAGTACTATTGTGACATTTACTACTGAAAATGTCTAAACCAATGTGAAGTCTATAATGCCACCAAGTCAAAAATATAATTTCTAAATAATTTTATGCAATATTCGCTTCAGGGGATATGCCAAAATCTTCAAAATGCCCAAAAATCTATTAATAGCAAACTTTGAGAGTGGATCTTATTTTTCAGGTGTACAACAGGTACATAACCAATGACTTTTCATACATAAGTTTTCTCTCTTACAAGTTCTCATCAGTAATATTTTACCACATAATTTAATTGAGAACTTATTCTGAATACTGTAGAGTTATACTCACAGTTTTTTTTTAAAAAAGACTTGCAACTTTAAGTGCATCCAACCAGAATAAGCTTCAGATAAAATTATCATATTCTATCGCTCATAAGTAGATCTTTCACAGTTAAATATTTTGCTTTCAACCCTTTCATAGGGATGATGACAAAAGAATATCACAAAGATTATAAAATAAATATAAATTAATAACTCAATCCCTTATTTTTCTCATTGACAATCTCAATATGAGATTCATTACAAATATCTTTTTAAAAGTAATGCATTAAATCACAAATTTTGTGCTTTTTAGATATTGATATATTAGCTCTTCTGGAGCTTTCAACTAATTTTGTACTATCAAATATTGGAACAATATTTGTTTGTTTCAGTACTAAATAAGATAAATATTTTCTATCTGTAATGATAAAATTCATTACTACATTTTCATATCATTCCTCAAAGAATATTAACAGAAATAAAATATTTGGTCACATGCCACATATGTGGCCAATAATATTTCATATCACATTGATAACATAAGTTATCTTAACCCTTTGAAGAGTTATCTTGAGAACTCTCATTGTTCTCTTATTTATTACTATGTTCTCATTTTTAGTGGTCCATAATTATATCTTCTATTTTCTTTATGTTTACATTCACTTCAGGAAATGCAACAAATCTAGTAGGACGAACTTATAAACATCCCAATATATTCTTCATTTCATAATCACCATCGCAAACATGCGTGAGATTTCAAATCAAAATCGATCTATTCATGATTATTTTCCAACTATAATAAACATAATATAATAAATAAAACATAGTAAAATATACCTAAAGATCTTTAACATCATTGTCATCACCTTGACTATTATCACGAGCATAAATTTATACTTTACCCATGCTTGTACAATAAATCAAAGATCGAGAATAAAAACCATAATCTATTCTGAGATTGAATATTTTAACATCTCGAAGATGAAGTTGTAAGGGTGAAAGTTTAAGGTGAAAAAGAATTTGATTTGTGGGACGACTTCGAAAGATTTTAAAAAATATAGAGAATCATCGTGCTGATAACGTGTTATAAAATAAAGAGAGATGGGGAGAATAAAGAACAAAGAAAATATGAGAGCAATAGACAATGTGTAAGAGTATGCCCAAAGATCAATCATGAAATGGTTGTAATAACATACTTTATTTACCATATTTATTAATATAAAGCGTTGTCATTATTATTTCAGTTTTTCTATCTGTGTATACAAATAAACTGTTTTATAATAATGTCCTGAGAATAATATGATTATTCTTAAAAGATCTTTAGTCGAGTATTATTGTTGACTAGGACAACAATAATACATTAAGACTAACATGTAGTTGATTGATGATAAAGAGTTGTCATTGATGTGGATTGTCAAAATCAATGCATGAATATGTGTGTTAGAGAACAACATATTGGATTGACCCGTTATGAGTATGTTTATTGGATTATTATGTAATTGTCACAATATTACTCATAGTGATTAATATGTATATGATCCTCAGACTTGAGATAATTATTATCTCAACATCGTGAGTTGTATATTTTGATACAGTCAAACGTACACCGTAACTGGTTGTTCTATAAAGGCTGATGTTGGATATACCACAATCTATGTAAAGGGATATGGTTGATCAATATAGGATAAGTCCCTCCTACATAATGAGAGTAGTATCTTAGGCCACTTGATTGAGTGAGACTAGAAATGCATGGCCATGCTCAAATAAGTTGACATGAGATGTCATACTAATTTGTATATCATAGTCTACTCAAGATATCAAGAAACATGGGATGGACTATACAAGTGTGACTATTCCATGACTTGTGTCCATTCCAGAGATAAAGGACTTAAGGATTAATGCATGAAAGGTTAATCACAAAAAGTTATGTGGAATCATGACTTCTTGTAACTTAGGTAGCAATGATGCATTGCTAGATGCCACTCATTGTTTGTGACATTAGAATCGTTCTATTATTACTGCTAACGTTGCAAGAACCTACAGGGTCACACCCTATGGTTTAAATGAACGGAATAAAATATAATTGGTATTGTTTTTTGGTTGTCACATGAATTAAATTAATTAAAGAATTAATTTAATTGGGCAATCAAATATTGAACATATTATATGTACAAGGATGTTGTACACATAATGACAACATAACTCTATTAATATATGAATTTGATTCATATATAAATTTAAATAAATATAGTTTACCGAAATCCTTATTATAATTAATGTAATTATAATTTTCAGATATAATTAATGCAATTATAATTTTCGGTTAAAAACTTTATTGTATTTATTTAATCTTATGATACATTCAAGAGATACCAATTATAAAAGGGTATTAAAAGGATACAAATTAAATGGGCCCAATGAAAAAGATACCCATTATAAAAGGCCCAATTAAAAGGATACCCAATATAAAAGGTATTTAAAAGAGACAAAGCTGATGAAAAAACCCTAAGTGATTGCTTGTTAGGTCTAGCAGCCGTCAAGCAAATAAACCTCCAAAACAGTTTTGGAAATTTCTTCCGTTCATAGTCAAACTGGGTGGGTTACGTAGAGGCCGACATCGGAAAAGGTTGTGGCTTGATTCGACAGTAGATCAAAACTCTTGTTGACAAGGCGTCGCTGTCTACTCAGATTGAAGTTTTGGTAATTTCGAAACCTTTATTTCACCCCGATTCGTTCCTCACACATGGATTCATGATTTGGATCGCCGGATCTAATTTTATTCTGCTGCGCCATGGGTTATCCGGCGTTCCAACACAATGTACTTTATTAATCAAAGGAATGATTTACAATGCTTCATCAGAGTCTCTATTTATAGGCATAAGAAGTATAAAAGAAGTAGAAATCTAATTCTAATAACTATTAGAATTTAAAGTACATCAAAATTTTATCTTTATCATGATGGACATTCACTTAATAAGATATTTAACATAAACAAAGTTTATGAAAAAAGATATGAGAATTTTTAAATTATAAAAGTTTTATTAAAGAATTACAATACCGGCCTATTACAATCTAATGTTATAAGATTTTAAAATTTTTTTGACCCCTACTCTTTGATGGGCCAATATTTTTATTTTTTATAAAAAATTATAATTTTAAAATTTGTATAACAAATTTTTTATAATTTTTATGATTTTTAAAATTTAAAAGGGCTTAATTGATTTTTTTTTAGTTTGTTACTTAGGTCTTTTTGACCCTTCAGCTTTATTAGTTTCAAAATTTTCTAATTTACTTCTCATAAAAGAGTAGGGGTCAATTTTTTTTTTTTTTGAAAACAGTAGGGGTCAAATTGAATAAATGTGTAAAAGGACTATTTTTACCTTATATATAAACACCAAATTTTTACAGATGGCTGTTTTGCCCACTCGTCTAATATACAGGGACTATTTGACCCATTTTTTCAATAGAGCTAAAATGCAATCAAGGGTATAGTATAGGGGCTTGTGTGGTACTTTTACCTCTTTGTTGCTTTTCTGTTAAAAGTTTCCTACTTGTTTAGATTCAGTTAGACATGTGTCTTTTCTTGAAGGGTATAGTACAGGGTTTGTGTGGTGCTTTTACCCAACAAAGATAAACAAGCAAGAAGCAAAACCATTTTGAAGACCGAATTCAAAATCCAAAAATAAATATTTCTTTGTTACTATTATGAAATAATATCAGGCATTCAATTTCGCACTGCCAATTGCATTACTTTGTAATATGCCATATGAATATATTTTCTAACGTTGAAAATGGTTAGGTCGAGAAACAGTAGGCATACCACGCAATTGCTTAGGCCACAAGTCACAACTACAACATAGTCATAATCTAGACCTAATGATATGGATTTTTGGAGATCTACCCACAAGAAAATCCAAGTTTTATGCCTTACATTTGGACACACATCAGCACACAATCTCGGCGCCCACGGGTTAGCTTAAATCTCTGCTATTCAGCATCATCAACTGAGCTGTGGGTGGCTTTGTGCTAATTATTTTTTCATAGCCGCGAGTGAACACTATCATACCAACATCACCACATTGCTCAATTGCAATTGAGAGACGTGATAATTGTCGGAGAACCACAACCCAAAAACTAGTTGTTGAGGTTGGAGACCTGAGTCCCACAAAAACATCCCATTCTTTCTATTGTACATTACCAACGGACACATATCACGTTACTCCATTCATATCTCTTTTCCTTAAGGTTCTTAACATGTTTTAATAATAATGGTCAAATCAAATTTTGTTTAACAATGAAATAATCAAACAAAACAAAGCTGATCCATTCGGTTTTAAAGTTTCAAAACTAAATACACCAAGCTAATTTACATACCATAGTGCTTTGCATTATAAGATATTGCAGAGTTATGTCTATATGCAGAGCCAACAAGCGAGAAGCAGATTCTTCGACAAACCTTCTGAGAGCAAGAGAATGAATCAAAGCTTTTGCTTCAATAAGGAACAGGTACTCGGACTGATGAAGGACCGGATTTCATGTCCTCCAGGATAATATTCAAGAGAGTTTGAGTTATTGGACCTTCCTTGCCTACAAAGAAACGCATAAAGGGCACTATCAACGCTACAAATAAACACATAATGTATGAGAAGAGGCTTGATGAACCCTAAATGATTAACACATCAGATTAGCATTTCTTTTGAAGAACAATGGTACATCAGCAACATAACTTTCAAGGAAACTTCAGAGAGAGGTCTTCCGAGTTCAACCTATTTCGAGGCAGTTTGATTAAGGACACTCTTATGTTTTCAGACAATGTGGTTAACCAATCAAAATTGAAGGACTAAAATGATGAATGCAGGCAAATTTGAATGCAAGAAACTAGTAACTAGATGTTGCAACTTATGTAAAAAATGAAGCTTCTTACCGTCGCCAATGACCTGTTCATCCCACTGTATTACAGGGCGAACAAGGACCCCACTGCCAATAAGCATCATTTCGTCTGCGCTTTTCCCTTCATCGACGCTCACGTTATTCACTCTTATTCCACCAAGCTTCCCCTCTCTCACCAGTCCCTCCGCAAGAGTCAAAACTCTCTTAGCCGTGCAACCACTCAAAATTTTGTCGAATTTGGGCATCAGCATCTCCTTTTCCTTTGTAATGAATGCCACATTCATACTAGGCCCTTCAGCAACAAATCCATCATCATCCAGCCAAATTGCTGCATATGCACCTTTTTCTTCAGCTTCCATCTTTGAAAGCACGTTCGGAAGGTAATTCACACTCTTCATGGTGGCAAACTGGGGAGGCTTCATGGGGATTGATGAAGTAACTACTTTGATGCCTTTCGAATCGAACAAAGATTTATCTTCAATCACAATAGCATAAAGAGCTGGTTGGTGACAGCCAGAAGATGATAGTTGAAAGTCACCAGGTCCAGCTGAAATCCAGTATCTCAGTGATCCATTTGTGCACTTAGATACACTTACAGTTTGTATAAGAATTCTTCGGATAGTCTCACGATCAAATGGAAGAATGATTTTTGCCATAGTTGCCGACTTTACGATACGATCAACATGTTGGTCTAATTCATAGAGGTGTCTGAAATGTAGAAAATACATAACAGAGCTTTAGAAAGTACTAACTTAACATGCATATATACTTACACAAGTAGTTTTCTCTTCTTGGTTGAAAAACACCCAATTCTATTGGATTCAAAGCGTCAATCTTGATTCAATCAAGATATAACATAATTTTTTCATCAATCTGTTAATCAATCCAACTTGTTATAAAAAGGGTTATTAAATTATATTATGATTATGGACACCATTCCAAATTAGGGACAAAAAAAATGAGCTCTTTGGCTGAAAGATTCACTAACCTGTTCGCTATTATAGCAGTATCAAAGACACCATGTCCCCTATGAACCATGTGATCATCCATAGGGATCACCATGGCAGCTTCATCGGTTACTATTCCACCAAATATGCTAGAGTACATAGCCAGGTATTGCTGGTTCCCTTTGTTGTTTTCTCTGTTATGTTTTAGCTTTTCAATAGCCTTAAACAAACCGAAAAAGTAAATAAAAAAAGAAAAAAAGAAAGAAAAACATTACAGATGGGAAATCAAAGATATCATGTAAGAAAGAAAGAAAGAAACCTCTAAACAAGACAGTAAAGGAATGTCTGATAGTTTATCAGTAGAATCTGCCAAGACAAAATCATCCACCAAATACAGAAAGCCCATAAGAAATGATGTGATATGAAATGAAATAACATAATTTACCAAAAAATACACACTAACCGATCATTGATTCAGTTTGATTAGAACTTCTAACGATTGTCAAATCCGAGAAAGACCCTTTTTTCATAAGAGGAAGATTTCGTGGAACAAGACATAAATCATACAACAGGTGCGTGCATCTAGTCGGAAAATTGGACGTATATTTAGGGTAAGAAGCTGAAAGAGAAGCCATGGAAGCCATAGATGCTACTAGTTGTTTGAGTGAGTCGAGAAATGAAGAGCGGTGTTTATCTTTTAGTAGGCTATGGAAATGGTTGACTTAATAGTACTATGGTGGATTGGATTCCATTTCCAAAAGAGTGTGACGACGAGACCTAAGGACAAAACTTTGCCGGCCGAGTGGATTATCTCCCAGAAACGACCTTCAGCATTTACAAGCCTGTATGGCGCTTGGAGCCGCAACTAATTATCGCTGAAGAAGGTTTATTTGGTTAGGTTTTGTCGATTTTTTTTAAAATTGATGAATTGCTTATAATAATTCTATTACAGTTAGTTAATTTTTGGTTTTATACAAGTTTCAAACTACCTTTTATACATATATTCTTAAAAAACTTAATTTTTCTACTAATTAAAAAATTTAACTGTAACAACCCCCGTTTTTAGTTAAATCGAAATAATAGTTTCGGGACCACAAATCTGAAGTCAAAATATTTATTTTATTATTATTTTGATGTTTACGGCATGAAAATATGATTGTGTGAAATTTTCGTTAAGAAATTTTATCGTTTGAGTGTTTAATTTGATAAAAAAGGACTAAATCGCATAAAGTACAAAAGTGCTATTCTATTAGTTAAAAGTGTCAAATAGCTTTGGTTTTTAAATATAGTGGCCTTAAATGGTAAATAAACCATTTGAAATTTGGGTGGACATTTATGGGCATAGTTAGATGAAATTTTTATGATGTTATTAAGGTTAATGTAGTAAATTGTTAATAAAGGATAATAAATTAAAGAAAACAAAAGAAAAACCTTTATGTTCATCTTTCTCAGTCGAATGTTGAAGAATAGAAAGCGATTAAAATAGATTCAAGGTTTGGCCACCTATTGTCCATGCATGTAAGTCCGTTTTTGTCCCGTTTTTGATGATTTCTATGTTTTTGAGATCGTTGCAACTAGGTCTAGCTAGCCTAGGGACTAATTTGCAAAACTGTTAAAGATTTTGAATGTTGCTATTGATGAATAAGCATGTATTTTGAAGTTTCTTGATAGATTATGAATGTTTGTTGATAGATATACAAGTTTTGTTAAATGATTTTTAATGAAAATGCAAATTAGGGGCTAAATTATGAAATGTGTAAATTTAGAGGTTAAAATGTGAAATAAATGAAAATTTTGGGCTGCTATAAGCAGGATAAATATTCGGCTAGTGTTGGGTTGTGATGAAATTGAATGAATTTTGTTTTACGACCCTAGTGACTAAATTATAAAAGTTGTGAAATTCTTGGGGTAAAAGTGCAAAAGCGCTTAAATGTGTGTTTTGGATTAAATTGAATAGGGAGATTATTAAATAAGTTAATTTTGAATATATTTAGACCAAGAAAAGCAGAATTCGGATCTAGATCGGGGAAAAACTAAAGTTATTGACTAATCAACTTATTTCGTCATTTTCACATCCGAGGTAAGTTCCTATGCGATAAATTTCAATACAAATGTATTTCATATGCTTTGATATTGCATAAATTGCGAATACGAGACTGTGGATATGAATGATAGTGATTCGACGACGATTCCCGGTTAAACCTTAGGAATAGTTTAGGATGCTAGTGACATGTCATTAGGGGATACACTGAGTTGACTTCGAGCCATGATATAGCACTTCGGGTGCGAGTTATACCGATTTGGCTTCGGGCCATGCATATCGGCTGATTTGGCTTCGGGGAAAAGCAATATAGTTGCCGATGCTGGAGTGGAAAATGTTTGTTTACTTTGTGAACGATGGTTACACGATTGACCTTGAAATGATGGCACAATCTTAGCTGATTTAAAAGCTAAACCCATGTTTTCATTGCAAATCTGAGAATTTCATAAATTCCTACCTATTCCTAAGGTTCAACCGGGATTTCTCACTTGTCAAACTTTATCGATTACATCCAATGAGTCAATCATAATTCATAAAATATTAAAACATTTAAAACATAAATAAAACAATGTATTATTTACATGCGAACTTACCTCGGTACAAAAATAGTAGAAATGGGCCTAATCGTCAAACACCTTATTTTCCCCCCGATCTAGGTCCGAACCTCGTTTCTCTTGATCTATAATAGAAATTTTAACTCATTTATTATCCACATTTCTCAATTTAGTCCAGAAATCATATTATGGAAAAATTACATTTTTGCCCCTAAACTTTGGCATTTTTTACATTTTGGCCTCTAGGCTCGTAAAATGAAATCTATTCGATTTCTTCAAGACCCAAGCCTAGAGGAACCTCTTTCATGCTTATAACAGCCCACATTGTTCATTTAATCACACTTTTACACACATTTTGAAATCTTTTTACAAATAGGTCCTTTTGACATTTTCATCAAAAATCACCTAGCAAAAGTTGTTTATCTAACATTAAACTTGCATAACCTACCATTTAACATCAAAATACACACATGTCTAACATGGTTCAAACCCTAGACCTCAATCATCTCTCAAATTAACAGTAAAAATAGATAGATCGAGTGATAACGACTTCAAAAGTAAAGAGAATTAAAAATGGGACAAGAACGAACTTACAATCGACCTTGAAAGTGGCCAAACCCTATCTATGGCTTCCCTTCTAATTTTTGGCACAAGCATAAAGAAGATGGACTAAATTTTGGCTTGATTTTTGGTTTTTAATTCATTTAATTACTAAATGACCAAAATGCCTTCAACTTAAAACTTTGAAATTTTATCTCACCATGTCCATTTTTGTCCACTGACTTAACAAATTGTCTAATTTCCATCTAAGGACCCTCAGTTTAAAATTCCATAGCAATTAGACACCTCTAGCATGTAGAACTCAACTTTTACACTTTTTTACAATTTAGTCCTTTTTACTAAATTGAATGCTCAAACGTCAAAATTTTCAAACGAAATTTTCACGAAATTATTTCGTAAAATTGTAGACCATAAAAATATAATAAAAACAAATTTTACTGCGTCGAATTTATGGTCCCAAAACCACTGTTTCGACTAGACCCAAAATCGAGCTATTACAAAAATGGCACCGTGTGAAGCTCTGTATGGCAGGAAACATAGAACTCCATTGTATTGGACATAACTTAGTGAGAAAAATATATACGGAGTTGACTTGATCCATGAAACAAAAGAAAAGGTAAAGGTAATTCAAGACAGTTTGAAACCAGCCTCTGATCGTCAAAAGTCCTATGCTAATCTTAACTAGAAAGAAATAGAATTTTAGGTCGATGACAAGGTGTTCTTGAAAGTATCACCTTGGAAGAAAGTTCTCTGGTTTGGCTGTAAAGGAAAATTGAGTCCATGAATCATTGGGCCATATGAAATCATAGAAAGAATTGGACCTATTGCATATTGGTTAGCCTTACCACCAGAACTTGATTGGATTCATAAAGTTTTTCATGTGTCTATGTTACGAAGGTAACGATCGGATCCTTCACATGTTATTTCTCCGTCAGAGGTAGAGATTCAGCTTGATATGACATACAGTGAAGAACCGATCAAAATCTTGGCCCGTGAAACAAAAGAGTTAATAAACAAAAAGGTGGCTTTAGTAAAAGTTCTTTGGCAACGACATGGTTAGAATAGGCTACTTGGGAACTGGAGGATGCCATGAGGAAACAATACCCGAATCTTTTTATTGGTAAGATTTTTGAGGACAAAAATTCTTAAGGGGGAGAGTTGTAACAGCCCATTTTCAATGAAATCGAAATAGTGGTTCCGGGACCACAAATCCAAGCCAAAAAGAAAAACTATTTTAATATTATTGCATGGTCTGCATTATGATATGAATGTCATATGAAATTTTGATAAGAAATTTTACCAATTATGTGCTTAACTACGGAAAGGACCAAATTGCATAAAATGCAAAAGTTGAATTCTAGTTGCTAGAAGGATCAAATAGCTATGGAATTCAAAACTTGAGGTCCTTATATGGTAATCCATGGAAAAAATAAAAAGGCTAAGGACTAAATTGGAAATGAGAAAAATTAAAAGATGATAAATAATTAAATAGAATTAATATCATTTTATATCATCTTCATCCCCAATTTATCTATGGAAACCCTAGGAAAGAGAAAATAAACTTTCTTGGCTTAATTTGGTTAGTATTCTTGTCCCGTTTTTAGTAATTTTTATATTTTTGAGATCGGGATAGTTTAATTTATCTATTTTGGGGATTTATTTGAAAAGTTATCAAAGTATATAAATTTTTCCATGGATGAATATGTTGAAATTTTGAAATTTATGGTAGAAAATGAAAGGTTGTTGATAGATAAACGACTTTCACAAAGTGAATTTTCATGAAATTGTGATTTAGGGACTAAATTGTAAAAATGTAAAATTCATGGAAAATTACTGATTTTTATGAAATATATGTGCTGTAAATGTTATACTAAAATTTTGGTTAGGCTTGAAATAAGGATTAATTTGCATGAATTTCATTTTACGAGCCTAGGGACGAAATTGGAATTTATAAAAAGTTAGGGTCAAAATGTTAATTTTGCTTAGTGTAATTTGAACTCAATTGAATATGAAATATGATAAATTGATGATTAAATTCATTTATATAGATCTGGACAACTCAAATTCGAATGTAAATCGAGGAAAAGAAAACGTTTTGGGTTAGTAGAGTTTTATATACACGAACAAGTGTCGAGGTAAGTTCGTGTAACTTAATTATGCATGTTAATATGTTTCAATTGAAGGATGTATTTGGTTTGAATGAGGTATATGTTTATGTAATTTATGTGAATGTTACGAATATATAAAATGATCACATGATTGAAAATGTATTAAAATGTTAAGTTCCATTTGAATGATGAAAATCGATGGATACGTATGATTTCCCGTATTTGAATATGATTCTGCATATGTTGTAGACAGGATTTAGCTAGGACGAGTAATCTTGATATAGCCATCTCGAGTATCCTGATATATAGTTCCTGCGAGCATCCTGATTAGTAGTGGTTTAGCATGTGTTGCACACTACCGTAGCTCTGTGTAAGCGTCTTGTTACATGACTCGATCGGTTGTGATCCAGCATACAATGCGGACACAAACGTAGCTCTACATGAGCATCCTGATATAAGCTCTTATAGGCTTCCTGACAGGGCTCACTTGAACTCCCTGTTACCTTATCCGGTGCTCCCCGATATTATCTCTTCGAAGATATCTGATAAGCTTTATGAGCTCCCTGAATAAAACTATTATGAGTTTCCTGGTTAGCTCGGATAAGTATCTTGTTACATGGCTCTTCTGAGCATCCTAATATGTGGCTTAAGAGTGTGCTTCCCGATTAAGTACCTTACTTGGTACCCCTAATTATGAATTGACGAATTACAGATTTGTACACCTTGAGTGTACTATTTGAGTATCCATCGATATTTCAATGCTTCAACGGGTAAAATTCTCAACATGAGAAAATGATGAGATAAATAGAAATATGCCCTGAATGCTTCTGAATTATTTCATGAATGGTTATATGATGAGTTCATCTATGCTTATTTGATGTACAAATGTATTATATGATTATTTTTCTTGATTGAGTATATGTGTTTAGGTAAACTTGTCAAATTGATGAAAATCATGTTAATTGTATGCTTGACATTAATAAATGTGATTGGTAAGTTTTAATTCCTATTATACGAACTTACTAAGCATCAAAT
This sequence comes from Gossypium australe, assembly GCA_005393395.2. NCBI lineage: Eukaryota > Viridiplantae > Streptophyta > Magnoliopsida > Malvales > Malvaceae > Gossypium > Gossypium australe. The sequence goes on along the minus strand of CM016619.1, from coordinate 100,370,316 downwards.
GCTTACTAGGTTTTATTTTATCTGTCTTATAGTGCTCGAAAGCTCGCGAATGTTGGAGATCAGTAGGAGCATCATCACACTATTCACTAGCTTGTTTTGGTATAAATAGTAAACTTATTTTGGTATAATGGCATGTATAGGTAACTTGGCCATGGTTGGCTTATAAATGTTGTTTGTAAACTAGCTATTGGAATGGCTAGTAATGATTTGTTTTGGTATATTTATAAGGTTATATTACGACAAATACCTATGTGTTAAATATATTAAGTTTGGTTGATTAATTTATGTTTAACATATAAGTTAAACAAGGGTAAGAATATAAACATGAATGCATATGATAAAATATCATATTAGATTTTAGAATAGGCTCGGGTTTAATGCTTAAATTGGCTGGTATATACTTGTAAGTTTTAGTGTAGGATATTGTAACATCCCAGAATTGGGCCTAGTAGGATTGGGCCCAATGGGCCCGTGGGCCCATATGAGTAAATTGTATGAATGTTTAGTATATAGTGAACTAGACTAGGTGAATCTTATATACGTGGCTAGATCTGAGTTAGATGGGCCATACGAGCGTGTGGGCCAGAATGGGCCGAAATCAGGTTTTAGGCCCAATAGTCCGGTAAAGACCGAAAGTGGTAATCGAGCCGCTCGAGGCGACATTTGGGCCTTTGGGAAAGGCCATTGCAGGTGCGACATTACGAAAATACCCTTGGTGGGTAAATTACGAAAATACCCTTGGTAGGAAAAATTACCGTTATACCCTTAGAGGTTGATTAGCTTGATTATGTTGTATTGGTTATTCTTATTATGATGGTAATTCGTTTCATACGTTATATTTGATATATGATTTGCATACATGTCATACTGCATACACGAATTATTATGTCATGACATGTTGCATGGGCTTGGGATATGATATTGATAGGGGAAGTGTGTACATTTATGTACGTGGATTAGTGATGGCCTCGAGCCTCACTGTGGATTGATGTTGGCCTTGAGCCTCATCGTGGATTGATGTTGGCCTTGAGCCTCATCGTGGATTGATGATGACCTTGAGTCACATCGTGGATATTTGTGATTTAATCACGTGGATCAGTGGCTAGACCACTAAGTGGACTTTGAGCAGTGTACTGCCAAAGAGGTGTGTAGCGGATGGAGGGTCGATTTAGTAATCCCCTGGTGTGTGGTGGATGGATATACGGGTGGTGTGTAGCGGTTGGATACTAGGCTGGGTTGGGTTAACATTTTGCATCATTATGCGTGGTATGTGGTTTATGTGGATTTGGGCTAAGCCATTTGTGGATTTGTGTGGATTAATTGCACACTGGGTCTGGTGACTCACATTGTTTTTCAAACAATGCAGGTAATTCGTAGTTCGTTGGACTGGGCTGAAGTAGATCCGAGGTGGCCATTCAGAAGCTGTTTTTATTTTTATATACGTTTTGAACTTTAATTACTTTTGGGATATTTTTGTTGTAATAAGGCCGCTTTAAATATTTTTGAGATAATATGGTTAAAGTCGGATTTATTATTAATTAATTATTAAAAATGGGTTTTAAGATACTTATAACACAAAAGTAATAAATGAAGTTTTGTTTAAACTTTGGAACACTTATCGAACAAACGTTTTTCTTGAAACTCAAGCACAAATAATGACTTGAACTTATTACAACCTGAAATTTTTATTCGTCAACAAATTGTAAAATTTTAAACAAGGATCCCTTTTAAACGAAGTTGTTTTAGGACTTAAAAACTTATTTTTTTGCACTTTCAAAATAGAAATCTTTTCAACCTTTTTCCCAGTAACATTCTGGATTCGGCCGTGGTGTTTTGGGCCGGGTTTGGGGTGTTACAGATATTGGCAAATTAGGGTGAGAAATAAAGCTAGGAAATGGCTTTATTTTGTCCACATGGGTAGACACACGGGCGTGTGTCTTGGCCATGTGTGACACACGGCCTGGCACATGGGCATATGGTTTGGTCGTATGTCCCTTGCATCTTAAATTTGAGATACAAAATGTTTAGAATTGAGCACACGGGCAGAGGCACAGCGTGTGTCTCAGCCGTGTGTGATACATGGCTCAGAACACGGGCTTGTCTCTGCCCATATGAAACCTGCACTTAATTTTGAAAATTATATTAACCACACGGCCTAGCACACGAGCGTGTGGCTGGCCGTGTGGCACAAGTCAGAGAGTTACACGGAGTTGAACACGACCTGCAGCACGGACGTGTCCCTTAACCACACGGGCGTGTGTGCCCTGCATCTAGGAAAAATTTTGGAAATCTCGCAAAAAATTCTATGAGTTCCTGATTTAGTCCCGACTCGATTCCAATGTTTATATTGGGCCTCGAGGGTCCATTCAAGGGACAATATGATTAGTTTTGGATATGAATAGTAATTGACATGAATTGCATGAAATTATTATGTAAAGTCTAGTAATGCTCTGTAACCCTGTTCCGGCAACAGATACGGGTTAGGGGTGTTACATATTCGGTTTCTCTGAAAAGTTTTCGTGAAACCTCAAAAATTTTCCTAGGTGCAAGGCTCACATGCCCGTGTGGTCAAGGGACACACCCATGTGACTCTATGACGTGCCCATGTTTTAGGCCGTGTCCTACCCCGTGTAACTCTCTGACTTACCTCACACAGCCAAGCCACACGCCTATGTGATAGGCCCTGTGTCACACATGGCTGAGACACACGCCCGTGTCTCTGCCTGTATGGAATAACTTGAGCATTTTGTTTCAAAATTTCTAAGTGCAAGGGACACACTGCCTAACCACATACCCATGTGTAAGTTGTGTGTCTCACACAGTCTGGTCACAAGCCCGTGTGCCAGGCCGTATGGACTCAAAATGAGCCTTATACATCAAGTTTACCAACCATGCAAACTTAAACAACAAGCAACTCAAAAACCAATTGTTCAACCACTTCAAAACATGATCAAACATCTTTAAAACATGTCAAAAACATCAACCTAATGACCTATCCAATGTATACTCATAGGTACTTCACATATATTGTCCAAACAAACCATAAAAACACCATTCAAGTCAACTCAAATTTTTATACCATTTAAACCCTAATTTTTGCCTAATTCATATCCACTTAGGTATCAACTTAAACATACCACATATTTAACTCAACATAACATATATATTTGTATAAACTAACCAATAACATCTTATAATACCATTTACAAACATTTTTCAAAATGACCAACATAAAACATCCTAGGTACATGCCATTACCAAAAAGAAATATACTTGTAACACCCCAAACTCGGCCTAGACGTTATGGCCAGATCTAGCATGTCACATCAAAAGGTTATTTAAAAACTACGCGTTCATTATAAACCCTTCCTCAATTTAAAACTTTCTACCATTTAAAAATCCTGAATTTTGTTGCTTACAACAACAAGATTTGCTCAAAGTTATTTTCTTGCAAAAAAATATTATTATTTTCAAAACTTTGTTGTTGCAGAAGTCTGACTTAAATAGTTGCGAAAACGTGATATTTTGAAAACAGTAGTTATTGTTTTAAAAAAACCCATGATTAATAGATTAGCAGTTTGTAATTAAATGAAATACCAAATAGAAGTTAAAAAGAAAATCCCAGTGGCTTTATTACATAAATTATTAACCCAATAATTAAAATAAAGTAAAAATAGAGTTGCTAAGTTCAGCTTTAAAGTATAACAGTCGTGTGGCCACTCTGAGTCCCTCGTAGCTCCAAATCCTCTATGACTGGGGATTACCTGCACAATTAAGGAAAAAGGGTTGAGTTACAAGAACTCAGTGTGTACTCCCCTGATACGGTCACAGCTTGAGCCCGAGGCCATACGGTGTCAGTCTAGGCCTAAGCCCTATTTGATAACGGTCTGGGCCTAAGCCCTACTCGGTAACAATCTGGGCCTAAGCCCCAAAATCATATCAATGCAATGAACATGTACCCAACCCATACCAACCAAACTCTCCACCCGTACCAACCAATCTCTCAATGTGGGGACCATGTCGACCCACCCAGCCAAACTCTCCAATAATGCAGCCTAGCTGCTAAAAACGGTATACGTGGCTAAGCCAACAAAATAAGAATATGTGGCGATGCCACTATAACTGTAACATCCTGAAAAGGGCCTATGCATTTTTGGTTTAATTGTACGAAATGACATGTCTTATGTGTTATGAATATATTTTGAACATTTTTGGAAACCTGGAAATGTATGGAAATGTTAAGTCTAAAAGAGGAAAGTGAACATTTTTGGAAATTAAGAAAGGTAAGGAAATGATTTGGAAATGATTCAAAAGAGGAAAGTGAACATTTCTGGAAACTTGGAAATGTAAGGAAATGTTAAGTTTAAAGGAGGCAAACGAAAATTTTTGGAAACTTGGAAATGTAAAGAAATGTCACGTTTTAAGGTTTAAAAAGAGGAAATTAAGGCAAGGTGGCCTTAAGAAAATTAGTAGGAGGAATTTGACACACAATCAGGCTTGGAAAAGTGGCCTGAAGATGTCACTTAAGGCCCAGGTGGGTGACGCCACCAGCTCTGCAAGTGGGCCTGAGTTCGAGTCACTTGGGGAGCAAATAAAAGAAGTTTTATTTTTGCTTCTAGAAACACAGAGGTGGACGGCACAAGGCTTGCAACAGAGGAGTTTTATCCTCTTTAAAATTCGGCTAATAAGGATAAATAATGGATTTTTTATTTTAGATTATTTTTCAATGAGATAATAAATGATTATTCTTTAATTATTAAGGAGATAAATGTTGGATAAATTCTTTTATTTTGTGATAATTAAAGGATAAAGCTATCAAATAAAGAAGAGTGGTGGACAAGTAAGGGATTCTAAGTGATAAATTCGGCTATAAAAGGAAGAACATAGGGCTACTCATCAATTTTTCTCCTCTTCTCTTCTCTCTGCCGAATTTCTTAGTGCTCTCCTCTCCTCTCTACTATTTTTCCAAAAGCCGAAAGCAGGTTCTCTTAACCCTAGCCGATTTCCTTCTAAGCCTAGTATTCCTCTCTTCTTTCATTTTTGAAACCGAATGCATAGGGGGCTATTAGCCGATTGTTCATCAAGTCTCTAAGCCGAATCTCTGAAGAGGTGCCAGGAGGGTGTGTCGACTTCTTCAAGTAAGGGTAAGATCTCATTCGGTTTCATCCTTTTTCTTTTAAGATTTGCCGAAACCTAGGACTAACCCCATTAATATCTTGTTGCCGAAACCTTGAAGAGATCTTTCGGGATTTACTAAGTGTCGACTACAAGGAAGGAGAAGTTCTTTTCCCGAAGGTACACCATAAGCCGCGTGTTCCCTAGTTATTCGGTGAGTTTCGGGATTTAAAATCCACAAGGTAAGTGTCTATAGCATTCGGCCAAGGCCTATTTTAGTAGTTAGATCTATTATTATGTGTTTTAAGCCGAAAACTAACAGTTTTCGGGATTTGACTATAGTCAATTCGACAACAAGGTAGGTTTTACGAATACAAATCCTACTAGGATTTGGTTTTATAGGATTTATGCTAACATGTTAAGGTTACCAAATGTAGGAATTGAGATCTAAAGCAATAGATCGGTTTTTTCGGGATTTCAAGGAATTCGTTAAGCAAATCAGGTGTGTAATCCACAGTAATTCTTAATATGTTTTATGGCAATATTTAATATGTGCATGTTTATAAGAATGTGAATATGGCTAAGGTACTGTGTTACGGTATAAAGTACTCAGGTACGTTTCCTACTCATAATAGGATTACGAAATATGTTATATTTAACATGTGGAAAGTGACATGAATGTGAATTTAAGTATGATATGCATGATTTGAATGGGGCACTTCGGTTATATCTGAATGTGGTGACTTCGGTCACTATCTGAATGTGGTGGCTTCGGTCACATTATCTGAATGTGGTAACTTCGGTTACATTATCTGAATGTGGTAACTTCGGTTACATTATCTGAATATGGTGTCTCATGACACAATTATCTGGTGGCTATGCCACGAATTTTATATGGGCGATGAGCACGTCGACTGCAGCGACTGCCTTCGATGGAGTGTAGCGGATGAAGGGTTGACTTAGTAGTCCCCACGGTGTGCAGGTTGGTACGGGGATGTGTAGCGGATGGCATCTAGGTTTGGGTTTGGGATTGCATCATTATCTTGAAATATTGTGTGAACATGATATGTATGGTATGCCTAAATATATTAAATTTTAGTGTTGGTTACACATTGAGTCTGTTTGACTCACCCCGTTGGGGAATATTTTTCAGGTGATGAGCAATAATGGACTGGGTCGGCAGGAGCTCAAAGGTGGCCATGCACAGCAAGCAAATTATTTAATCTGGACATTTTGTTTTATTTAAGTACTCTACAATTTTTATTTTGGGTTTTGTTTTATGTAATAAGGCCATAGTGAACTATTTTATTTATGTCTTATTGTTTAATTATGTTTACAAATTTTTATTAAGTTAAAGATTAAGTAATTTAATTTTTTTGAATATACTCTGAATGTTTTATCACTTAAAATTAAAAAGGGTTTTCAAATAAAATCGAATTCGTTTTCAACTCAAGCCCAACCCAAAACAATATTTTTTTTAAAAATCGCACAAGTTTTTCCTATGAAGCAAAAGAATTTGAACCGTTTTTCTTGAGGAACATACCAGATCCGGTCAAGGCTCGTGGCCGGGTGTGGGGTGTTTCAATTTGGTATCAGAGCCCAGTTTTAAACTCTCGGCCTGTGGTTTAAGGCCCAAAACGTTTTCAAATCGAGCCCAAATGAGTTTTTATGAAAATATTTTTTGAAATAAGCAGGTTTTTCTGGCATGGCACCTAAGTCTCCGACCCGAAGTCCACCAGGTAAGTACCCCTATCTCTTGTGTGAATTATTGTATGAACTGTAGAAGGGTAGGATAAGTACTTGAACTCTAGGACTAGCGTACCCCAACAAGTTACATAAAACTTTAATTTCTAATTAAACAAACCTGTGGTTAAGTCGCCGAGTTAGGGTGTGGCAACCATTGTGCGCATGTCTAGGAATGGATCCGGAAGAGCCTGGTATTTAAGCAGTCCTAGTGACTCACCTCCTCTTCGCAGGAATCCTACCTGGTGCGTAGCTTTAGTTCACCCTAACCAAGAGGACTCAGTCACAGGTTAAACCCAATAACTAAAACCCGAAAGGGATTAGCCACATTTTTATGGAAACCCTAGTTTTAAAATGACTAATTACCCTTTTGATTTATACAAGCTATCCCATAAAATTTTTCTGAAATATTTCTTGATTTATGAAATTACAAAAATACCCTTAGTGGTAAAATTACAAAAATACCCTTGGTTTATAAAATGTCCAACTACCCAACAGTTTTACCAAAATTTCATTATTTTCTAAAGGTTCAAAAACCCTATTTTTGCAAAAGTCCAAAGTACCCTGATTTGGAAAATTACAAAACTGCCCCTAACTTACAAAATTACCAAAATGACCCTGGTTTCCAAAATTATGCAACATCACCGTTTTGGAGAGTACAAGTCTCAAAAAGAACTCTCAAAGTTTTGCAAAGTTTGGAAATACCCCGGAAATATTAAACTTTACAAATTTACCCTGGTTTATTACCAAAATACCCCCGAGGTCCAAAATTACCGAAATACCCCCAGATTTCAAAATTTTCCAAAATACCCTGGGAATTTAAAAAATTCCAAAATACTTTTTGACAAAAAATCACCAAGGAACTTTTCTTTCGAAAAAAATTACGAAAATACCCCTGTAGGACAAATTACGAAAATACCCCTGGGTAGAGGAAAAACAATAACAAGGAAAACTACAACGTTTCTTTGAATGAACGAAGGTTCATAATTGTTTGATGGATGTATGAATGAATGGAAAGACTGTGTACATGTATGAATACGAAAGAACCACTCCTAAAACTCTTTTCATAAAATTTCTTCGCGGGTAATCAAGTGAAACAAAAGTACTAATTCATAAAACTTCTTAATCAGATCTCGACGTTAGAAATGAGCTCTAGAGGACGTGGTCGTTGTGGACGCGGTAGAGGAAGAATGACTAGGTCAGAACCCATTAGATCGGGTCAAGGGTCTGATAATGAGGTACCACCGCCACCACCACCCCCAGCTGTTGGTGTTGAGCAGCAAGCTCAGACGGGGGAAGATGCTGTGTCGCAGGCTGTGCTGCGAGTTCTTGAGTTGGTGGCTGGTGCAAGAGGAAACTCGGGAGCTCGAAAGTCTGTGCCTGAGTGGCTCCGCGCTAATGGAGATGAAGTGTTTCGTGGCGTATCTGGTGTAGCACCTAGTACGGCCGAATATTGGTTGGAGGCAACCGAGCGCATTATGGATGAGATTGATCTGACCCCTAAGGAGAAGTTAAAAGGAATGGTGGCACTGCTACGCGATGAAGCGTATCAATGGTGGTTAACTGTTCGGGATGGTACCACGGCTGAGGATCTGACCTGGGAATATGTTAAGGAAGCGTATCAAAATAAGTATGTTGGAACCAGGTATACTGACGAGCAAAGGAAAGCATTTCTGGGACTGGTTCAAGGGAACAAGTCTGTTGCGGAATATGAAGCTGAATTTCTGAGGTTGAGCCGGTATGCTCGAGGAGTAGTGGCAACTGAGCATGAGCGCTGTGTCCGTTCTGAGGACGGACTAAGGGATGATTTGAGATTGCTGATAGCACCGCATCAGGAGCGGGAGTTTTCTGCTTTAGTAGAAAAGGCCAAGGTAGCCGAGGGAATTAAGGATTCTACCAAGCAGACCATGGATCGGAACAGGTCAAAAAGAGGTTTTGAATCGTCTGAATCATCTGGGAATAAGAGGCCTAGTGTTGATGGGCCGCGGAATCAGCAAGCTGGTACAGGATGGCAGTATCGTCCTTGTGATCATTGTGGAAAGAAGCACTTAGGGGAGTGCTGGAAAAAGACGGGAAGATGTTTTAGGTGTGGGTCTAAGGACCATATGCTCAAGGATTGTCCTAAGAAACCAGATGAAAGACGGCCAGCAGCTCAGAATGTTAATCAGGCCGGTAGAGGTGGACAGCAGCCTCAGCAAGGTCGTGGACCGAACCATAGAGGAAATGGTTCAGGCCGAGGACGTGCAGCACCAAGCAGAGATGCTGAAGGTGCAGACGCGAGGCAACCAAGGTTGGTTTATGCAGTTGGCCGTCGCGAGGAGGAAGATGTGCCAGATATGACAACGGGTACGTTCCTTATTTCTAGAATACCCTTAATTGCTTTGCTTGTTATAGGGCTAGCTTATTCTTGTATTGCTAGGGAAGTGCCTGAAACCTTGGATGTGAACCTAGAGAATGTGCCTAGAAAGTATGATAGTTCTTTAAGATCAGAGTGCGCAGCAGTAACGTAGTGGGGTGAGTTAGACCGTACAATTGTTCGTTAGTAAGTAATTTCGAGGACGAAATTATTTTAAGGGGGTAGAACTGTAACATCCTGAAAAGGGCCTATGCATTTTTGGTTTAATTGTACGAAATGACATGTCTTATGTGTTATGAATATATTTTGAACATTTTTGGAAACCTGGAAATGTATGGAAATGTTAAGTCTAAAAGAGGAAAGTGAACATTTTTGGAAACTAAGAAAGGTAAGGAAATGATTTGGAAATGATTCAAAAGAGGAAAATGAACATTTCTGGAAACTTGGAAATGTAAGAAAATGTTAAGTTTAAAGGAGGCAAACGAAAATTTTTGGAAACTTGGAAATGTAAAGAAATGTCACGTTTTAAGGTTTAAAAAGAGGAAATTAAGGCAAGGTGGCCTTAAGAAAATTAGTAGGAGGAATTTGACACACAATCAGGCTTGGAAAAGTGGCCTGAAGATGTCACTTAAGGCCCAGGTGGGTGACGCCTCCAGCTATGCAAGTGGGCCTGAGTTCGAGCCACTTGGGGAGCAAATAAAAGAAGTTTTATTTTTGCTTCTAGAAACACAGAGGTGGACGGCACAAGGCTTGCAACAGAGGAGTTTTATCCTCTTTAAAATTCGGCTAATAAGGATAAATAATGGATTTTTTATTTTAGATTATTTTTCAATGAGATAATAAATGATTATTCTTTAATTATTAAGGAGATAAATGTTGGATAAATTCTTTTATTTTGTGATAATTAAAGGATAAAGCTATCAAATAAAGAAGAGTGGTGGCCAAGTAAGGGATTCTAAGTGATAAATTCGGCTATAAAAGGAAGAACATAGGGCTACTCATCAATTTTTCTCCTCTTCTCTTCTCTCTGCCGAATTTCTTAGTGCTCTCCTCTCCTCTCTACTATTTTTCCAAAAGCCGAAAGCAGGTTCTCTTAACCCTAGCCGATTTCCTTCTAAGCCTAGTATTCCTCTCTTCTTTCATCTTTGAAACCGAATGCATAGGCGGCTCGTAGCTGATTGTTCATCAAGTCTCTAAGCCGAATCTCTGAAGAGGTGTCAGGAGGGTGTGTCGACTTCTTCAAGTAAGGGTAAGATCTCATTCGGTTTCATCCTTTTTCTTTTAAGATTTGCCGAAACCTAGGACTAACCCCATTAATATCTTGTTTCCAAAACCTTGAAGAGATCTTTCGGGATTTACTAAGTGTCGACTACAAGGAAGGAGAAGTTCTTTTCCCGAAGGTACACTATAAGCCGCGTGTTCCCTAGTTATTCAGTGAGTTTCGGGATTTAAAATCCACAAGGTAAGTGTCTATAGCATTCGGCCAAGGCCTATTTTAGTAGTTAGATCTATTATTGTGTGTTTTAAGTCGAAAACTAACAGATTCAAGGGATCTAGTGAGTAGCCAATTTCAAAGGAGAAGAATACAAGTTTTCGGGATTTGACTATAGTCAATTCGACAACAAGGTAGGTTTTACGAATACAAATCCTACTAGGATTTGGTTTTATAGGCTTTATGCTAACATATTAAGGTTACCAAATGTAGGAATTGAGATCTAAAGCAATAGATCGGTTTTTTCGGGATTTCAAGGAATTCGTTAAGCAAATTAGGTGTGTAATCCACACTAATTCTTAATATGTTTTATGGCAATATTTAATATGTGCATGTTTATAAGAATGTGAATATGGTTAAGGTATTGTGTTATGGTACAAAGTACTCAGGTACATTTCCTACTCATACTAGGATTACGAAATATGTTATATTTAACATGTGAAAAGTAACATGAATGTGAATTTAAGTATGATATGCATGATATGAATAAAATGGGGCATTCGGGTTATATGAGAAAGGGGAAGTGAATGTGGTGACTTCGGTCTCACTATCTGAATGTGGTGGCTTCGGTCACATTATCTGAATGTGGTAACTTCGGTTACATTATCTGAATGTGGTAACTTCGGTTACATTATCTGAATATGGTGTCTCATGACACAATTATCTGGTGGCTATGCCACGAATTTTATATGGGCGATGAGCACGTCGACTGCAGCGACTGCCTTCGATGGAGTGTAGCGGAAGAAGGGTTGACTTAGTAGTCCCCACGGTGTGCAGGTTGGTACGGGGATGTGTAGCGGATGGCATCTAGGTTTGGGTTTGGGATTGCATCATTATCTTGAAATATTGTGTGAACATGATATGTATGGTATGCCTAAATATATTAAATTTTAGTGTTGGTTACACATTGAGTCTGTTTGACTCACCCCGTTGGGGAATATTTTTCAGGTGATGAGCAGTAATGGACCGGGTCGGCAGGAGCTCAAAGGTGGCCATGCACAGCAAGCAAATTATTTAATCTGGACATTTTATTTTATTTAAGTACTCTACAATTTTTATTTTGGGTTTTGTTTTATGTAATAAGGCCATAGTGAACTATTTTATTTCTGTCTTATTGTTTAATTATGTTTACAAATTTTTATTAAGTTAAAGATTAAGTAATTTAATTTTTTTGAATATACTCTGTATGTTTTATCACTTAAAATTAAAAAGGGTTTTCAAATAAAATCGAATTCGTTTTCAACTCAAGCCCAACCCAAAACAATATTTTTTTAAAAAATCGCACAAGTTTTTCCTATGAAGCAAAAGAATTTGAACCGGTTTTCTTGAGGAACATACCAGATCCGGTCAAGGCTCGTGGGCTGGGTGTGGGGTGTTTCAATAACGGTATGTGGCGATGCCACTATAACGGTACTTCCTCCAATCAACAAACCCAGCCCCATGGAATATGTTATGTATGCAGTGTATTGCGATCATATACAATATATAAAAATCACATAAGCAACATTTAAACTTCCATTCAGGGTATCACAGTCATTTTTTGGTTTAGGGGTAAAACGGTAATTTCACCCCTCAGGGGTATTTTGGTAATTTTACCCATCGATGGTATTTCGGTAACTTTACCCATAGAGAGTATTTCGGTAATTTACCCACTAAGGGTATTTCAATAATTTACCCACTAGGGGTATTTCGATAATTTACTCATCTACAACCTTCCCGGAGGCCGACTGTCGCCTCGAGCGACACAGGTTCCATTTCTGGTCAAAACGGTGCAATTGGGCCTAAAGCCCAATTTCGGCCTACACGCTCGTGTGGCCCATTCAGCCTATTTTTGATCATGGTTCTGCAGACGTCGCAACCGCATCAATCATCCGGCACTTACCCCGGATTTTGCCCCTGTGGGCCCATTAGCCCATTGGGCCCACTTAGCCCACTTCGGCTCAGCAAGGCTGCGAGAGGGTTCGTGGCACTCCTAACAGTCTACCCCCAACACTTGTGGCTAGGTTTATCTCTATGAGCGCTCGCACACTCGAGTGGTCTCAGATGCCGCTATTCCGGCTTTTCGGTATTTCGACTATTAGCCGATTCACAGAACATTGCATTAACAGAATAACAGTGGTGTGAGATTACACACTTGCTTTGGATTGCCGATTGAGACACTCCCCGATGCACCTATGATAACAATGACCATTAGTTAATCTCAACGCCCTCGAAAATCCATAATATCAAAATATACTATTCAACCAAATTCACTTACCACAAGACGCGATCTCCTACAGTGCAATGGTAATCGGCCCTATTCCTTGGCTAATGAAAATGAGTCTCTAGTAATGAAGAACGAGAGAGAGAGAGTTAGTCACCGTTCAACATTTGGCCCCCCACAGAGAAAAGAGGGAGACTGATTTTTACTCAAAAAGTCACAAGAATACTAACTAACAACGAATTAAGAGAGTATTTGCATTACTCCACTCTTACCAACACCAACGAACGACAACAATCGACAGTTGTCTAACAACAAAATTCGGCCCCAACCACCAAGACAAAAAAGATTCAGAACGAAGAGGGTATATAGATTCGGCTTACAAGGTTCGGCCAGCAAAAGAAGAACCAACACTTCAAGAAGAAAAGTATTCGGCCTAGGGAGAAACCATAAAGGAAGGAGTGTGGCTACGGCTTAGAGGCATAGAAAAGAAAACGAACGATTAGGAAGAAAAGTAATAGAAAGAAGGAAAGGGAAGAAAGTGAGAGTAAAGGCTTACCAATTTGGCACTTAGCAGGAAAATGAAGGAGGAAGAAAACTAAGAGTAAGGTGAATTCGGCAGACGTCAAAAATGAAAGGAAATGACCCGAAATGCTAAAGAAGGTCCCAAAATGCCAATACTCCCAAATGAAATCCAAAGAAAATTCGGCACTCTCCCCTCTCAAAACTGAATATGCACTCCCAAATGACCACCCTTGGCCGAAATTCCTTAACACAACCTACCTCACAATTGGCCAACACTCCCACACATATCCATCCCTTGGTTTTCTCCACTATCTTCTCCTTGAAACACTCTCAGCCTCCCATTCGAAATTCTTGACCAAGTCTTCAACTTCCCTTGTAGAGTTTGATCCAAACTCTGCTTCTTCCACTCCCAAGGCATAAAATAAATGCCCTCATTTGCTTGCCAAGGGAATCGAACTCCACTCCCACTTGTTCCCTAGTGACGCCACAGCCATCTTGCCACTAACTCACTTGTGACATTTAGGCACACACAGATATACTTAAGCCCTACTACCAACAACCCTCTCCACTAAAGGGCCAAAAACTAAAATTTTTCCAAGGCTCAGACTCGAACCCAGGCCTCCCTAGAACCCCAAATACACTCAAATAACCAACTGAGCAAGCACAACATGAAATTATGCAAAAATTACAACCCCTAATTTTTGGGACGTTACAATACTTCACCACGCTTTTGAGTTCAGGATAGGCTTTGGATGCTAATTCAACGATCTAATTTTAACCTAACTTGCGCACAGAAAATAAACCATACGCTGAGTATAAACTCAGTGGTATTTCTATAATCCGAATACTTTTAAAGCAAAATAATAAAACATGCACATTTAACCTTACAAAAACATTAGTCTTTCAATAATTCAACTCATGCACTAAACTTTCATTTCTCATCAATAGCTATTTCAAATAGCTTTTCTCCACTTTGATTCACACATTATCTCACTATATCAATAACCATTTCATGAACTATATCAATAAACATTTCATGAACCCATGGTTCATACATTTCATTTTCATATCTCAATTCAATATCCGATTCCAATTCATATTCAAAAGCATTTAATATCATTCATATTACCAATTCATTTATTTACCCCTATTAACACGACTCAGACTCAGACGGATACACGGATCCAACCAAAACACACCAATTTGGCACCCAGTGCCTCATCGGATAATTCAAAGTAATAGATTGACACCCAGTGTCTCATTGGCCTTACGAAGTAAATTGGTACCCAGTACCTCATCGAATTTATCAGAAGTAATAATGTGACACCCAGTGTCTCATCAACTCGAAGTCGAATTATCCCTGAACACTTCCAATCCTATGGCATGCCATCTATATCCGACTCAGGCCGATACAGTTAATAGGGTTTTCAATTCACTTTTCAAATGCCAAAATCATCAAATATTCAATTATTACATCAATCACAAATTTACATACATTCAATTCAATATTAAAAATGCTAATACTTACCTTAATGTCTTACCATAAACATTTAAATCAAAATTCAACAATTAATAATTAAATTCAGATTATAGAAATACAAAACGTAATTTCCAAGTCACTCCTCGTCGACTTTCTCTTTTCCCTTCTTAGCTGGTGTTTCCGGCACGACGTTAGCTATGGAAATTAAAACAATTTAAAATCATCAATACACACAATTTCACATTAAATATTTCAATTTATACTCAACTTTTGGCTAAATTCCAATTTAATCCCTAAACCTAGACTAACTTTATTTTTCCAAAACTAATTCCATATCTTATTCAATTTCCACTTTAGACTAATTTCAACTCTCTAATTTCACCATAAAACCCTAATTTTGAAATTTCACAATTTAGTTCTTATTGCTCAAAACTTATGATTTATTCTACAATTCAATCCCTTTTTCACTTCTAACTTGAAATTCTATCAATTTAACCCTTAACGCTTCAATTTATTCAACATGAACAACTTCTAAAAATTCACTAATTTCTAAAATTTCAACATAAATCAAGTAGTATTTTGTTCTAGGATCCTAAAAATATCAAATTTACAAGAAAATATAATATAATATAATATATTTTTCTTTTTCTTTTTCCTTTCTTTCTCCACTATTTCGTTCCTTCCCTGTTCTTTTGTTTCTTTTCTTCCTTTTATTTTATGTTTTAATTATAATAATATAATATAATAAAATAATAAAATAATATTTACTTAAATAATAAGAAATACATGTATTATTATATACATATGATTATTATTTTTACACATCTATTTTACAGTTACCATACACTTTTCCTTTAATCTATAATTCAACTTTTACCTTATTTGCAATCTAGCCCTTATACCTAATTACTCTTAATTTAGACAAATTCACCTATTCAAAACCTAATTAGTCACACAACTAACTTCGTAAATATTTTTACTAAATAATTACGAATCCATTTTGTGAAGATGGAGACCCAAAAATGAATTTTTTGATACTCGTAAATTTTAGGTTGTTATAAATCGAGGCTCTCCACTTTCTAATCTGAGATCTCCGACCCCATCTTAGCAAGTGCAGGAAGTGTCGGTAACCCCAAACCTAAATCCAAATATTGTAACAAACCGCATTTTGGGGAATGCTGTATGAGAAGTGGGGCATGTTTTAGATGTGGTTCTCTTGATCATTTTCTTAGAGACTGCCTGAAAAAGCCTGAAAAAGATACTGTTCAGACTTCTAGGCCGAGTAACCCCGCCTCAAGAGGCAGACCACCTCGTCACCCTGGTAATGTCAATGGTAGCCGAGGTGTGACAAAAGATTCAACAGTCAAATTTGAAGCACGAGTGTAAACTGAAATATATAGGATTTTTCCTATGTAATTTATCAACTTTTTACTTAAATTCGTTGTTAAAACTAAGTAATTGTTTAATAAATTAATGAAATATGTGAAAGTATGAAATTAGGACATAGAAATTATTAAAATGTGATTTTATGCTTTATTATATAGTTTTCATGCATAAAATGGCTTATTTTATATTTATTTGAGTATATTATATTTTTAAGACATAAAATGGGCCATGCACGATTAAATTAAATAATAAAATATAAAATTATATTCAATAATTCATTTTAAAATATTTCATTAATAATCTAGGTTGTAATGAATTATTCTTTGGTACTTTAATTTATTGATTTATTTTGGATAGGTCTGATAGCTTTATTGGATTACAAAAACCTTCCAAATTGAAGACCAAGTCAACCCCATTTCGGCTGCACATGGCTGTCCACATACACCACTTTTTGGTTTAATTACACAAGGTCCTTGCAATGTTGAAGAAATTAGAGATTTGCCCAAAGATTTACATTTGACCGAGTCTCAGTCCTGAGTTGTTATGGCATTTAAATTGCTTAAAAATCAAGCAAAATTCAACTCAAAATCCACTAATCATGGTCGGCCACTCATTGAAGAAGCTTGAAGAGACTAAAACCTCACTAAAACCTCTCTATTTTTAGCAAACTACTCTTCTCTCTTCACCTATAAATAAGACTTTATTTCATCATTTCTAATCATCCCTCATCCCTCATCATTCTCTCTTTTCTCTCAATTCTCTTTAGCATTTTCCATTCCCCATGCCTAGCATCACCTCTTCATAGAGATTTTAGCAATTAAGCCTCTTAAAGAGCCCTTGGTCTGCCACCTTGGAGAGTTGTCAGTAAAGGAGCAAAGCGAAGGAGCGAAGGAGCCTCATCGGTCAGAGTCTTGGGTGACAACCACTTTGATTTGGGCTTAATCTTTCTTTTCTTTGATTTAATCTGAAAATGTTTGCTATGCATTCTTTGTTCTTGTTACAACAATGTTAGCTTAATTTTATTTAAGCTAGGATGACTGCTTTGATTAAATAATATTTATTTGATTTATCCTTATAATGTTTGTGCCTCATTCGGTCATGTTTTCAATTATAATCAAGTCTGTATTTTGTACATGATTAGCTGAGCGATCCTAACCAGACGGCAGCTAGTGGACACATAATTGAAATCTACATGCTCAATTTAGATCCTAACTCGATTAAATTGCAGGTTGCATAACAACTCTAACCAAGCTCTGTTATCTGTATAGTTTTTAGATTTGTGTGATTCAACTATCTCAAACCTAACACGTCCCTATTACCTCACACGAATGGTAAGAAACCCTTAGTAACTAAGGATCGGTAAAATGCGTATTTACTAAGTAAAGGATTCCGAAAGGACCTAATGTGGTTTCCAAACTCATGAAAGATCGAGTTGCCATGGAATGTTTTTCCGAATGTTATTAAGCATGTTGATAATAAATTGAGTTTAATTAAAGTAATTTTCCCATTTTTTTATGTTATAATTGTTGCAAACTGTGTTTAATTTTGCTAAAATCTATTTCATTCATATAGTTAGCATATTTAGGATAATTTGCATTAGGGATCATTGCATTTAGTTTAAGATATTTAATTTTAATCATCACTTCTCAATCATATTGTGTTTTTATTTACCAAGTTGTTAATATAATTTTACAATTAAGTGATTTGACACAAATACAATCCATGTGGAGACGATAACTTGATACTTACTTATTACTTGATAACGATTGTATACACTTGCACAAACCTATGCGTTACAAGTTTTTGGTGCAGTTGCTAGGGATTGTTAACTGTTGCTATAGTCATTTTTTGTGAAATTATTTACTTCCAATTTGGTTTATTTCTAACATTACTAACTTATTCTTTTTAATTTTGTGATTTTCTTTTGAGGTGTTTATGAGCATAGATTGGATTATCGATTTACTCCCTGTAGACCCTGAAATTGAGCAAACTTTCAGACAAAGAAGACATGAATGAACAGCTCAAAGACAAGTCGAGATGGACCTTGGAAATCAGAATCAAGACCGAGATAATGAAGCTGATCGTGTACGAAATCCCATCCTTATTGTCGATGATAGGGATCGATGCATCAGAAAATATGCTGTGACACTTTTCAGTGAGTTAAATCCAAGAATTAGAAGACTAGATATTGAGGCAACCCAATTTGAATTGAAACTAGTGATGTTTCAAATGCTACAAATGGTGGGCCAATTCAGTGGTATGCTCACGGAAGATCCACATCTCCACCTTCGATTGTTTGTGGAGGTGAGTGATTCATTCAAGATAGCCGGTGTGACTGAAGACACACTGAGGTTGAAGTTGTTTCCGTACTCATTGCGAGATCAAGCATGAGCATGGTTCAATTCATTGCCACCAAGTTCCATATCTACATGGCAATAATTAGCAGAGAGATTTTTGGTTAAGTATTTCTCGCCTAGAATAAACAGTAAGTTGAGGAACTAGATCACAACTTTCCAACAATTGGATGACGAGTCTTTTAATGAGGCTTGGGAACGATTCAAGAAGTTACTTCATAAGTGTCCTCATCATGGAATTCCTCATTGTATCCAGTTGGAGACATTCTATAATGGTCTCAATGCACATACAAGATTTATGGTAGATGCTTCTTCGAATGGTGCAATTTTGTCCAAGTCTTAAAATGAGGCTTATGAGATCATTAAGAGTGTAACACCCCTAACCCGTAATCATCGCTGATCTAAGGTTAAAGGCGTTACCAGACAAATTAGATCTTTTACGAACATTTCTTAGCATAATTCAACAAATCAAATCAAAGTGTCCCTTAAATAGGTCTACGAGACCTTAAACATGCATTATAAAGGGGTCAGGACTAAACCGAACACATACAAAATTTTCAGAAATTTAAACATTTTTCAAAGATACAGAGGTCACATGCTCGTATGGGTAGGCTGTGTGCCTCGCACGGCCTTGGACACGTCTGTGAGTCCAAGCTGTGGCAAAACAGGGCATACATACTAACTTGTCCACAAAGCCTGAGACACACCCGTGTGCCTCACTCGTGGACGACACGGACTTGCACCACACGGCCAGTCACACGCCCGTGTGTCCAGCCCGTGGTCGAGTCTGACTTGTTTTGAAATACAACCACGAAGGACACGGTCGAACCACACGCCCGTGTGCTCAACCATGTGGGCAAATATAAGCCATTTGCAAGGTCAATTTGCCACCCACACTTTGGGTTATGCCTACAAGCACAAATAAGCATCATTCCAAGCATTAAGAATATCCAAAACATACCAAAATGACCATCTTTTCTAGCCATTCAAGAACACATCAAACACACCAACTTATGTGCCATTTAGCTTAATGCAATCACAAACATTTTTAAGTAAAATCCATCCACAAACTTACCCATTCATGGTGCCATCTTTTCATCAATAATATACTAGCTATGCAACCATCAAATTTATCACAAACTTGACCATCTCAATAGTCCAATTATTAACCATTATACCTTACCAAATTATGCAACATATAGCATGAATTACTCATTCACATCATATTCATTGTCTAGCCATATCACATGGCTATATTATACAACTCAAAACATAAGCAAGACTCACTAGACTATACATTCCATAGTTTAATATATACACTTTCAAAAGATACCAAAATAGGGTTTGATAGTGTGGTGATGATCCTCAACGATCCCCCAAGCCTTTCGTAGCTTTAACGATCTATAAAACAAAGTAGACACACACACACACACACACACACACACATAGTAAGCTTTCAAAAGCTTAGTAAGCCATATACAAATAAACTTAACATATAACATACCTAATCATATCAAATACAAGATCATTAATGTTTCTCAATTGCAAATTCATAAACTTCTTTGGCTCATTTGTTTAGCCATTTGCTAACCAACAAACGCATCTCCATGTACATCATTGATCATAGCTTATTCATACATATATCACAACTTGTCTCAACAAATCTATACCAATATCTCACAATTGCAAGTTCACATGTACTTACCTTTCATCATCAAATATAATGTACTTTTGAAACATACCTGGATCAATTACACATTTCACATAGTATTTCCTTTCTCGGAATTGCCTATGGAATCATTCAGAATCAAATAGGATACTCGGATAACTCAAAATACTCGTACAATGCCAACGTCCTAGACGTGGTCTTACATGTAATCAAATATCGATGCCACTGTCCCAAACAGGGTCTTACATGAATAAAATACGATGCCAATGTCCCAGACATGGTCTTACACGTAAATCTCAAATCGATGCCAACATCCCAGATGTGGTCTTACACGATATCACATATCAGAACCTTATGTCATGACATATGAATCCTATTTATTCCTAAGGTTCGTACGAGACTTTTCAGACATTAACTCATTGTCGATAATTCCTCGAATTTCATATTTGTATCTTCCAAATCCATTCATCACAATTAAATTTCATATGAACATAAATAAATCAATTCAAATACATTTCTTTGTATATAGACTTACCTCAGATTCGGATAAACAAACAGATCCGAGTACTCGATCACTTTCGACTTTCCTCAATCTAAATCCGTTTTCTTTGGTTCTTGATCTATACATATTCAAATTTAATCCATTTATTCACCAAATCATTCAATTCAATCCAAAAAAACACATTTAGGGAAATTTACAAATTAGCCCTCATATTTTCACATTTTGACATTTAAGTCTCTATTTCACAAAATCACAAAATTCACATAATTTGCTTCTATCCATGCTTAGCCGAATTTTCATATGCTTC
Source organism: Gossypium australe (assembly GCA_005393395.2). Lineage (NCBI taxonomy): Eukaryota > Viridiplantae > Streptophyta > Magnoliopsida > Malvales > Malvaceae > Gossypium > Gossypium australe. Next base: position 100,349,187 of record CM016619.1, on the reverse strand, counting down.
ATACAAGTCCATACATTTCATTTATTTCACATTTTAGTCCCTCAAAATATTATTTTCACAATTTAGTCCAAATTACTCAAATTCATCAAAAATCCAAAGACAAAACTTGTTAATCTAACACATATATTTCATATTTCATCAACTATTATCACAAAACTTACAAAATCATCAATGGCACATTTCAAATTCTTCATTAAATTCCAAAATTAAGACATGGGTTTGAAAGAACACGAAGCAACGGCCATGAAAACGTAGAAATTATCAAAAACCGAACAAAAATTAACCTTTAATCAAACTTGAACATAGCTGAAACCTAGAACACTTTTCTTCTTTTCTTTTCTTTCTATATTCGGCCAACAAGATGAATAAATGGCCATGTTTTATGTTTGTTTAGTTATAACATATATTATTAATTCAATTACCAAATTAACCTTATTATTAAACATATAAAACATATATAATGGTTGGTCATAAATGTCCATTAACCATACTAATGGTTTAATTACTTCATACGGCCACCACATTTATAAAGACATAACACATAGGTGCTTTTAACATATGGCATGCTAATTTAGCATATTTCACAATTAGGTCCTTTTATCAAATTAAGAACCCAAAGGATAAATTAATTCACGAAACTTTCACACATGCTTAATCACATATTGTAAGCACAGAAAATAATATTAAAATATTTTTTATACTCGGATCTGTGGTCCCGAAACCAGTATTCTGACTAGGGTCTAAACCGGACTGTTATAGAGAGGATCGAGAGTAATAACTATCAATGGCCAACAAATCGAACAGTTCAGGAAGACGTAGCCGGAGTTCATGAAGTTGATGTAACATCCTGAATTAATGGGTCTATGCGTTTAGTATAGGAATATGTTTAATATGTTAACTTAGGTGAAAGGGGTCTAAATTTGGGCTTAGAATTAGGCAAAGGCCCAAATTAAATTATTTTAAGGTGGCATCATTAACAATTAAAAAGGAACAAGTTTTGGGTCGCAAGGAGCCCATGTTTTTAGGCCAATTTCGGCACTTTAAATGAAGATACGGGGACGCCACACACAAGGAATTAAGGGCCCAAATATTAAGTTTAATGAGGCCCAAATCTTTTAATTTAAGTGAGTTAAATTTCGACACTAGGGTTAGTAGAGGTGGACGGCTACAAGGCTCAAAAATAGGAGAAATTATGTGGATTTTATAAGTGATAATATCATAGACAAAAAGGAGAAAAGTTAGGAGCTTATCTTCAAGGGAAGTGTTGGCCGAAAATCAACCACCTAGAGGAGTCTAAAATTCGGCTACTGCATGGCAAAGAGGGTGCCGAATTTCCCCTCTCTTTTAGCTTGAATTTTAAGGGCGTTTTTGGTTTTTAGCAGTAGGTGCCGAAATATCTATAAATAGGGTTCTAGCTCCTTGATTCTGACACTGAAAACCCTAAATTCCTCTCCCATTGTGCCGAAATTCCCTAGCCTCTCCCTCTCTAATTTCTTCAAAAGCTGAAACTCTTCTCTACTTTTTCCTCCTTGTGCCGATTTCTCTAAAAAGCCGAAGCATCCATAGTCATTTCTTCTATTCATCCTAATTGAGAATTAGTTCTATACTTCTGGCATTTAAATCTTCCATTGGCATTGTCAAATCCTCTCTCTAGTGCTAGCCGAATCTCCTATGCTAAGGTAAGTGTCGATTTTTGATTAGTTCTCATGATCTATTCCCGGTTTTTGAAACGCAAAAGCCGAAAGGTAATAGTTTAATGATTTTATGATGGGCGGCAATTCAAGATTTGAAGGAAGCTTGCTCAATTAGATCTAAAAGCCGAAAATAGTTAGTCTCCACTTCCGGGATTTTTAAGATAAGAAGATTTTCCTAGATTTCTATTAGATTTCATCTTTATATACAAGATCTTAATGTTATAATGAGGGTTAACGATTAAATATTGTGATAGTAGTTCTGATAAGGACTTGTGATGGAATTAAATATGGATCAGGCAAAGAAGAAAACCCCTAAGTTTAAGAAAATAGCAGTATCTGCCATTCGAGATTGGCCACTTGGTTGTGGACCGGCTTCTGAACAACCCCTTAGGTAGATAGCAGTAGTGTCGACTAAGGATAGCGTCGACATAGAAAGCATCGTTTTATCGGTAACTAGGTGTGTAGATCTCTAACACACTACTAATAAACTTGTATGTGTATCTATTTATGAATGTTATGGGCTAAAAAGCCGGAATAAGGCTGTATAGACAGTCGAATGGAACCCTAAAAGGGTTAGGCAAGGATGCCAGGTACGTAAACATAGAACTCCCTATGTGTATCGAAAAATACATATGTCTGCATGATGTTTCTTTATGTGTGTATGCATGGGATTGGATATTGATATGATGAAGGGGAAGTGCATGATAGGTCACACAGTGATCGGTGGTAGAAATCCCACAAATATAAATGCTAGATCACATTGTGATCGGTGGCTATGCCACATTTAATGATTCCTGAATAATAGGAATAGGCAGTTCGGCTGTCGTTATGGTGTGTAGCGGATGGAGGGTTGATTATAGAAATCCCCACGGTGTGATGGTTGGTACAGGTTGGTGTGTAGAGGATGGAACCCTAGGATGGGATGGGTTATTAATCATTTATTATTTTGATGTATGATTATGATTGATGCCTTGTGGGCCAGGGCCCATAATCTATTTGTGGGCTCAGGTCGTTGTGTGCTTTGAGATTTATACACTGAGTCTTGCTGACTAACGCTTTCCTTTTCTCTACTCTCCAGATGAGCAGTAGATCGTGGACATGGGAGTCGAGACGGACTCGAGGGGCCATCAAGTTCTATTTCTACAAATTATATTTTCCTTATGACTTCTTTAAGTTTGTTTTATTGTTATTTGAGGAACAGTTATGTAATAAGGCCCCTAGTTTTTATCCAACTTAGGAGTTTTCTATGTTATGCAACTTATGAATATACCATAAGGTTTATTTACATTTATTAATAAAAATACAAAGAGGTTTATTTTCAAAAAGTCTCTCCTTTATTCAAATTTAATTAATTTAACTTGTGTTTTCAAAATGCGATAAAGTGTTATGTGTTCGATAACGTGCCGGATCTGGTCGAAACGCATGGGCCGGGTTTGGGGTGTTACATTTTGGCATCAGAGCCCAGTTCAAAACTCGGACTGTGAAATGGGTCTTGAAGTGTTTTAGAAAAAAATTGAATTTAAAAAAAAAATTTTGGTTTGAAGACATGGCCTTCGAGTCTACCGGCACCCAATCCACCCAGGTAAGTATTCTGAACTCCTGATTGTGATATAAATGTGGGCTTAATGGGCTTTATGGAACGTAAACTATCTAGTTTAGAACTTGATGGACTCTAGGCTTAGACAAACAACTCTTCAATTCCATAAGACTTAATTTCACTAAACAAAACCTGTAAACGAGTCGCAAGACTAAGGTGTGGCAACAGGCATATGCATGTCTAGGAGTAGATCCGGAAGAGCTTGGTATTTAAGCAGTCCAAGTGACTCACCTCCTCTTCACTGGAATCTTACTTGGTGCATAGTGACTGTTCACTTTAGCCATGACAGGGTGTGGCAATAGGCATACGCATGTCTAGGAGTGGATTCAGGGAGAGCTTGGTATTTAAGCAGTCCTAGTGACTCACCTCCTCTTCCCTGGAATCTTACCTGGTGCGTAGTGACTGTTCACTCTAGCTATAAGGACTTGTTCATGGGCTGAACCCATAATTAAAACCCGAAAGGGACCAACCACCCTATGTTGCAAACAAAAACCCCTAAGTTTTGTACATTTCCAAAAAGATACACTTGATTTGAAAATGTTCACAGCTATGAAAAATTTACCCAAAAACTCTATGTTTACAAGAGTAACTAGATTTTCCAAAGTGCCCCTGTTTTTTTTTTAAAAAAAAGAAAACAACATCAAAATACCCTCGAATCTCAAAATTACTGAAATACCCTTGATTTTCAAAATTACCAAAATACCCTCGATTTTCAAAATTACCGAAATACCCCTGGATGTCAAAATTATCGAAATACCCCCAGATTTTAAAATTACTAAAAAACCCCTAGATGTCAAAATTATCGAAATACCCCCAGATTTCAAAATTACCAAAATACCCCTGGATTGTAAAATTACCAAAATACCCTTATTTTACAAAATCACCAAGGAACCTTATTTTGAAAAATTACGAAAATACCCCTGTAGGATAAAATTACGAAAATACCCCTGGATAGTGAAAACAACAACAACAACACTTTTCTGTAATGAACGTGAGTTCATGGATGTTGATGATTGAATGTATGTGTTTCTTAGAGGAGATGCACTTGAGACTGAATGGTGAATGCAAATTCGAAAGAATTACTCTTAAAGCTATTATTCATAAGACTGTTCGTGGTTAAAATAGTGGAAGAAAACTAATAATTCATAAAATTTCTAATTAGATAAACGCGAATCGGTAGAATGAGTACGAGGGGTCGAGGAGGCCCGCCACGTGGTCGTGGTAGGGGCAGGATGACGGTGTCGGAACCAGTAGGATCTGGTCATGGTTTTGGAAACGAGATGCCGGCTGTGGAGGAGGAATTCCAGGATCAGACTGCCAGAGATGATGCGGTATCTCTGGCAATGTTAAGAGTTTTAGAAATAGTTGCTGGGGCAGGTATGGGCACATGAACCCGGAAATCTGTGCCAGAACGGCTTAAAGCCAATGGGGCAGAAGTGTTTAGGGGAATTTCTCATGTAGCCCCAAGTTTAGCTAAGTATTGGTTGGAGGCGGTAGAACGCATAATGGATGATTTGGATTTCACGGAGGAGGAGAAGTTGAAGGGAGTTGTATCCCTCTTGAGGGATGAAGCCTATCAATGGTGGCTTGCGGTAAAGGATGGTACAGTGGCTGACCGTATCATTTGGGATTTCTTTAAGACGGCATTTCAGAATAAGTACATTGGATCAAGTTATGTGGATGCGCAGCGCAGAGCATTTCTAAATCTGGTTCAAGGGAGTAGGTCAGTGGCTGCGTATGAAGCTGAATTCTTACGCCTTAGCCATTATGCTCGTGGGATGGTAGCCACGGAGTATGAACATTGTCTTAGGTTCGAAGATGGCCTGAGGGATGACTTACATGTTTTGATAGCCCCGCAGTGGGAGAGAGAATTTGCTGTCCTAGTGGAAAAGGCTAAGATAGCCAAGGAGGTAAAGAGGACAGAGAAATTAAATCGAGATAGAGGAATTTTGGATCGTCAACCGGGCGTACTCAGAAAAGGTCCAGGTCTGATGGACCGAAACGGGAAGAGAAACCTGCTGCTGCGAAGCAGACACCAAAGTGTGCTCGATATGGTAAATTCCATGCCGGTGAATGTTGGGCAGGCAGTGGGAAGTGTTTTAGGTGTGGATCTACGGACCACCAAGTTAAAAACTGTTCGCAGCAACGGGACGGTGAAGGGACCATGGGTCGAGGGAATGTTCAGCCTGGTAGAGGAGGTCAGCAGCCACAAAGAGGTCATGGTGCAGCCAGAGGTGGTAATGGTGCTGGTCGGGGTCGTGGAGCACCAGGCCAAGGGGCAGGAAACACTGAGGCGAGACAGCCAGGGTTGGTCTATGCTGTCAGATGTCGAGAAGAGGCTGATGCACCGGATGTCATAACCGGTACATTCTTAATCTTTGGTTTGCCTTACACTACATTGATTGACATTGGGTCGACGCATTCGTATGTAGCTAGTAGCGCATCGGGAACTTTAAGGCTAGAATCTGAAATTACCCTTAGGGCAATGACAGTCGTTAGCCCGTTAAGACAATCGGTAGTAGTGGATAAACTCTATCGGGAAGTACCTCTAGAAGTTCAGAGGATGGTCTTCCGAACGGACCTAATTTAATTACCATTCGAGGAGTTCGATTTAATTTCAGGCATGGATTGGCTTCTGAAGTATCAAGCTAATCTAGATTGTGCGGCCAAGCATATGGTGTTAAAAACCCCTGAGGGTGATGAAGTGTTGGTGATAGGAGAAAGGGGGAACTATTTGTCGAATGTAGTAACTACCCTAAGAGCAGAAAGGATGGTGAGGAAAGGATGTGAGGCGGTTCTATTGTTTGTTCGGGCTCTAAAAGTTAAAGATCTGACTGTTGGGGACGTCAGGACGATAAAGGAATTTCCTGATGTTTTCCCTGAAGAGTTTCCGGGATTACCCCCAGATCGTGAAGTGGAGTTTGGTATCGATCTTCTTTCGAGAACAGCGCCAGTATCTATTGCTCCGTATAGGATGGCGCCGAAGGAGTTGGTGGAGTTGAAAGTGTAGATTCAAGGGTTGCTGGATAGAGGGTTTATTCGACCAAGTGTGTCGCCTTGGGGAGCGCCGGTGTTATTTGTTAAGAAGAAAGATTGAACAATGCGTATGTGCATTGATTATCGCCAATTGAATAAGTCAACAATCAAGAACAAGTACCGGTTGCCAAGGATCGATGACTTGTTCGATCAGTTGAAGGGGGCCTCAGTCTTTTCCAAAATAGATTTGAGGTCAGGGTACCATCAGCTTAGGGTCAAGGAAGCGGATATTCATAAGACAGCTTTTAGGACTCCTACGGTCACTATGAGTTTATGGTGATGCCGTTTGGATTGACCAACGCGCTAGCAGCATTCATGGACATGATGAATCGAGTGTTCCAACCCTACCTAGACCAGTGTGTCGTGGTGTTTATAGACGATATCTAGGTCTATTCGAAGTCGGAGGAGGAGCATGATGCTCATCTGCGAATAGTTTTGCAGATTCTGAGGGAGAAGCAGTTGTATGCCAAATTCAGTAAGTGTGAATTTTGGCTAAGTGAAGTTACGTTTTTAGGGCAAGTTGTGTCAGTAGAAGGGATTAGGGTTGACCCTCGAAAGATTGAAGTAGTGTTAGATTGGAAGCCACCCAAGTCTGTGGCTGGGATTAGGAGTTTTCTTGGTTTAGCTGGGTACTACCGAAGGTTTGTTGAAGGATTTTCTTCTGTAGCGGCACCATTGACTAAGTTGCTACGGAAAGGAGTTCCGTTTGTTTGGTCTGATAAGCAGCAGGAGAGTTTTGAAAAGTTAAAGAGGTTTCTGACGGAGGCTCCGGTGTTGATTCAGCCAGAGGCAGGGAAGGAGTTCGTAATTTACTGTGATGCGTCACACGCAGGATTAGGATGTGTGTTGATGCAAGATGGAAAAGTGGTTGCATATGCATCTCAGCAGTTAAGACCGCATGAATTAAATTACCCCACCCATGATTTGGAATTGGCAGCAGTGGTGTTTGCCTTAAAAATTTGGAGGCATTATCTGTACGGGGAGAAATCTGTTATTTACACAGATCATAAGAGCTTGAAGTATATTTTGACTCAAAAGGAGTTGAATCTAAGGCAGAGAAGGTGAATCGAGTTGCTAAAGGACTATGATTGCTCGATCGAGTATCACTCAGGTGAGGCTAATGTAGTTGCGGATGCTTTAAGTCGTAAAGTAGTCTCCGACTTAAGAGCAATGTTTGCTCACCTTAGTTTGTATGAGGATGGGAGTTTGTTAGCTGAACTTCAGGTAAAACCCTCTTGGATCAGTCAGGTGAAGGAGAAGGAACAGACCGATGAATTCCTAAAGAGGAAATTGTAGTTAGTCTCAAAGGATGGGACAGCGGAATTCAGTATGAATGAGGAAGGGTTGTTATGCTTTCGAGGGAAAGTTTGCATGCCAAGAGATCTTGAGTTGAGGAGTAGAATTTTGCATGAGGCGTATGGTGGTACTTACGCTATGCACCCTGGAGGAAGTAAGATGTTTTGGGATTTGCAAAATCAATTCTGGTGGCCGGGGTTGAGCAAGAAGTAACTGAATTGGTGGGTAAGTGTTTGACCTGTCAGCAGGTCAAGGCGGAACATCATTTACCATCAGGCTTATTACAGCCAGTAAAGATTCCACAATGGAAATGGGAAAGAATTACCATGGACTTTGTTAGTGGGCTTCCCCTTACACCCACTAAGAAAGATGCGGTTTGGGTAGTTGTTGATCGTTTGACGAAGTCTGCACACTTCATACCCATACGTGTTGACTATTCCTTGCAGAAGTTAGCTAAGTTGTACATAGCGGAGGTACTGAGGTTGCATGGAGTACTGGTCTCGATCATATCAGATAGGGACCTTAGGTTCACCTCACGATTTTGGAAGGTGTTGCATCAAGTGTTGGGTACGAAGTTGGATTTTAGTACAGCGTTTCAACCTCAGACCGATGGGCAGTCTGAGCGAGTGATTCAGATCTTAGAAGACATGTTGAGAGGATGTGTCATTGATTTTAGAGGTAGTTGGGAAGAGTTCTTACCGTTAGCAGAATTTGCTTACAACAATAGTTACCAATCAAGTATTCAGATGGCGCCCTACGAAGCTTTGTACGGGCGGAGGTGTCGTACTCCTACTTGTTGGACGGAATTAGGAGAACGTCGGATTTTGGGACCGGAGTTGGTGAGTGAGACAGAAGAGAAAGTTGAATTGATTCAGGTTCGACTGAAGGAGGCGTCGGATCGACAAAAGTCCTATGCTGATTTAAAGCGTAAGGACATAGAGTTTGCAGTGGGTGATAAAGTATTCCTAAAGGTATCGCCATGGAAGAAGGTACTAAGGTTTGGTCGAAAGGGTAAATTAAGTCCTAGATTTATCGGACCATATCGGGTATTGAAGCGAGTAGGACCAGTAGCCTATCAGATGGAGTTACCTCCGGAGTTAAGTCAAATTCATGATGTATTTTACGTCTCTATGCTAAGACGTTACCATTCGGATCCGTCTCATATCGTACCTATGGAGGAAATCGAGGTAAGACCTGATCTAACCTTTGAAGAGGAACCGGTGGAAATTCTGGATCGTGATGTTAAGGTGTTGCGAAGGAAAATGGTTCCATTGGTTAAGGTGTTATGGCGGAATCATGGTTCGGAGGAGGCTACGTGGGAACCCGAGGAAGCAATGAGGCAGCAATACCCTCATCTTTTCCGATCAGGTAATTTCGAGGACGAAATTTCTTTAAGGGGGTAGAACTGTAACATCCTGAATTAATGGGTCTATGCGTTTAGTATAGGAATATGTTTAATATGTTAACTTAGGTGAAAGGGGTCTAAATTTGGGCTTAGAATTAGGCAAAGGCCCAGATTAAATTATCTTAAGGTGGCATCATTAACAATTAAAAAGGAACAAGTTTTGGGTCGCAAGGAGCCCATGTTTTTAGGCCAATTTCGACACTTTAAATAAAGATAGGGGGACGCCACACACAAGGAATTAGGGGCCCAAATATTAAGTTTAATGAGGCCCAAATCTTTTAATTTAAGTGAGTTAAATTTCGGCATTAGGGTTAGTAGAGGTGGACGGCTACAAGGCTCAAAAATAGGAGAAATTATGTGGATTTTATAAGTGATAATATCATAGATAAAAAGGAGAAAAGTTAGGAGCTTATCTTCAAGGGAAGTGTTGGCCGAAAATCCACCACCTAGAGGAGTGTAAAATTCGGTTACTGCATGGCAAAGAGGGTGCCAAATTTCCCCTCTCTTTTAGCTTGAATTTTAAAGGCGTTTTTGTTTTTAGCAGTAGGTGCCAAAATATCTATAAATAGGGGGGCTAGCTCCTTGATTCTGACACTGAAAACCCTAAATTCCTCTCCCATTGTGCTGAAATTCCCTAGCCTCTCCCTCTCCAATTTCTTTTCTCCAATTTCTTCAAAAGCTGAAACTCTTCTCCACTTTTTCCTCCTTGTGCCGATTTCTCTAAAAAGCCGAAGCATCCATAGTCTTTTCTTCTATTCATCCTATTTGAGAATTAGTTCTATACTTCCGGCATTTAAATCTTACATTGGCATTGTCAAATCCTCTCTCTAGTGCTAGCCGAATCTCCTATGCTAAGGTATGTGTCGATTTTTGATTAGTTCTCATGATCTAGTCCCGATTTTTGAAAGGCAAAAGCCGAAAGCTAATAGTTTAATGGTTTTATGATGGGCGGCAATTCGGGATTTGAAGGAAGCTTGGTCAATTAGATCTAAAAGCTGAAAATAGTTAGTCTCCACTTCCAGGATTTTTAAGGTAAGAAGATTTTCCTAGATTTCTATTAGATTTCATCATTATATACAAGATCTTAATGTTATAATGAGGGTTAACGATTAAATATTGTGATAGTAGTTCTGATAAGGACTTGTGATAGAATTAAATATGGATCAGGCAAAGGAGAAAACCCCTAAGTTTAAGAAAAGAGCAGTATCTGCCATTCGAGATTGGCCACTTGGTTGTGGCCGGCTTCTGAACAACCCCTTAGGCAGATAGCAGTAGTGTCGACTAAGGATAGCATCAACATAGAAAGCATCGTTTTATCGGTAACCAGGTGTGTAGATCTCTAACACACTACTAATAAACCTGTATGTGTATCTATTTATGTATGTTATGGGCTAAAAAGCCGGAATAAGGCTGTATAGACAGTCGAATGGAACCCTAAAAGGGTTAGGCAAGGATGCCAGGTACGTAAACATAGAACTCCCTATGTGTATCGAAAAATACATATGTCTGCATGATGTTTCTTTATGTGTGTATGCATGGGATGGGATATTGATATGATGAAGGGGAAGTGCATGATAGGTCACATAGTGATCGGTGGTAGAAATCCCACAAATATAAATGCTAGGTCACATTGTGATCGGTGGCTATGCCACGTTTAATGATTCCTAAATAACAGGAATAGGCAGTTCGGCTGTCGTTATGGTGTGTAGCGGATGGAGGGTTGATTATAGAAATCCCCACGGTGTGATGGTTGGTACGGGTTGGTGTGTAGAGGATGGAACCCTAGGATGGGATGGGTTATTAATCATTTATTATTTTGATGTATGATTATGATTGATGCCTTATGGGCCAGGGCCCATAATGTGTTTGTGGGCTCAGGTCGTTGTGTGCTTTGAGATTTATACACTGAGTCTTGGTGACTCACGTTTTCCTTTTCTCTACTCTCCAGATGAGCAGTAGATCGTGGACATGGGAGCTGAGACGGACTCGAGGGGCCATCAAGTTCTATTTCTACAAATTATAATTTCTTTAGGACTTCTTTATGTTTGTTTTATTGTTATTTGAGGAACAGTTATGTAATAAGGCCCCTAGTTTTTATTCAACTTAGGAGTTTTCTGTGTTATGCAACTTATGAATATACCACAAGGTTTATTTACATTTATTAATAAAAATACAAAGAGGTTTATTTTCAAAAAGTCTATCCTTTATTCAAATTTAATTAATTTAACTTGTGTTTTCAAAATGCGATAAAGTGTTATGTGTTCGATAACATGCCGGATCTGGTCGAAACGCATGGGCCGTGTTTGGGGTGTTACATTTTGGTATCAGAGCCCAGTTCAAAACTCAGGCTGTGAAATGGGTCTAGAAGTGTTTTAGAAAAAAATTGAATTGAAAAAAAAAATTGGTTTGAAGACATGGCCTTCGAGTCTACCGGCACCCAATCCACCCAGGTAAGTATTCTTAACTCCTGATTGTGATATAAATGTGGGCTTAATGGGCTTTATGGAACATAGACTATCTAGATTAGAACTTGATGGACTCTAGGCTTAGACAAACAACTCTTCAATTCCATAAGACTTAATTTCACTAAACAAAACCTGTAAACGAGTCGCAAGACTAAGGTGTGGCAACAGGCATATGCATGTCTAGGAGTAGATCCGGAAGAGCTTGGTATTTAAGCAGTCCAAGTGACTCACCTCCTCTTCGCTGGAATCTTACTTGGTGCATAGTGACTGTTCACTTTAGCCATGATAGGGTGTGGCAATAGGCATACGCATGTCTAGGAGTGGATTCAGGGAGAGCTTGGTATTTAAGCAGTCCTAGTGAATCACCCCCTCTTCGCTGGAATCTTACCTGGTGCATAGTGACTGTTCACTCTAGCTATAAGGACTTGTTCATGGGCTGAACCCATAATTAAAACCCGAAAGGGACCAACCACCCTATGTTGCAAACAAAAACCCCTAAGTTTTGTACATTTCCAAAAAGATACACTTGATTTGAAAATGTTCACAGCTATGAAAAATTTACCCAAAAACTCTATGTTTACAAGAGTAACTAGATTTTCCAAATTGCCTCTGTTTTTTTTTAAAAAGAAAAAAAACATCAAAATACCCCCGAATCTCAAAATTCCCGAAATACCCCTAGTTTTCAAAATTACCAAAATACCATCGAATTTCAAAATTACCGAAATACCCCTTGATGTCAAAATTACGAAAATAACCCCAGATTTTAAAATTACCAAAATACCCTTGGATGTCAAAATTACCGAAATACCCCTGGATTTCAAAATTACCAAAATACCCCTGGATTGTAAAATTACCAAAATACCTTTATTTTACATAATCACCAAGGAACCTTATTTTGAAAAATTATGAAAATACCCCTGTAGGATAAAATTACGAAAATACCCCTGGATAGTGAAAACAACAACAACACTTTTCTGTAATGAACGTGAGTTCATGGATTTTGATGATTGAATGTATGTGTTTCTTAGAGGATATGCACTTGAGACTGAATGGTGAATGCAAATTCGAAAGAATTACTCTTAAAGCTATTATTCATAAGACTGTTCGTGGTTAAAATAGTGGAAGAAAACTAATAATTCACAAAATTTCTAATCAGATAAACGCGAATCAGTAGAATGAGTACAAGGGGTCGAGGAGGTCCGCCACGTGGTTGTGGTAGGGGTAGGATGACGGTGTCGGAACCAGTAGGATCTGGTCATGGTTCTGGAAACGAGATGCCGGCTGTGGAGGAGGAATTCCAGGATCAGACTGTCGGAGATGATGTGGTATATCAGGAAATGTTAAGAGTTTTAGAAAGAGTTAATGGGGCAGGTATGGGCACATGGACCCGGAAATCTGTGCCAGAACAGCTTAGAGCCAATGGGGCAGAAGTGTTTAGGGGAATTTCTAATGTAGCCCCAAGTTCAGCTGAGTATTTGTTGGAGGCGGTAGAACGCATAATGGATGATTTGGATTTCACGGAGGAGGAGAAGCTGAAGGGAGTTGTATCCCTCTTGAGGGATGAAGCCTATCAATGGTGGCTTATGGTAAATGATGGTACAATGGCTGACCGTATCATTTGGGATTTCTTTAAGATGGCGTTTCAGAATAAGTACATTGGATCGAGTTATGTGGTTGCGCAGCGCAGAGCATTTCTAAATCTGGTTCAAGGGAGTAGGTCAGTGGCTGCGTATGAAGCTGAATTCTTACGCCTTAGCCGTTATGCTCATGGGATGGTAGCCACAGAGCATGAACATTGTGTTAGGTTCGAAGATGGCTTGAGGGATGACTTGCATGTTTTGATAGCCTCGCAACGGGAGAGAGAATTTGCTGTCCTAGTGGAAAAGGCTAAGAATGCCGGGGAGGTAAAGCAGACTGAGAAATTAAATCGAGATAGAGATAGAGGTGGAAATAAGAGGAACTTTGGATCGTCAACCGGGCATACTCAGAAAAGGTCCAGGTCTGATGGACCGAAACGGGAAGAGAAACCTGCTGCTGCGAACCAAACACCAAAGTGTGCTTGACGTGGTAAATTCCATGCCGGTGAATGTTGGGCAGGCAGTGGGAAGTGTTTTAGGTGTGGATCTACGGACCACCAAGTTAAAAACTATCCGCAGCAACGGGACGGTGAAGGGACCATGGGTCGAGGGAATGTTCAGCCTGGTAGAGGAGGTCAGCAGCCACAAAGAGGTCGTGGTGCAGCCAGAGGTGGTAATGGTGCTGGTCGGGGTCGTGGAGCACCAGGCCAAGGGGCAGGAAACACTGAGGTGAGATGGCCAGGGTTGGTCTATGCTGTCAGACGTCGAGAGGAGGCTGATGCACCGGATGTCATAACTGGAACGTTCTTAATCTTTGGTTTGCCTTACACTACATTGATTGACATTGGGTCGATGTATTCGTATGTAGCTAGTAGCGTATCGGGAACTTTAAGGCTAGAATCTGAAATTACCCCTAGGCAATGACTGTAGTTAGCCCGTTAGGACAATCAGTAGTAGTGGATAAACTCTATCGGGAAGTACCTCTAGAAGTTCAGGGGATGGTCTTCCGAACGGACCTAATTTAATTACCATTCGGGGAGTTCGATTTAATTTTAGGCATAGATTGGCTTGTGAATTATCAAGCTAATCTAGATTGTGCGGCCAAGCGTATGGTGTTAAAAACCCCCGAGGGTGATGAAATGTTGGTGATAGGAGAAAGGGGGAACTGTTTGTCGAATGTAGTAACTGCCCTAAGAGTAGAAAGGATGGTGAGGAAAGGATGTGAGGCTGTTCTATTGTTTGTTCGGGCTCTAGAAGCTAAAGATCTGACTGTTGGGGACGTCAGGACGATAAAGGAATTTCCTGATATTTTCCCTGAAGAGCTTCCGGGATTACCCCCAGATCATGAAGTGGAGTTTGGTATCGATCTTCTTCCGAGAACAGTGCCAGTATCTATTGCTCCGTATAAGATGGCGCCGGAGGAGTTGGTGGAGTTGAAAGCGCAGATTCAAGAGTTGCTGGATAGAGGGTTTATTCGACCAAGTGTGTCACCTTGGGGAGCGTCGGTGTTATTTGTTAAGAAGAAGGATGGAACAATGCGTATGTGCATTGATTATCGCCAATTGAATAAGTTAACAATCAAGAACAAGTACCCGTTGCCAAGGATCGATGACTTGTTCGATCAGTTGAAGGGGGCCTCAGTCTTTTCCAAGATAGATTTGAGGTCAGGGTACCATCAGCTTAGGGTCAAGGAAGCGGATATTCATAAGACAGCTTTTAGGACTCGCTACGGTCACTATGAGTTTATGGTGATGCCATTTGGATTGACCAACGCGCCAGCAGCGTTCATGGACATGATGAATCGAGTGTTCCAACCCTACCTAGACCGGTGTGTCGTGGTGTTTATAGATGATATCTTGGTCTATTTGAAGTCGGAGGAGGAGCATGATGCTCATCTGCGAATAGTTTTGCAGATTCTGAGGGAGAAGCAGTTGTATGCCAAATTCAGTAAGTGTGAATTTTGGCTAAGGGAAGTTACGTTTTTAGGGCACGTTGTGTCGGCAGAAGGGATTAGGGTTGACCCTCGAAAGATTGAAGCAGTGTTAGATTGGAAGCCACCCAAGTCTGTGGCCAAGATTAAGAGTTTTCTTGGTTTAGCTGGGTACTACCGAAGGTTTGTTAAAGGATTTTCTTCGGTAGTGGCACCGTTGACTAAGTTGCTACGGAAAGGAGTTCCGTTTGTTTGGTCTGATAAGCAGCAGGAGAGTTTTGAAAAGTTAAAGAGGTTTCTGACGGAGGCTCCGGTGTTGATTCAGCCAGAGGCAGGGAAGGAGTTCGTAATTTACTGTGATGCGTCACACGCAGGATTAGGATGTGTGTTGATGCAAGATGGAAAAGTGGTTGCATATGCATCTCGGCAGTTAAGACCGCATGAATTAAATTACCCCACCCATGATTTGGAATTGGCAGCAGTGGTGTTTGCCTTAAAAATTTGGAGGCATTATCTGTACGGGGAGAAATCTGTCATTTACACAGACATAAGAGCTTGAAGTATCTTTTGACTCAAAAGGAGTTGAATCTAAGGCAGAGAAGGTGGATCGAGTTGCTAAAGGACTACGACTGCTCGATCGAGTATCACCCAGGTAAGGCTAATGTAGTGGTGGATGCTTTAAGTCGTAAAGTAGTCTCCGACTTAAGAGCAATGTTTGCTCACCTTAGTTTGTATGAGGATGGGAGTTTGTTAGCTCAACTTCAGGTAAAACCCTCTTGGATCAGTCAGGTGAAGGAGAAACAACAGATCGATGAATTGCTAAAGGGGAAATTGCAGTTAGTCTCAAAGGATGGAAAAGCGGAATTCAGTATGAATGAGGAAGGGTTGTTATGCTTTCTAGGGAAAGTTTGCATGCCAAGAGATCCGAAGTTGAGGAGTAGAATTTTGCATGAGGCGCATGGTGGTACATACGCTATACACCCTGGAGGAAGTAAGATGTTTCGGGATTTGCAAAATCAATTCTGGTGGCCGGGGTTGAAGCAAGAAGTAACTAAATTGGTGGGTAAGTGTTTGACCTGTCAGCAGGTCAAGGCGGAACATCAGTTACCTTCAGGCTTATTACAGCCAGTAAAGATTCCACAATGGAAATGGGAAAGAATTACCATGGACTTTGTTAGTGGGCTTCCCCTTACACTCACTAAGAAAGATGCGGTTTGGGTAGTTATTGATCGTTTGACGAAGTCTGCACACTTCATACCCATAGTGTTGACTATTCCTTACAGAAGTTAGCTAAGTTGTACATAGCGGAGGTAGTGAGGTTGCATGGAGTACCGGTCTCGATCATATTAGATAGGGACCTTAGGATCACCTCACGATTTTGGAAGGCGTTGCATCAAGCGTTGGGTACGAAGTTGGATTTTAGTACAGCGTTTCATCCTCAGACCGATGGACAGTCTGAGCGAGTGATTTTAGATCTTAGAAGATATGTTGAGAGGATGTGTCATTGATTTTAGAGGTAGTTTGGAAGAGTTCTTACCGTTAGCAGAATTTGCTTACAACAACAGTTACCAGTCAAGTATTCAGATGGCGCCCTACGAAGCTCTATACGGGCGGAGGTGTCGTACTCCTACTTGTTGGACGGAATTAGGAGAATGTCGAATTTTGGGACCAGAGTTGGTGAGTGAGACAGAAGAGAAAGTTGAATTGATTCGGGTTCGACTGAAGGAGGCGTCGGATCGACAAAAGTCCTATGATGATTTAAAGCGTAAGGACATAGAGTTTGCAGTGGGTGATAAAGTATTCCTAAAGGTATCGCCATGGAAGAAGGTACTAAGGTTTGGTCGAAAGGGTAAATTAAGTCCTAGATTTATCGGACCATATCGGGTATTGAAGCGAGTAGGACCAGTAGCCTATCAGCTAGAGTTACCTCCGGAGTTAAGTCAAATTCATGATGTATTTCACGTCTCTATGCTAAGACGTTACCGTTCGGATCCGCCTCATATCGTACCTATGGAGGAAATCGAGGTAAGACCTGATCTAACCTTCAAAGAGGAACAGGTGGAAATTCTGGATCGTGATGTTAAGGTGTTGCGAAGGAAAATGGTTCCATTGGTTAAGGTGTTATGGCGGAATCATGGTTCGGAGGAGGCTACATGGGAACCCGAGGAAGCAATGAGGCAGCAATACCCTCATCTTTTCTGATCAGGTAATTTCGAGGACGAAATTTCTTTAAGGGGGTAGAACTGTAACATCCTGAATTAATGGGTCTATGCGTTTAGTATAACGTTAACTTAGGTGAAAGGGGTCTAAATTTGGGCTTAGAATTAGGCAAAGGCCTAGATTAAATTATTTTAAGGTGGCATCATTAACAATTAAAAAGGAACAAGTTTTGGGTCGCAAGGAGCCCATGTTTTTCGGCCAATTTTGGCACTTTAAATGAAGATAGGGGGACGCCACACACAAGGAATTAGTAGCCCAAATATTAAGTTTAATGAGGCCCAAATCTTTTAATTTAAGTGAGTTAAATTTCGGCACTAGGGTTAGTAGAGGTGGACGGCTACAAGGCTCAAAAATAGGAGAAATTATGTGGATTTTATAAGTGATAATATCATAGATAAAAAGGAGAAAAGTTAGGAGCTTATCTTCAAGGGAAGTGTTGGCCGAAATTCCACCACCTAGAGGAGTGTAAATTTCGGCTACTGCGTGGAAAAGAGGGTGCCGAATTACCCCTCTCTTTTAGCTTGAATTTTAAGGGTGTTTTTGGTTTTTAACATTAGGTGCCGAAATATTTATAAATAGGGGGGCTAGCTCCTTGATTCTGACACTGAAAACCCTAAATTCCTCTCCCATTGTGCCGAAATTCCCTAGCCTCTCCCTCTCCAATTTCTTTTCTCCAATTTCTCCAAAAGCTGAAACTCTTCTCCACTTTTTCCTCCTTGTGCCGATTTCTCTAAAAAGTCGAAGCATCCATAGTCTTTTCTTCTTTTCATCCTATTTGAGAATTAGTTCTATACTTCCGACATTTAAATCTTCCATTGGCATTGTCGAATCCTCTCTCTAGTGCTAGTCGAATCTCCTATGCTAAGGTAAGTGTCGATTTTTGATTAGTTCTCATGATCTATTCCCGGTTTTTGAAAGGCAAAAGCCGAAAGCTAATAGTTTAATGGTTTTATGATGGGTGGCAATTCGGGATTTGAAGGAAGCTTGGTCAATTAGATCTAAAAGCCGAAAATAGTTAGTCTCCACTTCCGGGAATTTTAAGGTAAGAAGATTTTCCTAGATTTCTATTAGATTTCATCATTATATACAAGATCTTAATGTTACAATGAGGGTTAACGATTAAATATTGTGATAGTAGTTCTGATAAGGACTTGTGATGGAGTTAAATATGGACCAAGCAAAGGAGAAAACCCCTACGTTTAAGAAAAGAGCAGTATCTGCCATTCGAGATTGGCCACTTGGTTGTGGACTGGCTTCTGAACAACCCCTTAGGTAGATAGCAGTAGTGTCGACTAAGGATAGCGTCGACATAGAAAGCATCGTTTTATCGATAACCAGGTGTGTAGATCTCTAACACACTACTAATAAACCTGTATGTGTATCTATTTATGTATGTTATGGGCTAAAAAGCCAGAATAAGGATGTATAGACAGTCGAATGGAACCCTAAAAGGGTTAGGCAAGGATGCCAGGTACGTAAACATAGAACTCCCTATATGTATCGAAAAATACATATGTCTGCATGATGTTTCTTTATGTGTGTATGCATGGGATGGGATATTGATATGATGAAGGGGAAGTGCATGATAGGTCACGCAGTGATCGGTGGTAGAAATCCCACAAATATAAATGCTAGGTCACATTGTGATCGGTGGTTATGCCACGTTTAATGATTCCTGAATAACAGGAATAGGCAGTTCGGCTGTCGTTATGGTGTGTAGCGGATGGAGGGTTGATTGTAGAAATCCCCACGGTGTGATGGTTGGTACGGATTGGTGTGTAGAGGATGGAACCCTAGGATGGGATGGGTTTTTAATCATTTATTATTTTGATGTATGATTATGATTGATGCTTTATGGGCCAGGGCCCATAATGTGTTTGTGGGCTCAGGTCGTTGTGTGCTTTGAGATTTATACACTGAGTCTTGATGACTCACGCTTTCCTTTTCTCTACTCTCCAGATGAGCAGTAGATCGTGGACATAGGAGCCGAGACGAACTCGAGGGGCCATCAAGTTCTATTTCTACAAATTATATTTTCTTTAGGACTTCTTTAAGTTTGTTTTATTGTTATTTGAGGAACAGTTATGTAATAAGGCCCCTAGTTTTTATTCAACTTAGGAGTTTTCTATGTTATGCAACTTATGAATATACCACAAGGTTTATTTACATTTATTAATAAAAATACAAAGAGGTTTATTTTCAAAAAGTCTCTCCTTTATTCAAATTTAATTAATTTAACTTGTGTTTTCAAAATGCGATAAAGTGTTATGTGTTCGGTAACATGCCGGATCTGGTCGAAACGCATGGGCCGGGTTTGGGGTGTTACAGTTGACGCCTTCACTTCGTTATCAGCTCAAGCATTGTCTATTTCTTCTGTGTTAAAATAGTTTACTGCTAATAGTGCTAATAATTTTGCAGCTCAGCCACCAAGTCCGTTTGAATTAGTTTCCTATGTGTGCTATTGGAAGGTTATTCTTTTGAGAATTGTCCATAAAATCCCGAGTCAGTGTACTATATGGGGAACCAACATCAAAATAGGAGTGGACAAGGACCCCATTCCAACTTTTACAATCCTTCATGGCGTAATCATCCTAATTTTTCTTAGAGCAACCAATGAAATAGACCAAACAACAACCTATTGTAGCATAAACCCAACCAATCTCAAAGGTTTAATTAGCAAGCTCCAAAACCACCTCAAGCTGAGGCATCAAACAGTTGGAGAAATTGTTGAAAGCGTACATGGCAAAGAATGACACTTTGATCCAAAGCCAAGCAGCAACATTGAAAAATTTGGAAAACCAAATGAGTCAGTTAGCTATGGAGCTTCGTTATAGACCACAAGGAACCTTGCCGAGCGATACTGAGAATCCAAGAAATTTGGGTAAAGAACGTATCAAGGCAGTGGCATTGTGAAGTGGTAAAATTCTGAAACCCCGATTGATTGATGTCGAAGATAAGCCCGTTGAGAAGAATCAACCAGCTGTTGAAATTCCTACACCAAAAGAGTCAGAGTCTGCAAAGACTGACAAGGTAAATCCTAACTTAGTGAATTCAGATACTTTAAAATTTTCTTTGGATGCAGATTTACCTACTCAGAAGAGTTATCCGATTCAACCGAAAGTTTCATCACCTCTATATCCGTAAAGATTGCAGCAATAGAAGCAGAAAGACGAGGTGCATTTTAAGAAGTTTTTGGATATTCTGAAGTAGTTTCACATCAATATTTTGGTGGCAGAGGCTTTAGCACAAATGCCAAATTATGTGAAGTTTATGAAGGATATACTGTCCAAGAAGAAACGACTGAGTGAGTATGAGACTGTTACCCTGACAAAAGAGTGCTTTGCGTTCTTGTAGAACAATTTGCCACCAAAATTGAAGGACCCGAAAAGCTTTACTATACCCTGTAACATTGGTGAATCTTATTGTGGTAAAGCTTTGTATGATTAGGAGTGAGTATGAACTTGATGCCTAAGTCTATTTTCAAGATGCTAGGGATATGTGAAGTAAGACCTACAACTGTGACACTTTAGATAGCGGATCGATCTTTAGCATATCCCCAGGGAAAGATCGAGGATGTTTTGGTAAGAGTCGATAAATTTATTTTTCTGCTAATTTCATTGTCTTAGATTTTGAAGCAGATAAGGAAGTGTTGATCATCCTTGGGAGACCTTTCTTAGCAACGGGAAGAACGTTAATTGATCTGTAGAAAGGTGAACTCACCATACGAGTTCAAGACGAACAGGAAACCTTTAACATTCTTAAAGCGATGAAAGTTTTTGATCCAACAGAAGAGTGTTCAGTCATGGAAGAGATAGAAACCTTAGTTTCTATGGAAAGCACTTTTGAAGAAGATCCATCGGAGAAAGCCTTAGATCTTGACCCTTTGGAGGATGAAAAATGTAATATCCTAAAATTTGGGGTCTGGCAATTTTTGCACCATTGCATGCGTTTAGCTCGCTTAGCTTGTTATGTTGGTGTGTTTGGAGGTCTTAGGGAGGCTCGGGTTTGAGTCCAAGCCCTGGAAAAATTTTGGTTTTTGGGCACTTTAGTGGGGAGAGCTAGTGGAAGCATGACTTAAGGTTAATTAAATGTGCTGGCTAACACAAAGAGCAAGGTGGCCTAGTGGTGTGGCGTCACAAGGGAGGCAGAGAGGGAGAGTGTTCGAATCCCACATGCAGCATGTGGGGAGTTTTTATTTTGTACTCAGGAAAGGGAGGTAGCTGAGTGGAGACCAAACTCTGCAGGAAAGAGGCAGGACTTGGTCAAATTGTTTGAATGGATGATGGAGAGGAAGTTGGGGAGTAAATTGAGGAGAGAATCAGGGGATTTGAGAGTGAGAGGTAGTGGCTGGCCGAATGTGGGGTGTGTGGGAAGGAGAAATTCGGCTAGGGGTGGATTTTGGCAAGGATATTTGGCATTTGGTGGGTAGCAAAGAGGAGAAACTAAAACCTTTTGGTGTGTTTGCCCTTGTGGTTCTTAGCATTTTTGCATTTTAAGCATTCTCCTTAGACATTTCAGGTTTTTTTGTTTTGCACATTTCCTTCTACTCCCTTCATACATTCTTTTTCTTTTTTTCTTTACCTCATTTGAGTCTTAGCCAAATATGTAGAGAGCTGGCCACTCGTGCATCTCCTTCTCAATTTTTCTCCCAATCGTTTTAGGTGGATTAACTACATCTCCCCTCTTGACCGAATTTGGTAAGGTTTTGCCTTCACACTTTCTTTCTCCCTCACTTACCCTTTTTTTCCTAGACCGAACATAACATTCTTTCATCCTCGTCACATCTTACCTCTTCTTCTAACGGGTGGAGTACGTTAACGTCAGTTTTGGTAAGGGTGAAGTTGTTCGCATACCCCTTTTAATTCGATGATTAGTACTTTCCTTATGACCTTTTTTTAATGGGATGACATCGTTTTTCCTTCACTCTTGTGGGGGGGTAGAATGTTGTATTGAGGCTAACCTTTTTGGTCATTGATTAATTGTTTTAGGAACTCATTTCAGTAGTCAGGAGTAAAGCCAAATACTGCCACTTTGTCGAAGGAGGTCACATCTTGTGGTAAGTGGTGATTGGTGATTATTTAGATTCAAGTTTTAGCTATGTTTATCGGTGATGAGACTAATGGATTGGGATGATTTGATCTCGTAGGTGCATAATCTTAAGGGATCAATCTACGCTTATAACAGGTGTGTAATCTCACACCTTTCCAAATACATTTGAGTAATGTTATGTGATTCGGCCGAAAGCCGGAAAGCCAGAAACCGGCATCTGTGACCACTCGAGTGTGCGAACGCTCGGAGTGGTAAATCGAAATGGGAATAGTGACGGTAAGTCGTTGAGAGTCTCACGAGCACTCTCGCAGAACTGAGGCTGTAACGGGCCTGATCGGACCGCAACGGGCCAAATGGGCCCAATGGGCTATCCGGCCCACTTGGGCAAAACTGTTAGAAAAACTATCAAATGTTAAGTCCGAATGTGAAATCTGTAAATCTGAAATCGAAATCATGCGAAATGGGCCTCACGAGCGTATGGGCCCAATTGGGCCTAAGATGGATTTTAGGCCCAATAATTTCGTAGTGAACTAAAAAGGGTCATGCTTCACTCGAGGCGACAGTAGGCATCTGTTGAATGCGAAATTACCAAGGTACCCCTGGTGGGTAAATTACTGAATACCCTCGGTGGGTAAATTACTGTTATACCCTTAAGGGTTGATTAGTATGATTGCATGTATTCTGTTTAGCTGGTTATGATGGTAATTTATTTCATACAACATTTTTTATATATGCTTTGCATACATGACATTCTGCATGGGGTTGGGATATTGATGATCGGAGGAAGTGTTATTCTGGTGGCTCTGCCACAATTCTGTCTGGTGGCTACGCCACGTATATTCTGTTATTTTGGTGGCTCTGCCACAAATTCTGTGATTAGCAGCTTGTCTGCCATACTGGTGTGTAGTGGATGGGTGGGTCGATTTAGAAATCCCCACAGGTGTGTTGGGCTGGTACGAGTGGTGTGTAGCGGATGGATTATTGGGTTGGGCTACATACTCTGGTTGCATTATTTTATATATAGGGCTGAGGCCCAGTCTGTTTCTGTAAGGGCTTCGACGTAGTTTGCTTCTGTATGGGCTTCGACCCAGTCTATTTCCGTATGGGCTCCGGCCCAGTTATTGGCCATTTAGGGGATTACACACTGAGTTCACGTAACTCAGCCCTCTCCTTTACCCTTGCAGGTGATCCCTAGCATTAGAGAATTTGGCACAGCGGAGGACTCTGTGGTGGCCATACATCGGGAATATTTCTCGTGAACTTAGTAAATTTTCGTTTTTGCTTTATTTTAGTTTTATTTTATTTTGGGTTAATATTATTGTAATAAGGCCGTCGGTTTATTTTCTTTTAAATTTTCATTAATAACTGTTAAATTTATAAATACGTGGTTTTCTTAAAACGACACTAACTGTTTTCAAAATATCACACCTTCGCAATTCACTGAATTCGATTTCTGTTATAAACAACTTTTTAAGAATAATACTAATGATGATAACAATAATAATGTTTTTACAAGGAAACCTTAAAAACAAATCTGAATTTCTCAAACAACAACACAGTTTTTAAACAACCCTTTTATGTGGCATGTTAGATCCGGTCGTAACATCTAGGCCAGGTTTGGGGTGTTATATTTTATGGTATCAGAGCCAAGTTGCAAAACTCGGCTGTGGAATGGGTTCGAAAACATTTTTCAAAATTTTAAAATATGGTTTAGAAAATATACATCTTTATTGGAAGTATGGTGCCATGAGTCTCCGGCACCAAATCCGTAAGTCTTCTGACTCTGTCTGATAATATGATGAAATGACTGTAGGAAGAAAACTACTAGAGTTAGGGGTAGTACAATGAACTTTTAGCTATAGAAATTAAGACTTAGAGACTGAAACAGTAGGAAACTTGATTCGCAAAAACTACTCATACTACTGTTCATTCATAAAACATCTGTTAAAAATTACTTGAACACTAAGCTGGTGCATAACACTCTTAATCAGATTAACGCGTGACATCGAGATGAGTACAAGAGGACACGGAAGAGGTACACACGGCCGTGGTAGAGGCTGAGGTGCTAGGGCCAGATCCGCAGCATCAGGGCACATGCCGAAAATAGAAGCACCTGCATCACCATTGACCGAAATAGGATCTCATGATTGGACTGGTGGGGCGATGCTTTGTCCCAAGCAATGCTGTGAGTTTTAAAACGGGTTGTTGGAGCAAGTACTGGGTCGGCAGCTCGTGGATCCATATCTGAGTGACTCCGGTTGAACGGAGCCGAAAATTTTAGGGGCATCTCTGGTGTAGCCCCGAATGTGGTGGAATATTGGTTGGAGGCAGTGGAGCGGATCATGGATGATCTGGATTGCTCGGTGGAGCAGAAGCTGAAAGGCGCGGTATCCCTACTAAGAGATGAGGCATACCAGTGGTGGCTCACTGTGAGAGAAGGTACACAAGCAGATCGCTTAACCTAGGATTTCTTTAAAGCGGCTTTCCAGGGAATGTATGTCGGGGCTAGCTATGTGGACGCCCGGAGGAAGGAATTTCTGAATTTGGTCCAGGAAAACAAATCAGTAGCAGAATATGAGGCAGAGTTCCTGTGCTTGAGCCGTTACGCATGGGGTATATTAGTGACCGACTATGATCGGTGTGTAGATTCGAGGATGGTCTGCGGGATGAGCTGCGGGTACTGATAGCTCCGCAGTGAGAAAGAGATTTTGCCACCTTGGTTGAGAAAGCAAAAATTGCCGAAGAGGTGAAACATTCTGAGAGGTAAAACTGGGATAAGGAAAGGGGTAAGAATAAGAGAGGTTTTGGGTCATCAGGTTCTTCTGGGGGGTTTCAAAAGAGGCCTAGGTTGGATGGGCCAGCTCGAGTTGGGAAGCCAGTTGTTGTGGGTTAGTTATGACCTTGTGTGCTGTGTGGGAAAACACATCTAGAGAAGTGCTAGAGAAGATCTGGTGGGTGTTTTAGATGTGGGTCCAAGGATCATCAGATAAAGGACTATCCTCGGGAGCCTCTTAGGGTGCAGATAGTAGGTCAGAGGTTTGAGCAGCCAAGGAGAGGTGGTCAGTAGCCACCGAGAGGTCGTGGTCTGCCTAGAGGCGGAAATGGGTTTGGACGAGGTCCTGGAGTGCCAGACAAAGGTACTGGTAATACATATGCAAGACAGCCGGGACTGGTTTATGTGGCTTGACGACGAGAGGATGGCGACGCAGCGGACGTCATAACCAGTACATTTTTCATATTTGATATGCCATTTACCGCTTTAATTGATATTGGATCTACCCATTCATATGTTGCTTGTACTGTGTCTGGGACTCTGGGTATGCCATTTGAGTTTGCTGATAGAGAAATGTCAGTAATTAGTCCCTTAGGACAATCTGTGGTAGCGAACAAGTTGTTTAGGAATGTACCTCTAGAAGTTCAAGAAGTAGTATTTCCGGCAAATTTGATGGAATTGTCGTTCGGCGAGTTTGATCTTATACTAGGCACGGACTGGCTAGTTAAACACCGTGCAAATTTGGATTGCGCTGCTAAGCGTATGGTATTAAGGACCACAGAGGACAAGGAAATGATTGTGATAGGAGAAAGAAGGGATTATCTGTCCAATGTGATTTCAGCATTAAAGGCTGAGAAGATGGTGCGTAAAAGGTGTGAGGCGTTTCTAGCTTTTTTCAGCATATATGATGCTAGGGAGTTGACTGTTAGGGATGTCAGGACCGTGAAGGAGGTTCCGGACGTTTTTCCCGAAGAGCTTCCGGGGTTGCCTCCAAATCGCGAGGTCGAAATTGGCATTGTGCTGTTACCGGGAATGGCTCCGGTGTCCATTGCCCCTTATAGGATGGCACCGAAGGAGCTGGTAGAACTTAAAGCTTAGATCCAGGAGTTGTTGGATCGAGGATTCATCAGACCAAGTGTATCTCCGTGAGGAGCACAGTTATTGTTCGTGAAGAAGAAGGATGGGTCAATGCGTATGTGCATTGACTACCGTCAATTGAACAAGCTAACTGTTAAGAACAAATACCCGCTACCAAGGATTGACAACATGTTCGATCAGCTACGGGGAGCTTCGGTCTTCTCGAAAATAGATTTAAGGTCGGGGTACCATCAGCTAAGGGTCAAGGAGGCAGATATTCACAAGACTGCATTCCGAACTCGTTATGGACATTACGAGTTTATGGTTATGCTGTTTGGGTTAACGAATGCACCCGCCGCTTTCATGGATATGATGAACCGGGTCTTCCAACCCTATTTAGACTTGTTCGTGGTGGTATTCATAGATGACATCTTGGTGTATTCAAAAACGGAGGAGGAGCATGATGTACATCTTCGGGTTGTTCTATGGATATTGAGGGAAAAGAAACTTTATGCCAAATTCAGTAAATGCGAGTTTTGGCTGAAGGAAGTGACATTTTTAGGGTATGTTGTGTCTGCCGAGGGGATTAGAGTTGATCCCCGAAAAGTTAAAGCTGTACTGGATTGGAAGCAGCCGAAGTCAGTGTCAGAGATCCGAAGTTTTCTGGGTTTGGTTGGGTATTACAGGCGGTTTGTCGAGGGTTTTTCCTTAATTGCCACACCTCTAACTGAATTGCTGCTTAAGGGGGTACCGTTTGTGTGGATGGATAAGCAGCAAGGGAGTTTTGAGAAACTGAAGAAGATTCTTACTGAAGCACCAGTTTTGATTCAACCAGAGGCTGGGAAAGAATTCGTTGTCTATTGTGATGCGTCGCACACAGGTTTGGGTTGTGTGCTTATGCAAGAAGGGAAGGTAGTGGAGTATGCATCTTGTCAACTAAGGCCACATGAGGTGAACTATCCCACTCATGACCTAGAGCTTCCTGCAGTAGTATTCGCTCTGAAGATATAGAGACATTACCTGTACGGAGAAAAGTAGATAATCTACACCAACCATAAGAGTCTGAAGTATCTCCTTACCCAAAAGAAGCTAAATTTAAGGCAACGGAGATGGATAGAGTTGCTGAAAGACTACGACTGCTCGATTGAGTATCACTCGGGTAAAGCAAATGTGGTGGCGGATGCACTAAGTCGGAAGGTGGTATCTGACTTGAGAGCAATGTTTGCTCGTATTAGCCTTTATGAGGATGGTAGCTTGTTAGCAGAACTTGAAGTGAAACCGACGTGGTTTAGTCAGATTAAGAAAAAGTAGTCGTTGGATGAGTCGTTGGGTTCTTGTTTGCAGCAGGTGGAAAATGGAGAGAGTGGATTTTGGGCTGAACAATGAAGGGATATTATGTTTCCGTGGAAGAGTTTGTATGCCGAAGGACTCTGAGTTAAGACAGATGATTCTGCTGGAGGTGCATAGTAGCCCATACGCTATGCATCCCAGTGAAAACATGAAACACCCCAAACCCGGCCCACGAGCCCTGACCGGATCTGGCATGTTCCTTGAGTAAAACGGTTCAAAACTTGTTTGTTTCTTTGGAAAACTTTGGTTGGTTTTGAAGAATAATTGATTCGTGTTGTGTTCGAGTTGTAAACGAGTTTATGTTGAAGTCTAGATTTTTAATAAAACTTTATTTTCAAGACCTTAAGTTGAAAACGTTGTCGAGTTCTTAGAGTTTACTATTTAAACTGAAAACCATTTGGGTTAGGTGTCAAAACATTTCAAGATTTATTTTTAAGAAAAATTACTTAAACTTTAATTTGATAGGAATTGTGTTATAACAAAATAATTAAAATGCATGCATAAACAGTTAATAGCAATGGCCTTATTACATCAAAAACAAAACCCAAAATAAATTCAAAGTACTTAAAATAAAAAGTCCAAATAAAATAAATTTCGTGCTAAGCATGGCCACCACTAAGTTCCTGCCGACCCGGTCCATCTACTGAGCGTCACCTGAAAAATATCCCACAACGGGGTGAGTCAAACAGACTCAGTGTGTATAACCACCAACACTAAGTCCCAACAGTTTATGGCATATCAAATCATACATATACATATAGCACATAAAAATAATTATGCATTCCCGAACCCAACCTAGATAACCATCTGCTACACATCACCCGTACCAACCATCACACCGTGGGGACTACTAAGTCGACCCTCCATCTGCTACACACCATTGAAGGCAGTCGCTGCAGACGACGTGCTCATCGCCCTTATATATATTGTGGCATAGCCACCAGATAGTTATTTGTGACATAAGTCACCACATTCAGATTTCGTGACATAAGTCACCACATTCAGATATTGTGGTATAAAACCACCAGATCACTTCCCTTTTTCAAATTCACCCATATGCCCCATGTCATACAAATATGCATAAACCATGTCATATTCCTTATTCACATTCTTATAGTTTCACATATGTGTCATAACAGATCATATTATACTCATAGTAGGAGTAGGTAAATGTACCTGAGTACTTTGTACCATTGCATGGTACTCTTAGCTACATCTTACACATTCTTATTAACACATTTATTAAAACATAACCATAAATCTATTAAGGCTTAGTGTGGGGTACACACCTGATTTACTTAGCGAGTTCACTGAAATCCCGAAAGTCCCGATCTAACGCTCTAGACCCTTAGTTCCTACATTCGGCCATCCTTAAGCATGTTAGCAACAAGCCATTCGGCTAAATAATCAAATCCCGAAGGATTATTGCAACCAAAGTCCTTACCTTGCTGCCGATTTGATTACTAATCAAATCTCGAAACTCCGTGATACTCCTTCCTTCCAATCGGCCAATGCTAGATCACTTGACTTGGTTAGTTTCGGCTTTTGAACGAATAAGAAACATATTAGAATTACTAAATATGGCCTTGGCCGATTATTCAAGTTCACTTACCTTGTGAATCTTAAATCCCGAAAACCACTACTTGCTCCTGAAATTGACGAAATCCCTATATACCACATGTTAGATTCGGCTTTAACCTTAAACCCATAAAAGTGGCCCATGGCCGAATGCTATATATCACTTACCTTGATCACTTCAAATCCCGAAAGACTCCTTCACGCTAGCTACAACCAAAACACGAGATTATGGCTTAATACACATTCGGCCATCCTTAGAAATCAAAGCTTAACTATTGATTTCGGCACTCCAATGGAAAGAAACCCATAACCGATTGCTAGGAGAGAAATACTTACCACTACACGTTGCTTGAAGAGACTATAAGAGAAAAGGTTTCGGCTTCTAAAACCCACAACAAGATTCGGCTAAGCCCTTCAAATGGTAATTGCACAATCGGCTATGGCTCAAAATGGTGATGAAGAAGAAAAGAAAATAAAGGGCTTACAAGGTTCGGCTATGGCTCTCCAAAGAAGAAAGTTTCAGCTTGCATAAAGAGTGTTTCGGCTTTGAGGATCACAAGCAAAGAAAGGAGAAAAAGAAAGCTACCAATTTCCGCTAAGGTCCCAAATAACTAAGGGATATTCGGCCATACAAGAAAATATGTAGAATTGAGGTTTGAAGAAAAGAAAAGAATAGGGAGAGAAGTTAGGAGAATTTTGGCAAAAAGATGAACACACTCCCTAACCAAAATTCTGCACTTATCCCCTCTACATGACCGAATTTTCCCTTCCCAAAGAGTCCATTGGCCGGCCACTATATCTCCTCTTATCATATCCCTTAATTCTTTCCTATTTTCTCTCCGTGCTACCCATTCAAAATAAATTGAATAAGTCCAACCTTTATCTTGCCGAATTTAAAAATAAAAACCAAGCCTTATCTCATCCTTTTGGAAGTCCACATGCCGTCCATCACTTCTCCCCTCCTTGACGCCAACATGCAAAATAAAAGCCATACTCCCATGCTGCCAACATGATTCGAACCTCCTCCCTTCTCCCTTGCTTGAGGCGTCACCTACCAAGGCCCTAAGTGGCGCCTCCAAGCCACTTCACCAAGCCCAATCTTGTGTCATAAATCCCCCACAATTTCTCTTAAGGCCTCCTTAGCCTAGTTTCCCCTTTTTGACCTTAAAATCAAATAATTTCTAAGGTATTCACTTACACTCTAAGGTTCACAAAATTCATAGAACACATTCAATATACACATAGGCATGCTACTTCATACAATTTAGCAATAAAGCATAAGCCATAAATCTGGGATATTACAAAACAAGATGTACCGAGATCTAATAGAACTGTCTTGGTGGCCAAGATTGAAACGTGAGGTTACCGACTTCGTGAGCAAGTGTTTGACATGTCAGCAAGTGAAGGCAGAGCATCAGTTGCCTTCAGGACTTCTGCAACCGGTATAGATTCCACTCTGGAAGTGGGAGAGGATAACAATGGATTTTGTTAGTGGGCTACCCCTGACGCCTACTAAGAAAAATTCGGTGTGGGAAATCATTGACCGGTTGACTAAGTCCGCTCACTTTATACCATTCGCACGGACTATTCACTACAGAAGTTAGCCAAATTGTATGTGGCAGAAATTGTGAGGCTTCATGGGGTACCAGTGTCTATTATATCGGACAGGGACCCTAGATTTACATCTCGATTCTGGAAAGTGTTACATGAAGCTTTGGGTACAAGGCTAGATTTCAACACAGCATTTCATCCACAGACTGATGGTCAGTCGGAGAGGGTAATCTAGATTCTGGAAGACATGTTAAGGGGCTGTGTGATTGAAAATCTCACCTTGGAAGAAGATTTTGAGATTTGGACTGAAGGGCAAATTAAGCCCTAGGTTTATCGGGACTTATCGGGTGTTGAAACGTGTGGGACCGGTCACCTGTCAGCTTGAGTTGCCCTACGAGTTAAATCAGATACATGATGTATTCCATGTTTCGATGCTGAGGTGCTACCGTTCAAATCCATCTCATATAGTGCCGGTGGAAGAAATCGAGGTTAGACCTAATCTGTCATTTCAAGAGGAACCCGTGCAGATTTTGGATCGTGATGTGAAAGTGTTGAGGAGGAAATCTGTTCCATTGGTCAAAGTGCTGTAGCGTAATCACGGTTCAGAAGAAGCCACGTGGGAGCCGGATGAGGCAATTCGACAGCAATACCCTCACCTCTTTTAACCAGGTAAATTTCGAGGCCAAAATTTCTTTAAGGGGTAGAACTGTAACATCCTAAAATTTGGGGTCTGGCAATTTTTGCATTGTTGCATGCGTTTAGCTCGCTTAGCTTGTTATTTAGGTGTGTTTGGGAGTCCCAAGGAGGCTCGGGTTCGAGTCCAAGCCTTGGGAAAATTTTGGTTTTTAGGCACTTTAGTGGGGAGAGCTAGTAGAAGCAGGACTTAAGGTTAATAATGTGTTGGCTAACACAAAGTGCAAGGTGGCCTAGTGGTGTGGCGTCACAAGGGAGGCAAAGAGGGAGAGTGTTCGAATCCCACATGTAGCATTTGGGGAGTTTTTATTTTGTGCTTAGGAATGGGAGGTAGATGAGGGGAGACCAAACTCTACAAGAAAGAGGCAAGACTTGGTCAAATTGTTTGAATGGATGATGGAGAGGAAGTTGGGGAGCAAATTGAGGAGAGAATCAGGGGATTTGAGAGTGAGAGGTAGTGGTTGGCCGAATGTGGGGTGTGTGGGAAGGAGAAATTCGGCTAGGGGTGGATTTTGGCAAGGATATTCGGCATTTGGTGGGTAGCAAAGAGGAGAAACCAAAACCTTTTGGTGTGTGTGCCGAAACTCTCTTGTGGTTCTTAGCATTTTTGCATTTTAAGCATTCTCCTTAGACATTTCAGGTTTTTTTATTTTGCACATTTCCTTCTACTCCCTTTGTACATTCTTTTTCTTCATTTCTTTTCCTCATTTGAGTCTTAGCCGAATCTGTTGATAGCTGACCACTCGTGCATCTCCTTCTCAACTTTTTCTCCCAATCGTTTTAGGTGGATTAACTACATCTCCCCTCTTGACCGAATTTGGTAAGTTCTTGCCTTCACTCTTTCTTTCTCCCTTACTTACGCTTTTCTTCCTAGACCGAACATAACATTCTTTCATTCTCGTCACATCTTACCTCTTCTTCTATTAAGCTTAGCCGAAACACTCTTCCCAGAGGGGGCTAGGCCGAATTCTTTAGCAAGCAACGGGTGGAGTACGTTAACGTTGGTTTCGGTAAGGGTGAAGTTGTTCGCATACCCCTTTTAATTCGGTGATTAGTACTTTCCTTGTGACCTTTTTTTACGGGGATGACATCATTTTTCCATCACTCTTGTGGGGGGCGAATGTTGTATTGAGGCTAACCTTTTTGGTTATTGATTAATTATCTTAGGAACTCATTTCAGTAGTCAGGAGTAAAGCCGAATAATGCCACTTTGTCGAAGGAGGTCACATCTTGAGGTAAGTGGTGATTGGTGATTATTCGGATTCAAGTTTTAGCTATGTTTATCGGTGATGAGACTAATGGGTTGGGATGATTTGATCTCACAGGTGCGTAATCTTAAGGGATCAATCTACGCTCATAACAGGTGTGTAATCTCACACCCTTCCGAATGCATTTGAGCAATGTTCTGTGATTCGGCCGAAAGCTGGAAAGCCGAAAATTGGCATTTGTGACCACTCGAGTGTACGAACGCTCGGAGTGCTAAATTGAAATGCGAATAGTGGCGGTAAGTCATTGAGAGTCTCACGAGCAGTCTCGCGGAACTGAGACTGTAACGGGCCTGATCGGACCGCAACGGGCCAAATATGCCCAATGGGCTATCCAGCCCACTTGGGCAAAACTGTTAGAAAAACTGCCAAATGTTGAGTCCGAATGTGAAATCTACAAATCTGAGACTGAAATCATGCGAAATGGGCTTCACGAGCATGTGGGCTCGATTGGGCCTAAGATGGATTTTAGGCGCAATAATTTCGTAGTGACCTAAAAAGGGTCATGCGTCGCTCGAGGCTATAGTAGGCATTCGGAAAGGCCGTTGAATGAGAAATTACCAAGGTGCCCCTGGTGGGTAAATTACTGAGATACCCTCGGTGGGTAAATTACTGTTATACCCTTAAGGGCTGATTAGTATGATTGCATGTATTCTGTTTAACTGGTTATGATGGTTATTTATTTCATACATCATTTTTGATATATGCTTTGCATACATGACATTCTACATGGGGTTGGGATATTGATGATCGGAGGAAGTGTTATTCTGGTGGCTCTGCCACAATTCTGTCTGGTGGCTACGCCACGTATATTTTGTTATTCTGGTGGCTCTGCCACAAATTCTGTTATTAGCAGCTTGTTTGCCATACTGGTGTGTAGCGGATGGGTGGGTCGATTTAGAAATCCCCACAAGTGTGTTGAGCTGGTACGGGTGGTCTGTAGCAGATGGATTATTGGGTTGGGCTACATACTCTGGTTGCATTATTTTATATATAGGGCTGAGGCCCAATTTGTTTCTATAAAGGCTTCGGCGCAGTTTGCTTCTGTATGGGCTTCGACCCAGTCTATTTTTGTATGGGCTCGGGCCTAGTTATTGGCCGTTTAGGGGCTTACACACTGAGTTCTTGTAACTCACCCCTCTCCTTTACCCTTGCAGGTGATCCCCAGCATTAGAGGATTCGGCGCAGCGGAGGACTCTGTGGTGGCCATACATCGGGAATATTTCTCATGAACTTAGTAAATTTTCGTTTTTGCTTTATTTTAGTTTTATTTTATTTTGGGTTAATATTACTGTAATAAGGCCGTCGGTTTATTTTCTTTTAAGTTTTCATTAATAATTGTTAAATTTATAAATACGTGGTTTTCTTAAAACGACACGAACTGTTTTCAAAATATCACACCTTCGCAATTTACTGAATTCGATTTCTGTTATAAACAACTTTTTGAGAATAATACTAATGATGATAACAACAACAATGTTTTTACAAGGAAACCCAAAAAACAAGTCTGGATTTCTCAAACAACAAAGCTCGAAATTTCAAAGAGAACACGAATGTTTTAACGAACGCGTAGTTTTTAAACAGCCCTTTTATGTGGCATGCCAGATCCAGTCCTAACGTCTAGGCCGGGTTTGGGGTGTTACAAAAAAGGTGAAGAAAACATGGCTTTGATGGACGCCAATCTGAGAAATTTTATTCAATCCACACAGTTTGAACCACTGGAGTTAGAAGTCAGAGAATTTGTGCAACCCAAGTTGTCAATTGAAGAACCACCTAAACTCGAACTAAAGGTACTTCCTTCCCATTTAAAATACGTTTATTTAGGTGACTATTCTACTTTGCTTATGATTTTTTTAGCAGAACTAACAAAAGATCAAGAGGAGTAACTAATTACTGTTCTAAAGAAATTTAAGAAAGCAATTGGTTGGACCATAGTTAATATTCGAGATATAAGCCCTTCTTTTTGCATGCATAAAGTTATTTTAGAAGAAGGTGAAAGAGCTCGAATTGATGGGAAAAGGAGGCTCAATCCTATATGAAAGAAGTTGTGAGAAAGGAAGTGATCAAATGGTTAGATGCAAGAATCATCTATCCTATTTCAAATAGTTCATGGCTAAGTCCGGTGCAGTGTGTGCCAAAGTAAGGTTGAATTGCGATTGTTAAAAATATGCTTAACGAGTTGATTCCAACGAGAACTGTTGCTGGTTGGAGAATTTGTATTGATTACAGGAAGTTGAATAAAGCCACTCGGAAAGACCATTTTTCGTTGCCTTTTATGGATTAGATGTTAGATCGACTGGCAGGTAATGAATTCTATTATTTTTTAGATGGTTATTCGGGATAGAACCAAATAGTTGTAGCTCTAGAGGACCAACATAAAAAAACCTTTACTTGTCCATACGGTATGTTTGCTTTTAGGCGAATGCCTGTTGGTTTATGCAATGCACCTGCAACATTTCAACGATGTACGATGGCAATATTCACTGATGTGGTTGAAAATTTTGTTGAGGTTTTTATGGATTATTTTTCTATTTTTGGTAACACCAATGATATTTGTTTGAG
The DNA here is from genome assembly GCA_005393395.2 of Gossypium australe. NCBI lineage: Eukaryota > Viridiplantae > Streptophyta > Magnoliopsida > Malvales > Malvaceae > Gossypium > Gossypium australe. The sequence continues at coordinate 100,314,069 of CM016619.1, read as the reverse complement.
TAATTTGGCTACGGTACTGAAGAGATGCAAAGAGCCGAATCTTGTCCTTAACTGGGAAAAATGCCATTTTATGGTTAAGGAAGGGATTGTCTTAGGGCATAAAATTTCAAAGAGAGGAATTGAAGTCAATAAAGAAAAGGTGGACGTATTTGAAAGATTACCGACCCTAATTAATGTGAAAGGAGTCAGAAGTTTCTCAGGCCATGCCAGTTTTTACCGAAGGTTTATCAAAGATTTCTCAAAAATTTCTAAACCGTTGTGTTTGTTGTTAAAGAAAGACACAGTGTTTAATTTCAACAAAGCATGTTTGGAAGCTTTTAAAGATCTTAAAAAAGGGTTAATCTCAGCCCTAATAATCGTTACACATGATTGGAGCTCACCTTTTGAGTTGATGTGCAATGCAAGTGATTATGACGTTGGAGCTGTGGTGGGTCAAAAAAGAAACAAAGTGTTTCACCCTATTTACTATGCAAGTAGAACTTTGACGGGAGCCCAACTTAATTATATGGTAACTGAAAAGGAACTCTTTGCTATAGTTTTTGCTTTTGACAAATTCCTCTCATATCTTATAGGTACCAAAGTTACAGTATTTACTGACCATGCGGCCATTAAATACTTGCTCACGAAGAAAGATGCGAAACCGAGGCTAATTCGTTGGATACTTTTACTCCAAGAATTTGACCTTGAGATCCAAGACAGAAAAGGTGTCAAAAATCAAATAGCTGATCATCTGTCGAGGTTGGAGCAAGATAAGATAACTCGATCATGTATACCTATCAACGAGAATTTTCCAGATGAACACTTATTTGAGGTAAGTCGAATTCATGAAACACCTTGGTTTGCTGATTTTGCCAATTATCTTGCATGTGGAATAATTCCTCGAGAAATGACATACCAACAAAGGAAAAAATTCCTTCATGATAGTCAGTATTATTTTTGGGAGGATCCGTTTTTATTTAAACAGTGTGCAGATAATATAATCTGAAAGTGTGTAGCTGAAAGTGAGATTGCTGAGATCTTGTATCATTGCCATTCATCTCCAAGTGGGGGACACTTTGGTGGTCCACGTACTATAATAAAGATTTTGCAAGCAGGTTTCTTTTGGCCTACATTATTTAAAGATGCTTATGCTTATATGAAGAACTATGATAAATGCCAAAGGATCGGAAATATATCAAGGAGGAATGAGATGCCCTTGACAAACATTTTGGAGATTGAATTATTCGACGTATGGGGCATTGACTTCTTAGGCTTGTTTCCTTCTTCGTATGGGAACAAATCCATCTTAGTTGTTGTGGACTATGTATCCAAGTGGGTTGAAGCTGAAGCATACCCTACAAATGATGCTATGGTAGTCATGCGATTTCTACATAAGCATGTGCTTACACGATTTGGGACACTAAGAGCTATTATTAGTGATGAAGGTTCTCACTTTGTGAACAAATGGCTTAAGTGGTTACTTGACAAATATGATGTGAAGCACAAGATTGCTACTGTATATCACCCCCAGTCTAATGGGCAAGTTGAAAGAGTGAATCGTGAAATCAAAGGTATCCTTGAAAGGGTAGTACACCCTAGCAAAAAAGATTGATCTTGAAGGCTCGATGATGCATTATGGGCCTATCGAACAGCATTTAAGACACCGTTAGGAATGACTCCTTATCGATTAGTATTTGGAAAGGCATGCCATTTGCCATTAGAGTTGGAGAATAGAGCTCACTGGGCTTTGAAGCAGTTGAACTTTGATCTTAAGCAAGCCGGTGAGAGAAGGATGTTACAACATGATGAGTTGGAAGAGCTGAGGTTGTTTTCCTATGAGAATGTCAAAATGTTTAAAGAAATATCAAAGACATGGAATGATAGTCCTATACAACCTCACGAGTTTAAAGAAGGTCAGAAGGTTTTATTGTTTAAATCAAGGTTGAAGTTATTTCCTGGGAAGCTTAAACCCCAATGGAAAGGACCCTATACCATCTACTGAGTTTATCCTTATGGAGTTATTAAATTATATGACAATTACAGAGGTACGTTTAAAGTTAATGGTCAACGTCTCAAACACTACTGGGATGGTGAAGTTGAGCTTGTTGAATCCTCGTTCAAATTAACTGACCCTTGATTTTTCATGAACTCATTTTGTAAAAAAATAAATAACTAGAACTTATTTTCTTACCTTATTACATTTAATTAATTTTGTCTATGGAGATTGGAACTTAAGCGGGATCGTTGTGACCCCTCCAAACTTTCCTGGGAATTACATGTTAAGAAGAAATTTTCTAATTAAGATTTAAAATTTTTAAGTTTCATTTAATTTTATTTAAATTTTAAATTTTTATGTTAATAAAGGGGATCAAAATTGGCCCAAGTACTAATCAATTTTTTTTCTTGAGTAAGTTTGTAAATACAATCTGAGTTTGAGGCCCAATACAGCAAAAAAGAGGAAAAATCCATACTTTTTCACCACTCCCATTACTTGCCACCCACGTAACCCTAATGTAGCTAAATTTTCGCTACATGTTGCCCTAATTCTTCCCTATACAAACTCCTCTTCATTCTACTATTTTTCATAACCCTCAAAGTAATTTGCTTAACCCTAAAAATGCCTAAATCTCCCTCTTTTACCGCTAGCCTCAAATCCCGAAAGAAACCCTATCTTTTCTTTCCTTTTTTTTCCAAAATCACCTATTGCTGCGGCAAGAAGATTGCCAAAGCACCAATGTTGTTGCCGCACATCACTGTTGTTGCTGCCGCACACCATTGTTACTGTCGCACACTGTCATTACCGCCACACCATCCTTGTCGTCGCAAGATTTTCGTTGTAGCAAGTCCTTACCCACCTTGCCTATTTCTCTTTTCCCCTTGTGCAGAAACTTTGCCAAATTCTCAAGAAAAGATACCATGTCTCGCAAAAGAACTAGATCTTCAAATACTACTCTTGAAAACCCGATTTTGATCAATGAAGAAGTGAAAGGGAGATTTGATTCAATCTTCAAGCATCAACCTATGATACCGGAAAAAGGTTTTAACTTAAATAGCATGATTTGATGGTTGTTCTTATATCGATTAGAAAGAAAATCAATGCTCTCAAGTGGGAATGATTTTGTGATGCTCGTTCACTTCCCGATGATGAACTAGTTCGAGAATTTTATGCTAGTTTGACTATGTAAAATGCTACTGAGGTCATCGTTCGAAAGAAAAAGGTACCTCTTACTTCTAAGTCCATCAATGATTTGTTTAACTTACGTAATGTTGAAGAAGATGAGTACTACCCTATGATGAATAATATCAATTGGATTTTCTTCAACAAGTGCTTGATGTTGTGACAAATCTGAGATCCCAATAGATTATAAGAAAGTTTGGGAGTCGTTCTTGCCGAAGGGAATACCTAAAACTAGTAGCAAAGGTATGGTTTTATATTGTTCGCTACAGTTTTATGCCTATCTCACATAGTTCCACCATTTTGATGGAATGAATGCTCTTATTATACGCAACTTTGACAGAAAAGTCCATTAATGTTGGGAAAATTATTCTCAAGGAGATTCATGATTGTGCTAAAAAGAAGACAAGAAGTTCTTATTTCCCATCATTAATCACTTCACTTTGCTTAAGGGCCCATGTTAAAACACAAGCAAATTTGAAGGGGCAATATGTTCAAGGGTGAATTACAAATCATGATCTTGAAAGGTTAGTAGAAAAGGTGCATCAGCTGAATCAAGGCGAGCAAGAAGAGCCAACTAAGCCAGATACCGAGGAGTCAACAAATGAAACTAAAACTGAAGCTAATTCAGTTACAGGCACTGAAGAAGAAGAATATGATAAGGAACCAAACAGTCTTAAACCAGTTGAAGGATCTGCAACCCCTGAACCAAAGGTTGAGCCAAAAAATGAATCAGTCAAGCTAAGTGTTGAACTTAAATCTACAACTCCTATGCTGACTTCTGCAAGTACTTCTAAGAAATCAGAGTTGTCAATTATGATGGATATGTGCAAGTTCATGCACAATCAACAACAAACTTACTAGAAATATGCAAAAATTAGAGATGACTCAATTCGAAATAATTTTAAGAATATCACTAATACTTTTGTTCTTGAGTTCTCAGATGCTATCTTTGAGACATGGAAGAAAGATATTGACATTGCAAGTGGAGATGGAGCTGAAGAAGACAAAGGGGATGAGTCAGAAAAATAAAAGGGGGACTATTGTCTTGTTATTTATTTATATTTTTTTAGGTCTTTAGGAATTTATTTCTTTCGTCATTAGGATTTAATTTCTATAGAATAAAACATAACAAGCATGAATAAATTTAACACTTCATTAGAAAGAAAAAGGCTGGGTGATGTGGTAATGGGAATGAACATGTCTAGGATTGGGTTATTAGGAAAGACTTGGTATTTAAGTAGTCTTAACGACTCGCCTCTCTTTCTTTACAAGCCTACCTGGTGTTCAATTTTCATTCATTACCTTGTTCTTGCAATGAGGACATGCTTCTTTTTAAAGGGGGGTAAGGCTAATAAATTGCTCAAATGTTTAAAATTTTCAAGTATGTTTCAATCATTTCTTTCATAAGCATGTTTTAATAAATGAATGTTTAGGGACATTTTTTTTGTTAATGAGATAATTTGTATGCAAATATGAATGATGATTCTATCTGAGTGAGCATATGTTATCATGAAGAATGGAATGCTTGTATGATCTTAGTTTTAGTAATGTTTTCCATGAAAACTTAGTTTCTCTTGAGATTAGACATGCATGAAGGTTTATATCTTTAGAATTGACTTAGTAACTTTCTTGAGGCAAAATCCTAGGAGACATAAAAATCTAAATTGATATAGGCACTATTTCTTTGGATCGTTTGAGCCTTTTCAAACCAACCATATGATATTAGACCCTTAAAACTGTAATTTTGAGCTTAAAGGCCTATTTATTGCAATGAACCTACATTATAAGCCATATTACCATTTTTTTTAAGTTATCCTAATTTTGTGCACTCATCTTAACTAAAGTTGTCTTGGTAATCAACATTTGAGGAAAATTTCAAAAAGATGTATGTGCTCATGCTTAAAAAAAAAGAGACGAAGAAAGAGCGAAGAAAAGTTTGCTCAGTCTCTAAAAAGAAAAATATATGAGCATAAGTTCAAAACAAGTTTGGGGGTGTTCCAAAGGTTCACTTATAGAAAAAGGATGTATTTCGAGAAATCTAAGACAAAGTTAAAGGTCAAGATTTTGAAATTGAAATGTCTCATCTATTAAAATCCCTACCTTTAACCGAGCCCCATTACAACCTTATAAAAGACCTATTGATTTGATGATTATGTCACCTACATTAGTGGAGAAGAAGTACTAAGTTCAACATATGAAGATCATAAATAAGCCTTATGGTTGTTTGCTTCATTGATAAGAAATTATGTTGAATGAAGAATGTTATCTATGGATGTGACATACATACAAAATATGATTCATGTTGGCATATTTTGAAACTTAGTATAAAATTCTAAAGATGTTTGCATATGAATTACTTGTTAATAGAGGAGATCTATGAACATGAAGTTATTAATGCATGATTATGGGACAAAGATTGATGCTGCTTGCACAGTTAGCAATTTTGCCTTAGCAAGACCTTTTGTTGTGCATAAACATTGCTCGGGACGAGCAATGATTAAAGTTTGGGGGTGTGTAAACTGAAAAATATATAGGATTTTTCCTATGTAATTTATCACCTTTTTACTTAAATTCGTTGTTAAAACTAAGTAATTGTTTAATAAATTAATGAAATATGTGAAAATATGAAATTAGGACATAGAAATTATTACAATGTGATTTTATGCTTTATTATATAGTTTTCATGCATAAAATGGCTTATTTTATATTTATTTGAGCAAATTATATTTTTAAGACATAAAATGGGTCATGCATGATTAAATTAAATAATAAAATATAAAATTATATTTAATAATTTATTTTAAAATATTTCATTAATAATTTGGGTTGTAATTAATTATTCTTTGGTCCTTTAATTTATTGATTTATTTTAGATAGGTCTGATAGCTTTGTTGGATTACAAAAACCGTCCAAATTGAAGACCAAGTCAAACCAATTTCGACTGCACATAGCTGTCCACATAAACCACTTTTTCGTTTAATTTCATAAGGTCCTTGTATTGTTGAAGAAATTAGAGATTTGCCCAAAGATTTACATTTGACCAAGCTCAGTCCTGAGTTGTTATGGCATTTAAATTGCTTAAAAATCAAGCAAAATTCAACCCAAAATCCACTAATCATGGCCGGCCACTCATTGAAGAAGCTTGAAAAGACTAAAACCTCTCTATTTTTAGCAAACTACTCTCCTCTCTTCACCTATAAATAATACTTCATTTCACCATTTCTAATCATCCCTCATCCCTCATCATTCTCTCTTTTCTCTCAATTCTCTTTAGCATTTTCTATTCCCCACGCCTAGCATCATCTCTTCATAGATATTTTAGCAATTAAGCCTCTTAAAGAGCCCTTGGTCGGCCACCTTGGAGAGGCATCAGCAAAGGAGCAAAGCGAAGGAGCGAAGGAGCCTCGTCAGTCAGAGTCTTGGGTGACAGCCACTTTGATTTGGGTTTAATCTTTCTTTTCTTTGATTTAATCTGAAAATGTTTGCTATGTGTTCTTTGTTCTTGTTACAACAATGTTAGCTTAATTTTATTTAAGCTAGGATGATTGCTTTGATTAAATAATATTTATTTGATTCATGCTTATAATGTTTGTGCCTCAATCGATCAAGTTTTCAATTAAAATCAAGTCTGTATTTCATTCATATGTGATTGAAATGCACCTGAATTAGTTGAGTGATCCTAACCAGACGATGGCTAGTGGACACATAATTGAAATGTGCATGCTCAATTTAGATCCTAACCCGATTAAATTGCAAGTTGCATAACAACTCTAACCAAGCTCTGTTATCTGTATAGTTTTTAGATTTGTGTGATTAAACAGTTTCAAACCTAACACGTCCCTGTTACCTCACACGAATGCTAAGAAACCCTTAGTAAATAAGGATCGATAAAATGCGTATTTACTAAGTAAAGGATTTTGAAAGGACCTAATGTAACAATCTTGTTTAGACCCTAGCCAGAATAGTGGTTTCGTGTAACACCCCAAACCCGGCCTATAAGTTAGGCCTGAATCTGGCGTGTCACATTGAAGTGTTTTTCAGAAACCATGTTTTCATTGAAAACCCTTCTTGTTTATCCCAGTTACGTTAGTTTTTTTCCCCAAAAAAATTTTTATGAGTTGCGGAAGCCAATTTTGAAAGTAATTGATTTACGAAAAGATTAAATCGTAAAACCATTTTAAAAAAAAATGTTGTGAAAACGTAATGTTGTTTTAAAATAGTTAACATTTCAGAAAGATGTGATTTACTTCTAATAGATATTAATTAAAATAAAATCGATCTAAAATTTAAAGTGCAAAAACTTTAAAAGGCCTTATTACAACCCAAATCAAAATATTTCAAAGTAGATAATCAAAACAGAAAACATAAGCAGTGTGTGGTCTTTTCTGAGTCCCTCGCAGCTTCGAACCATCTAAGGCTGGGATTACCTGCACAGTTAAAAACGGGGTGAGTTTATGAAAACTCAGCTTGTAATCCCCTTTCTAGAGTAACAGTCAGTATACAGAAACAGAACCAGAAGTAGTCTGGGCCAAAGCCCTTTAACAGTAACAATACAGTACAGATTAGAGCATAAATGGGCCAAGCCCACTACAATATCATTTGGGTCACAACTCATAACAGAATCAATTGGGCCTAGCCCAAACCAATAACAGATCTCATAATAGATATGCAAATAGAGTATGCAGCCCAACCCAAACCTAATAATCCATCCGCTACACTCCACCGTACCAGCCCTAGACTCCATGTGGGGATTTCTAAATCAACCCACCCATCCGCTACACTCCAAAAAAGCAGTCGAGCTGCCAGTATAAACGCAGCAAAGCTGCTAGTATCAGTATATGTGGCTGAGCCACTGAAATCAGTATATTGTGGCATAGCCACCAGAATCATAATCGACACATAGCCATCAACGACGGTAATATAATCGGCACACAGCCTTGGGTAAATAGGATCGACACAGAGTCATCAATATCTGTTAGGCACAAAGCCACGGGTAAATACGATTGGCACAAAGCCATATTCAAGATGGCACAGAGCCAGGCTCTCCAATAATGCAGCCAAGCTGCTAATAACGGTATACGTGGCTGAGCCACTAAAATCAGTATATCGTGGCAGAGCCACTGAATCAGTATAACGTAGCATAGCCACCAGTACAGTACTTCCTCCATAAGCATAACCCAACCTAATGTAGTATGTCGTGTATGTCATGCCCAATCATTACACGTGTATGCAAAATGGCCATGCTTAGTAACAGTCATTTCAACACATATTAACAGCAAACTAGACACATGCCTACAGTCAAGTCGGTTAAACCACAGTCATACAATCACAATCAAATCATGGCACCAAAATCAGTCATTTACCCTCATGGGCAAAATAGTCATTTTACCCTATAAGGGAATTTCAGTAATCCTACCCTTCAGGGGTATTTCGGTAATTCTACCCTACAGGGGTATTTCGTTAATTCTACCCTACAGGGGTATTTAGGTAATTTTGCAAACTGAGGGTATTTCAGTAATTTCACAGGTCAAGGGTATTTTGATAATTTTGCAAACTGAGGGTATTTCGATAATTTTGTAAACTGGGGGTATTTTGGTAATTTCGTAAACTGGGGGTATTTCGATAATTTCATAAACTAGGGGTATTTCAGTAATTTTGCAAACTAGGGGTATTTCGATAATTTCACAAACTAGGGGTATTTCGGTAATTTCGTAAACCAAGGGTATTTCAATAATTTTGTAAACCAAGAGTATTCCAGTAATTTTGTAAACCGAGGTATTTTAAGCAAAGATAACGATGCGAATGGGCCTATGGCCCATTCTCGGCCCAAATGGGCCCACACGCTCATGTAGCCCACTTAGCCCAAATCTAGCCACAGATATGAGATTCACATAGACCAGTTCACTATCTACTACATAATCATACAATTTATTCATATGGGCCCATAGGCCCATTGGACCCATTTGGCCCAAGGCAGCTTAGACTCATGAGAACACTCATGAGGGCCTCAACTATCGCGTTGAAGCTCCCACACGTGCGCTCGCATGCTCGTGTGGCTACCATCGCTGTGTGACTGGCATTTCGGCATTTGCCGCTCTATAACTAGAGTAGGGTGAAATACACACCTGATAGGAGTCTAAAGCTAATCAGTGCTCCGAATGCTCCTATGCCCAAACGCCCACCAAGGTATGCTTCCTCTCCTCATAGACAGCTCTATATATAAACAGCTTCCCACCTTCCCTCTTGCTAGCTTTCCGATGTGGGATCCCTCCTTCAGTAGAGTTTAAATCCAACACAAACTCTGGCCAATCCGCAAAATAAATACTCCCTTGCTTGTCATGAGATTCAAACCCAGGCTCTCCCATCAGCCAATTCACGCCACTAGCCACTAAGCCACCAACTCCTCTTGTGTCTAACATCATGTGCAACTAAATATAAATCTATGGGCCAAAGTCCAAGTTCACTTAAAAATAAATCAAAATGAAATGCCAGCGCCAATGCTTGAACCTTGGACCCCTTGCTTCCTTGTGTGGCGTCACCTCCTTGTCTCCCATGTGGTGCCACTTTGCCACTACACCACAAGCTCTTTTTGTGTCATTTTTCTCCACATTTTATTTTTAAAGCCTACCTACTAACTCCCAGGGTTTTATTCACCTAAAACGAAATTTTCCTAAAGCCCAAGTTTGATCCCAGGACTTCATAGAAGCCCTCTAACCTTCCAAAATCACTCACCTAATAGGTCAAACTTGCATTATTTCCATTCTCATGTTCTCAAAAATTTTAAACGCTCCCACGGCCAAGGCCAAATGGGCCCAATTCTACTAGGTCCAAATTCGGGTCTTTACATTTCGAGACCACAAATCCGAGTCAAAAAACTATTTTAATATTATTTTTTGTGTCTGTAGTATGTGATTAAGCATGTGTGAAAGTTTCGTGAATTAATTTTATTGTTTGTGTGTTTAATTTGAGAAAAGGACTTAATCGCATAAAATTCAAAAGTGGCTTGATAATTGTTAAAGTGTTACATTACTATTGTTTTTATAATATGAAGTCCTTATGTTGCAATTTAGCCACTAAGCTTTGGGATGGACGGTTAAGCGCTATTGTGGCATGGTTTTTGATGGGCGTCGAAACCACCAAATATAATTTAGCCACTAAGATAGAATTTAGTGTGGCGTGATTTTACTCATGCTTGAAGATTGTGGTAAGTGTTTGGGCTTTTTGTAAAGGATGATGGAAGTTGGGAAAGGAAAGGGGTTTGGGAGGTAATTAAACCAATTTTAGAAAAACAAACAAATGGAATTGAAATAGGCAGAATGTCTGATGCAGACTTTGAAAAGAGAAAAAAAATTAGAAATCCTATTCCAAATTGAAGTAGAAGAAAGCAAAGAAAGAGAGCAATTCAAATCCAAATAGGAATAGGAAAAGAGATATTTGATTGATGACTATCCAAATACAAATAACCCCTATTTATATACATGTGGTTTACTAAAAATAGGCTTAATTAATTTAATATAAAATATTAAATAATTAAAAATAAAAATAAAATAAACTAAAAATAACATTTTCCATATTTGGCTTTTTACAAAGTCAAATTGCTTGATGTGTCCTTGGCTTCCTCCATCTTCTTGATTTGGCCCCATTTCCATGATTTTCTTTCAATTTGGCCCTTTTTAGCTTGCTTTTGATCAATTGCATCCCTGACAAGATTTAAATCATGAAAATACAAATTTAGCATGGATTAATTTAGAAATAAACCGAATTACATACAAGAAATCATGCAAAATAATCATGTTATCAAATCCCCCTACTTAGCTCATGCTTGCCCTCAAGCAGGATGTCAAGGATTGTGGAGACTTGATTAAAGTGAATAGATACTATGCACCATGTAGGATTCTAGAGAAGAGGAGGTGAGTCATTAAGACCGCTTAAGTGCCAAGCTCTTCCTAGATCCAATCCTAGACATGCATATACCTATTGCCACACCTTAACCTTATAGCAAAAGGGGGGAAGACGGTGACGGTAGTGCAGTGGCGTCAGTGATGGTAGTGCGACGGCGACGATGACGATGATGGGTGCTGCGACGGTGACGGAGATGGTAACGACAACGTGGGTTGGTTGTGGGGGAGAGGGTTTGTTTTGAGGGTGTTTTTGGGTAAGTGTGGATGGGTTGAATGGATGGGTATTGGGTTTTGGTTTTGGTGTTTTATGAAGGTTAAGTAGTTAGGTTTTTTTTTTTTAGGTAAATATTTGTCACCAAATTAGCATGTCCTGCCCGCGCCATCACTATTATCCGTCTTTCGAAAAAAATTCATGATATCCATTATGTTCCTGGAAACATCAAATCAACTGAATAAAAATTTATTTATCTACACCCTAAATCTTACTAAAACTTAAAATTAAATAAGTGAAAAGAAATTTGGGTTGCCTCTCAAAAAGCGCTTTTGTGTAACGTCGTTAGCTCGACGACCTTAAATATTATTCGTTTGGCTTATTAAGAACTAAGTTCTCCATCTTGTGCACTTGGATGTCCTTGCAGAAAGGTTTCGACCTTTTTCCACTATCCTTGAAGCCCTTCCCGGGTTCCTCTATCATTAGTGGATTGAGGAGTCTTTGAGCTTCTTTATTCAAGTTTGCATTTTTCTCTGTCAAAATACTTGTACGTTCTAGAAATGATTTCAGCTCTAATTTCGAGGCTTTCATGACAGCTTCACATACTGGTTTTTGGATTATCAATAATTCTTCTTGCTTAACATCAAGATCAGCATTCCTGCAAGGCATAGTTTGTAACTTATCATTGGGATGTCCCATATCCTCATAAACATTAAATCTAACCACTTCACTGTCAAATTCCATAGTGAGTGTTCCACTCCAAACATCAATTTTTGTTCGCGCGGTACTCAAGAATGGTCTCCCAAGAAGTATCTCAGATGAATTGGCCGAGTTGTCATCCTCCATGTCGATAATGTAGAAGTCTGCAGGAAATATCAACTCGTTTACCTTAACAAGAATGTCCTCCAGCACTCCTTTTGGATGCACTATGGATCTATCTACAAGCTGAATAATTACACCTGTTTCCTTTAAAGGACCCGCATTAAGTGGTTTATAAATTGACAAAGGCATAACATTAATTGATGCGCCTAAGTTACACATGGCTTTTTTAATACTGACACTACCTATTTTGCAATATATGGAAAACATACCTTGGTCCTTACATTTAGGTGGTATTTTCCTTTGTAAAACAGTGGAGACATTTTCTCCGACACTCACCTTTTCATTGCCCAAGAGCTTCCTCTTACTTGTGCATAATTCTTTTAAGAATTTTGCATACCGTGGAATTTGTTTAATCGCATCAATAAGACCTATGTTGATTTCTACCTTTCGAAAGGTGTCGAGGATCTCCTTCTCTTCTCGCTTTTTCTTGCATTGGACTAGTCTTCTAGGAAACGGAGGTGGTACTGCTAGTGATTTTTGTGGTATTGACTCCACAGGAGTCTTTTTGTCAAGTTTCTTCTCATCTTGATCAGTGTTGCGGGCACGACTCATGCCAAGTACGGGCTCCAAAACCTTCTCACTCCTTAACGTTATAGCACTTACATTGTGTCGAGGATTATGCTCAGTTTGGGACGGTAATTTACCTTGAGACTCCAAACGATTAACTGCCATCGAGAGTTTACTAACTTGATTAGTTAACTCTTGTATTGATGCATCTGTCCTCTGTTGATATTTTGTAGCATTGGCGGCAAGTCTTTCCACAACAGCTTCTAGAGATGTGCTCAGCTTAGGTTGTTGTTGTGGAGGTTGCATAGGTCTCGGTTGGTATGATGGATTATATTGGGGATTAGCTCCGTAATTCAAGTTGGGATGATCCTTCCACCCAGGATTGTAGGTGTTGGAGAATGGATCATAACGTCTTTGCGGAGGTCCCGGAAAATCTCTGACAGCATTAACATGTGCCGTTGAATTGTCGTTAAGGATTGGGCATGAATTTGTCGGATGTTCAGACGTGGTACAAATTCCACATAGTTGGGTCAGATTCTTCTTTTCTGTAAGCAAAGATTGAACAGCATTAGTAGGCTTATCCAATTTATCTTCTAAGGATGAAACGTTTACCCCATTAGCCCGTCTTGTGGGTTCCGAATTCGGCCGATACTGTTGAGAATTTGCTACCATGGTGGATATCAGTTCTCTTGGCCTTTGGGGAGTCATATTGACAAGCGCCCCTCCACTAGCAATGTAACACCCCAAACCCGGCCCATGCGTTATGACCGGATCTGACATATCACATGAGAAAATGTGTTAAATCCTTTTGATTCGTACTAAAATAGATATTATTTTGTTATAATCAAGAAAACAAGTTTAATTAGAAATATAAAATACTACTAATCCTCAAAAGTTAATTGAGAAATAGATAATTTGAATTAATGATTTTTATAAAACCGTGACTTTTGAAAATATCGTTAATAGTTTGAGAGAAAATTTCCGTGTAAAAAAATATTTGTAAAAGATTATTATGAAATCCATTATTAATCGATTTTGGAAAACCTTTATTTAAGTTTTTAAAAAATTCACATTTAAAACAATTTAAGTAAGATAATAAGTAAATCAGACATAAAGTAAATAATAAAATACTCCAAAGGCCTTATTACAACATAAAAACCCAAAATAGTAAAGTGAACGGAAATAGAAATCTAAAGTTCAAAATAAAACACCATTTTCGAAGTATGGCCTCCACCGAGTCATCCATGGCCCAAGTCCGCGTCACTGAGCATTACCTGCAAGGGTTAAGGAAAAGGGGTGAGTTACTAGAACTCAGTGTATAATCCCCTTACTGTTGTCCACTGGGCCTGAACCCATTTAACATCATCTTGGGCCGAAGCCCATTTAACATATCAGAATATATATATATATATATATATATATATATATATATATATATATAAGCAATGTATGCAACCCAACCTATCCATCCAACACACCCCCGTACCAGCCTATCACACCTGTGGGGATCAAGTCAACCTACCCCGCCAATCACACCAAATCGCAGGCCAATTGCCATTTATAATAATTTATTATGGCCAAGCCACAGATATCACACGTGAACATCATAATAATCAATTTATTGTGGCAATGCCACCAGGCTACACTTCTCTTCATCATTTTTCCCAACCGATGCAATATATGAAAATGCAGCATACTTAATAAGATGTTCACATATAAATAGCAATCATTTAACAAGTAATCTATTACAATGACTCGACCCATTTAAGCAATACTAATCCGGCCCATTAAGGCATTCTAGCAAATCGGCCCATTAGGGGCATTTCCGTAATTCGGCCCATAAGGGCATTTTCGTCATTCGGCCCACAAGGGCATTTTCATAATTTGGCCCACAAGGGCATTTTCATAATTCAACCCACAAGGGCATTTTCGTAATTTTAACAATTTCAATGCCAATTTTGTCAAATCTTTCAAAATATTATACTTTAAGCAAATTTCTCATTTTATGCCAATTTTACGATTTTCCTTAGCCGTATAATAATAACAATCTACTATGCGACATATTACCAAAACAAAATTCTTACGAGATTACGGTGTGAGATTACACACCTGATTACGGTAAGGATTAAACCGTCTTGATTGCCGGCACCTATGACAACATAACTCTCGGTTAATCTAACAGACGAGATTTTTAATAATCCAAAACTAAACCAAGCGATCTATAATACTTACTCTCAAAATCGTGAACGACCACGATTTGTCGATTCTCCCCGGATGATGGTCCACAACTCAGTGGAAAATCCCGAACCGCCGATACTGCCCTTCGCTTGAACTTAGGAGTAGGAATCGTAAATCTGCTCCTTTTGTGTTCTCCAATCGCTTTCCCTTTCAAATCGATACCACTCTATTTTCGTAGAATCAACAAGTGGATAGATCGAGCAATTTAGTCCCTTAATGGTTATAAAACTGATTCCCACTGATTGCTTATGGCAACAGATGAATCAAAGGTAATATATTTGGCCTTCCCATATAACTCTACACTAGAAGAAGATCATAGTATAAGAGAGTAGGAGAGATATATTTTGATAAAGAAACAAAGTGAAATGCCGATTAGTGATGGACAGACATATTCGGCTAGCTTGAAAAAGAAAATAAAAAAAATGAAAAGAGAGGAATAGAGTCCCTTACCAATTCGGTCAAAAAGGAGTGCCCAACACAAAAGAAAAAGAGTTGAAGAAGAAGAGATTAGGTGTTGATAGGTTCGGCTAGTGAAGAGAAAAGAGAAAAAAAATAAGATAGGAAGAAGTGTTAGAGAGTTTCGGTTGACACAAAAATGAAAATGACCAAAATGGTCAAGATGATCAATATGAGATGGGTGTTCCGGCAACAAGGGAAGAATGGGTATAGATGGATTGAGAATTTCGGCACAACAAGGGAACAAAATAAACAAAATGCAAAAGAGAATTTGGCCAAAACAAAGAAAGAGAGTTGAGAAGTGAAAACACTAATATGATAAAAGAAGTAAACCTCACAAGCACAAATTTTGCCAAAAGATAAATGAATAATTCAGCTACCCCAAAACCCATTCCCAAACCATGTATACCATACCAAGTTGGTCAAAAATTGACCAACAAAAATTTCCAAAATATTCTCCCCAAAACTGGCCAACATATCCCCCTTATTGCTCCTTTTCTTTCATTTCTTTCCTTACCCTCATCCTTACCTTATTTCTTTAGCCACCTTTCCAAAATTAAAAAGTCCAACTTGCCTGTAACACCCTCTACCCGTATTCGTTGTCAGAATAGGGTACAAGGCATTACCAGAGTTTACGATTTTTTTTCAATATAGCCCCTTTATAGATATCTAGCCTTCCCTGCAAATTTTAAACTGAGACCAATCCACATCAACCAATCCAATTCAACATATTTTCAAAATAGATTCATGCATATTATAAGATAACATCAACACATACCAAACCAAGGTTTGCTTGCCATACCAATGGCTGACCTTACATTCATTTCATATTAACATTACTTTATTAGCTTATACATGCCATTGATTTCCAAAATAAAGTTTCTTTATATACCGAAATCTTGAGGCTGATATTATGATGTATCTCCTACCGAATCCGACCTCCGAGCTCTTAACACTACAAAACAGGAGAAAAGGAAACAAGGTAAGCACTTTGTGCTTAGTAAGCCCATAAAACAAGAATTATACTTACCTAATATTTTCAATACAATGCAATAAACATTCATATATCCATTCAATGCCCTATTACCCTAACATACACAAACTCAACTTTCAAGTTAGTCCAATAATTTCCATGTATTAGTAATATATACCATGATTGATGAACTCATCAATACCATGATTTCCCATTCCCTTATTCTTTTTCCATATTTATCCCGTTGAATTTCTTGGAATTTTTGATGGATTTTCATAGGTACACTTTTAGTGTACAAATTCGGGTTCGTCAATTCATATTCATGTGCGCACATTTCAATTTCAGAGAGCACACTCCCGCGAACCTCATCTTTACAGCGGGATTACCAGTCCAGGCTAAATCCCCTATAATATAAACTCATAGAGTATTGTCAGGATTACCAGTCCAGGCTAAATCCCCTGCAACGATAATTACTCTAATGAGCTTGGATTTGAATTACCAGTCTAGGCTAAATTCAGACCCTAATTCAAATTACCCGTCCGGGCTAAATCCATTTTTCCACATATTCTTCGGGAGGGCTATATCAGGATAGGATCACCCGTCCGAGCTAGATCCTTTTTACCGTCAATTCATTTTCAAAGATCCATCAAATTTTCCTTTCATTCAACCGGGATTTCTTCCCCTTTTTACCAAATATATCAATGTTTCATCAATTTTCATACAATGAACATTCAAATTATATTCACATCAATAACATACATTTCAAGCATTTAAGAATATAATTCAAGTTACATGAACTTACCTCGATACTAGTTCGTATATAAAATCTACTAATCCGGGACTTTTTCCTTTCCTCGATCTCGCTTCGTATTTGAGTTTTTCGGATCTAAATAAATAAATTCAATCATCAATTCAATACATTTCATGTTCACATGTAGCATTCTCTATAATTCTATTATTATTTTTAGTTCATTCAAAGTTGTCTACTTGAGTCATAGTCACTAAATTATTTTTATCTTGAGATACAGAACTTCAAATTTAGATCCGTTAATTTTCTCTGAAACTAGACTCACATATCTTCTTCCCATAAGAGTTTCAGAATATTTGGTTTAGCCAATAAGTACAGTTTATTCTTTAAAGTCACCCATGTTCAGCTGTTTGACAGTTCTGACCCTTCTTCACTAAAAATTAATTATCTCTTCATACAGAATTCGGATGATGTTCCTGTTTATTTCTATTGAAAATACACTCATTAAGGATTCTAAATATATAAACTTAAGCCCCTAATTATTTTTATCTAATTTTTGATGATTTTCTAAAGTCAAAATAGGGGAACCCAAATTCATTCTGACCTTGTCTCACAAAATTTATTATATCTCATGATTTACATATGTATTGCTTACACCGTTTCTTCTATGAGAAACTAGACTCAATAATATTTAATTTCATATTTTTTTCATCTTCTATTTCGATTTCTACAATTTATGGTGATTTTTCAAAATTAGTCTACTGCTGCTGTCCAAAACTGTTTTAGTGCAAACTGTTTATTACCATTTTCCCCCCTAAGATTTCAATAAATGATAATTTCATCCCTGCTCAATTAAGTTCTCAATTGAGCTAATTTCTCTCAATTAAAACTTTATTATATCACTTTAAACTACTTTATAACCTTTGGAAATCAGAATTTCAGTAATAGACTTTAATTCCAAACATTTTCACCATTTAGATCCTAAAAATCAATTTCTATTGGAATTACCTAATAAAATCATCTCATAAACAATTTAAAGCTTAAATTTCATGCTATTTCATCATAAACTTACAGCACTCAACCATGGTAACTTTCAATTTCATCCATGAAATCAAAAACTAATGAATTTAATAGTAGGACCTAGTTGTAAAAGTCTTAAAAACACAAAAATTACAAGAAATAGGCAAGGATTAACTTATTTGCAGTAAAAATATGAAAAACCAGCTTAAGGAAACCCTTCTATGTTGTTTTTGATGATGAGAATGCAGAAAAATAAAGAGAAATCTAGATAATTCCACTTTAGTCCTAGCTTTATTAAGTAAATTTTGCAATATTCAAATGTTGCCCTTAATTCTCCTTATTTTCTTGCTGATTTCATGCCCTTGCCGTCCAGCCCAAATAGACCTTGGGTCTACTTTTCTTTTAAGCCCTCTTTCTTTTATCATTTAAACTATTTAATCATTTTCCATAATTTTGTATTTGTTACAATTTAGTCCTTTTCATTTATTTACATACCCAAACGTTAAAATTTTCTAACGAAATTTTAATACCACATTACTAACATTTTATAAATATTTATAAAAATATTTCCTACTCAATTTTATGAGATCAAGGTCTCGATACCTTGTTTTTACCCAATTCCTTCAATAATTCCTTTTTCTAACTAACAACTAAATCGGTAAAATTTTTCTATCGATATTTTAATACGATTTTCCTATCATATAAATATTCATGCAAAATATTAAAATAAATTTCTCTTTAAATCGGATTTATGGTTACGAAATCATTATTCCAATAACCTTGAATTTAGGCCATTACAACTCTCCCCCCCTTTTAAGGATTTTCGTCCTCGAAAATCTTATCAGCAAAGAGGTTTGGATATTGTTTCCTCATTGTCTCCTCCGGTTCCCATGTCACTTCCTCAATCCCATGCTTTTGCCATAATACTTTCACTAAATTTATCTTTTTATTTCTAAGCTCCTTTGTTTCCCGTGCCAATATCTTGACCAGTTCTTCATTGTAAGTCATATCCGGTTGAATCTCCACTTCTGTCGGAGAAATAACATGTGAAGGATCTGACCGATATCGTCGTAGCATAGATACATGAAAAACATTATGGATTCTATCAAGTTTCGGTGGTAATGCCAATCGATAAGCGACCGGTCCAAGTCTTTCTATAATCTCATATGGCCCGATAAATCTTGGACTCAATTTACCCTTTCGACCGAATCGGAGAACTTTCTTCCAAGGAGACACTTTCAGGAATACCTTGTCACCGACCTGAAATTCAATCTCTTTTCTTTTAAGATCGGCATATGATTTTTGGCGATCGGAAGCTGCTTTTAAACTATCCCGAATAACCTTCACTTTTTCTTCTATTTCCCGGATTAAATCAACCCCATGTATCTTCTTTTCGCTGAGCTCTGTCCAATATAACTGCGTTCTACATTTTCTACAATACAAAGCTTCATACGGAGCCATTTTAATATTGGACTGATAACTATTATTGCAAGCAAATTCAATCAAAGGTAGATACCTCTCCAAATTACCTTCAAACTCTAGTATACAACATCGGAGCATATCTTCCAATACTTGAATTACACGCTCAGATTGGCCATCTGTCTGAGGATGAAATGCAGTGCTGAAATACAACTGAGTACCCAAGGCTTCTTGCAATTTGTCCCAGAAACGAGACGTAAACCGGGGATCTCTATCCGATATAATGGAGACAGGCACTCCATGTAGCCTGACAATCTCAGATATGTACAATTCAGCCAGTTTATCTAAAGAATAATCCATACTACCGGAATAAAGTGTGCTGACTTTGTCAATCAGTCAATAATCACCCAAATAGCATCTTTTTTCCTCGGAGACAACGGTAACCCTGATACAAAATCCATAGCGATTCTTTCCCATTTCTATTCCGGTATAGTAATTAGATGAAGTAACCCCGAAGGTACCTGATGTTCTGCTTTGACCTGTTGACATATCAAACATCTTGATACAAACTCAGAAATATCATGTTTCATACCTGGCCACCAGTACATCTTCTTCAAATCATTATACATTTTATTACTTCCCGGATGTACAGTCATAGTACCACTGTGAGCCTCGTGTAAAATCTTCTGTATGAGCTCTGAATTCTTGGGTACACATACCCTACCTCTGAATAATAAACAATCATCAACCCCAACTTGAAATTCAGAATCAGTACCTGACTCACATTGTGCCCGTTTAACCTGTAACTTCTCATCATTCTTCTGAACTTCACATATTTACTGTAGAAATGTCGGTTTAGCTCTCAATTTAGCTATGATTGAACCATCATCAGTTAGTGACAACTGGGTATTCATAACTCGTAAAGCAAACAGAGATTTTCGACTCAAAGCATCAGCCACAACATTAGCCTTACCCGAATGATAATCAATAATCAAATCATAGTTCTTTATCAGTTCAAGCCACTTATGCTGTCTCAAATTCAAATCTTTCTGTGTCATCAAATATTTCAAGCTTTTATAATCAGTATAAATATGACATTTCTCACCGTACAGATAATGCCGCCATATCTTCAGCGCAAATACAATAGTAGCTAATTCAAGATCATGTACCGGGTAATTTCTTTCATGTGGTTTAAGTTGTCTTGAAGCATAGGCTATTACTTTACCTTCTTGCATCAAGACACAACCTAAACCATTTAATGAGGCATCACTGTAAATAACAAATTCCTTACCCGGTTCAGGCTGTACTAAATTGGTGCTTTCGTTAGTAGATCTTTCAATCGGTTAAAACTCTGCTGACATTCATCAGTCCACTCGAACTTTACATCTTTCTGCAATAATCGAGTCATCGGAGAAGCTATCATAGAGAATCCCTGTACAAATCTCCGATAATAACTAGCTAAACCCAAGAAACTTCTAACTTCAGATACATTCTTTGGTGGACTCCAATTGACAATAGCTGAGATTTTACTTGGATCTACCCTGATGCCTTCGGCAGATACAATATGTCCAAGAAAACCCACTTCTCGAAGCCAAAATTCACATTTACTAAATTTAGCATATAACTGCTTCTCTCGCAGAATTTGCAACACAATTCTCAAATGTTCTGTATGTTCTTCTTCATCTTGAGAATAAACCAAAATATCATCAATGAATACTACCACAAATCTGTCTAAGTACGGTCTAAATATTCGATTCATCAGATCCATAAATACTGCAGGTGCATTAGTCAGCCCAAACGGCATAACCATAAACTCATAATGCCCATACCTGGTTCTGAAAGCTGTCTTTGGCACATGTGACTCTTTTACCCGTAGCTGGTAATAACCTGATCGGAGATCAATCTTCGAGAATATTGTGGCACCTTTCAACTGATCAAATAAATAATCAATCCGGGGCAACGGGTATTTATAGTTACCTTATTGAGCTACCGATAGTCAATACACAATCTCAAAGACCCGTCTTTCTTTTTCACAAACAGAACCGGAGCACCCCAAGGTGAATGACTTGGTCGGACAAAACCTCTATCAACAAGTTCCTGTAACTGTGTCTTTAATTCCTTTAATTCTGTAGGAGCCATCCGGTACGGAGCTATGGAAATCGGAGTAGTTCCCGGACTCAAATCTATAGAGAATTCCACTTCCCTTTCTGGTGGCAACCCTGGTAACTCCTCTGGAAACACATCAAAAAATTCACATACCACTGGCACTGCTTGTATCTTTGACTCAGATACCTTGGTGTCGAGCACATAAGCAAGAAAAGCATCATACCCCTTTTCAACATACCTCTGAGCAGTAATAACTGAAATCACATCAGATAATCCCTCTGTCTGATCAGATTTAACTCGGAGTAATTCGCCATTCTGACACTTCAACACAATATATTTCTGTTTACGGTTTACTACTGCATCATGCTGAGTTAACCAATCTATGCCCAGTATCATGTCAAATTCATCAAACGGTAGTAACATCAAATCAGCTAAGAAACAATAACCTCTTACCATCAGTGGACAATTTTTACAAATTTTATCCACTAAAACAGATTGGCCCAGGGGGTTCGAGACTTTAACCATAAATTCAATAGGTTCAATAGATAAATATTTAACACATGCAAGCTTTATACATATATATGAATGCGTAGAACCGAGATCAATTAATGCAATAATATCAGTGTCAAGTAAAGAAAATGTACCAGTAATAACATCGGGTGCTGAGGCATCTTCTCTGGAACGAATGGCATATGTCCTGGCAGGTGCTCGTGTCTCAGCCCTGCTTGCAGTATCTTTTGTAGCTCCTCGGCTACCACTGACATTACCGGATGGTCAAGATGGTCTACCCCTCTAAACTAGATTACTCGGCTTCGATATTTGTTCAGCTTCTTTTTCTCCCCTTTCTGGACAATCACTGAGGAAATGGTCAAAAGAACCACATCAGTAACAAACCCCGCTCTTAAATCGACATTCACCAAAATGAGCTTTATTACAATACTAGCATCTCGGCTTAGGGGTACCAACACTGCCAACACTGGTCACTGATGGAGTGGAAGGTCTTGGATTATTGCGTTGAGAACCTCGCTCTCTGCTCGAGTACCCAGTGGTTGAGGTAGAACGATCCTGGTACTTCTTCAATTTCTTTGGAGCAGAAAATTAGGATTTTCCCATTGGTCTTTTACTAAAAATTCGAGCTTCCCTCTCAGCCTGTTTTCTTTGCTCAATTCTTCTGCTTTATAAGCTCGCTCTGCCAATGTAGCAAACTCTCGAATTTCAAGAATTTCGATAAGTAGCTTAATTTCTTCATTCAACCCTTCTTTGAATTGTTTGCACATTTTAGCTTCTGACTGTACCCATTCCCGAGCATATTTACTCAACCGAACAAATCCTCTTTCATACTCAGATACAGATCTATTGCCTTGTTTCAGCTCAAGAAATTCTTTTCTTTTCTGATCAAGGAATCTCTGACTGATATATTACTTTTTGAACTTGTTCTGGAAAAATTCCCATGTAATTTCTTCTTTCGGAACAACTGAAACTTTAGTATTCCACCAATGGTAAGCTGTGTCTTTTAGCAGTGAGACGGCACATTTCAAACATTCTTCTGGTGTGTAAGATAAATCCTCCAAAACCCGAGTAGTATTCTCTAACCAAAATTCAACCCGTTCGGGATCATCATCAACTGCTGCTCGTCTTTGGCCCCATATTTTCAAATTTTATCAACCGAAGCTTTCCCTTTTCTGACAGATTTAGTACCTGTACCTTGTGGAATCTCGGGAACCGGTGGAGGAACAGGAGGGGGAGCTTGAGTTTGTTGCACTACAAGGTTAGTTCTTATGTAATGAGTAAACCATTCATTCATCATTTGAAAGAAGGCTATTTTTGCCTCCTCCCCTTGACCCTCTGTACCGGGCCTTCTACTACTAGTTTCTTCTCTTTGTACTGAAGCAGGAGCATGACTCCCAGCTTCCTCAGATTGAGCTCGGTCTGATGACATTATTATAAGAAAAACACAATTTAAATGGTCAGGAGATATCACACTATCAATAATAATTTAAATGGCATGTATAGCTAATCTGTATTTGCTATGTCGGTCCTAGAACCGGTTGAACCGTAGCTCTGATACCAATAAATGTTACACCCTATACCCGTATTCGTTGTCAGAATAAGGTACAAGGCATTACCAGAGTTTACGATTTTTTTTTAAATATAGCCCTTTTATAGATATCTAGCTTTCCCTGCAAATTTTAAACCGAGACCAATCCACATCAACCAATCCAATTCAACATATTTTCAAAATAGATTCATGCATATTATAAGATAACATCAACACATACCAAGCCAAGGTTTGCTAGCCATACCAATGGCTGACCTTACATTCATTTCATATTAACATTACTTTATTAGCTTATACATGCCATTGATTTCCAAAATAAAGTTTCTTTATATACCGAAATCTTGAGGCTGATAGTGTCATGTATCTCCTACCGAATCCGACCTCCGAGCTCTTAACACTACAAAACAGGGGAAAAGGAAACAGGGTAAGCACTTTGTGCTTAGTAAGCCCATATAATAAGAATTATACTTACCTAATATTTTCAATACAATGCAATAAACATTCATATATCCATTCAATGCACTATTACCCTAACATGCACAAACTCAACTTTCAAGTTAGTCCAATAATTTCCATGTATTAGTAATATATACCATGATTGATGAACTCATCAATACCATGATTTCCCATTCCCTTATTCTTTTTCCATATTTATCCCGTTGAATTTCTTGGAATTTTCGATGGATTTTCATAGGTACACTTTTAGTGTACAAATTCGGGTTCGTCAATTCATATTCATGTGCGCACATTTCTATTTCAGAGAGCACACTCCCGCAAACCTCATCTTCACAGCGGGATTACCAGTCCAGGCTAAATCCCCTGTAATATAAACTCATAGAGTATTGTCGGGATTACCAGTCCAGGCTAAATCCCCTGCAACGACAATTTCTCTAATGAGCTTGGATCTGAGTTACCAGTCCAGGCTAAATTTAGACCCTAATTCGGATTACCCGTCCGGGCTAAATCCATTTTCCACATATTCTTCGGGAGTGCTATATCAGGATAGGATCACCCGTCCGGGCTAGATCCTTTTTACCGTCAATTCATTTTCAGAGATCCATCGAATTTTCCTTTTCATTCAACCGGGATTTCTTCCCCTTTTTACCAAATATATCAATGTTTCATCAATTTTCATACAATGAACATTCAAATTATATTCACATCAATAACATACATTTCAAGCATTTAAGAATATAATTCAAGTTACATGAACTTACCTCGATACTAGTTCGTATATAAAATCTACTAATCCGGGACTTTTTCCTTTCCTCAATCTCGCTTCGTATTTGAGTTTTTCGGATCTAAATAAATAAATTCAATCATCAATTCAATACATTTCATGTTCACATGTAGCATTCTCTATAATTCTATTATTATTTTTAGTTCATTCAAAGTTGTCTACTTGAGTCATAGTCACTAAATTATTTTTATCTTGAGTTACAGAACTTCAAATTTAGATCCGTTAATTTTCCCTGAAACTAGACTCACATATCTTCTTCCCATAAAAGTTTCAGAATATTTGGTTTAGCCAATAAGTACAGTTTATTCTTTAAAATCACCCATGTTCAGCTGTTTGACAGTTCTGACCCTTCTTCACTAAAAATTAATTATCTCTTCATACAGAATTCGGATGATGTTCCTGTTTATTTCTATTGAAAATACACTCATTAAGGATTCTAAATATATAAACTTAAGCCCCTAATTATTTTTCTCTAATTTTTTATGATTTTCTAAAGTCAAAATAGGGAACCCAAATTCATTCTGACCTTGTCTCACAAAATTTATTATATCTCATGATTTACATATGTATTGCTTACACCGTTTCTTCTATGAGAAACTAGACTCAATAATATTTAATTTCATATTTTTGTCATCTTCTATTTCGATTTCTACAATTTATGGTGATTTTTCCAAATTAGTCTACTGCTGCTGTCCAAAACTGTTTTAGTGCAAACTGTTTATTACCATTTTCCCCCCTAAGATTTCAATAAATGATAATTTTATCCCTGCTCAATTAAGTTCTCAATTGAGCTGATTTCTCTCAATTAAAACTTTATTATATCACTTTAAACTACTTTATAACCTTTGGAAATCAGAATTTCAGTAATAGACTTTAATTCCAAACATTTTCACCATTTAGATCCTAAAAATCAATTTCTATTGGAATTACCTAATAAAATCATCTCATAAACAATTTAAAGCTTAAATTTCATGCTATTTCATCATAAACTTACAGCACTCAACCATGGTAACTTTCAATTTCATCCATAAAATCAAAAACTATTGAAATTACAAGAAATAGGCAAGGATTAACTTACTTGCAGTAAAAATATGAAAAACCAGCTTAAGGAAACCCTTCTATAGCGTTTTTGCTGATGAGAATGCAGAAAAATAAAGAGAAATCTAGATAATTCCACTTTAGTCCTAGCTTTATTAAGTAAATTTTGCAATATTCCAATTTTGCCCTTAATTCTCCTTATTTTCTTGCTAATTTCATGCCCTTGCCGTCCAGCCCAAATAGACCTTGGGTCTATTTTCCTTTTAAGCCCTCTTTCTTTTATCATTTAAACTAATTAATCATTTTCCATAATTTTGTATTTGTTACAATTTAGTCCTTTTCATTTAATTACATACCCAAACGTTAAAATTTTCTAACGAAATTTTAATACCACATTACTAACATTTTATAAATATTTATAAAAATATTTCCTACTCAATTTTATGAGATCAAGGTCTCGATACCTTGTTTTTACCCAATTCCTTCAATAATTCCTTTTTTTATCTAACCACTAAATCGGTAAAATTTTTCTGTCGATATTTTAATACGATTTTCCTATCATATAAATATTCATGCAAAAATATTAAAATAAATTTCTCTTTAAACCGGATTTATGGTTACGAAACCATTGTTTCGATAACCTTGAATTTAGGCCATTACATTGCCTTAAATACCACCATGGCTGACACTATGAATGAATAGCACATAAAAATAAATCAAAATTTGTACTAAGTGGGATTTGAACCTCTTCCCCTAAAGCCCTTCATGTGACGCCACATCCTCTTTACCATATGCTCATTTATGCTAGCAATTTACTCACTTATTTCCATAAGCATTGACGCCACTTACCTTCTGCCCTTAAAGTGCTTAAACACAAAAATTTTACTAAGGTCCCAACTCGACCTCGAGCCTTCTTAGGACCTCTAAACATACACAATTAATATTTTTAACTAGTCTATCGCAAGAAATAATGCACTAACATAAATTCTAAATTTTAGGATGTTACAATTCCACCCCCTTAAAGAAAATTTCGGCCTTGAAATTTACCTGATTAAAAGAGATGAGGATATTACTGCCAAATCGCGTCCTCAGGCTCCCATGTAGCTTCCTCCGATCCGTGATTACGCCATAGAACTTTGACTAACGGTACCGACTTCTTTCTCAGCACTTTAACAACCCGATCTAAAATCTGTACTAGCTCCTCTTCAAAAGATAAGTCGGGTCTTAACTCAACTTCCACTACCGGTACAACATGAGATGGATCTGAACGATAACGCCTTAACATAGAGACATGAAATACACTATGTATTTGACTTAACTCCGGAGGTAACTCAAGATGATAAGCCACTGGCCCAATACGCTTTAATACACGGTAAGGTCCGATGAACCTAGGGCACAACTTGCCCTTCCGTCCAAATCTAAAGATCTTCTTCCAAGGTGAGACCTTTAGAAAGACCTGATCTCCCACCACAAACTCTATATCCTTACGCTTCAAATCCGCGTACTATTTTTGTCTATCCGAAGCTTTCTTTAACCGTGCCCAGATTACCTTTACTTTTTCTTCCGTCTCCGAAATCAACTCAGGACCCAATAACTGTCGCTCCCCCAGCTCAGTCCAACAAGTAGGAGTACGACACCTAAGACCATACAACGCCTCGTAGGGTGCCATCTGGATGCTGGATTGATAACTATTATTGTATGCAAATTCTGCCAAAGGTAGAAAATCTTCCCAACTACCCCTGAAATCGATCACACAGCCTCTTAACATATCTTCAAGAATCTGGATTACTCTCTCCGACTGACCATCTAATTGCGGATGAAACATCGTGCTGAAATTTAACCTTGTTCCCAAAGCTTCATGTAAAGCCTTCCAAAACCGTGATGTAAACCTAGGGTCCCTGTCCGATATAATAGACACTGGTACCCCATGTAACCTCACGATCTCTACTACATACAGCTTGGCCAACTTCTGCAATGAGTAATTCGTACGAACCGGTAGGAAATGAGCAGTCTTCGTCAACCGATCCACTATTACCCAAACGGAATCTTTCTTAGTAGGCATTAAGTGTAACCCACTAACAAAGTCTATCGTTATCCTTTCCCATTTCCATAATAGAATTTTTACTGGTTGTAGCAACCCTGACGGCAATTGATGTTCTACTTTAACTTGCTGACATGTTAAGCACTTACTCACGAAATCAGTAACCTCCCGTTTCAACCCTGGCCACCAATACTGCTCATGGAGATCTCGGTACATTTTGTTTCCCCCAAGGTGCATAGCTTATGGACTACTATGCGTGTAACAGCCCAGTTTACACCCTAGTCGGAACAGTGGTTTTGGAACCATGAATCCGAGTTTGAATAATATTTTAATATTATTTCTGTGCCGCTGATGTGTGACTAAGTATGTGCTAAATTTTCGGAAGTTAATTTGTCTATTTGTGGCTTTAATTTGATAAAAAGGACTGAATTGCATAATTGTTAAAAGTGGCCTTTTATTTGATTTATGGCTAAATTGAAGTGGCTTTATTTTAGTGAAGTCCTTAAAGGGCAATATGCCCATTTTGACTTATAGTGGACGGTAACATGGTGTTATAACATGTTTTTATGTGTTTTTTTATATGTTAAAGATTATATTATATTTATATTATAAGTTATAACTATATTATAATAAAACAAACATGAAAGTGGAATTTTATTCATGCATTCTTCCATCGAAAAACACAAAGAAAAGAAAGGTTTTGGAGCTTTGTATATTCGGCTACTTACAAGCCAAATTAAAGGTTAGTTTTTAATCGGTTTTCGATAATTTCTACGTTTTTGTAATCGTTGCTTTGAGAGCTTTAAAACCCATGTCTCAATTTCATGAATTGATGATGTTTGTGTAAAAAGCCATTGATGCTATGTTGAGTATTGTGATGTTTTATGGTGTTAAATGATAGATATATAATGGATGAACATACTTTGTTCTTGAATTTTTGATGAATTAAGCTAAATAGGGCTAAATTGAGAAAATAATTTTTTAAGGGGTTAAAATACAAAATAAATGAATTGTATGGATTTATATGAGAACTAGGAGTATTCGGCCTTAGGGGTGTGTGACAAAATTTTGTGTATTTTGTGTTTTGTACAAATAGGACTAAATTGTAAAGGTGTGAAACATTAGGGGTAAAATGGTAATTTTCCCATTTATGTGTTTTGGGATTAAATTGAATGAAAATGAGTTTGAATGAGCTTAATTTGAACATGTTTAGATCAAGAACAAAAGAAAAAGGACTTGGATCGGGGAAAAGCAAAAATAGTTCAATAGCCGGTCTTCGTCTTAAGTTGATAGCCGAGGTAAGTTTTTAAGCAATTTAATACCATTAATATCGGTTGTAACTTTGATTACATGCTGAAATTTTGAATTTATGGATTGGAATTTGGCCAAAGCCGAATGTGATATAGTGAGTTATCAATGAAAGGTAGTTAAATTTAATTGGGTTCAATATGTGAAAGTGATATGAATTATGTGTGATATGTGTAATTTTGGTAATGTGTAATGTGTATGAGATGGCTCAATAATATGAATATTCGGGCTTCGAGCCTAGCAGGCCTTGTGCCGGTGAAGTTTATCAGGCTTATTGCCTAGCAGGCTAAATGCCAGTGATTAAATTTCAGACCTCGGGTCTAGCAGGCTTAGTGCCAGTGAGTAATTCAGGCTTACGCCTAGCAGGTTTAAAACCGGTGATGAAATTTCAAATTATAAGGCATAAACTTTTCTATTTATGTGATCATGAGCAAGTGAGTTGACACTACAAGTTATATATGTATGTTCGTCCATACAGGTGAGTGCCTACGAGTTATTCAATTGATTTTCTATATTTAATCAATAAGGTAAGTATATATGTACTAAGTCGTCGAACATGAATGATACTAATTGATCCTATACATTTGGCCTTATGTTTACGTTTATGTGGCTATATTGGGATTACTTTGATGCCATGTAAATGAATGTTTGAAATGTTGAACGGACATGTGTGTGTATACGTCTTTTTATGTGAAATTAACAAGTGCAAAGTATATACTTATTTGTATATACATATATACATGCGATCCTATTGAACTATGTGTATCAGAAGTATGAGTAGTTGAAGAAGAATTGTTAATTTATATTGGAACCATATGCTGAAATAATAATTTGAAGTTTAAAGGTAAATTAGTGATGATGGTTGAGCTAAATGAGGTATTGGTATTCGGCATTAGTAGACTAAATAAGTATTAAGCTTTAAATCTTTATGATATTAAGTATGATATTGAAAATGCTTGATTGATCATTTGATTTAATACCTTTGCTTAAAACTTACTAAGCTAAGTTAACTTACTCTGTGTGTTTATTGTTCTGTTTTATAGATTTTAATCAAGCTACGAGCTCAGGGGATCGTCAACGAAGTCATCCACACTATCAATATATTTTGGTACTTTTTGAGTTTGGTTTTTGGACTAAAGGCATGTATAGGCTAAACTACGTTTTGAGCTATGAATTTTGTTCTTATATATATTATAGCCAAGCGAAAATGGCTTACTCCTAATGTCAATGGTTTCAATGCTTTATGTTCTTAATCATGTTATGTGTGGTTATCATATTTGGATTTCAAGTATGGTTGCTTTGTGAGCTCTTTATAAGCATATATATATATATATATATATATATATATGAAGTGTAATGAAGTAACCTCAAAGGTCTCAAGTTGTGTTATGGAATTTGGAATGAGTAAATGTTGAAATTGTTTGGTTGGCATATTCGGTCTAGACATATATGTGTTCTTGTTGGATTATAATTTGGTCATTTATTAGTGAAAAATTTGTTATGTTTAGGTATGTATTCGGTTAGAAAATAGATTGGTTAAGTTCGATCACCTAAGTATGTGATAAGCATGTTTATATATGGATAATATTAGTATTTGAGTAATGTTTGAAAGGGGTAAAAATTTTATTTGGTAACTTGTTAGCCGAATGGAGTATGGAACGAATGGTAAGGTATTCATGATAATGCTTGAATAATTCATTTTGATGTAGTCAAACGTGCATAAGAATTTCATGTTTAATGAAATGTGCTTGATCATAATATGGAATTGCTAATGCCATATTTGCCTATGGACATTAAGCCGTGTATAAGCATGTATAGAATTATGAAGTAAAGTGTTTTAATTTATGCTAGGTATTCAAATATTAATAAGGTGATATGCATATGGTTTAAATTATTTGTTTTGGTAAAGTATGTATATATTGTATAACTTTGTGGCATGTTGATCTGTTGGAAAATATGATGATATACATAATATGGTTTCGAATGAATTCTGAGGTATGATCTTTATGTATAATATGAGCAAGAAGGTGTGTTTAATATTTAATTAGCTATATGATTTATATATATGAATATGACTTGTGTGAATGTTTGGTTTTTGCACTTGTGTCCGATAATACCTTGTGACCCCAATCCGGCGACAGATACGGGGTAAGGGTGTTACATTTTATTGGTTTCAGAGCTTACGGTTTAGTCGATTCTAGGACTACCGTAGCACGTGTGAGTCTAGCTATACATGCCTTAAATTATAATGCGATAGTGTGGTGATTTCTGACATTTGAATTTTGTTTTATATAGTAAATGGATCCCGACAGAGCCGTAGCTGATGATGTTGAGAGCGTAGCGCCTGATCTCGTACATGGATCAGCGCCGGTAGACTCTCGACCTATCTCGAGTAACCATGAGGGGGAGGCTAAGCAAGCCTTCTACCAGATGATGAACGAATGGTTTACTCAGCATGTCCGGACCAATCCGGCTATACAACAACCTCCACCCTCGAATAATCCATCCTTGATACCCATGGTATCTCCGATAGTAGATCCGATGAGATATAGCAGATCTCCTATAAATAAAATCAGGAAACACGGGGCCGAAGAGTTTAAAGCTAATGATGATGATGATGCAGAACGAGCTGAGTTGTGGCTTGATAATACTATCCGAGTGTTCGATGAGTTATCATGTACTCCGGAGGAGTGCTTAAAATGTGCAATATCACTATTGAGGGAATTCTTTCAGACTGAGTTTCGTAAAAAGTATATCAGTCAGAGATTCATCGATCAAAAGCGTAAAGAATTTCTAGAATTGAAACAGGGTTGTATGACCGTGACTGATACGAACGGAAATTTGTGAGATTGAGCCGATATACTCGTGAATGTGTTTCAACCGAGGCTATTATGTGTAAAAGATTCGAAGACAGTTTGAATGAAGACATTAAGCTGCTGGTCGGTATACTGGAGATTAAAGAGTTCGTGGTACTTGTTGAACGAGCTTGTAAAGCCGAAGAGCTTGGAAAAGAGAAA
The DNA here is from genome assembly GCA_005393395.2 of Gossypium australe. NCBI lineage: Eukaryota > Viridiplantae > Streptophyta > Magnoliopsida > Malvales > Malvaceae > Gossypium > Gossypium australe. The sequence continues at coordinate 100,281,748 of CM016619.1, read as the reverse complement.
AGAAAAGTTGAGTTTGAAGCTAGAGACGTTCAGAAAAGATCATCGAGTAAGACTTTTCATTCCACATCAAAGAAGTTTAGAGATGAATCCACTCGACATAAAGCCACTTCAGACCTTCCTAGATGGGACCGAGACCGACCACCTGCTGGTTCTCGAGCCACTTCGATGGCTAGTGTTAGTAATGTTTAGCAGAACCGGGTTGAGTGTAAACATTGTGGAAAATGGCATTCTGGGAGCTGTAGATTACATGATCGGTCCTGTTTTAAGTGTGGATCGATGGATCACTTTATTAGAGAGTGCCTGATGTTAACCGAGCAAAACACTGTTCAGAATGTGAGACAGAGCAACGTGTCAACACGAGGCAGACCACCCAGACAATCGGGTAACGTAGGTAGCAGCCAGGGGGGGAAAGATACAACGGTTCGGTCGGAGGCTCGTGCACCTGCTAGAGCATATGCTATACGCGCTCGTGAGGATGCTTCTTCCCCAGATGTTATTACCGGTACTTTCACTCTTTATGATACTACTATGGTTGCATTGATTGATCCTGGTTCGACTCATTCTTACCTGTGTGAAGCATTAGTATCCAGTAAGACTCTACCTGTTGAGTCTATTGAGTTTGTGATTAGAGTATCAAACCCCTTGGGTCAGTGCGTTCTGGTTGACAAAGTGTGTAAAAGTTGCCCGTTGATGATTCAAGATTCATGTTTCCCAGCCGATTTAATGTTGTTGCCTTTCGATGAATTCGATATAATTTTGGTAATGGGCTGGTTGACTTTGCATGATGCTGTTGTTAATTGTAAAAGAAAGACCATTGATTTGAGATGCCAGAACGATGAAATTATTCGGATTGAATCTAATGATCTAAATGGATTACCAGCGATAATATCTTCGATGTTAGCTCAGAAGTATATGAGAAAAGGGTATGAAGCTTACTTTGCTTATGTACTTGATAGTAAAGTGACTGAAAAAAAGATTGAATCCGTTCCAGTAGTGTGCGAGTATCCAGATGTGTTTCCTGAGGAATTACCGGGTTTGCCACCTATTTGAGAGGTAGAGTTTGGTATTGAATTAGTAGCAGGGACGACTCCGATTTCGATAGCTCTGTATCGGATGGCACCAACTGAGTTAAAAGAGTTGAAAGCACAGTTGCAAGAGTTAACAGATAGGGGCTTTGCACGACCGAGTTTCTCTCCCTAGGGTGCACCAGTTTTATTTGTGAAAAAGTAAGATGGGACTATGCGAATGTGTATTGATTACCGACAGCTCAATAAGGTAACGATAAAGAATAAATACCCGTTGCCACGGATTGACGACTTGTTTGATCAGTTGAAAGTGGCTTTAGTGTTTTCAAAGATAGATTTGAGGTTGGGTTATTATCAGTTACGAGTCAGAGATTCCGATGTGCCAAAGACTGCTTTTCGAGCGAGGTATGAACACTATGAGTTTTTGGTTATGTCTTTTGGACTCACTAATGCACCTACTATTTTTATGGATCTGATGAATCGAATTTTCAGTCAATATTTGGATCGGTTTGTGGTAGTGTTTATAGATGATATTATGTTCTACTCCAAAGATGAAACCGAGCATGCTGAGCACCTGAGACTTGTGCTACAAACTTTGCGAGATAAACAGTTGTATGCGAAGTTTAGCAAATGTGAGTTTTGGTTGAGTGAAGTCAGTTTTCTGGGCCACGTTGTTTCATCATCAGGTATTCGGGTCGATCCGAATAAAATATCGGCTATACTCGATTGGAAACCATCGAAGAATGTTTCTGAAAGTCGAAGCTTTCTGGGACTTGCTAGTTACTATAGACGATTTGTGAAAGGCTTTTCAATAATAGCTACCTCGTTGACAAAGCTATTACAGAAAGATGTTAGATTTGAATGGTCAGAAAAGTGTCAGAAAAGTTTCGATCAGTTGAAAACACTTTTGACCGAAGCTCTAGTGTTAGTTCAGCCTGAATCGGGTAAAGAATTTGTTGTTTATAGTGATGCATCTCTGAATGGTTTGGGTTGCGTTTTGATGCAGGAAGGCAAAGTTGTAGCCTATGCTTCGAGACAATTGAAGCCTCACGAAACAAATTACCCAACTCATGATTTAGAGTTAGCAGCCATTGTGTTTGCATTAAAGATATGGCGTCATTACCTTTTCGGTGAGAAATGTCATGTTTATTCAGATCACAAGAGTTTGAAGTATTTGATGACTCAGAGAGATTTGAATTTGAGACAATGCAGATGGTTAGAGCTGTTGAAAGATTACGAATTGGTGATTGACTATCATCCGGGCAAAGCAAATGTTGTTGCGGATGCCTTAAGTCGAAAATCATTATTTGCTCTTCGTGCGTTAAACGCGCATATGGTTATGTCTGACGATGGATCGTTAATAGCCAAATTAAAAGCAAGACCGTTGTATATTCAACAAATTTGTGATGCTCAGAAAGTTGACAGGGATTTGTTGGCAAGACGAGTTTAATGTGAAAACATCGTTGAATCAGAGTTTCGAATTGATGAGAATGACTGTTTAAAATTCAATGATCGAATATGTGTTCCGAGGGATTCAGATTTGATTCAAACAATATTGAATGAAGCTCACAGTGGCCGATTATCTGTTCACCCGGGTAGCACGAAAATGTATAATGATCTGAAACAGTTCTATTGGTGGTCTAGTATGAAACGGGACATATCTGAATTTGTCTCGAAATGTTTAGTTTGTCAGCAAGTAAAGGCCGAACATCAGGTGCCTTCAGGGTTACTTCAGACGATCATGATACCTAAATGGAAGTGGGACAGGATTACTATGGATTTTGCATCCGGCTTACCTATGACACCGAGCAAGAAAGATGCAATTTGGGTTATAGTGGATAGACTAACTAAATCAGCTCACTTTATTCCAGTTCGTACGGACTTTTCACTCGATAAGCTTGCTGAGTTGTATGTATCTCAAATTGTGAGATTGCATGGTGTGCTGATTTCCATTGTTTCGGACAGAGACCCGAGATATACGTCGCGGTTTTGGAAGAAATTACAAGATGCTTTAGGCACTAAACTACACTTTAGCACAGCTTTTCATCCGCAGTCAGATGGTCAATCCGAACGAACCATTCAGATACTTGAGGATATGTTGAGATGTTGCGTCCTCGAGTTCGAAGGTACGTTGGAACGATACTTACCTCTGATTGAATTTGCTTATAATAATAGCTTTCAATCTAGTATCAAAATGGCACCCTACGAAGCTTTGTATGGTCGTACATGTCGTACACCTTTGTATTGGACTGAGCTCAGCGAAAACAAGATACAGGGGGTTGATATGATTACAGAGACCGAACAGAAAGTGGCAGTGATCCGTGATAGTCTGAAAGCTGCATCAGATCGACAAAAGTCATATGCAGATTTGAAACGTAAAGACATTGAGTTTCAGATCAGAGACCGGGTATTTTTGAAAGTTTCTCCGTGGAAGAAAGTGCTTCGATTTGGGCGTAAAGGTAAATTAAGTCTGAGGTTCATCGGACCGTATGAGATCATCGAACGTGTTGGGCTAGTTGCTTATATATTAAAGTTACCCTCTGAATTAGAAAAGATACAAAACGTATTTCATGTTTCGATGCTTCGTAGATATTGATGAAACACCCCAAACTCGGCCCACAAGCCTCGACCGGATCTGGTATGTTCCTTGAAAAAAACGGTTCAAAACTTGATGGTTACTTTGGAAAATTTGGGTGTTTTTGAAGAAATTTGATTTGTGTTGGGTTCGAATTGAAAATGATGTAATTTTTTTTTTGAAGTCTAAAACTTTTATTAAAACATTATGATTATACTAGAATAATTAAAAATGCATGCATAAACAGTTCAATACTAATGGCCTTATTACATCAAAGAACACCCGAAATAAATCCAAATTAAAGAAAATAATAGTCAAATAAAATAACTTTAAGCTGAGCATGGCCACCACTAAGCTCCTGCCGATCCGGTCCATCTACTGAGTGTCACCTGAAAAGATATCCCACAACGGGGTGAGTCAAACAGACTCAATGTGTAACAGCCAACACAAACTCCCAACGATTTAGGCATACAATTCATACATATAACAAATATAATAATGATGCAATCCCAAACCCAAACCTAGATAACCATCCGCTACACATCACCCGTACCAACCAATCACACCATGGGGATTACTAAATCGACCCTCTATCCGCTACACACCATCGAAGGCAGTCGCTGCAGTCGACTGGCACATCGCCCTTATAAATTTCGTGGCAAAGCCACCAGATAGTTATATGTGACATAAGTCACCACATTCAGATTATGTGACATGAGTCACCAGATTTCGTGATATAAACCACCAGATCACTTCCCCTTTTATAATCACCCATATGCCCATGCATAATAAAACATGCAGAAATCATGTCATATTCCTTATTCTGTATTCATATCATATTTCACATATGTGCCATATTCCATATGTTCATAACATTTATTAACATAATGTTAAGGTTACGTACCTGAGTACCTTGTACCATTGCATGGTACCTTTGCCCACTTTTCATATTATTATTAACATACACATAATATTAGAACCATAAATGTATCGGGAATTAGTGTAGGGCTACACACCTGGTACTTAACACGATTACTGAAATCCCGAAAGTCTATCAAATCGAATTGTACTCCTCCCTAAAAATCAAAGTTAGAATCGGCCCACAATAATCACCAAATATAGCCTTGGCCGAATATTAATGTCCTCTTACTTGCGAATCTTAAATCCCGAAATTAATCCTTGGTTGTGATATCTGTCGAAATCCCTATGGACATATGTTAGATCCAATTCTAACATTTAATCACAATAAATGGCCTTCGGCCTATGATCTTATTCGCTTACCTTAGATTAGAAATCCCGAAAGATTCCCTCTTGAAATTGGCTACAAGAGAAATCCCGAAAGATCCTTCAAGTATTCGGCCAAAGTACCTTAATAGGATTAGTTCTTAAGTTTCGGATAAAAGAAAAAGATTGAAGATTGAATAACAATTGTTCTTACCCTTAATATTGAAATCGACTGTACTCCTGCCTGACACCACTTGAGGGATTCGGCTATGGCTAGATGTTGATCAACAAATTTTGGCTTTTGATCAAGTGAAGGAATCGGCTCCCTTCTCAAAAGGTGCAATCGGCTAAGGCCACCAAAGTAGGGGATTCGGCTTCAACAAGAAACACAAAAAAGAAGGGTATGAAGCTTTAGGGGTTACGGCAATGGTGAAATAGGGAGAAGAAGATTTCGGCTAGAACAAATAAAAGAAAAAGAAGAGAAAGGTGATGGTTTTGGAGAGAAGAAGTAAACGAAAGAGAGGCCAAATTGCTTTATGAAATTCGGCTATTCCCCTTACTAAACTTGGCCGAAAATCACCTTAAGGGAGTCCCTAGGCCGGCCAACACTCTTCCCCCTTATTAGCTCCCTTACTTTTCTCCTATTTTATCTCTTCTTCATCTATTCAAAATAATCTAATTAAATCAACAATTATCCCCTACCTTAGCCGAAATTTTAAAAGGATTTAACCAAGTCTAATCCTCATCTAAACAAAGTCCCTATGCCGTCCACTACTGCTCCCCAATGCCACAAAATAAAAGCTCCCTTTTTGCTTCCCTTGTGGCTCGAACCCAAGCCCTTCTCCACTGCATGAGGTGTCACATACCAAGGCCTTAAGTGGCGCCTTCTTGCCACTTTAACAAGCCCATCTTTATGTCATATTTCCCCTACTAATTCTCTTAAGGCCTATCAAGCTTGGCTCCACTTCAAGACTTAAAATCTGCTAATTTCTAAGGCATTTTCCTACACTCTAAAGTTCTAAAAATTCATAAAACACATTCAAAATACACACAAGCATACTAGCTCATGCAATTAAGCAGAAAATTCACAAGCCCCAATCCCAGATATTACATTGATCTGATCCGTCACATGTGATTGCCCCATCTGAAATTGAAATCCGATCTGATATGACGTATGAGGAAGAACCGATCCGTATCTTAGCTCGTGAAGTGAAAGAGTTGAGAAGCAAGAAAATTCCGTTAGTAAAAGTACTATGGAATCGACATGGAATAGAAGAGGCTACGTGGGAGCCTGAGGATTCAGTGAGTCAACAATATCCGATTTTGTTTAACGGTAAGATTTTCGGGGACGAAAATCCCTAAGGGGGGAGAGTTGTAACAGTCCGGTTTACACCCTAGTCGGAACAGTGGTTTCGGGACCATGAATCCGAGTTTGAATAATATTTTAATATTATTTTCTGTGCCGTTGATGTGTGACTAAGCATGTGCTAAATTTTCGGAAGTTAATTTGTCTGTTTGTGGCTTTAATTTGATAAAAAAGACTGAATTGCATAATGGTAAAAGTGGCCTTTTATTTGATTTATGGCTAAATTGAAGTGGCTTTATTTTAGTGAAGTCCTTAAAGGGCAATATGCCCATTTTGACTTATAGTGGATGACAACATGGTGTTATAACATGTTTTTATGTGTTATTTTATATGTTAAAGATTATATTATATTTATATTATAAGTTATAACTATATTATAATAAAACAAACATGAAAGTGGAATTTTATTCATGCATTCTTCCACCAAAAAAACACAAAGAAAAGAAAGGTTTTGGAGCTTTGTATATTCGGCTACTTACAAGCCAAATTAAAGGTTAGTTTTTAATCGGTTTTAGATAATTTCTACGTTTTTGTAATCGTTGCTTCGAGAGCTTTAAAACCCATGTCTCAATTTCATGAATTGATGATGTTTGTGTAAAAAGCCATTGATGCTATGTTGAGTTTTGTGATGTTTTATGGTGTTAAATGATAGATATGTAATGGATGAACATACTTTGTTCTTGAATTTTTGATGAATTAAGCTAAATAGGGCTAAATTGAGAAAATAAATTTTTTGAGGGGTTAAAATGCAAAATAAATGAATTGTATGGATTTATATGAGAACTAGGAGTATTCGGCCTTAGGGGTGTGTGACAAAATTTTGTGTATTTTGTGTTTTGTACAAATAGGACTAAATTGTAAAGGTGTGAAACATTAGGGGTAAAATGGTAATTTTCCCATTTATGTGTTTTGGGATTAAATTTAATGAAAATGAGTTTGAATGAGCTTAATTTGAACATGTTTAGATTAAGAACAAAAGAAAAAGGACTTGGATCGGGGAAAAGCAAAAATAGTTGAATAGCCGGTCTTCGTCGTACGTCGATAGCCGAGGTAAGTTTTTAAGTAATTTAATACCATTAATATTGGTTGTAACTTTGATTACATGCTGAAATTTTGAATTTATGGATTGGAATTTGGCCAAAGCCGAATGAGATATAGTGAGTTAACAATGAAAGGTAGTTAAATTTAATTGGGTTCAATATGTGAAAGTGATATGAATTATGTGTGATATGTGTAATTTTGGTAATATGTAATGTGTATGAGATGGCTCAATAATATGAATATTCGGGCTTTGAGCCTAGCAGGCCTTGTGCCGGTGAAGTTTATCAGGCTTATTGCCTAGCAGGCTAAATGCCGGTGATTAAATTTCAGACCTTGGGTCTAGCAGGCTTAGTGCCGGTGAGTGATTCAGGCTTATGCCTAGCAGGTTTAAAACCGGTGATGAAATTTCAAATTATAAGGCATAAACTTTTCTATTTATGTGATCATTGAGCAAGTGAGTTGACACTACGAGTTATATATGTATGTTCGGCCATACAGGTGAGTGCCTACGAGTTATTCAATTGATTTTCTATATTTAATCAATAAGGTAAGTATATATGTACTAAGTTGTCGAACACGAATGATACTGATTGATCCTATACATTTGGCCTTATGTTTACGTTTATGTGGCTATATTGGGATTACTTTGATGCCATGTAAATGAATGTATGGAATGTTGAACGGACATGTGTGCGTATACATCTTTTTATGTGAAATTAACAAGAGCAAAGTATATACTTATTTGTATATATATATATACATGCGATCCTATTGAACTATGTGTATCGGAAGTATGAGTAGTTGAAGAAGAGTTGTTAATTTATATTGGAACCATATGCCGAAATAATAATTTGAAGTTTAAAGGTAAATTAGTGATGATGGTTGAGCTAAATGAGGTATTAGTATTCGGCATTAGTAGACTAAATAAGTATTAAGCTTTAAATCTTTATGATATTAAGTATGATATTGAAAATGCTTGATTGATCATTTGATTTAATACCTTTGCTTAAAACTTACTAAGCTAAGTTAGCTTACTCTGTGTGTTCATTGTTCTGTTTTATAGATTTTAATCAAGCTACGAGCTCAGGGGATTGTCAACGAAGTCATCCACACTATCAATATATATCTTGTATATATTATAGCCAAGCGAAAATGGCTTACTCCTAATGTCAATGGTTTCAATGCTTTATGTTCTTAATCATGTTATGTGTGGTTATCATATTTGGATTTCAAGTATGGTTGCTTTGTGAGCTCTTTATAAGCATATATATATATATATATATATGAAGTGTAATGAAGTAACCTCAAAGGTCTCAAGTTGTGTTATGGAATTTGGAATGAGTAAATGTTGAAATTGTTTGGTTGGCATATTCGGTCTAGACATATATGTGTTCTTGTTGGATTATAATTTGGTCATTTATTAGTGAAAAATTTGTTATGTTTAGGTATGTATTCGGTTAGAAAATAGATTGATTAAGTTCGATCACCTAAGTATGTGATAAGCATGTTTATATATGGATAATATTAGTATTTGAGTAATGTTTGAAAGGGGTAAAAATTTTATTTGGTAAACTTGTTAGCCGAATGGAGTATGCTTGAATGGTAAGGTAGTCTATCGTGCATAAGAATTTAATGTTTAATGAAATGTGCTTGATCATAATATGGAATTGCTAATGCCGTATTTGCCTATGGACATTAAGCCGTGTATAAGCATGTATAGAATTATGAAGTAAAGTGTTTTAATTTATGCTAGGTATTCAAATATTAGTAAGATGATATGCATATGGTTTAAATTATTTGTTTTGGTAAAGTATGTATATATTGTATAACTTTGTGGCATGTTGATCTGTTGGAAAATATGATGATATACATAATATGGTTTCGAATGAATTCTGAGGTATGATCTTTATGTATAATATGAGCAAGAAGGTGTGTTTAATATTTAATTAGCTATATGCTTTATATATATGAATATGACTTGTGTGAATGTTTGGTTTTTGCACTTGTGTCCGGTAATACCTTGTGACCCCAATCCGGCGACGGATACGGGGTAAGGGTGTTAGAATGCGCCTCACGCAGAATCATTTGTCTCAAATCCGAATCCTTGGGCATACAAATTCTTCCGCAGAAACACAATACTCCATCACTATTCAATTCAAAACCCCCTATCTCACCACCTTCCACTTGCTGAAGTCGCGAACCCAACACTTCATCTATCAACTGCTTTTCCTTAATCTGGCTTATCCATGCAGGCTTCACCTGAAGTTCGGCTAGTAGACTACCATCTTCATACAGGCTGAGATAAGCGAACATCGCTCTCAAGTCTGATATCACCTTACGACTCAACGCATCTGCCACTACGTTAGCCTTTTCGGGTTGATACTCAATTGAGAAGTCATAATCCTTCAATGGTTCTATCCACCTCCGTTGTCTTAAATTCAACTCCTTCTGGGTAAGGAGGTACTTTAGACTCTTATGATCCGTATAAATAATCGATTTCTCACCGTACAGATAGTGTCTCCAAATCTTCAGAGCAAACACCACTACAGCTAACTCCAAATCATGCGTGGGATAGTTCACCTCATGTGGCCTTAATTGACGAGATGCCTAAGCCACCACTTTTCCCCCTTGCATCAACACACATCCCAAGCCCGTGTGTGACGCATCACAATAAACAATAAACTCCTTACCAGCCTCAGGTTGAATCAATACTGGTGCTTCTGTCAGAATCTTCTTCAATTTCTCAAAGCTCTCTTGCTGCTTATCTGACCACACAAATGGTACTCCCTTACGCAACAGCTTAGTTAGGGGTGCAACAATCAACGAAAACCCCTCAACGAACCGCCTGTAATATCCAGCCAGCCCTAGAAAACTCCGAATTTCAGCCACTGTCTTCGGTGGTTTCCAGTCCAACACAGCCTTGACCTTCCGAGGATTAACTCTAATTCCTTCGGCCAACACAACATGCCCCAAAAAGGTCACTTCCTTCAGCCAAAATTCACACTTACTGAATTTGGCATACAGTTGCTTCTCCTTTAATATCTGTAATACAATCCGTAGATGTGAATCGTGCTCTTCTTCAGTCTTTGAGTACATCAAGATGTCGTCTATGAACACCACCACAAACTATCTAAATAGGGTTGGAAGACCCGGTTCATCATGTCCATAACTGTAGCTGGTGCATTAGTCAACCCAAATGGGATCACCAAGAACTCATAATGCCCATAACGAGTTTGAAACGCAGTCTTATGAATATCTGCCTCCTTGACCTTAAGCTGATGATAACCCGATCTCAAATCTATCTTCGAGAAAACCGAAGCTCCTCGCAGTTGATCGAACAGATCATCGATTCTCGGCAACGGATACTTGTTCTTGATCGTCAGCTTATTCAATTGCCTATAATTGATGCACATACGCATCGACCCATCCTTCTTCTTAACGAATAAAACCGGCGCTCCCCACGGTGACACACTTGGTCGAATGAATCCGCGATCCAACAACTTCTGAATTTGAGCTTTAAGCTCCGCTAACTCTTTCGGCGCCATTCTATACGGAGCAATGGACACCAGAGCCGTTCCTGGCAACAACTCAATGCCAAACTCTACCTCCTAATCCGGAGGCAATCCTGGAAGCTCCTTGGGAAAGACGTCCGAAAACTCTTTCACCATTCTGACACTTTCTACCGTCAACTCCTTGGCATCCAAAGCACTGATAAAGGCTAAGAACACTCCACACCCCTTTCGTACCAACTTTTCCGCCTTTAAAGCAGATACCACAATAGACAGGTAGTTTCTTCTTTCACCTATCATCATCACTTCCTTAACCTCCAAAGTTCATCCTCCGAAGTTCTTAGCACCAACTGCTTTGCAGCACAATCTAAGTTTGCACGGTGTTTCGCCAACCAGTCCATGCCCAAAATAAGACCGAACTCGTCGAATGGCAGTTCCATCAAATCCGCCAGAAATATTTCCCCCTGAATTTCTAAGGGCACATCCCTAAACAACTTATTTACTATCACCGACTGTCCTAAAGGGCTAATTACAGTTGTTCCTCTAGCAGTAATCTCAGATCTAATGTTCAGATTTCCAGATACAGCACGAGCAACATACGAATGGGTGGATCCTATATCTATCAAAGCAGTAACAGGTACATCAGATATGAAGAATACCGGTTATTACATCAGGTGCATTGCCATCCTCTCGACGTCTGACCGCATAGACCAACCCTGGCTGTCTCGCCTCCGTGTTACCCCTATTACCAGTATCTCTACCCAGTGCACCCTGACCTCGTCCTACGCCATTACCACCTCGACCTGGCCCACGGCCTCTCGGTGGCTGCTGAACGCCTCTAGCTTGCTGTGCAACATCATTACGAATACCCTGAGTCTGAGCAGGCTATCGAGGGCAATCTCTAAGCCGATGATCTTTGGAACCACATCTGTAACAACCACCGGTTCTCCTCCAACATTCACCCGGGTGAAGTTTTCCACAATCCACACATGGCTGTAACTGATTAGCAGCAGCTGGTACTCTAGCTCGAGCTGGCTCCTCATTCCTAGGCCTCTTCTGAAAACCTCTAGCAGGACCTGAGTACCTAGAGTCTCTCTTGCTCCTGCCCCTATCCTTGTCTCGATTTTACCGCTCCGAGTGTTTAGCCTCTTCAGCTATCTTGGCTTTTTCCACCAGTGTGGCAAAATTCCTCTCCTTTTGGGGGGCTATCAGTACCCAAAACTCATCACGCAACCCGTCCTCAAAATGCACACAGCGTTCGTAGTCAGCCGGCATTATTCCCCGGGCATACCAACTCAGACGCAGAAATTCTGCCTCTTAAGCTGCCACAGACTTACCTCCTTGGACTAGATTCAGGAATTCCTTTCTTTGGGCATCCACATAGCTAGCCCCGACATACTTTCCCCGGAATGCCGTCTTAAAGAAATCCCAGGTAATACGATCGGATTGAATGCCTTCCCGAATAGTGAGCCACCACTGATACGCCTCGTCTCTCAGCAAGGACACCACTCCTTTCAGCTTCTGCTCGGCGGTGCAATCCAGATCGTCCAAAATCTGCTCCACAGCCTCAAGCCAGTACTCCGCTACATTTGGGGCTACACCCAAGATACCCCTAAAAACCTCAGCTCCATTCGATCTGAGTCGTTCCGATATTGACCCACGAGCTGTCGGCCCAGTTCTTGCCCCAGCAACCCTTTCTAGAACTCGCAACATTGCTTGGGATAGAGCATCGTCCTCTCTCATACGATCATGTGACCCAGCTTCAGTCACAAGTGACGCAGGTGCGTCCATTTCCGGCATATGTCCCGACGCCTCAGACACAACTCTAGCGCCTCGGCCTCTACCACGGCTACGTCTACCGCGTCCACGTCCTCTAGCGCTCATATTTGCTAATTCGATTTAATATGATTAAGAGTCTTATGAATCAGTATACTATTTCAGTGTTTATTAAACAATATTTTATGAAGTATAGGAAGTAAAGTCGTTTTCGCAAAAACACATCCTATAGTATCAATCTCTATAGTTTCAGCTCCTAAGGCAAAAAGTTCTAGAGTATATCTACAGTCATATCACAATAATCAAAATCATAAAATGATAACATATACTTACTTGACTTGGTGTCGGATACCCGTGGTGCCATACTTCCTTCAGAACATGCATGTTTAAATTAAAATTTTAAACAGCTTTGAAAATGTTTTTGAACCCAAACCACAGCCGAGTTTTGCAACCGGGCTCTGATACCATAAAATGTAACACCCTAAACCCGACCCATGCGTTATGACCGGATCTGACATATCACAAGAGAAAACGTGTTAAATCCTTTTAATTCGTACTAAAATAGATATTATTTTGTTATAATCAAGAAAACAAGTTTAATAGAAATATAAAAAACTACTAATCCTCAAAAGTTAATTGAGAAATCGATAATTTGAATTAATGATTTTTATAAAACCGTGACTTTTGAAAATATTGTTAATAGTTTGAGAGATAATTTTCGTGTAAAAAAAATATTTGTAAAATATTATTATGAAATCCATTATTAATCGATTTTGGAAAACCTTTATTTAAGTTTTTAGAAAATTCACATTTAAAACAATTTAAGTAAGATAATAAGTAAATCAGACATAAAGTAAATAATAAAATACTCCAAAGGCCTTATTACAACATAAAAACCCAAAATAATAAAGTGAACGGAAATAGAAATCTAAATTTCAAAATAAAACACCATTTTTGAAGTATGGCCTCCACCGAGTCATCCATGGCCCAAGTCCGCGTCACTGAGCATTACCTGCAAGGGTTAAGGAAAAGGGGTGAGTTACTAGAATTCAGTGTATAATCCCCTTACCGTTGTCCACTGTGCCTGAACCCATTTAACATCATCTTTGGCCGAAGCCCATTTAACATATCAGAATATATATATATAAGCAATGTATGCAACCCAACCCATCCATCCAACACACCCCCGTACCAACCTATCACACCTATGGGGATCAAGTCAACCCACCCCGCCAATCACACCAAATCGCAGGCCAATTGCCATTTATAATAATTTATTGTGGCCAAGCCACCGATATCACACGTGAACATCATAATAATCATTTTATTGTGGCAATGCCACCAGGCTACACTTCTCTTCATCATTTTTCCCAACCCTTGTAATATATGAAAATGCAGCATACTTAATAAGATGTTTACTATTTATTACAATGACTCAGCCCATTTAAGCAATAATAATCCGGCCCATTAAAGTATTCTAGCAAATCAGCCCATTAGGGGCATTTTCGTAATTCGACCCATAAGGGCATTTTCGTAATTTGGCTCACAAGGGCGTTTTCGTAATTCGGCCTACAAGGGCATTTTCATAATTCGGCCCATAAGGGCATTTTCGTAATTTTAACAATTTCAATGTCGATTTTGTCAAATCTTTCAAAATATTATACTTTAAGCAAATTTCTCGTTTTATGCCAATTTTACGATTTTCCTTAGCCGTATAATAATAACAATCTACTATGCGACATATTACCGAAACAAAATTCTTACGGGATTATGGTGTGAGATTACACACCTGATTACGGTAAGGATTAAACCGTCTTGATCGTCGGCACCTATGACAACATAACTCTCGGTTAATCTAACGGACGAGATTTTTATTAATCCAAAACTAAACCAAGCGATCTATAATACTTACTCTCAAAATTGTGAACGACCACGATTTGTCGATTCTCCCCGGATGATGGTCCACAACCCAGTGGAAAATCCCGAGCCGTTGATACTGCCCTTCGCTTGAACTTAGGAGTAGGAATCGGTACCACTCTATTTCCGTAGAATCAACAAGTGTATAGATCAAGCGATTTAGTCCCTTAATGGTTATAAAATCGATTCCCACTGATTGCTTATGGCAACGGATGAATCAAAGGTAATATATTCGGCCTTCCCACTGTATCTCTACACTAGAAGAAGATCATAATATAAGACAGTAGGAGAGATATATTTTGATAAAGAAACAAAGTGAAATGCAGATTAGTGATGGACACACATATTCGGCTAGGTTGAAAAAGAAAATAAAAAAATGAAAAGAGAGGAATAGAGTCCCTTACCAATTCGGTCAAAAAGGAGTGCCCAACAAAAAAGAAAAAGAGTTGAAGAAGAAGAGATTAGGTGTTAATAGGTTCGGCTAGTGAAGAGAAAAGAGAAAAAAATAAGATAGGAAGAAGTGTTAGGGAGTTTCGGTTGACACAAAAATGAAAATGATCAAAATGGTTAAGATGATCAATATGAGATGGGTGTTTCGGCAACAAGGGAAGAATAGGCATAGATGGATTGAGAATTTCAGCACAACAAGGGAATAAAATGAACAAAATGCAGATGAGAATTTGGCCAAAACAAAGAAAGAGAGTTGAGAAGTGAAAACACTAATATGCTAAAAGAAGTAAACCTCACAAGCACAAAATTTGCCAAAAGACAAATGAAAAATTCGGCTACCCCAAAACCCCTTCCCAAACTGTTTATACCATACCAAGTTGGTCAAAAATTGACCAACAAAACTTTCCAAAACATTCTCCCTAAAATTGGCCAACATATCCCCCTTCTTGCTCCTTTTCTTTCATTTCTTTCCTTACCCTCATCCTTACCTTATTTCTTTAGCCACCTTTCCAAAATTAAAAAGTCCACATTGCCTTAAATACCACCATGGCGGACACTATGAATGAATAGCACATAAAAATAAATCAAAATTTGTACTAAGTGGGATTCGAACCTCTTCCCCTAAAGCCCTTCATGTGACGCCACATCCTCTTTACCATATGATCATTTATGCTAGCAATTTACTCACTTATTTCCATAAGCATTGACGCCACTTACCTTCTCCCCTTAAAGTGCTTAAACACAAAAATTTTACTAAGGTCCCAACTCGACCCCGAGCCTTCTTAGGACCTCTAAACATACACAATTAATATTTTTAACTAGTCTATCGCAAGAAATAATGCACTAACATAAATTCTAAATTTCAGGATGTTACAAGCAGCATCGATCATCTTCATTTCCATAAGGAGCAAACCCTCGTAGAAATATTGAAGAAGTGATTGTTCGGTCAACCCGTGTTGAGGACAACTTGCACATAGTTTTTGTATCGCTCCCAGTAGTCGTAAAGCGATTCACTCTCCATTTGGCGAATTCCCACTATGTCCCTCCTAAGTTCAGTTGCTAGCGATGCTGGAAAGAATCTGTCAAGAAATACACGAGATAAGTCATCCTACGTTGTGATAGAACAGGGGGGTAAGTAAATTAACCATCCTTTTGCTGTATCAACTAAAGAAAAAGGAAAAGCCTGAAGTTTGATTTCATCTTTGGGTACTCCCTGGGGTTTCATGCTTGAGCAGACCCTGTGGAATTCTCTCAAGTGGGTGTGTGGATTTTCGTTCTTCAAGCCTCGAAAGGTGGGAAAAAGGTGAATCAAGCCTGATTTCAGCTCGAAAGGGGTTCCTCCAGTTGGATAATTGATGCATAATGGTATTTGCTCGTTAGGAGCAACGGCTAGTTGACGAATGGTTCGGTTTGCCATCCTTTCTAGTTCACTGAGATGGCCTTTTACTTCTTTTTGTTTCAAAAAGTGGTTCGGTCTCAGGTCCAACCACTTCGACTTGTTTGCCGCTTCGAATTGCCTCTATACGAATTGCTTCGCTCAACTTTTCGACGTCGAATATTAGGATCCCTTGTCCTAGTTCAACTTCTACTTTACTTGCGCGTTTAAAAGCTTCTGTCTCCTTTTGTCGCACTTGCGCTGATTTCTCGATCTCTGGGTCATATTCGAGATCTCCTGATAAAGACCTGGTCAGAAGGTAAACAAGCAAAAATTAGAAAAGTATAACCAATCCTCGAAAACGGCGCCAAAATTTGATGGGCGTCGAAACCACCAAATATAATTCCTACAAATAGCTCTAAATAGTAGTAGAGTGGTAGTAGGGTCGATTCCACAGGGATCAAATGTTTTTTTATCAATTTCTGCGTTTATCTTGTGAACAGAAGTTTTTCGTGGAAAAGGTCGTGCCCACGACTTCAAGCGAACCTGCTAAAAAGTAAATAAATTAGGGGGGTTTAGAAACGTTTGGAAACTAAATCATTAAGACAACACAAATAAATAATTAAACAAATTAGAAGTTAAATTGAAAATTAAATATGGGTTTTTGAAATCAAAGTAAATAAGCCTTAGCCTTAGACTTGGTAAATTTCGTGTCAAGAATCGATCCTCAAAAATTAATCTTCTCCTCTAAACGATAGGCTGGTTATAGCGATTAAGAACGTCCTAACCACCAATTCCTCCTTTCGTAGCTGGTTCTGGTACGACCTGCAAACCAACCCTTACTGATTATCTAACCGAGATAAACGTGTTCCTGATTGAAGATTCTGGTAGCCTTACGTTCTGAAAAACCCAACTCGAATCAACAGCCTCAACCGCGTGGGTCATTTAAACCCGATCACCTCTTCCTTGATTTGTTCTCAGAAACTTGAATACAGCACGGCTGACTAGAATTTCCAACTGTCGGCAAATACGACCCCAATCTAACGTGCACTTTGACTTAGAATCAAATTCAACCTTAAGGGATGATTTATCTATCCCGATATTAGGAAAAAGGTGAATACGATTGGAAGGATTATTTGCACAGATACGAATCTTACGATTCCCATCTGAAAAGAGTACCGGCCTAAGGCTAAGATAGAATTTAGTGTGGCATGATTTTACTCATGCTTGAAGATTGCGGTAAGTGTTTGGGCTTTTTGTAAAGGATGATGGAAGTTGGGAAAGGAAAGGGGTTTGGGAGGTAATTAAACCAATTTTAGAAAAACAAACAAATGGAATTGAAATAGGCAGAATGTCTGACGCAGACTTTGAAAAGAGAAAAAAAATTAGAAATCCTGCTCCAAATTTAAGTAGAAGAAAGCAAAGAAAGAGAGCAATTCAAATCCAAATAGGAATAGGAAAAGAGATATTTGATTGATGATTATCCAAATACAAATAACCACTATTTATATACATGGGGTTTACTAAAAATAGGCTTAATTAATTTAATATAAAATCTCAAATAATTAAAAATAAAAATAAAATAAACTAAAAATATCATTTTCCATATTTGGCTTTTTACACAGTCAAATTGCTTGATGTGTCCTTGGCTTCCTCCATCTTCTTGATTTGGCCCCATTTCCATGATTTTCTTTCAATTTGGCCCTTTTTAGCTTGCTTTTGATCAATTACATCCCTGACAAGATTTAAATCATAAAAATACAAATTTAGCAAGGATTAATTCAGAAATAAACTGAATTACATAAAAGAAATCATGCAAAATAATCATGTTATCAGTTCTATAAATGGCTAATAAAGGGTAAATTTGTAAATGAGATAATATGTTAATTACAACATAAAATAAAACATTTGTTTCATTATTTTGATCATCCACCACTGAAAACAAGAAAAGAAAAGAAGGTTTTAAGCTTTGGTTACATTCGACCATAAAGTTCTTTGATTAAGGTATGTTTTGGTTTCGATTTTTGATAATTTTTACGTTTTTTTAATCGTTGCTTCGAATACTTCAAAACCCATGTCTTAATTTTGGAATTCGATGATGATTTTGAAATGTTCCATTGATGAATACTTGAGTTTTGTGATAGTTGATGATGAAATATGAAATATATGTGTTAGATTAACATGTTTTGTCTTTGGATTTTTGGTGAATTTGAGTAATTTGGACTAAATTATGAAAATAATATTTTGGGGGACTAAAATGTTAAATAAATGAAAGTGTGGACTTAGATGAAGCATGGAGATATTCGGCTAAGCATGGGTACAAAGAGATTTTGTGTATTTTATGATTTTATGAAATAGGGACTTAAATGTCAAAATGTGAAAATATGAGGGCTAATTTGTAAATTGCCCTAAATGTGTGTTTTTGGATTGAATTGAATGATTTGGTGAATAAAAGAGTTAAATTTGAATATGTATAGATTAAGAACCAAAGAAAACGGACTTAGACCGAGGAAAGTCGAAAGTGATCGAATAGTCGAATCTGTCCGTCTATTTTCGTACGAGGTAAGTCTATATACAAATAAATGTATTTGAGTTGATTTATTTATGATCTTATGAAATTGAATTGTGATGAATGACTATAGAGGATGTACATGTGAAATCTGAGAAAGTATCGACAGTATGTAAATGTCCGAAAAGTCCCGTACGAACTGTAGGAATAGTTAGGATACGTATGTCATGACATAGGTTTTTGATATGTGATCTTGTGTAAGACCATGTCTGGGACGTTGGCATCAATATTGGATTACATGTAAGACCACGTCTGGGACGTTGGCATTATACGATTATTCTGAGTGTTCCGAGTATACTATTTGATTCTGAATGGTTCAACGGACAATTTCAAGAAATGAAAGACTATGTGAAATATGTAATTGATTCAGGTACGTTTGAATTATATACTACAATTGAGTAAAAAAGGTATGTATATGTGATTATGTATAGGTGGCATATGTGCATAAATTCAATGAGACAAAATGTGATATATGTATGTTTGTGATATGAGCTAAAGAGATACTTTGAGGTATGAATTGTTGGTAAGAAATGGCTAAACAAATGAGCCAAAGAAGAATTATGAATTTGTAATTGAGAAATATTAATGATCTTATAATTGATATGATTATGAATGATATATGTTAAGTTTATTTGTATATGGCTTACTAAGCTTTTGAAAGCTTAATTTGTGTGTGTTTGCATTGTTTTATAGATCGTTAAAGCTACGGAAGGCTTGGGGATCGTCGAGGATTGTCACCACACTATCGAACTCTATTTTGGTACCTTTTTAAAGTGTATATATTAAAGTATGGCATGTATAGTCTAGTTGAAATGGTTAATTGAGTTGTATATATAAGCTATGTGATATGGCTTGTAAATGGATGTGCAAATGGTAATATTTGATCTATGTTTTGTGATGCAAAGTTGGTATATTATAGATGAAAAGATGTTTTAATGAGTTGGTAGGTTTGTGGATGGATTATGCTTAGAAATGCTTATGTTTAGATTGGGCTAAATGGCACATAAGTTGGTGTGTTTGAAATGTTCTTGAATGGTTAGAAAAGATGGTCATTTTGGTATGTTTTGTTTGCATTGGACATGTGATTTGAATTGGTATAATGCTTGTAGGTATAAACCAAAGTGTGGGTGGCAAATTGGCCTTGCAAATGGCCTATATTTGCCCACACGGTTGAGCACACGGGCTTGTGGCTCGACCGTGTCCTTCGTGGTTGTATTTCAAAAAAAGTCAGTTTTGACCACGGGCTGGACACACGGGTGTGTGACTGGCCGTGTGGTGCAAGTCAGTGTCGACCTCGGGTGAGGCACACAGGCGTGTCTCAGGCCGTGTGGACAAGTCAGTATGTATGCCCTCTTTTACCACGGCTTAGACACACGGGCGTGTCTGAGGCCGTGTGAGGCAAACGGCCTGCCCACACGGGCATGTGACCTCTGTAGCTTTGAAAAATGTTTCATTTTCAGAAATTTTTGTATGTGATCAGTTTAGTCCCGACCCCTTTCTAATGCATGCTTAAGGTATCGTAGACCTATTTAAGGGACTCTTTGATTTGACTGACTAAGTTATGATATGAAATGTTCGATAAAGATCCGATTTGTCCGGTAATGCCTTTAACCCTAGTCCGACGATGGTTACAGGTTAGGGGTGTTACACCTAATGTGGTTTCCAAACTCATGAAAAATCGAGTTGCCATGGAATATTTTTCCGAATGTTATTAAGCATTTTGATAATAAATTGAGCTTAATTAAAGTAATTGTCCTAGTTTATTTATGTTATAATTGTTGCAAATTGTGTTTAATTTTGCTAAAATCTATTTCATTCATATAGTTTGCATATTTAAGATTATTTGCATTAGGGATCATTGCATTTAGTTTAATATATTTAATTTTAATCATCACTTCTCAATCATATTGTGTTTTTATTTACCAAGTTGTTAATATAATTTTACAATTAAGTAATTTAACACAAATAAAATCCTTGTGGAGACGATAACTCGATACTTACTTATTACTTGATAACTAATGTGTACACTTGCACAAACCTACACGTTACAACGAGCACCAACAAGGACATATGCTAGTCGTGCAAGAGAAGATGCCTCTGCACCAGACATCATTATGGGTACTTTTTCTCTTCTTGATACTGATATTTTTGCTTTGATTGATCCTGGTTCAACGCATTCATACATATGCAAAAATTTAGTGTTTGTTAAAAATTTACCTATTGAGTCCACTGAATTCATGGTTAAAGTTTCAAATCCCCTAGGCCAGTATGTGATGGTGGATAAATTTTGTAAGAATTGTCCGTTAATGATACAGGGTTATTGCTTTTCGGCTAATTTGATGTTATTGCCATTTGATGAATTTTATGTGATTCTGGGTATGGACTGGCTAACTCAGCATGATGCTGTGGTAAATTGTAAACAGAAGTACATTGTATTAAAATGTCAGAATGGTGAATTGTTTCGAGTTGAATCTGATGTACTGAACGGGTTGTCTAATGTAATCTCAGCTATATCAGCACAGAAATGTCTCAAAAAAGGGTATGATGCTTACCTTGCTTATGTGTTGGACACTAAAGTATCTGAGTCGAAGATTAAGTCAGTGTCGGTTGTTTGTGAATTTCTTGATGTGTTCCCAGAAGAATTACCCCGATTACCGCTAGTTAGAGAGGTGGAATTTTCTATAGATCTTGTTCCAGGAACAACTCTGATATCTATAGCACCTTATAGAATGGCCCTAACGGAATTAAAAGAGTTGAAAGCACAATTGCAACAATTGACTGACAGAGGATTTGCTCGACCCAATTTTTCACCTTGGGGTGCACGGTTCTATTTGTAATAAAGAAAGATGGATCATTGAGACTGTGTATTGATTATAGACAACTTAACAAAGTCACAATTAAGAACAAGTATCCACTGCCCCGTATTGATGACTTGTTTGATTAGTTGAAAGGTGCCACTGTATTTTCAAAGATTGACCTTCATTCTGGATATTATCAATTACGAGTAAAAGACTCAGATGTACCGAAGATAGCTTTCAGAACTAGGTATCGACATTATGAGTTTCTTGTGATGCCATTTGGCTTGACAAATGCACCTGCGGTATTTATGGATCTGAAGAATAAAATTTTTAAACTATTCTTGGATAGATTTGTGGTAGTATTTATTGATGACATTCTGGTAATTCTCAGGATGAAAATGAACATGCTGATAATTTGAGAACGGTGCTACAAACTCTACGTGAGAAAAAACTATATGCCAAATTCAATAAATGTGAGTTCTAGCTTCAGAAAGTTGGTTTCCTTGGACATATAGTATCTGCAGAAGGTATTAGGGTGGATCCGAATAAAATTTCAGCTATTGTTAATTGGAAGCCACCAAAAAATGTGTCTGAAGTCAGAAGTTCTTTGGGATTAGCTGGTTATTATCGGAGATTTGTACAAGGGTTTTCTATGATAGCTTCTCCGATGACTCACTTATTGCAAAAAGATGTGAAATTCGAATGGACTGATAAATGTCAACAAAGTTTTGACAAATTGAAAGCCTTGTTGACTGAAGCACCCGTGTTAGTTCAGCTTGAATCGAGTAAGGAATTTGTAATTTATAGTGATGTATCATTGAATAGTTTAGGCTGTGTTTTGGTGCAAGAAGAAAAAATAATAGCCTATGCTTCTAAATAGCTAAAATCACATGAAAAGAATTACCCAATACATGATTTAGAATTGGCAACCATTGTATTTGCTTTGAAAATTTGGCGACACCATTTGTTTGGTGAAAAATGCCATATATTTACTGATCATAAAAGTTTAAAGTATTTGATGTTGCAAAAGGATTTGAATCTGAGGCAGCACAAGTGGCTTGAACTGTTAAAAGATTATGATTTGGTTATTAATTATCATCCAGGAAAAGCCAATGTGGTTGCAGATGCTTTGAGCAAAAAGTCTTTGGTTACTTTGCGAGCAATGAATACCCAATTGTCGTTATCTGATGATGGTTCAATCATAGCTGAGTTAAAAGCTAGACTGACGTTTCTGCAGCAGATTTGTGAAGCTTAGAAAAATGATGATGAATTACAAGCTAAACGGATACAATGTGAGTTAAATTCTGACTCAGAATTTCAGATTGGGTCCTATGGTTGTCTGTTATTCAGAGGCAGAATATGTGTTCTGAAGAATTTAGAACTAGTACGGAAAATTTTAAACGAAGCTCATAATGGTACTATGCTTGTTCATCCAGGAAGTAACAAAATGTACCATGATTTGAAAAAGATGTACTGGTGGTCGGGAATGAAACAGGATATTTCTGAATTTGTATCTAAATGCTTGATATGCCAACTAGGTTAAAGTCAAACATCAGGTACCTTCAGGATTATTACAGCCAATGACGATACAGGAATGGAAATGGGAAAGAGTTACTATGGACTTTGTATCGAGATTACCCCTATCTCTGAAAAAGAAAGATGTCATCTGGGTAATTGTTGACCGTCTAACAAAGTCTGCACACTTTATTCTGGTACATATGGATTTCTCCCTGGATAGATTAGCAGAGTTATAGTTTCTGAGATTGTTAGACTACATGGAGTATCGGTCTCCATTATTTCAGATAGAGATCCTTGATTTACATCCTGATTCTGGAATAAGTTGCAAGAAGCTCTGGGTACACAATTACATTTCAGTACAGCATTTCATCCTCAGACTGATGGTCAATCTGAATGTGTGATTTAGATTCTAGAAGATATGCTTCGGTGTTGTGTGCTAGAATTTGAAGGTAATTGGGAAAACTATTTGCCTTTAGTTGAATTTGCATACAATAATAGCTATCAGGCAAGTATTAAAATGGCATCGTACAAGGCTCTGTATGGTCGTAAATGTAGAACTTTGTTGTACTGGACGGAACTCAATGAGGAAAAGATAAATGGAGTTGATTTAATCCGTGAGAATGAAGAAAAGATGAAAGTGATTCGGGATAATTTAAAAGTAGCCTCTGATCATCAAAAGTCTTATGCTGACCTTAAACGAAAGGAGATAGAATTTCAAGTTGGAGACAACATATTCTTGAAAGTATCGCCTTGCAAGAAACTTCTTCAGTTGAGTTGTAAAGAAAAACTGAGTCCACGGTTTATTGGACCATATGAGATTATTGAAAGAATCGGACCTGTTGCATACAGATTGGCATTACCGCTGGAGCTTGATAAAATTCACAATGTTTTTCATGTTTCTATGCTGCAATGGTATCGATCAGATCCTTCGCATTTTATTTCTCTGACAGAAGTTGAAATTTAGCCTGACATGACTTACAGTGAGGAACCGATCAAAATTCTAGCACGTGAGATGAAAGAGTTAAGAAATAAAAAAGTAGCTTTAGTGAAAGTTCTATGGCAACGGCACATATTAGAAGAAGCTACCAGGGAACTGGAGGAAATAATGAGTAAGGAATACCCGAACCTCTTTACTAGTAAGATTTTTTAGGACGAAAATTCTTTAAAGGGGGAGAGTTGTAACAACCTGTATTCAGTGAAATTAGAACAGTGGTTTCGGGATCACAAATCCGAGTCGGAAAGAAAATTTATTTTAATATTAGTGCATGGACTGCATTATGATTGTAACATCCTAAAAATTGAGTATCGATATGTTGCATGTTTTTGGTGCTTAGTTTGTGAATGATTTAATTTGTGTGTTTAATATAGTCTTGAGAAGGCTCGGGATTTATTCGGAATTAGAATAAATTTTAGTAAGGAGTACTTTATTGAAGTGGAACAAGTGACCCTGATGTTTAAGGAAATTAAGTGGTAAAAGATAGCATAATTGAGCTATGGGTTAAGAGGTTATGCGCTACATGTATGGTCTTGAGGGGAGAGGTTCGAATCCCCTAGTATGCATTTTGTGAATATTAATTTTTGCTCTTTCCTAGCAAGTGTCGGCCAAGCATCATATTTTTGGTAAGTTAGACTTTTATTTTAAGGTATGATGGCTAAAGGATATGGTAAGAGTGAACTTAAGGTAGGGAATCATGAGTATATGGTATGTAGGGGGAACACAAGGCATGAAACAAGGGTGATGTTTTGGAAACTTTTGGGTGGCTAAAACTTTAACTCTTGGCCAATGTACTTGGACGATTTTGGGGCTAGAAGGGGGTTGGCCGAATATTGGTAAGGATTAGGAGCTAGTTGGCCATAATGCTTTAGCAAATTAGTGCATTTTCCTTTTATCTTCACAACTTCTCTCCCTAGCCGGTTGTGTTTTGTGCAATAGGTAAATTTTGTTTTGGTTTTGGTCATTTCTTCTAGACCAAATTGATACCATCTTTCATTTTTCCCAAGTTTCTCCTCTTTATGCCGAAACCATACCATCTTGAAAGGTCATATTCTTTTCTTTCTTTTTGGCCGAATATACACCAACCCCAAGATCATTTCTTTGTTCATCTTCCATTATTGAAAATTTACACATAAACACTTTCTCTTTTATTTCTTTTTCTCCTTTCTTTCATCTTGAAAAGAACTCTTAACATCACTATTTCTTTTCCAAAATCTTCTACCATGGCCGAATGTTAATAACCATCCTCATAGCCGAAATTTCCATTTCTCAAACATTTCTACTCAATCATTTTTCTTTGCATTGTTTTGAATAATCGGTAAGAACCCTCTTCAATTCTTTATTTCTTTTCTTTTCTTTAGCCGAATATACATATTAGTTTGGGAGGGTCTTTTGACCGAAAATAACATCCTCTATCCCTTCCTCTTAGACAATCTTTTCGTCTTTATAGTGATAAAGTGAAGGCCGAAACTCGGAGTATTCTTAATCATCGTGAATCGCTAGGATTCGGTCCAAAGTGTTAAGGTAAGGGTTTCTATCAAGGACTCCCATATTACTCGTTATTTCGTCAAAGATGGGTTATTAATCGATTTTATCTTAGGGACGTTATCGCTCGATTTTCATCCTGTGAACGCAAAGATATTTTTGTGGTAAGCCGATTTTGCCCTTAAAACCAATAGTCTTAAATTCTGATATATTAGTTGGACTAATAATCTTTTGTCAATGGAGGCAAACAAGATAGGGTCGAAAAGTGTGGTGAATAGTGTTCGGAAGAGGGGCAGTTTTGCTATTCCCTCTAAATTCAAGCGAAGGGTTGTTTCGGCGATCCGGGATTTTCCACCAGGTTGTGGACCCTCATCTGAGGAGAATCAATTATTCGAAGTTGTTCGTAGTTTGGAGCCATTAGCTGTTCGGGATTTCCCATTGGGTTGTGAACCGTCAACCGGGGAGAATCGACAAATAGTTGTTGTTCGAGATTCCGAGGGTAAAGATCTAGATCGCTTATCTTTAGTATAAATTTATATTAAGTATTAGTGTTCCAATCAACCGTGACACGTGTTTAGGTATCGGCGAGCGGGAAAGTATAGTTTTCACCGTAATCAGGTGTGTAATTTCACACTTATCTCATGGTTAGATGTTATACCGTTATTAAGCATTAGACTAATAATCGCAAATTGGTAAAATCGGAAAAAAATATGGTTTATGAATACTTTAGTTGTAACACCCCAAACCCGGCCCAAACACTACAACCGGATCTGGTATATCACTAAGAAAAATTTTGGAAAACATGTCATATTTTCAGAAAAGCCCAAATATATTTTATATAGAATATACCTTTGTAAAACAAAACCCAAACTTAATTACATGCCTTAGTTTAATTAAAATAAAAATTTAAATAACTAAAAGTAATAAAAGCCCATAATAAAACAAAATATAAACTAGTGGCCCATGGCCTTATTACAACGAGATTTTAAAATCCATTAATTAAAAATATAAAATAATAACTTGAGTCATTTTGCTAAATCCACATATTCTGCTGCATGGCCACCTTGCGTTCCTCTCCAGCCCGGTCCGAAGCACTAGGTATCACCTGAAATGTTAATTAAGAGGGTGAGTCGCGAGACTCAGTGTGCAACCCTCATGCACCACTAGATTTTTGGGCCTTGAGCCCATTAAGCAAAATAAACAATTTATTACTCATAACAAACATTAATAACAAATAATATGCAAGGCCCAACCCGTTTGCCTAGGTTTCCATCCGCTACACGCCCCCGCACCAACCGTTCACACCATTGGGGATTTCTACAATCGCCCCACACTGCTACACACCATGATGGCAGTCTTGCTGCTCATCCACGTATGATGGTCGAAGCCCTTATAACATATAATGGCCGAAGCCCGTATAATATTTAATGGCCGAAGCCCGTATAACAGTTCATGGCATTAGCCGCTACATCAGATCATGGTAAAAACCGCTACACATATAACGTATAACTTCCTTCTTTCATCAACCCAACCCATGCAATCACATACAAGCATTTTACTTATAACATTTAAACAGATTATTTACTAACCTGGGATCCGCTTTTACCCTCCTTGGGCTTTAATCAATAAACCGAGATGTTGGCAATTATCAAAACATATATAAATCTTATGATCATGCATTTTATGATTAGATCTAGATGGTGGGGAAGTATTACACACCTGATTAATGTAGATACCCTTGCTAAACCGATCTATGCTTTGTTTCAAAAAGCCAGAAAGATGTGAAAATAGGCCTCTCCTATATTCGGCCATAGTTAGAATTCTACCCGATTTTATATATATGAATAAACAAATCCTCTTACCTTGAAATCCTGAATGTAACACGATTCTATAACTTAGAGATCTATGAGTTTCGGCTTCTAGGAAAAATCCCGGAAAGATGATCTATCGCGCTTTCGGCTTTTGAAATAACTAAAAATTGAAAAGATGGCTAAGAGAGATTCGGCCAATGAATATTAAGGAGAAGAATAGGTTTAGTTTTGGCTTTTGAATCAAAGTGAAGATGAGGGAATAGGCTTAGAGATTTCGGCTTTTGCAGAGAATGAAGAAGAAGATGGAACTTTAGGAGTTTTCGGCTTTTACTCAGAGAAGAAGAGAAAAGAATGAGAGAAAAACCCCAAATGCTGAAATTGAAGAGATATTCCCCCTATTTATAGAAATTTCAGCACTTACCTAACCTTGCAGATAAATCCCATCTTTTCTCCTTTATCTTAATCTACTAGCTCATCTAAAAAAAGACTTAATTATCTCTAACTCCTCCCTCCTTTATCAGCATATTATCCACATATTTTAAACATTAAAATCCCTAAATTTTAGCCTTTATCTGCTTATTATCCTCATAAAATAAATTCCTAAATAATAGCCTTTATCTGCTTATTATCCACATATTTTAAACATTAAAACCCCTAAATTTTAGCCTTGTTGCCATCCACTCCACCTAATCCTAATGCCCAAAATTTAGATAAATTAAAAGAATTGGGCTCCATGAAACTTAAATTTGGGCCCCTTACTCCCTTGTGTGGCGTCACCTCCTAAGATTGGCCACAAGCCCACTTTGGTATTTTAAACGTAGATACTACCTTTTAAACCCCTATAATGCTCAAACAGAAAATTTTAATCAAGGCCTCTACCTAAGCCTGAGCCCAATTTGGACCCCTAACACTTAAATTAACACATTAAACATATCCTACCTATTAAACGCATAGGCCCAAAAATTCAGGATGTTACATTAGTGTAAGTGCATGAAATCGGTATTAAAATCGTGAAAGTTACGAAATCGCCCTTAATGGGCTAATATGATAAAAAGTGATATATGGGCCTCATGTGAAATGGGCCAAATTGTGAAATGGGCCAAATTGTGTAATGGGCCAAATTGTGTAATGGGCCAAATTTTAATATGGGCCTGATGTTAAAATTATCATATGAATAAATTGTTGTACATTGTATATACATGATTGCATGGGTTGGGATATTTTGATGAAGAGAAGAAGGCTTCGTGCCCAGTTTAAATGGCTTAATGCCTGCGTGTTAATGGCCACTGGCCTGCGAATCATTGATTTAAATGACATTTTGCCTGCGAATTAAATGGCTTAATGCCTGCGATTGGTGTGTTGGCGGGGTGGGTTGACTTGATCCCCACAGGTGTGCTGGTTGGTACGGGTGGTGTGTAGCAGATGGAGATTTAAGCTTGGTTGGGAATTGCACTTCACATGCATTTTTAATTACTATATTGTTATATTCGTAAATGGGCTCAAGCCCAATTAAATGCTTAAATGGTTTGGCCCAGTGGACTTGGTAAGTGGGTTAAACACTGAGTTCTAAGTAACTCACCCCGTTTTCTTACCCTTCTCAGGTAATGATAATTGATGGAGGCTTGGGCCGGGGGATGACTTCGCGGGGGCCATACTTCAAATAATGGTTTTTATGAACTTTGAACTACTCTTTAGTATTTTTACTTAATTAATTTTTCAGTTGTGATGTAATAAGGCCTCTGGTATTATTTTTATGGATTTTTAATCGTGGATGGATTTTAATATGTTTTAGATACTAGAAGGGGACTATTTTAATTTTATAATGTTTTCTTTAATTTACGTATAAAAAGGGATTTTTCTTAAATATCTCAAACTCGTAAAAATTTCTGTGAAAACTCTTTTATGAATTTTGTTTTCAAATTCCTTTTGAATTCTTTTTAAACTTCTTTAAAAATTTAACCAATTATTTCTCTGAGATCAAATTATAAACTCTTATGCTCTAAAATCATAGATTTCAAATTAACCTCGATTTTTGATAAACTCCATCTCCAAAATAGTTTTTGAAGATCTGTTTTCTTTAAATCATTTGATGACTAGATGTTTGTTCGATTTGTGTGGCATACCAAGTCTGGTCTTAACGCATAGACTGGGTTTGGGGTGTTACATTTAGTGGTATCAGAGCTAGTTTTAAAACTCAGCTGTGGTTTGGGTTCAACAACAATTTTCATTTAAAACTGTTTCAAATTTATAGAATTTATGTTTTAAAGGTAGTATGGCACCACGAGCATCTGATACCAAGTCAAGTAAATATTCGTATATTGAATGTTTATTATTGTAATAAGATCATAGGAACACTTTAGAACTTCTAGTTTTAGGTGTTGAAACTGTAGAGATTGAGACTATAGGATATGACTGCGAAAACAACTCTATCTCTTATATCTCATAAAATATCGTTAATAAACACTGAAATAGTTTTCTGATTCATAAAACTTGTAATCAGATTAAACCGAATTAGTCATTATGAGCGCTAGAGGACGTGGACGTGGTAGACGTGGCCGTGGTAGAGGCCGAGGTGCTAGAGCCGTGTCTGAGGCATCGAGACATATGCCGGAAATGGATGCACTGGCATCACCTGTGTCGAAAAATGGATCACAAGACCATAGGAGAGAGGACAATGCTTTGACTCAAGCAATGTTGCGAGTCCTAGAAAGGGTCGTTGGGACTAGAACTGGGCCAGCAGCTCGTGGATCAATATCGGAATGACTTAAGTTAAATGGTGCCGAGGTTTTTAGAGGTGTCTCTGGTGTAGCTCCGAATGTTGCGGAATATTGGCTCGAGGCTGTAGAGCGGATTATGGATGATCTGGAGTGCACCTTCAAGCAGAAACTGAGAGGAGCGGTGTCCTTGTTAAGGGACGAGGCGTATCAATGGTGGCTTACTGTTCGAGAAGGCACTGAGGCTGCATTTGTTACTTGGGATTTCTTCAAAGCTGCTTTCCAAGGGAAGTATGTCGGGACAAGTTATGTGGATTCCCGGAGGAAGGAATTCCTGAATCTGGTTCAAGGAAATAAGACGGTGGCAGCTTACGAGGCAGAATTTCTACGCTTGAGTCGTTATGCTCGGACAATAGTGCCAACTGATCATGACCACTGTGTACACTTTGAAGATGG
Source organism: Gossypium australe (assembly GCA_005393395.2). Taxonomy (NCBI): domain Eukaryota; kingdom Viridiplantae; phylum Streptophyta; class Magnoliopsida; order Malvales; family Malvaceae; genus Gossypium; species Gossypium australe. The sequence goes on along the minus strand of CM016619.1, from coordinate 100,251,145 downwards.
GATGAATGATGAGTTGCGGGTACTGATAGCCCCGCTTGTGGAGAAAGCCAAGATAGCCGAAGAGGCTAAAAACTCAGAACACCAGAACCGGGAAAGAGTCAGAGGCAAGAGGTACTTTAAGTACTAGGGTTCTTCTAAAAGGTTCCAAAAAAGGCCTCGAAATGATGAGCCAGCTCAAGCTAGAGCACCTGTAGTTACCAATCAGAGTCGAGACTGTGCTGACTGTGGGAAACGACACCCCGGGGAATGCTGGAAGAAAATTGGTGGTTGTTTTAAATGTGGTTCCAAGGATCATCAATATAGGAATTGCCCTCGACGGACTGCTCTGACTCAGAAAGCTCGTAACTCTAATGCACAGCCAACTAGAGGCACTCAGCAGCCACCGGGAGGCCGTGGATCAGGTCATGGTGGTAATGGTGCTGGACGTGGTCAAGGTGCACCGGGTCGAGGTAATGGCTTTAGAGGTAACGCGGAGGCAAGACAGCCGGGGTTGGTCTATGCGGTCAGGCATCGTGAAGATGGCGATGCACCTGATGTGATAACTGGTACGTTCTTCATCTTTGATGTACCTGTTACTACTTTGATAGATATCGGGTCTACCCACTCGTATGTTGCTAGTGCCATATCTGGAAACCTGAATATTAGATATGAGATTATCGATAGAGAGATGACAGTAATTAGTCCTTTAGGACAGTCTGTAATCGTGAATAAATTGTATAGAGACGTGCCTTTGGAAATTCAAAGAGAAATATTTTTAGCGGATTTGATGGAATTGCCTTTCGGCGAGTTTGATCTTATTTTGGGCAAGGATTGGTTGGTGAAGCATCGGGCACAATTGGATTGTGCTGAAAAGCGGATGTCAATCAGGACTTTGGATGATAAGGAAGTAGTAATGATGGGCGAACGAAGGAACTTTTTGGCAAATGTGGTATCTACTTTAAAAGCAGAAAAGTTGGTGCGAAAAGGGTATGGAGCGTTCCTAGCCTTCATTAGTGCTTTGGATGTCAAGGAATTATCAGTGGAAGGTGTGAGAACGGTGAAAGAATTTCCAGATGTCTTTCCCGAAGAACTTCCTAGTCTACCTCCAGATCGGGAAGTAGAATTTGGCATTGAGCTTTTGCCCAGAACGGCTCCAGTGTCCATTGCTCCTTATAGAATGGCGCTGAAGGAGTTAGCGGAGCTTAAAGCTCAAATTCTAGAATTGTTGGATCGGGGATTTATCCGACCGAGTGTGTCTCCGTGGGGAGCACCGGTTTTGTTCGTCAAGAAGAAGGATGGGTCGATGCGTATGTGCATTGATTATAGGCAGTTGAATAAATTGACGATCAAGAATAGGTATCCTTTGCCGAGATTCGACGACCTGTTTGATCAATTGAGAGGAGCTTCTGTTTTCTCCAAGATTGATTTGAGATCGGGTTATCATCAACTCAAGGTTAAGGAGGCGGATATTCATAAGACGACATTCCGAACTCGTTATGGACATTATGAGTTTTTGGTGATGCCGTTTGGTTTGACCAATGCACCAGCTGAATTTATGGACATGATGAGCCAAGTCTTTCAACCCTATCTAGACCGGTTTGTGGTGGTTTTCACAGATGATATCTTAGTATATTCGAGGAGTGAAGAAGAGCATGACTCACATTTGCGCATAGTATTGTAAATACTGCAAGATAAACAACTTTATGCCAAATTCAGTAAGTGCGAATTTTGGTTGAAGGAAGTGACTTTTTTGGGTCATGTGGTGTCAGCGGAAGGAATAAGAGTCGATCCTCGGAAGGTAGAGGCTATTTTGGATTGGAAACCACCGAAGTCAGTGGCTGAGATTTGGAGTTTCTTGGGTTTCGCTGGATATTATAGACGCTTTGTTGAGGGGTTTTCGTTGATTGCTGCACCCCTAACTAAGCTGTTGCGAAAGGGAGTACCGTATGTGTGGACCGATAAACAACAAAAGAGTTTCGAGAAATTAATGAAGATTTTGACGGAAGCGCCAGTACTGATTCAACCTGAGGCTGGAAAAGAGTTTATCGTTTACTGTGATGCGTCACACACGGGTTTAGGATGTGTGCTGATGCAAAGTGGAAAAGTGGTGGCTTATGCTTCTCGACAATTGAGACCGCACGAAGTAAACTACCCTACTCATAACTTGGAGTTGGTTGCGGTGGTGTTTGCTTTAAAGATTTGGAGGCACTATCTCTACAGTGAGAAGTCTATCATTTATACGGGCCATAAGAGTCTTAAGTACCTCCTTACCTAAAAGGAGTTGAACTTGAGACAACGGAGATGGGTGGAGCTGTTAAAGGATTATGACTTCTCAATCGAGTACCATCCTGGAAAGGCGAACGTGGTGGCGGATGCGTTGAGTCGTAAGGTAGTATCGAAGTTAAGAGCAATGTTTGCTCATCTCAGCTTGTATGAGGATGGCAGTCTGCTAGTGGAACTTCAGTTGAAGCCTTTGTGGTTAGAACAGATCAAGGAAAAACAATTATCAGATGAAAAGTTGGGTTCTTTAATGCAACAAGTTGAAAGTGGTGTAATAGGGGACTTTGGAATGAACAAGGATGGAGTGTTGTGTTTTCGTGGAAGAGTTTGTATGCCCATGGATTCAGATTTGAGACAAATGATTCTGCGAGAGGCGCATAGTAGCCCTTATGCTATGCACCCTGGAGGAAATAAGATGTATCGAGACCTATGAGAGCAGTATTGGTGGCCAGGGTTGAAGCGAGAGCTTACTGATTTAATGGGTAAGTGCCTGACTTGTCAACAAGTGAAGGCAGAACATCAATTACCGTCGGGCCTATTGCAACCGATAAAGATTCCTTTATGGAAATGGGAGCGGATAACGATGGATTTTGTTAGTGGGTTACCCTTAACACCTACTAAAAAGGATTTCGTTTGGGTGATAGTGGATCGGTGGATGAAGACTGCTCATTTTCTACCAGTTCGTACAGATTACTCGCTGCAAAAGTTGGCTAAGTTGTATGTATCGGAGATCGTAAGGTTGCATGGGGTACCAGTTTCTATTATATCAGACAGGGATCCTAGGTTTACATCACGATTTTGGAAAGCTTTGCATGAGGCTTTGGGAACAAAGTTAAACTTCAGTACAGCTTTTCATCCTCAGTCAGATGGTCAGTCAGAAAGAGTAATTCAGATTTTGGAAGACATGTTAAGGGGTTGTGTAATTGACTTCAGAGGTAGTTGGGAGGATTTACTACCGTTGGCAGAGTTCGCGTATAATAACAGTTACCAATCCAGTATCCAAATGGCGCCCTATGAAGCGTTATACGATCGTAGGTGTCGTACCCCCTACTTGTTGGACTGAATTGGGGGAACGACAGTTGTTGGGTCCTGAATTGATATCTGAGAAGGAAGAAAAGGTAAAGGTGATTCGAGCACGGTTAAAGGAAGCTTTGGATAGACAAAAGTCGTATGGGGATCTGAAGCGTAAGGATATTAAGTTTGCGGTGGGAGATCAAGTCTTTCTGAAAGTCTCACCTTGGAAAAGATTTTCAGATTTGGAAGGAAGGGGAAGTTGAGCCCTAGGTTCATTGGACCGTACCGCGTGTTGAAGCGTGTAGGACCAGTGGCTTATCAGCTTGAATTACCTCCGGAGTTGAGTCAGATTCATAGTGTCTTTCATGTTTCTATGCTGAGGCGTTATAGATCGGATCCGTCTCACATAGTACCGGTAGAAGAAGTGGAGTTAAGGCCAGACTTGTCTTTCGAGGAGGAACCAGTGAAACTCTTAGACCGTGATGCTAAGCTGCTAAGAAAGAAGACTGTGCTATTGGTTAAGGTTCTATGGCGTAATCACGGAGCGAAGGAAGCTACGTGGGAGCCTGAGGACGCAATTCGGCAACAATATCCTCACCTCTTTTAACCAGGTAAATTTTGAGGACGAAATTTTCTTTAAAGGGGTAGAATTGTAACATTCTAAAAATTAAGTATCGATATGTTGCATGTTTTTGGTGCTTAGTTTGTGAATGATTTAATTTGTGTGTTTAATATAGTCTTGAGAAGGCTCGGGATTTATTCGGAATTAGAATAAATTTTAGTAAGGAGTACTTTATTGAAGTGGAACAAGTGACCCTGATGTTTAAGGAAATTAAGTGCTAAAAGATAGCATAATTGAGCTATGGGTTAAGAGGTTATGCGCTACATGTATGGTCTTGAGGGGAGAGGTTCGAATCCCCTAGTATGCATTTTGTGAATATTAATTTTTGCTCCTTCCTAGCAAGTGTCGGCCAAGCATCATATTTTTGGTAAGTTAGACTTTTATTTTAAGGTATGATGGCTAAAGGATATGGTAAGAGTGAACTTAAGGTAGGGAATCATGAGTATATGGCATGTAGGGGGAACACAAGGCATGAAACAAGGGTGATGTTTTTGAAACTTTTGGGTGGCTAAAACTTTGACTCTTGGCCAATGTACTTGGACGGTTTTGGGGCTAGAAGGGGGTTGGCCGAATATTGGTATGGATTAAGAGCTAGTTGGCCATAATGCTTTAGCAAATTAGTGTATTTTCCTTTTCTCTTCACAACTTCTCTCCCTAGCCGGTTGTGTTTTGTGCAATAGGTAAATTTTGTTTTGGTTTTGGTCATTTCTTCTAGACCAAATTGATACCATCTTTCATTTTTCCCAAGTTTCTCCTCTTTGTGCTGAAACCATACCATCTTGAAAGGTCATATATTCTTTTCTTTCTTTTTGGCCGAATATACACCAACCCCAAGATCATTTCTTTGTTCATCTTCCATTATTGAAAATTTACACATAAACACTTTCTCTTTTATTTCTTTTTCTCCTTTCTTTCTTCTTGTAAAGAACTCTTAACATCACTATTTCTTTTCCAAAATCTTCTACCATGGCCGAATGTTAGTAACCATCCTCATAGCCGAAATTTCCATTTTTCAAACATTTCTACTCAATCATTTTTCTTTGCATTGTTTTGAATAATCGGTAAGAACCCTCTTCGATTCTTTATTTCTCTTCTTTTCTTTAGCCGAATATATATATATTAGTTTGGAAGGGTCAGTTGACCGAAAATAGCATCCTCTATCCCTTCCTCTTAGACAATCTTTTCGTCTTTATAATGATAAAGTGAAGGTCGAAACTCGGAGTATTCTTAATCATCGTGAATTGCTAGGATTCGGTCCAAAGTGTTAAGGTAAGGGTTTCTATCAAGGACTCCCATATTACTCGTTATTTCGTCAAAGATGGGTTACTAATCGATTTTATCTTAGGGACGTTATCGCTCGATTTTCATCCTATGAACGCAAAGATATTTTCGTGGTAAGCCGATTTCGCCCTTAAAACCAATAGTCTTAAATTTCTATATATTAGTTGGACTAATAATCTTTTGTCAATAGAGGCAAACAAGATAGGGTCAAAAAGGGTGGTAAATAGTGTTCGGAAGAGGCGCAGTTTTGCTATTCCCTCTAGATTCAATCGAAGGGCTGTTTCGGCAATCCGGGATTTTCCACCGGGTTGTGGACCCTCATCCGAGGAGAATCAATTATTCGAAGTTTTTCGTAGTTCAGAGCCATTAGCTGTTCGGGATTTCCCATTGGGTTGTGAACCGTCAACCGGGGAGAACCGACAAATAGTTGTTGTTCGAGATTCCGAGGGTAAAGATCTAGATCACTTATCTTTAGTACAGATTTATATTAAGTATTAGTGTTCTAATCAAGCGTGACACGTATTTAGGTATCGACGAGCGGGAAAGTATAGTTCTCACCGTAATCAGGTGTGTAATTTCACACTTATCTCATGTTAGATGTTATATCGTTATTAAGCATTAGACTAATAATTGCCAAGTTGGTAAAATCGGAAAAAAATATGGTTTATGAATACTTTAGTGTAAGTGCATGAAATCGGTATTAAAATTGTAAAAGTTACGAAATCGCCCTTAATGGGCTAATATGATAAAAAGTGATATATGGGCCTCATGTGAAATGGGCCAAATTGTAAAATAGGCCAAATTGTGAAATGGGCCAAATTGTGAAATGGGCCAAATTATGAAATGGGCCAAATTGTGTAATGGGCCAAATTTTAATATCGGCCTGATGTTAAAATTATCATATGAATAAATTGTTGTACATTGTATATACATGATTGCATGGGTTGGGATATTTTGATGAAGAGAAGAAGGCTTCGTGCCCAGTTTAAATGGCTTAATGCCTGCGTGTTAATGGCCACTCGCCTGCGAATCATTGATTTAAATGGCATTTTGCCTGCGAATTAAATGGCTTAATGCCTGCGAATTAAATGGCTTAATGCCTGCGATTGGTGTGTTGGCGGGGTGGGTTGACTTGATCCCTACAAGTGTGCTGGTTGGTACGGGTGGTGTGTAGCGGATGGAAATTTAAGCTTGGTTGGGAATTGCACTTCACATGCATTTTTAATTACTATATTGTTATATTCTTAAATGGGCTCAAGCCCAATTAAATGCTTAAATGGTTTGGCCCAGTGGACTTGGTAAGTGGGTTACACACTGAGTTCTAAGTAACTCACCCCGTTTTCTTACCCTTCTCAGGTAATGATAATTGATGGAGGCTTGGGCTGGGGAACTTCGCGGGGGCCATACTTCAAATGATGGTTTTTATGAACTTTGAACTACTCTTTAGTATTTTTACTTAATTAATTTTTCAGTTGTGATGTAATAATGCCTCTGGTATTATTTTTATGGATTTTTAATCGTGAATGGATTTTAATATATTTTAGATACTAAAAGGGGACTATTTTAATTTTATAATGTTTTCTTTAATTTACGTATAAAAAGGGGTTTTTCTTAAATATCTCAAACTAGTAAAAATTTCTGTGAAAACTCTTTTATGAATTTTGTTTTCAAATTCCTTTTAAATTCTTTTTAAACTTCTTTAAAAATTTAACCAATTATTTCTCTGAGATCAAATTATAAACTCTTATGCTCTAAAATCATAGATTTTAAATTAACCTCGGTCTTTGATAAACTCCATCTCCAAAATAGTTTTTGAAGATCTGTTTTCTTTAAATCATTTGATGACTAGATGTTTGTTCGATTTGTGTGGCATACCAAGTCTGGTCTTAACGCATAGACCGGGTTTGGGGTGTTACAATGATAGGAATGTTATATGAAAGTTTTGATAAGAAAATTTTACAGATTACATGTTTAATTATGGAAAGGACCAAATTGCATAAAATGCAAAAGTTGAGTTCTAGTAGCTATAAGTATCAAATAGCTATGGAATTTGAAACTTGAGGTCCTTATATGGTAATTATACCATTAAGAGAAGTTAGTGGATATTTATGATGATTCATCCATGGAAAATTAGAAAAACAAAAGGACTAAATTGGAATTTGAAATAAATAAAGATGATAATAGCCTAATATCATCTTATTTCATCATCTTCCCCAAATTACTTTAATGGAAACCCTAGCTAAGAGGAAGAAATTCAAGCAAGCTTAATTGGGTAAGTAATCATGTCCCGTTTTTAGTAATTTTTACATTTCCGAGATCTTAACAACCTAATCTATCTATTTTGGGGATCAATTTGCAAAGTTATCAAGGTATTAAAATTTTACCATGGATTTATATGCTGAAAATTTTAAATTTATGGTAGAAATTGAAAGGTTGTTGATAGATAAACAACTTTTGTAAAGTGAATTTACATGAAATTGTGATTTAGGGACTAAATTAAAAAGATGTAAAATTCATCGAATATTTTTTATTTTTTTGAAATACATGGGCTGCAAATGTTATATGTAAAAATCGATTAGGCTTGGAATAAGGATTAAATTTCATGGATTTCATTTTCCTAGCCTAGGGATGAAATCGTCATTTATTGAAAGTATAGGAGCAAAATGGTAATTTTACTTAGGATGTGAATTGAATTAAATTGAGTATGAAATGGATTAAATTGATGTTAAATTCATTTATATAGACCTGGAAAGACCTAGTACTGAATTGGATCGAGGAAAATAAAAAGTGTTAGATTAGTAGATTCTCGAAACGAACACGTATCGAGGTAAGTTCGTGTAACTAAATTCTATTTACATGTTTGAGTGAAATGTTGCATATATGAATGTTGAATTATGAATTTGGTATGTTTAGGAAATAAATCCATAATTTCGATAATGCTTGATAATTATTAAATCCCGTTTGAATACATGAAATTCGATTGGATACTGGGCCCCTATGTAACAGCTAATTTTTCGATGAAATCGGAATAGTAGTTTAGGGACCACAAATTCTAGCCAAAAATAAAATTTATTTTTATTTTATTTTATGGTCCGTAATATGATACAAATATCATGTGAGAATTTTGATAAGAAAATTTTACCGATTATGTGCTTAATTACGAGAAGGACTAAATCGCATAAAATGTGAAAGTTGGATTCTAGTAGCTAGAAGGATCAAATACCTATGGAATTCAAAACTTGAGGTCCTTATATGGTAGTTAGACCATTAATGAAAAGTTAGTAGATATTTTTGGATGATTCATCCATGGAAAATTAGAAAAAGGCTAAGGACTAAATTGGAAAGTGATAAAATTAAAAGATGATCAATAATTGAATAGAAATAAAAAATCATTTTATATCATCTTCTTCCCAAAATATTCCATGGAAACCCTAGGAAAAAGAAAGCAAGCTTTCTTGGTCAAATTAGTAAGTTTTCATGTCCCGTTTTTAGTAATTATTATATTTTTGAGATCGGGAAAGCTTAATTTGTCTATTTGGGGGATTAATTTGAAAAGATATCAAAGTATAGAATTTTTACCATATATGAATATGCCAAAATTATGAAATTTATGGTAGAAAATGAAAGGTTGTTGATAGATAAACAACTTTTACAAATTTGATGAAAACTTATTTTAGGGATTAAATTGTAAAAATGTGAAATCCATGGAAAAATTCTAAATTTTATAGAATAAATATGCTGTAAATTTTATAATGAAATTTTGGTTAGGCTTGGAATAAGGAGTAAATTGCATGAATTTCATTTTTCGAGCCTAGGGATGAAATCGTCATTTATTAAAACTTTAGGGGCAAAATGGTAATTTTGCCTAAGATGTAATATGGACTAATTTGAGTATGAATTGCATTAAATTGATGCTAAATTTACTCGTATAGATTCGGATAAATCAAATACGGAGTTAGAACGAGGAAAGGAGAAAATGTTAGATTAATAGACTTTATGTATATGAACATTTATCAAGGTAAGTTCGTATAACTTAGCTATGCATGTTTTTATGCTTAAATTGAATTGTGTATGTGATTGTATAAATATATAAGTGAAATGATTGCATATCTAATAAAGCCTGATAAATGATAATACCTGTAACAGTCTGAAATTGACCTTAATCGGAACGGCGGTTTCGGGACCATGAATCCGAGTTTGGGAAATATTTAAATATTATATTTTGTTCTTATTATATGTGAATTAATGTGTGTGAAAGTTTCATAGGAAAATTTAATCGTTTGTGTGTTTAATTTAGAAAAAGGACTTAATCGCGTAAAATGTAAAAGTTATAAAATAAAGTGTAAGTGTTAACTTGATTATGGCTTTTTAATATGAGGTCTCTAATGGGCAAATATCCCATTTCCAAGGATAGTGGGCGGCAAAGGTCAAATATAACCTTAAGTTATATGTTGTTTTTAATATTAGTTAAAGGTTAAAATAGTAAACCATTAATAATGTTAATATATGTTATATTATATGAAATTAAAAACCATTTTATTTTGTTCTTCATTCTTCATTGCCAAATGTTAGCTAAAAATAAGGGGTTTAAAAGCTTTGAAGTATTTGACCATCATCTAGCTCAATTCAAGGTGTGTTTTACTTCGGTTTTTAATAATTTTTACTTTTTTGTGATCGTTGCTTCGAATACTTCAAGACCCATGCTTGAATTTTTTATTTTAGTGAATATTTTGAAATGTGCCATTAATGAGTTCATGTGTTTTATGATGATAGTTGATGAATTATGAAAGATATATGTTAGATTAATATGTTTTGTCTTTGGATTTTTGATGAATTTGAGTATTTTGGGCTAAATTGCAAAAATGAATTTTGAGGGGACCAAAATGCAAAATAAATGAAATAAATGGATTAGTATGGCCCCTATGAACATTCGGCCCTTAGGTAATATAATGAAATTTTGTGAATTTTGTGTTTTGTGCAAATAGGACTAAATTGTGAAAATGTGAAACATTAGGGGTAAAATTGTAATTTGCCCATCTAGGTGTTTTGGGACTAAATTGAGATGAAATGTGTTTGAATGAGCTAAATTTTAATGTGTTTTGTAACATCCTAAAATTGGGCCTAGTAGGATTGAGCCCAATGGGCCTTAGGCGTAGTGGCGTTTAAAATTTTAGAGAACGGTATTAATGCAAGTTAGACTTATTAGGTAAGTGATTTTGGAAGGTTAGAGGGCTTCTAGGAAGTCCCGGGATCAAATTTAGGCTTTAGGGAAATTTTGGTTTTAGGTGGAAAAAAACCCTGGAAGTTGGCAGGTGGGCTTTAAGAATAAAAAGTGGAGGAAAATGACACAACTGGAGTGTGTGGTGTAGTGGCAAAGTGACGCCAATTAAGGAACAAGAGAATGACGCCACAAGGAAGGAAGGAGGTCCAAGATTCAAGTCTTGGCTTTTGCATTTTGGTTTCTTTTTACTTGGATCTTAGAATTTGGGCCATAGTTTATATTTAGTTGCGCATGGTTTAAGACACAAGAGGAGCTTGTAGCCAAGTGGTTAGCAGCGTGGATTATGCTACAAGGGAGCCTGGGTTCGAATCTCATGAGAAGCAAGGGAGTATTTATTTTGCGGATTTGATGGCAAGAGTTTCAGTTGAATTTAAACTCTACTGGCGAAGGGATCCCACATCGGAAAGACACAAAGAATGAAGGTGAAGAGCTAGCTATATAAAGAGCATCCTAGGAGGAGAGTAAACACATCTTCGATTAACACCAAAGTCCTATCAGGTGTGTAACTCTCTCTACTCTAGTTGTAGAGCGGCAAATGCCGAAGTGCCGATCACAGCAATAGTAGCCACACGAGCGTGCGAACGCACGTGTGGGGCTTCGACACGATAGTTGAGGCCATCAGTAGTATTCTTGTGGGTTGGGCTGCTTGGGCCATGATGGGCCGAAGTGGGCCCAATGGGCCCGTGGGCCCAAATGAGTAAATTGTATGATTGTTTAGTATATGTTGAACTAGACTAGGTGGAACTTATATATGTGGCTAGATTTGTGCTAGGTGGGCCACACGAGCGTGTGGGCCCGAATGGGCCGAAATCGGGTTTTAGGCCCAATAGTCCAGTAAGGACCGGAAATGGTAGCTGAGTCGCTCAGGGCGACATTAGGCCTTTGGAAAGGCCATTGCAGGTGCAAATTTACGAAAATACCCTTGGTGGGTAAATTACGAGCAGCATGACTGCCAAAGAGGTGTGTAGCGGATGGAGGGTCAATTTAGTAATCCCCTGGTGTGTGCGGCAGGATACGGGGGTGTGTAGGGGATGGACACTAGGTTGGGTTGGGGTTCATTTTGCATAATCATGTGTGGTATGTGGATTTATGTGGATTTGGGGCCAAGCCCATTCGTGGAATCATGTGGATTAATTGCATTGCACTCATTCTTGATATGCCATGACATTGGGCTAATATAGTACTGTGGGCTTAGGCCCAGCCATCGTGGTAAGGGGAATTACACACTGAGTCTCGATGACTCACCCCCTCTTTTTAAATGTATCAGGTAATCATTAGATCGCGGATTTGGGAGCCGAGGCAGACTTGTGGTGGCCCTGCAATGTTTTCTCGTAAACTCGTTTCTTTTATTTAAACTTACTTTTAAATTTTGGGATTTTGTTGTGTAATAAGGCCAATATAACTTTAGCTTGGATATTTTATTTGGTTTAGCTTTTAATTTGATTACTACCTATTATTATTAAATGTTCAATATGGGATTTTCCTAAAATAAGAATAAACCGTTTCTTATTCAAATTTGCTTAAACTCGATTTTTCACAACAAGTACAATTTTATTCAAATTAATAACAACTTTGTAAAATGGGCATTAAATGAATCGGCTTTTATAAACAAACCACAAAACACGGAGTTTCAAAAAGAATACGAACTTTTTAACGAACGCACAGTTTTTTTTTTTGACATTCCTTGCATGTGACATGCCAGATCCGGTCGTAACGTCTAGGCCGGGTTTGGGGTGTTACATGTTTAGATCAAGAACAAAGAAAAACGGATTTGGATCGGGGAAAGGCGAAGGTTATCGAATAGCCGGTCTACGTTGTCCATCGATAGTCGAGGTAAGTCTTTAAGCAATTATATGTCGGAAATTACCTACGTACTCTAATAAATATTGAAAATTGAAATGTAGGAAATATATATGTATGGTTGCCGAATGTGAATTGTATAATGTTGAGTTGGTTTATTTATTTGTAATGTGAATAAGTTTACTTGAAATTGAAATGTGGTGGAATTATGAAAAATAAGTAATACATGTGGTAGTGGTATTAAGTAATGTGTATGGAATGGATAATTGTGTTGATATTCGGGCTTCGAGCCTAGCAGGCCTTGTGCCGGTGATCCATTCGGGTTAAATGCCTAGCAGGCCTTGTGCCGGTGAATCATATCGGGTTTATTACCAAGCAGGTTAAATGCTGGTGTTTAAATCTCGGACCTTGAGTCTAGCAGGCCTAGTGCCGGTGTGTGTGATTCGAGCTGATGCCTAGCAGGTTCTATACCGGTGAACTGAAATTCCGAGCTCAGATTATGTAACAACAAAGTTATAAAATAAATCAAGGAAGTTTAAGCTTTTGAAAATGAATTATGTTAATTCGGCCTTGAGGTATGTGTTTTTCATACTTATATGTTGCATGTGATGTTAATGAGCAAATAATATGAGGAAGCAAATGTGTTATACATTGGTTGTTGGAAATTATATATATATTATGCCATGAGGAGATTGATTACTTGAAAGCATGAAAATGGTTGAAAATGTTTATGTAAGTATATCTATACTTATATATGTGTTGGTATATTCGTGAATGGTGTACTTTGGTAAGAAAATGAAAGTTGTTAGGTTAAATGAAATAATGGTATTCGACTATGGTGAATTTATGAGTTAAACTATGTATATCTAATGTCTTGAATTGTTTGTTAAAATGCTTGGATGATTGAAGTTATAATGTACTTGCTTAAGACTTACTAAGCTAGTAAGCTTACTGTGTGTGTGTACATTGTTTTTTTTATAGATTTTGGTCAAGCTACGAGCTCAGAGGATCATCAGAGAAGTCAACCACACTATCAACTCGTTTGGTACTTATAAACTTAGTTTTTGATTCAAAAGGCATGTATAGGCTAGACTAAGTTGTAAACCAATGGTATTTAATCTTGTATATAAATATAGCCTTGCAAAAATGGCTATTTCTTTTGGTGAAGCTTCACTTATATGTTTTGGTATAATGACTTGATCATGAAGTTTAAGTTAGCTATAAGTGTATTTGGTTAAGTGTTTGATGTGTTTGGTTTTAGCAAATTCGGCTTTAGCTTATTATGTGCGAAATGAGGTTGATGTGTATATGTTGGGAGTATGATCTTGGTGTGTTGCTTGTTTGATTTGATTTATTAGTGATAGTTGAGTTAAGTTATATGTTACGTTAATAAGGTAAATAATATATGTTTGATGCATTTAGAAGGAATAATGGTGTTATGCTTAAATGATTTCAGCTATGTGATAGTTATAGTTATAAAAAAAATGAAGTATGAATATTAAAAGTGGCTATAATGGTACGGAGGCTAATGGTAAGAAGGGAATTTGTTTTGTGGTTATTTAAATGCAAATCCAAATGGTAAGTGAAATGATATGGTTGGTTAATTATGTGCACCGCAAACGTGACTTTTTCTTATAGGGTATAGTACACGTTATATGTATATATGTATCTATTAAAGGTAAATTCGGTCATGTAGTAAATTTTATGTTGTACGAATATTTGATTTTTTTTAAATGGTATGAACAACATGAATGGTTCAGTTGGTTTAATATGTATTTGTTTTGTAGTAAAATGAGTGGAAAACAGTTTGTGTTATATGAGATTTGATTATGACAAACATAGGTTATAATGATACAAGTAGTGATATGTTTTAAGTGAATAAATATTTCGTGGATGTTTAGGTTATGTGGTTCGGGCATTGACTGGTAATAAGTACCTATAATAAAACTCGCTATACATCATTTATTTTAATGGGTTGTAACGCTATATGAAATAGGGAAGATTTCATTGTTTGTGCTACAATTCAAATGAATGTCTATCTGGATTTGAGTTTACTTCGGTAATGTCTCTTAACCCTAATCCGGCGACGGATATGGGTTAGGGGTGTTACAATACCTGATAAGTGATAAATGATAAAAATGTTATTTTTGTGTTTGACTTGAATGTGAAAATGTGAATTACATAAATGCATAAATTTATGAGATTGAACATATACCCGAAAATTGCTTGATAAATGTTAAATCTCGTTTGAATAAATGGAAGTCGATGGATAAATTTGTTTTTCCTGATAAAACTACATGCGTTGCAGAATGGATTTAGCTCGGACAGGTAATCCTGAAATAAGCCTCTCGAGCATATGTTTTAATTAGGATTTAGCATGGATTGGTAATCCTAATTGACTGGATTTAGCCTGGACTGGTAATCCAGAATGGACTCTATAGGAATTCTTTGTCATATAAAGGATTTCGCCTGGACTGGTAATCCGACAAAGCCCTTAGAGTATATGTTACAACTAGAATTTAGTCTGGACTGGTAATTCTGCTGTATGATATGTGGCTCGAGAGTGTACCTAAAAGGTACTACTGAATATGAATTGATGGACTATGGAATTGTACACCTCTAGTGTACTACCTGTACATCCATCAATGTTTTCAATAATTCAACGGGTAAAATACTGATAAGAAAAGAAAAGAGATTTTTACATGCATTTATGATCGTGTCAAAATCAGAGTTTTAAATATTTATAAAAGAATGATCAAACTTGGAGACTAACTCTGACAACGATATTAAGGCAAGTGTACTTATCGAACAGTAGTATAGCTTAGGCAAGACCAGTTATCGAACCCAAAGGAACTAAAAGTATTAATACTCACTTTCTTTTTATTATTTAGCCTTAAAGTTAGAGTGAAGATTACTTTTGACGAAGACTAAACTAAGGACACAATGACAAAAAGGACGAATAGGAAAATAACTTTGAAGGAAAACTCAATTGATTACGACGATACCCTCAGGAAGAATCCACCTAGACTTCACTTATTAATTGACCCTAAATTATATGATTTCTTTTACATAGTTTGATCCGTAAGACTCCCTAACCTATATTAAACCCTCTCTCGAGGCGAATAACGTCTAACCCTAGGTTAATTAGTGGAACTCTCGTTCACTTATAATAACCCCCTAGGATAGTAGTAAATCGATCAATGGGCTCCCATATTAGGTTTCACCCTAATTCGGCAAAATCTCGTAACCCTATCTCTAGGCGTTCGATCAACTCCACTTAATTATGTTAGATCTACTCTTAAGCAGGGTCTATTCCTCCTCCACCTAAGCATATCATGTAACAGTCTGAATTTGGCCCTAATCAGAACGGTGGTTTTGGGACCACAAATCCGAGTCCAAAAAATATTTAAATATTATTTTCTGTGTTTATTATATGTGAATTAAAGTGTGTAAAAGTTTCGTAGAAAAATTTAATTGTTTGTGTGTTTAATTTAGAAAAAGGACTTAATCGCATAAAATGTAAAAGTTGCATATTAAAGTGAAATGTGTTAAATTGATAATGGCTTCTTAAAATGAGGTGTTAAAAGGGCAATTAGCCCATTTTAAGAGTTAGTGACCGGTCATGGACAAAACTAACCTTAAATTATAAAATTTGGTTATGTTTTAATAATGGCCAAATATGTAATTAGATAAATATTGATATATATGTTAATTATAATAAAATAAGAAGCCATAGTTCATCTTTTTTGACCGAAAGTTAGCAAGGGAGGAAGAAAGAAAAGCTTAAATACATTTGGCCTTGTTCAAGCTTAATTAGGTATGAATTTTAGCTCGGTTTTTGTTGAGTTTTACGTTTTTGAGATCGTTGCTTCGAACATTAGTTGACCCATGCTAGAATTTTTAAATTTGAGCATGCTTGATGTTCGGCCATTGTCATATTCTTGTGGTTTTTGATGTTTGATGATTTTATATTAAAGTTATGTTAAAGATTAGCATGTTTTGTGTTAGAAATTTTAGTGAATTTGAGTATTTTGGGCTAAATTGCAAAGAATAAATTTTTGAGGGGCTAAAATGCAAAATAAATGAAATAAATGGACTTGTATGGTCCCTATGAATATTCGGCCCTTGAGTGGTATAATGAAATTTTGTGTATTTTGTGTTTTATGCAAATAGGACTAAATTGTAAAAATGTGAAACATCATGGGTAAAATGGTAATTTGCCCATTTATGTGTATAGGGACTAAATTGAGATGAAATGTGCTTGAATGAGCTAAATTTTAATGTGTTTAGATCAAGAACGAAGAAAAACAGATTTGGATCGGGGAAAGGCGAAGGTTATCGAATAGCTGGTCTACGTTGTCCGTCGATAGTCGAGGTAAGTCTTTAAGCAAATATATGTCGGAAATTACCTACGTACTCTAATAAATATTGAAAATTGAAATGTAGGAAATATATATATAGTTGCCGAATGTGAATTGTATAATGTTGAGTTGATTTATTTATTTGCAATGTGAATAAGTTTACTTGAAATTGAAATGTGGTGGAATTATGAAAAATAAGTAATACATATGGTAGTGGTATTAAGTAATGTGTATGGAATGGATAATTGTGTTGATATTCGGGCTTCGAGCCTAGCAGGCCTTGTGCCGGTGATCTATTCGGGCTAAATGCCTAGCAGGCCTTGTGCCGGTGAATCATATCGGTTTATTACCCAGCAGGCTAAATGCCGGTGTTTAAATCTCGGACCTTGAGTCTAGCAGGCCTAGTGCCGGTGTGTGTGGTTCGGGCTAATGCCTAGCAGGTTCTATACTGGTGATCTGAAATTCCGAGCTCAGATTATGTAACAACAAAGTTATGAAACAAATCGAGGAAGTTTAAGCTTTTGAAAATGAATTATGTTAATTCAGAATTGAGGTATGTGTTTTTCATACTTATATATTGCATATGATGTTAATGAGCAAATAATATGAGGAAGCAAATGTGTTATACATTGGTTGTTGGAAATTATATATATTATGCCATGAGGAGATTGATTACTTGAAAGCATGAGGGTGGTTGAAAATGTTTAAGTAAGTATATCTATACTTATATATGTGTTGGGTATATTCGGTGAATGGTGTACTTTGTTAACAAAATGAAAGTTGTTAGGTTAAATGAAATAATGGTATTCGGCTATGGTGAATTTATGAGTTAAACTATGTATATCTAATGTCTTGAATTGTTTGTTAAAATGCTTGGACGATTGAAGTTATAATGTACTTGCTTAAGACTTACTAAGCTAGTAAGCTTACCTTGTGTGTGTTTCTTGGTTTGTTTTATAGATTTTGATCAAGCTACGAGCTCCAGGGACTGTCACTGAAGTCACTCACACTATCGGCTCATGTTGGTACCTATAATGTTTAGACTTTTGTTCTTAAGGCATGTATAGGCTAGCTAAGTTTTTGAATGATGTTATGATAATGTATAAAAGCCATGCAAAAGTGGCTAGTTGTTTAATAATAATGTTTGATGGCATACTTTATCTTTGATGTATTTTGTGTATGCTTTGCTTGAACGACAGTTGAAGATGTGGTATGAATGTTCATGCTAAATATCTATGTTTGTATATGGTAAATATTTATGTGTATTCGATGATGACTTATATTGTTTTAAGGTATGTTCATGAATTATATACTTGAAATGATTGGCTTATAAGTAGGTATTGAGAAGTGAATGGTAATGAGGTTATACGGTTATGAAATCAACGTATTCGGAAGTGCATTTTTATGTTATAATTTGAGTGTGAGGATGAACTTATGTTTCGGCTTGAATAGTATGATATTGGATGGACAAGTTTTAGATTTATGTTCCATGAATCTATGAACTATGGGATATTTTTGTCATGAATCGGGAAAATTAGTACATATATATATGCGTATGTATTGTATGTTTGACTATGCTATTTGAACAATTAGGTTTATAAATGCATGAAAGCATATGTTTTTTATTGTTATAAAACGAAAATGAAATAAATAGGTTTGGTATAAGGTTCAATTCGTATATGTGGTTGATCTAGTGATTGGCTTTGAAATGATATGGACGATGAATTTATAATTAATGGTATAATGAACATTTTGATTTAGTTGTATTGGTTTACTATATACATATATGTATTTTGCTATATATATGATTTCTTGGTTTGATTGAGTGTTTGAATCTATCTAAATTTAGTACAAGCTATGTAATGTGCATAAAATTTTATATACATGTCCTTGTATATTCGGCCAGGTAAATAAATGTGTGCATGATATTGAAATGAGCTTATATATATACGTTTATGGGATTGTCTGTTTATAATTAAATCATTTTATAGGGATGTTCAATTAGGACCTAATTGATTGAATAAAAGTTTTGATTTATCTGGTAATGCCCGTAACCCTAATCCAGCAACGGACCTGGGTTAGGGGTGTTACATTTGATTGGTATCAGAGTTTACAGTTTAGTCGATTCTAGGACTACCGTAGCGCGTGTGAGTCTAACTATACATGCCTTAGTTTTATAATACGATAGTGTGGTGACTTCTAACATTCAAATTGTGTTTGTTATAATAAATGGATCCCGACAGAGCTGTAGCTGATGATGTAGAGAGCGTAGCGCCTGATCTAGCACATGGGTCAGCGCCGGTAGACTTTCGCCCTGTCTCGGGTAGCCATGAGGGGGAGGCTAAGCAAGCCTTCTACCAGATGATGAATGAATGGTTTACCCAGTTTATCCGGACTAATCCGGCTGTACAACAACCTCCACCCCCGAATAATCCAACTCCGATACCTTCAGCACCTCCGATGATAAATCCGATGAGATCTAGTAGGCCTCCCCGTCGATAAAACCAGGAAATATGGGGCCGAGGAATTTAAAGCCAATGATGACAACGATGCGGAACGAGCTGAGATGTGGCTTGATAACACTATCCGGGTTCTCGATGAGCTGTCATGTACTCCAGACGAATGCTTGAAGTGTGCCATATCTTTACTACGAGACACTGCATTTCACTGGTGGAACACACTAGTATCGGTGGTTCTGAAAGAAAAAGTGACTTGGGATTTCTTCCAGAGTGAGTTCCGTAAGAAATACATCAGTCAGAGATTCCGATCAGAAACAGAAAGAATTTCTAGAACTAAAACAGGGTCGCATGACTGTGACTGAATATGAGCGGAAATTCGTCAGATTGAGCCAATATGCCAGAGAGTGTGTGTCAACGGAAGCCATTATGTGCAAGAGGTTTGAAGATGGTCTGAATGAAGATATTAAATTGCTAGTTGGCATACTCGAGATCAAAAAGTTCGTAGTACTTGTCGAACAAGCTTGCAAAGTCGAAGAGCTTGGAAAAGAGAAAAGAAAAGCCGAGTTTGAAGCTAGAGACATTCAAAAAAGATCATCGAGTAAGACCTTTCATTCTACACCAAAGAAGTTTAAAGATGACTCCAGTCGACATAAGGCTACTTCAGACTTCTCTAGACGAGATCGACCTCCTGCGGGTTCTCGAGCTACTTCGATGGCCAGTGTTGGTAATGTCCAGCAGAATCGGGTTGAATGCAAGCATTGTGGTAAATGGCATTCTGGGAGTTGTAGATTTCGTGATCGGTCCTGCTTTAAATGTGGATCATCAGATCATTTTATTCGAGAGTGCTCGATGCAAGCCGAGCAAAATACGGCCCAGAATATTAGACCGAGTAACATGTCAGCACGAGGCAGACCACCCAGACATTCGGGGAATGTAGGTGGCAGTCAGAGAGGAACTAAGGACACTGCAGTTCGATCTGAGGCTCGAGCACCTGCTAGAGCATATGCTATACGTGCCAGAGAGGATGCTTCTTCCCCAGATGTTATCACTGGTACTTTCACTCTTTATGATACTACTGTGATTGCATTGATTGATCCTGGTTCGACTCATTCATATGTGTGTGAAACTTTAGTATCCAGTAAGACTCTGCCTATTGAGTCTACAGAGTTTGTGATTCGTGTGTCCAACCCCTTGGGTCAATGTGTACTTGTTGATAAAGTGTGTAAAGGTTGCCCATTGATGATTCGAGACTCATGCTTTCCAGCTGATTTAATATTGTTGCCTTTCGACGAGTTCGATATAATTCTGGGAATGGACTGGTTAACTTTGCATGATGCTGTGGTGAATTGCAAAAGAAAGACTATTGATTTGAGATGTCAGAGCGGTGAGATTATCCGGGTTGAATCTAATGATCTGAATGGGTTACCGGCGGTAATATCCTTGATGTTAGCTCGTAAGTATGTGAGAAAAGGGTGTGAAGCTTACTTGGCCTATGTGTTGGATAATAAAGTGTCTGAAAAACAGATTGAATCAGTACTAGTTGTGTGTGAATACCCAGATGTATTTCCTGAAGAATTACCGGTTTTACCATCAGTTCGAGAGATTGAGTTTGGTATTGAACTAATGCCGGGGACGACTCCGATTTCAATAGCTCTGTATCGGATGGCACCTACTGAGTTGAAAGAGTTCAAAGCACAATTGCAAGAGTTGACAGATAGGGGCTTTGCATGACCGAGTTTCTCTCCTTGGGGTGCACCAGTTCTATTTGTGAAAAAGAAAGATGGGACTATGCGAATGTATATTGATTATCGGCAGCTGAACAAGGTGACTATAAAGAATAAATACCCGTTACCTCGGATTGACGGTTTGTTTGACCAGTTGAAAGGGCCTTCAGTGCTTTCAAAGATAGATCTGAGATCGGGCTATTATCAGTTGCGAATCAAAGATTCCGATGTGCCAAAGACTGCATTCCAAATGAGGTACGGACATTTTGAGTTTCTGGTTATGCCTTTTGGACTTACTAATGCACCTGCCGTTTTTATGGATTTGATGAATCGGGTTTTCAGATAGTATTTGGACCGGTTTGTGGTAGTGTTTTTAGATGATATCCTGATCTACTCCAAGAATGAAATCGAACATGCCGAGCATTTGAGATTGGTGCTACAAACTTTGCGAGATCAACAGCTGTATGCTAAGTTTAGTAAGTGTGAGTTCTGGATGAGTGAAGTCAGTTTTCTGGGTCATGTTGTCTCAGCATCATGTATTCAGGTTGATCCGAATAAAATATCAGCTATACTTGATTGGAAGCCACCAAAGAATATTACTGAAATTCGAAGCTTTCTGGGACTTGCTGGATACTACAGACGATTTGTGAAAGGCTTTTCCTTGATAGCTACACCTTTGACAAAGCCACTACAGAAAGATGTTAAGTTTGAGGGAACGGAAAAGTGTCAGAAGGCTTTGATCAGTTGAAAGCTCTTTTGACCGAAGCTCCAGTGTTAATTCAGCCTGAATCGGGTAAAGAATTTGTTGTGTTCAGTGATGCTTCTTTGAATGGTTTGGGTTGCGTCTTAATGCAAGAAGGCAAAGTAGTAGCCTATGCTTCGAGACAGTTGAAACCTCATGAAAGAAATTATCTGACCCATGATTTGGAATTAGCGGCCATTGTTTACGCGTTGAAGATCTGGCGTCACTACTTATTCGGTGAGAAATACCATGTTTATTCAGATCACAAAAGTCTGAAGTATTTAATGAGTCAGAAAGATTTGAACTTGAGACAATGCAGATGGTTAGAGCTGTTAAAATATTATGAATTAGTGATTGATTACCATCCGAGGAAAGCCAACGTTGTTGCGGATGCCTTAAGCCGAAAATCATTATTTGCTCTTCGAGCATTGAACGCACATATGGCTATGTCTGGTGATGGTTTGATAGTAGCTGAATTAAAAGCAAGACCGTTGTTTATTCAACAAATTTGTGATGCTCAGAAAGTTGACAAAGTTTCGATGGCAAGACGAGTTCAGTGTGAAAGTAATACAGAGTCAGAGTATTGAATTGATGAAAATGATTGTTTGAACTTCAAAGGCCGAATATGTATTCTGAAGAATGTATATTTGATTCAGATGTTGTTGAATGAGGCTCATAATAGTCGATTGTCAGTACATCCAGGTAGCACGAAAATGTATAATGATTTGAGACAATTCTATTGGTGGCCTAGTATGAAACAGGATATATCTGAATTTGTTTCAAAGTGTTTAATTTGTCAGCAAGTAAAAGCTGAACATCAGATGCCTTCTGGGTTACTTCAGCCGATCATGATACCTAAATGGAAATGGGATAGAATTACTATGGATTTTGTATCCGGTTTGCCTACGACACTGAGCAAGAAAGATGCAGTCTGGGTTATAGTAGACAGACTAACCAAATCAGCTCACTTTGTGCCAGTTCGTACGGACTATTCAAATGATAAACTTGCTGAGTTGTATGCATCTCAAATTGTGAGATTGCATGGTGTGCCGAGTTCCATTGTTTCAGACAGAGACCCGAGATTCACATCGCGGTTTTGGAAGAAGTTGCAAGATGCTTTAGGTACTATACTACACTTTAGCATAGCTTTTCATCCGCAGACAGACGGTCAATCTGAACGAATCATTCAGATACTTGAGGACATGTTGAGATGTTGTGTCCTCAAGTTTGAAGGTACGTGGGAACGATACTTACCTTTGATTGAATTTGCTTACAATAATAGCTTTCAATCTAGTATCAAAATGGCACCTTACAAAGCTTTATACGGCCGCAAGTGTCGCACACCATTGTACTGGACTGAGCTCAGTGATAACAAGATACACGGGGTTGATTTGATTAAAGAGACTGAACAGAAAGTGGCCATAATCAGAGATAGTTTGAAAGCTGCCTCGGATCGCCAAAAGTCCTATGCTGATTTGAAACGTAAAGATATTGAGTTTCAAGTCGGAGACCGAGTATTTTTGAAAGTTTCTCCGTGGAAGAAAGTACTTTGATTTGGTCGAAAGGGCAAACTAATTCCGAGATTCATCGGACCATATGAAATCATCGAACGTATCGGACCTATTGCTTATAGACTAAATTTACCTTCTGAATTAGAAAAGATACACAATGTGTTCCATGTTTCGATGCTCCGTAGATATAGATCAGATCCATCACATGTGATTTCTCCGTCTGAAATTGAAATCCGATCCGATATGACGTACAAGGAAGAACCGATTCGTATTTTAGCCCGAGAAATGAAAGAGTTGAGAAACAAGAAAATTCTGTTAGTGAAAGTATTATGGAATCATCACGGAGTTGAAGAGGCTACGTGGGAGCCTGAGGATTCAATGAGGCAACAACATTCGACTTTGTTTAACGGTAAGATTTTCGGGGACGAAAATCCCTAAGGGGGGAGAGTTGTAACAGTCCGAATATGGCCCTAATCGGAACGGTGGTTTCAAGACCACGAATCCGAGTCCAAAAAATATTTAAATATTATTTTCTGTGTTTATTATATGTGAATTAAAGTGTGTGAAAGTTTCGTAGAAAAATTTAATTGTTTGTGTGTTTAATTTAGAAAAAGGACTTAATCGCATAAAACGTAAAAGTTGCATATTAAAGTGAAATGTGTTAAATTGATAATGGCTTCTTAAAATGAGGTGTTAAAAGGGCAATTAGCCCATTTTAAGAGTTAGTGGCCGGTCATGGACAAAACTAACCTTAAATTATAAAATTTGGTTATGTTTTAATAATGGCCAAATTTGTAATTAGATAAATATTGATATATATGTTAATTATAATAAAATAAGAAGCCATAGTTCATCTTTTTTGACTGAAAGTTAGCAAGGGAGGAAGAAAGAAAAGCTTAAATACATTCGGCCTTGTTCAAGCTTAATTAGGTATGAATTTTAGCTCGGTTTTTGTTGATTTTTATGTTTTTGAGATTGTTGCTTTGAACATTAGTTGACCCATGCTAGAATTTTTAAATTTGAGCATGCTTGATGTTCGGCCATTGTCATATTCTTGTGGTTTTTGATGTTTGATGATTTTATATTAAAGTTATGTTAAAGATTAGCATGTTTTGTGTTGGAAATTTTAGTGAATTTGAGTATTTTGGGCTAAATTACAAAGAATAAATTTTTGAGGGGCTAAAATGCAAAATAAATGAAATAAATGGATTAGTATGGTCCCTATGAACATTCGGCCCTTAGGTAATATACCTATGGATTAGTATGGAATTTTGTGTATTTTGAGTTTTGTGCAAATAGGACTAAATTGTGAAAATGTGAAACATTAGGGGTAAAATGGTAATTTGCCCATCTAGGTGTTTTGGGACTAAATTGGGATGAAATGTGTTTGAATGAGCTAAATTTTAACGTGTTTAGATCAAGAACAAAGAAAAACGGATTTGGATCGGGGAAAGGCGAAGGTTATCGAATAGCCGGTCTACGTTGTCCGTCGATAGTTGAGGTAAGTCTTTAAGCAATTATATGTCGAAAATTACCTACGTACTCTAATAAATATTGAAAATTGAAATGTAGGAAATATATATGTATAGTTGCCGAATGTGAATTGTATAATGTTGAGTTGGTTTATTTATTTGTAATGTGAATAAGTTTACTTGAAATTGAAATGTGGTGGAATTATGAAAAATAAGTAATACATGTGGTAGTGGTATTAAGTAATGTGTATGTAATGGATATGTAATATCCCGGGTTAGGGGCTATTTTGTTGCTGCATGTTGTTGCATGTATTTAGTGTGTTGTGCTGCTATTTCGGTGTTTTAGGGGCTTTAGTGTAGGCTAGAAGTATGCCTGAGTGAATGGGAAAATTTTGGTTTTTGGGTGTTAAGTCAGGGGAGCTGAGGAAGCTGGGGTTTAAGAATTTTAATTGTGGTTTCATTGCACAAGTAAGGAGCTAGCTTAGTGGCAAAGCATGCGCTACAAGGGGGAGCTTGGTGTGGCGTCATTTGCATGTGGTAGAGGTCCAGTGTTCGAGCTGCAGAGTCCCCCTTTTTGACTTCTTTTTGGGACGGCATGGAGGAGAGGTAGAAGGCTAGTGAAATTCTACCTTGGACCAAGTCTTCACTTTCAAATGGAGGGTGGAGAGGAAGTTTAGGAGGAGGACTTGGTCATCACATTTGAAATGTGAGGAGTGGAGTGAATGGGGGGATTTTTGGCCGATTTTTGTGGGGTGTTGGAGTGGGGGAGTGGACGGCATAGTGTGGGTTAGGGGGGCCGAATGTACCCTTGCATTTTGGTACATTTTCGGTCAAGCATTGGAAAGCAAAGAAAGTTCTCATTTTGTCCACTATAGCCGAATTGTCAAGAGTGTTTCCTTTGCATTTTTTTTCTCCCTTTTGAAACCGAAAGTCAAGCTCTCATCTTGTCGAATTGGAATTGTTTGCTCCTCTTAGTACTCTTTGTTAGCCGAATATTCCCCTCCATCATTCATTCTCTCTTTCAATTGTGTAAACCGAAGATAGCTCTCTTCTCTTACATTTTCTTTTCTTGTTTGGCCTTTGAAAACACCTTAGCCGAAACTATATTCTCCAACACACCTTCTCTAAACCGAAAATACTTTCAGTCCATCCACTCCTTCTCTTCCAAATATCCCATTGCCGAAATTCCATCCTCATCTCACAAATTTTTATTCTCTTTTTCCCTCTTAAAGTCGAACCTAAGGGTGTTGAACACCTATAAGCCGAATCCTCTTCTTTCTTTTGTAGCCTTGGCCGAAACTCTCTTCTCTCTTAATAGTTCCTTGGTGGCCGAATATTAGAAGGGTGGTGAACGTGTTGGGCTCTTAGTTTCAGTCGGTTGGGGGTTGGTAAGCTCTTGGCCGAATGGCCATTTTGTCCCCTTTTGTTTTTTTTTTTAATTTAATTATGGCTTGGTCAAAGGCCGGTTTTGGCTATTAAGGAAGGATGTTAATCTCTTTGTTATAGGGTCATTAGAGTGTGGAAGCAAACAAGAGGAGCCGTCTTCATCTGTTAAGTGATTGGGTAAGTGTGGTAAGTGATATTACTTCACTCGTTTGATTTCATTAAGTTAGGCTACAAGAGATTAATGATTCTTTTCCTTAGGTGGTGGCCGATTGGAAAGAGGGACCTTTGTGGTTCGGATTTGGTAGGAAACCAAATCAAGTGAAGGTAAGGGATTGATATTAACCCTTTTGGTTAATTGATGTTGGCCGAATTTTGTGGTTGCCTAATGGTTTTCTTTTGGCCGATTTTAGGGGCCAGATAATCAAGGGACTTAGATCGCTTTTGTCAGGATTTCTAGACTCGTATTATCAGGTGTGTAAACTAACACACTGATACTTAGTAATATTATTAATAAACCTGTTTGCCTGTTAAAAATTATAACAGTATGATGGACAATTGGATACCCAAATAGGGTATGTGTACGATTCGGGTAAGTCTGTTCTATTATGAGTACTATTAATGAAGTATGATATCATGATCTATGTTATGTATGTATGCTATGAGAGGTAATGCTTGGTATGTGGGCCTAATATGCATGACTTGTATGAGATGCATGATTACATGAGTATGGTATGTTGATGGGTGATATGAGTGGAGGGAGCAGTGATATTTTGTGCTGACGAGCACCAGTGTTTTGGTAACACACTTTGTGACTTTGGGTCACCAGAGGTTTGGCACCTCCAGAGGTTTGGTACCTCAGCGTCTCGTCCCTGTGGTTAACATCACCGTGGGTTGGCCCCACTTGTGAAATACGGGATTGACGCCAGTGATTTGGTATCACACGATGGGTTGGCCCCATCACCAGATTTGTGACTACGGTCACCAGTGCTTTGGTAGCACAATTGTGTCTTTGGGACACCAGTGGTTTGGTACCACATTGACGGATATTGTGTCTTTGGGACACCAGTGTTTTGGTAACACATTGTGACTATATGTCACCAGTGGTTTGGCACCACCAGTGGTTTGGTACCACACGGGGTAGAAAAGACGATATGGATGGTTAGGATC
Organism: Gossypium australe; assembly: GCA_005393395.2. Taxonomy (NCBI): domain Eukaryota; kingdom Viridiplantae; phylum Streptophyta; class Magnoliopsida; order Malvales; family Malvaceae; genus Gossypium; species Gossypium australe. The sequence continues at coordinate 100,224,066 of CM016619.1, read as the reverse complement.
GGGTTGCATTAATTATGTTGCTATGTATGATGTGTGTTAGCATGTTGTTTCCTCGGAAGCGGGATTTATACACTGAGTCGTTCGACTCACCCTCTCCTTTGACATTTCAGGTGACTCGTAGACGCGAACATGGAGTCGGGATGGACTCGGGGTGCACATGCCATGCTTTAATAAGAGTTTTGCTCAGACTATTGCATTTGGGTACTTTAACTTATTTACTTTTATTTGGGTTTTAATTTGGATTTGTAAAAGGCCTTTAATTTATGTTTTGCGATGTTTATGTTTTAATTAAATTCTAATATGCCTTAACAAAATAAGTTGGTATGAATTTTACTAAAACTTGGAAAGATAATGATTTCAAAATCATAACGCAATGTGTTTTTAAACTATACCATCAGGTATCACCCTAAGTCTTTATGATAAACAAATACAAATGGTTTTAAATTCAAACTTGTAGTTCTTCTAAGTTTAAAAATATTTTATGTATCACTAAGAAACTATTGAGGTTTTAAATGGTTTAAACTCGTTTTAACTACACATTTTGGTTAAGTTTTCAAAATCTCCAGGTTTCAAATACACCAATCGTTTTTCAAACAAGTCAACTCAAAGTTGTTTCAAATACACTGTGTTTTCACTCAGCTTTTAAACGGAAAATCTAAACTTTTCAACAAAACGATTTCCCCGTAGCATACCAGATTCGGACGTGGTGTCTTGTCCGGGTTTGGGGTGTTACATTTGTGGTATCAGAGCCAAGTTCAAAGGCTCGGCTGTGGGCCTGAGGCCCAAAATGGTTTTCAAAAGTCTGTTTAAGTGTTTTTTGAAAGTATGGTTTGAAAGGCATGGATATGATATGATTTGATTGGATATGATATGATTTGATGACTAGCAATAGTATATTACTTTAGAGATTAAGACTGATAGGATTTTGTGAACTTGCGAGAACAAATCCTCTTTAATGTTCATAAGACTTGCTTTTAAACAAGTGGAATAAACACTGATGCATAAAATTCTTTAATCAGATACGTAGAAAGATTAGTCATGAGCACTCGAGGCGGACGTGGTCGTAACACTCGTGGTAGAGGTAGGGGTAGAATGACGGTTTCTGAGCCCGTAGGATCTGGGCAGGGTTCAGAAAATGAGATACCGGTTCCGCCACCAGCTGGAGGTGGTGAGTTCCAAGATCAGACTGGAGACGACGCAGTGTCACAGGCGATGCTGCGAGTGTTAGAAAGGGTAGCTGGGGCAAGTGGTGGTGCAGGAGTTAGGAAATCAGTTCCTGAGCGACTCCGGGCTAATGGGGTTGAATTCTTCCGAGGTGTATCGGGTGTTGCTCCTAGCACTGCTGAATATTGGCTGGAGGCAACTGAGCGGATCATGGATGATCTGGACTTGACGACTGAAGAGAAGCTAAAGGGTATCGTATCGCTTCTTCGGGATGAGTCATATCAGTGGTGGCTCACGGTTCGGGACAGTGTGGCCGTAGAGGATTTGACATGGGATTACTTCAGAGCTGCATATCAAAAGAAGTACATCGGGGCTAGTTACATCGACTCCCAGCGAAAGGCATTTCTGAGGCTTGTTCAGGGGAGTAAATCTGTTGCTGAGTACGAGGCTGAGTTCCTGAAGCTGAGTAGGTATGCCAGGGGCATTGTAGCCACTGAGCATGAGAGGTGTGTTCGTTTCGAGGATGGTCTGCGAGACGAGTTGAGGCTGCTGATTGCTCCACAGCAGGAGCGTGAGTTTGCTGTCTTAGTTGAGAAGGCTAAGGTAGCCGAGGGTGTTAAAGAGTCGGTAAGACAGAGCATGGACAGGAGTAGGCTTAAGAGGAGCTTTGGGTCTTCGGGATCGTCTGGTAATCCGCAGAAGAGGGCTAGACCGAGTGGGCCGAATCAGCCTGCTAGGTTTGTTGCTGCTAGGCAGGGACCGCCGCAGTGTAATCAGTGTGGGAAATCTCATTGGGGTGGTTGTTGGACTGGAGGTAAAGGTTGCTTCGAGTGTGGTTCTCTGGAGCATCGCATTAGGGACTGTCCGCGTAGGATGGCCAGGATTCAGTCTGAGAGTCAGGGCCGTAATCAGTTCAGAGGTAATGGACCGCCACCGCAGAGGGGCCGTGGAAATGGCAGAGGTGGTAATGGTTCTGGTCGGGGCCGTGGAGCACCGGGCAGAGGTGCGGGTAGTTCTGATGCCAGACAGCCTGGATTGGTATATGCTGCGAGGCGCCGAGAGGAGGGCGACGCACCGGACGTCATAACCGGTACGTTTTTGATTTTTGGTTCTCCTTATACTGCTTTAATTGATGTGGGTTCGACGCACTCTTATGTTGCCAGTAGTATAGTAGAGACAATGGATTTAGACTCTGAGATATCTTCTAGGCAGATGACTGTGATTAGTCCTCTAGGTCACTCTGTAGTAGTAGATAAACTGTTTAGAGATGTACCTCTAGAACTCCAAGGGGTAGTGTTTGCTGCTGATCTGATGGAACTGCCGTTTGGGGAGTTCGATCTGATTCTTGGGATGGATTGGTTGGTTAAGTACCAGGCGAGGTTGGATTGTGCAGCCAAGCGCATGGTTCTTAAGACGGTTGAGGGTGATGAGGTGGCTATGATGGGTAATAGGAGGGATTACTTATCAAATGTGGTATCTGTTTTGGAAGCGGAGAGGATGGTCAGGAAGGGCTGCGAAGCGTATGTGGTTCATGTGTATGCCTTGGAGGCTAAAGAGTCTGCTGTTGAGAAGGTTCGTACTGTTAAGGAATTTGCTGATGTGTTTCCTGAGGAACTTCCGGGTTTGCCGTCGAATCGAGAGGTAGAGTTCGGGATAGATCTGTTACCCGGGACTGCGCCAGTGTCTATTGCTCCGTATAGGATGGCACCAAAGGAATTGGTGGAGCTTAAGGCTCAGATCCAGGAGTTATTGGATCGAGGTTTTATCAGGCCAAGTGTTTCGCCGTGGGGTGCGCCGGTTCTTTTTGTTAAGAAGAAAGATGGCACAATGCGGATGTGTATAGACTACCGCCAGCTGAACAAGCTGACGATTAAAAACAAGTATCCGTTGCCACGGATAGATGACTTGTTTGATCAGCTGAAGGGTGCTGCGGTATTTTCGAAGATCGACTTGAGGTCTGGGTATCACCAGTTAAAGGTTAAGGAGGCTGATATCCATAAAACAGCATTTCGGACTCGGTATGGGCACTACGAATTTCTGGTAATGCCATTCGGGTTGACTAACGCACCGGCAGCGTTTATGGATATGATGAATAGGGTGTTTCAGCAGTATCTGGATCAGTTCGTGGTGGTTTTCATAGATGACATTTTAGTGTACTCAAGGACAGAAGAAGAACATGGTGCGCATTTGAGAGTGGTGCTGCAGATTCTGAGGGAAAAGCAGCTCTATGCTAAGTTTAGTAAGTGCGAGTTCTGGCTTAGAGAAGTGACGTTCTTGGGTCATGTAGTGTCAGTAGAGGGGATTCGGGTAGATCCTCGTAAGATTGAGGCAGTTTTGGATTGGAAGCCGCCTAGGTCAGTGGCTGAGATTCGGAGTTTTCTGGGTTTGGCTGGATACTACCGAAGGTTTGTTGAGGGTTTCTCGTTGATAGCAGCGCCGATGACTAAGTTATTAAGGAAAGAGGTTCCGTTTGTATGGACTGAGAAACAGCAGGAAAGCTTCGATAAGTTAAAGAAGATTTTGACTGAGGCTCCGGTTTTAATTCAACCTGAGGCTGGTAAGGAATACACAGTCTACTGCGATGCATCACATACGGGTTTGGGTTCTGTGCTGATGCAAGAAGGTAAGGTTGTGGCTTACGCTTCTCGACAGCTGAGGCCACATGAGGTCAACTATCCGACGCACGATTTGGAGCTAGCGGCTGTAACCTTCGCCTTAAAGATTTGGAGGCACTACTTATATGGAGAGAGATCGATAGTCTACACGGATCATAAGAGTCTGAAGTATCTACTGACTCAGAAGGGTTTAAATCTGAGGCAGCGCAGATGGGTTGAGTTGCTGAAGGATTACGACTGTTCTATTGAGTATCACCCGGGCAAGGCTAACGTGGTAGCAGACGCGTTGAGCCGTAAGGTTGTTTCGGACTTAAGAGCATTGTTTGCCCATTTGAGCTTGTATGACGACGGGAGTATTTTGGCAGAGCTGCAGGTTAAGCCTACTTGGGTTGAGCAGATCAGAGAGAAACAGTTGTTGGATGAGGTTCTGAGTGCGCGAAGGGTACAAGTACGGAATGGTGGTTTGGAGGGTTACAGTTTGTCTAGTGATGAGGTGTTGTGTTTTCAGGGTAAGGCTTGTATGCCTAAGGATGTTGAGCTAAGGCAGAAGATTCTTCAGGACGCACATAGCAGTCTTCATGCTATGCATCCTGGAGGTAGCAAGATGTATAAGGATCTCAGGGAGCAGTTTTGGTGGCCTGGTTTGAAGAAAGAGGTGACAGAGTTTGTTGGGAAGTGTCTGACATGTCAGCAGGTCAAGGCTGAACATCAGTTGCCGTCAGGTTTGCTTCAGCCTGTGAAGATTCCTCAGTGGAAGTGGGAAAGGATAACCATGGATTTTGTCAGTGGGTTACCGCTTACGCCAAGCAAGAAGGATTCAGTTTGGGTAGTGGTGGATCGTCTGACTAAATCAGCTCACTTTATTCCGGTGAGGGTTGACTACTCATTTCAGAAGCTAGCGAAGCTGTATGTTTCAGAGATAGTGAGGTTGCACGGTGTGCCAGTTTCGATAATCTCGGATAGGGATCCCAGGTTCACGTCAAGGTTCTGGAAGGCATTGCATCAGGCTCTGGGTACTCGTTTGGATTTCAGCACGGCTTTTCACCCGCAGTCTGACGGTCAATCAGAAAGGGTCATTCAGATCTTAGAAGATATGCTGAGAGGGTGTGTTTTGGATTTCAGAGGTAGTTGGGAGGAGTTTCTACCATTAGCTGAGTTTGCCTACAACAACAGTTACCAAGCGAGCATCAAGATGGCACCGTATGAGGCGTTGTATGGTAGGAAGTGTCGCTCACCTACTTGTTGGACGGAGTTAGGTGAACGTCAGTTGTTGGGACCCGAGTTAGTTACTGAGACCGAATACAAGGTTAAAGTGATTCAAGCTCGATTAAAGGAAGCTTCAGACCGGCAAAAGTCTTATGCCGATCTTAAGCGTAGAGATATAGAGTTTGCCGTTGGGGATCGAGTGTTTCTGAAGGTCTCGCCTTGGAAGAAGGTCCTGAGGTTCGGGAAGAAAGGCAAGCTAAGTCCGAGGTTTATTGGGCCGTATAAGGTTCTGAGGCGAGTTGGACCAGTGGCGTATCAGCTTGAGTTGCCAGCAGAGCTTAGTCAGATTCACGACGTTTTTCACGTTTCGATGCTTCGGAGATATCGTTCAGATCCGTCACATGTGGTAGCAGTGGAGGAGATCGAGGTAAATCCAGACTTGACTATGGAAGAGGAACCTGTGCAGATTCTTGATCGGGATGTGAAGGTTCTGCGTAGGAAGTCTGTGCCTTTGGTTAAGGTACTTTGGCGGAATCATGGCGTGGAAGAAGCCACGTGGGAACCCGAGGATATGATGAGACAGCAATACCCGCAACTCTTTTGACCAGGTAATTTCGAGGCCGAAATTATTTTTTTTAGGGGGGTAGAACTGTAATATCCCGGGTTAGGGGCTATTTTGTTGCTGCATGTTGTTGCATGTATTTAGTGTGCTGTGCTGCTATTTCGATGTTTTAGGGGCTTTAGTGTAGGCTAGAAGTATGCCTGAGTGAATGGGAAAATTTTGGTTTTTGGGTGTTAAGTCAGGGGAGCTGAGGAAGCTGGGGTTTAAGAATTTTAATTGTGGTTTCATTGCACAAGTAAGGAGCTAGCTTAGTGGCAAAGCATGCGCTACAAGGGGGAGCTTGGTGTGGCGTCATTTGCATGTGGTGGAGGTCCAGTGTTCGAGCTGCAGAGTCCCCCTTTTTGACTTCTTTTTGGGACGGCATGGAGGAGAGGTAGAAGGCTAGTGAAATTCTACCTTGGACCAAGTCTTCACTTTCAAATGGAGGGTGGAGAGGAAGTTTAGGAGGAGGACTTGGTCATCACATTTGAAATGTGAGGAGTGGAGTGAATGGGGGATTTTTGGCCGATTTTTGTGGGGTGTTGGAGTGGGGGAGTGGACGGCATAGTGTGGGTTAGGGGGGGCGAATGTACCCTTGCATTTTGGTACATTTTCGGTCAAGCATTGGAAAGCAAAGAAAGTTCTCATTTTGTCCACTATAGCCGAATTGTCAAGAGTGTTTCCTTTGCATTTTTTTTCTCCCTTTTGAAACCGAAAGTCAAGCTCTCATCTTGCCGAATTGGAATTGTTTGCTCCTCTTAGTACTCTTTGTTAGCCGAATATTCCCCTCCATCATTCATTCTCTCTTTCAATTGTGTAAACCGAAAATAGCTCTCTTCTCTTACATTTTCTTTTCTTGTTTGGCCTTTGAAAACACCTTAGCCGAAACTATATTCTCCAACACACCTTCTCTAAACCGAAAATACTTTCAGTCCATCCACTCCTTCTCTTCCAAATATCCCATTGCCGAAATTCCATCCTCATCTCACAAATTTTTATTCTCTTTTTCCCTCTTAAAGTCGAACCTAAGGGTGTTGAACACCTATAAGCCGAATCCTCTTCTTTCTTTTGTAGCCTTGGCCGAAACTCTCTTCTCTCTTAATAGTTCCTTGGTGGCCGAATATTAGAAGGGTGGTGAACGTGTTGGGCTCTTAGTTTCAGTCGGTTGGGGGTTGGTAAGCTCTTGGCCGAATGGCCATTTTGTCCCCTTTTGTTTTTTTTTTAATTTAATTATGGCTTGGTCAAAGGCCGGTTTTGGCTATTAAGGAAGGATGTTAATCTCTTTGTTATAGGGTCATTAGAGTGTGGAAGCAAACAAGAGGAGCCGTCTTCATCTGTTAAGTGATTGGGTAAGTGTGGTAAGTGATATTACTTCACTCGTTTGATTTCATTAAGTTAGGCTACAAGAGATTAATGATTCTTTTCCTTAGGTGGTGGCTGATTGGAAAGAGGGACCTTTGTGGTTCGGATTTGGTAGGAAACCAAATCAAGTGAAGGTAAGGGATTGATATTAACCCTTTTGGTTAATTGATGTTGGCCGAATTTTGTGGTTGCCTAATGGTTTTCTTTTGGCCGATTCTAGGGGCCAGATAATCAAGGGACTTAGATCGCTTTTGTCAGGATTTCTAGACTCGTATTATCAGGTGTGTAAACTAACACACTGATACTTAGTAATATTATTAATAAACCTGTTTGCCTGTTAAAAATTATAACAGTATGATGGACAATTGGATACCCAAATAGGGTATGTGTACGATTCGGGTAAGTCTGTTCTATTATGAGTACTATTAATGAAGTATGATATCATGATCTATGTTATGTATGTATGCTATGAGAGGTAATGCTTGGTATGTGGGCCTAATATGCATGACTTGTATGAGATACATGATTACATGAGTATGGTATGTTGATGGGTGATATGAGTGGAGGGAGCAGTGATATTTTGTGCTGACGAGCACCAGTGTTTTGGTAACACACTTTGTGACTTTGGGTCACCAGAGGTTTGGCACCTCCAGAGGTTTGGTACCTCAGCGTCTCCTCCCTGTGGTTTGACGCCAGTGATTTGGTATCACACGATGGGTTGGCCCCATCACCAGATTTGTGACTACGGTCACCAGTGCTTTGGTAGCACAATTGTGTCTTTGGGACACCAGTGGTTTGGTACCACATTGACGGATATTGTGTCTTTGGGACACCAGTGTTTTGGTAACACATTGTGACTATATGTCACCAGTGGTTTGGCACCACCAGTGGTTTGGTACCACACGGGGTAAAAAAGGCGATATGGATGGTTAGGATCGGGTTGCATTAATTATGTTGCTATGTATGATGTGTGTTAGCATGTTGTTTCCTCGGGAGCGGGATTTATACACTGAGTCATTCGACTCACCCTCTCCTTTGACATTTCAGGTGACTCGTAGACGCGGACATGGAGCCGGGATGGACTCGGGGTGCACATGCCATGCTTTAATAAGAGTTTTGCTCAGACTATTGCATTTGGGTACTTTAACTTATTTACTTTTATTTGGGTTTTAATTTGGATTTGTAAAAGGCCTTTAATTTATGTTTTGCGATGTTTATGTTTTAACTAAATTCTAATATGCCTTAACAAAATAAGTTGGTATGAATTTTACTAAAACTTGGAAAGATAATGATTTCAAAATCATAACGCAATGTGTTTTTAAACTATACCATCGGGTATCACCCTAAGTCTTTATGATAAACAAATACAAATGGTTTTAAATTCAAACTTGTAGTTCTTCTAAGTTTAAAAATATTTTATGTATCACTAAGAAACTATTGAGGTTTTAAATGGTTTAAACTCGTTTTAACTACACATTTTGGTTAAGTTTTCAAAATCTCCGGGTTTCAAATACACCAATCGTTTTTCAAACAAGTCAACTCAAAGTTGTTTCAAATACACTGTGTTTTCACTCAGCTTTTAAACGGAAAATCTAAACTTTTCAACAAAACGATTTCCCCGTAGCATACCAGATTCGGACGTGGTGTCTTGTCCGGGTTTGGGGTGTTACAGGATAATTGTGTTGATATTCGGGCTTTGAGCCTAGCAGGCCTTGTGCCGGTGATCCATTTGTGTTAAATGCCTAGCAGGCCTTGTGCCGGTGAATCATATCGGGTTTATTACCCAGCAGGCTAAATGCCGGTGTTTAAATCTCGGACCTTGAGTCTAGCAGGCCTAGTGCCGGTGTGTGTGATTCGGGCTAATGCCTAGCAGGTTCTATACCAGTGAACTAAAATTCTGAGCTCAGATTATGTAACAACAAAGTTATGAAACAAATAGAGGAAGTTTAAGCTTTTGAAAATGAATTATGTTAATTCGGCCTTGAGGTATGTGTTTTTCATACTTATATGTTGCATATGATGTTAATGAGCAAATAATATGAGGAAGCAAATGTGTTATACATTGGTTGTTAGAAATTATATATATATTATGCCATGAGGAGATTGATTACTTGAAAGCATGAGGGTGGTTGAAAATGTTTAAGTAAGTATATCTATACTTATATATGTGTTGGGTATATTCGGTGAATGGTGTACTTTGGTAAGAAAATGAAAGTTTTTAGGTTAAATGAAATAATGGTATTCGACTATGGTGAATTTATGAGTTAAACTATGTATATCTAATGTCTTGAATTGTTTGTTAAAATGCTTGGATGATTGAAGTTATAATGTACTTGCTTAAGACTTACTAAGCTAGTAAGCTTACCTTGTGTGTGTTTCTTGGTTTGTTTTATAGATTTTGATCAAGCTAGAGCTCCAGGGACCGTCACTGAAGTCACTCACACTATCGGCTCATGTTCTTAAGGCATGTATAGGCTAGCTAAGTTTTTGAATGATGTTATGATAATGTATAAAAGCCATGCGAAAGTGGGTAGTTGTTTAATAATAATGTTTGATGGCATACTTTATCTTTGATGTATTTTGTGTATGCTTTGCTTGAACGACAGTTGAAGATATGGTATGAATGTTCATGCTAAATATCTATGTTTGTATATGGTAAATATTTATGTGAATTCGATAATGACTTATATTGTTTTAAGGTATATTCATGAATTATATACTTGAAATGATTGGCTTATAAGTAGGTATTGAGAAGTGAATGGTAATGATGTTATATGGTTATGAAATCAACGTATTTGGAAGTGCATTTTTATGTTATAATTTGAGTGTGAGGATGAACTTATGTTTCGGCTTGAATAGTATGATATTGGATGGACAAGTTTTAGATTTATGTTCCATGAATCTATGAACTATGGGATATTTTTGTCATGAATCGGGAAAATTAGTACATATATATGCGTATGTATTGTATGTTTGACTATGCTATTTGAACAATTAGGTTCGGTTTATAAATGCACGAAAGCATATGTTTTTTATTGTTATAAAACGAAAATGAAATAAATAGGTTTGGTATAAGGTTCAATTCGTATATGTAGTTGATCTAGTGATTGGTTTTGAAATGATATAGACGATGAATTTATAATTAATGGTATAATGAACATTTTGATTTAGTTGTATTGGTTTACTATATTCATATATGTATTTTGCTATATATGTGATTTCTTGATTTGATTGAGTGTTTGAATCTATCTAAATTTAGTACAAGCTATGTAATGTGCATAAAATTTTATATACATGTCCTTGTATATTCGGCCAGGTAAATAAATGTGTGCATGATATTGAAATGAGCTTATATATATACGTTTATCGGATTGTCTGTTTATAATTAAATCATTTTATAGCGATGTTCAATTAGGACTTAATTGATTGAATAAAAGTTTTGATCTATCCGGTAATGCCCGTAACCCTAATCCGGCGACGGACACGGGTTAGGGGTGTTACACATCAGATTTGGTTTAAGCAACATAATTAAGAACAAACTAAGTAATTTATCATATAACTTAAAAATCAAATAATAAAATCCATCTAGGTTTCATCCCCTTCAGGTATCTGAGGGGTTTAGTTCATAATGAATAAACAAAACATCGCAAGAGAAAAGATAAATCAAAACATAAGAAAATCCTAAAACCCCCTGAAGGAATTGAAGGAGAATTCCGCCGTCTTAAGTATAATTCCGGCTTCCTGGGATGGATCAACTGGCTATCCTCGCGTTATTCCCTAACTTTGACCCTCTCGGCTTGGCTCCGTGGCCTAGCTTTCGATCCCCTGTCAAAGGTGGTACTTGGGGGATATATATAGGCTCTTGGAACGCGATTCTTTCTCCCTAAGTATCCTTTTCCGACTGAAATTGCTCTTTCCAGCAACAGAGGCACGGCCATGGCACACGCCCGTGTGGATCGAGACCTGACCGTGTTCGGATTTCTCTTGAGGCACGGCTGTGTGTGACGAAGTTGAGGCCGTGCTCTAGGTGTTCGTCGAGGCACGGCCGTGTGTGCTTTGGGCCAGGCCGTGTCAATTTCGTGCTAAGGCCTATTTACTCCGTTTTAGGCCCGTTTTGTGTTCTTTTCATCCTCGGGTGCTTTCCTGGGTATAAGACGTGAAAAGAAAGGATTAAAAGCACCTTTATATACAAATCGAGGGATAAATCATCCAAAAGCATAGTAAATGTGGGATTAAAATATTTTACTTTTACAGTTTATCAAATGCACCCACACTTAAGCTTTTGCTTGTCCTCAAGCAAAATTCTCAACTTACAATTAAAACGAACTTTCCCTGATTCACAATTTCTATCAACAATGTCTTATCATAGTTCATAGATAATTTATACATGGATAATTTAACTCAAAGAGTCCTACAGATTCAAATGCGATAAGTCATGATTTTGTTCCTCGAAAACATAGGTGTCTCCCCTCTTTTAAATAACTACCTTTTCAATTCAGAACCGACAAGAATTGACATCCTCACAAAAGATTCACTCAAATCACTCAAAAAGTGTTTAAGGGTCAAAATTAAGCACTCATAAGTCGACATGAAAAGTTAATCCCATAAGCTTGCCTGAAAATCAAATCTCCACCACTGTAAAATGAGATGATAAACAGATCAAAAGGTCTTTGACAAGGTTGTAATGGGGCTTAGGTTAGGGGTATGGATAAAGGCTGAATTAGATGGTTAGAATCGAGATTGACCTGATAAATTTCCTAATTAGAAAAAATGAACTTAATCTTACATTAATTAAAAACTAATAATACGAGCTTTTTCCTTAAGAATTGGAATTTGAACATGCAAGCTCACTTAATCATAGAACTAATAATGAATATACTTCGTTTTTTGTTTTTAAGAACAAACTATCATAATAATAAGGAAGAATTTTTACAACTGAAATATAGAACATAGTTAGGAAACTTGTTCAAAATCAAATCTCGACAAAAAGGGTAATAAAAAAAATGGTGATAACAAATACAAAGGGTTTTTGGTTACAATTAGTAGGTGAGTTAATAAAAAGGGTTGTTAGGCTCAACGGGGTTCACTAAGGGTTAATTATGAAGGTAGGCTTTTAAATGGAGTAAGTGGGTTAAAACCTAAGTGCCTTTATCATCTCGGTATATCAAATCATAACTGTGGTCTTGACATGTAAAAACGAGGCAAGTTCTAGAATAACAGTTCATAGTTGACACACTCATAATCAAAAAATGAGCACGAAACAAGAATGTATGCTCTATAAGGTTCAAATACTCATAGAAATTATGGGTCTTTTGACATCATCCTTATAAAATTCGAATTTCAAGGTGATATTCAAAATTGGATCAACAACCTAACAAAAATTTTAATTCCTGAAAAATAGACTTATCATGCTTGATTCTATAGTATTCTTTAAATTTAATCATCAATGAAAAATTAACTATGACTTATTCTAAAGCATGTCAATAATCATCACAAATCATCAGAAATTTCATCCTAATTAGTAATATGACAACTTTGCATAAAAACAAGACTAAATCAGGGATTTGAGAATAATGAAAAAAGTTTGGCAATTTCATTCCACTTTTACCCTCAGGGATTTGAGAATAATGTAGAAAGTTAGGTCTTTTTACCCTCTTCCCACACTTAAGATGTACATTGTCCTCAGTGTACAAAGATAGATAATGCATATATATTTAAAATCAAAAGGGAGGGGATAGAATACTCCCTGAAGTGTGGACTGTTTCCTTGGAGGAGGGCAGGGGTTGTGGCGGTTGTGGCAAATACGGAAAAGGCGTCAGTATGGTGGTGGTGGTGGTTCCCGAGCTCTGCGCTAGATGAAGAAATTGGGGAACTCATGAAGGATTAGCCAGGGTTTATTGAAACATAATGTAAATAAACTAAAGATGAAATTAAAGAAAAGCAAGCTAAAGTGAAGGAGACTAAGAAGAAAACTGAAATGACAGGAAAATACTAATGGACTATGAAGTCCTTATTAAAGGATGGTTCGGAAGGTGGGAATCAATGCTAAGATTGGAGATGTGGCGGCGGTGGTGAGAGTGATGATGTTATCGTGGTGGTCGGCGTGATTCCCTAGCAGCCTGGCGAACCTGACATTAAGAAACTAAAAGATAATTAAATGAAAAGAGCAGGAGAGAAGCTTAGATGAGTAAAATAAAGGAGAAAAGCAGGAAATTGAAGTAAGAGAGAAAGCAAAAATAAAAACTAATTGGCAAAAAAGACCCTTGGCTTGGTGTTGGGACGAAGCTGCCGGTATGAACTCATGTTGATCGTTCTTTGTTAAGGAGTCTATGCGTAGCTTCTTCCGCTTCTTCGGCATGGTGTTGATTTGCTCAAGGACCTAGGGTCTTGAAGAGTCTGAGATAAAAAGAAGAGAAAATAAAGAAGAAGTCAAATGGAGAAAAGAGGAATAGGTGGGGGTTTAAATAGAATTTCAAATTTTGTGCTCCACCACGGCCTTGGTCACAGGGTGTGTCGATTTACACGGCCACCTCACACGGTCGTGTTCAAGAGGGTGTTGTCACCCTCTACCCGTGCTTGATCTTCCCATGCCCGTGCTTGTGAAGTCTTTTCTTTTGGCACGATTGTTCCACACAGGCATGTCTCCCCCGTGTTCGATAAGTCAGTAGCTTCACACGGTTTCCAGCACGGGCGTGTTCTATCCGTGGTGTGTAAGTCAGTAGCTTCCCACGATTTTGGGCATGGCCGTGACCTATCTGTCGGTGCCTGTGTGGAGGGTTGTTGGATCCGTGACGATGGGTAGGGTGGTTAGGCTGTCTGCACGGCCTCTGTCCTGTCAGTGTGGCGGTTTAGGTGGTCCACATGGCCACGGACACGGCCGTGTGGTTTGAAAAGCCTGCATTGTTGGTTAGTTTTGGGAAATAAAAAGGAAAAGACAAATAAAAACAAATGTAAAAAGAAATATTGTTAGTATTCGGGTTGCCTCCCGAGAAGCGCTTTGTTTATAGTCTTTAGCTAGACTTTTCCTCATTATTTGAAAATTTTAGGGAGGTTTAAAAGTTTGAATATCTTCCCTCGTACTTACGGTTTTATTCTCTTGACAAAGTTGAAGTCGAGAAGTGTTTACTCTAAAAGTGCCGAATTTTGGATTGCTTACCTCGACTATTTCGTTTGGGAAGATATCATGTACCTTGAGAAGGGTTTCTCCCTTTGCCTTCAGATCTGTGGTAGTGGTTTGGGGATCGGTTTTGTCTAATATTACTTGATCTCCTATTTTGAAGTGATTCGATGTCCCCATGAGCTCTTCTTGTGGTTCCTCGGGTTTTACTTCGTGTGAGTCTAGCTCTCCCTTGATCTGTGTCTTCTACTTTTCTAAATTGTCGACCCTAATGTTTTGTTCCTCGTGTAATTCTACTTTGTCGATATGAGTTGGCTCAGGGTTTAGGCCTTGTGTTGTTTCCTGTTATAAAGATTGAATAATATGGTTATCTATTGAAGTGATTTTCTTACCTTCATCGACTGTTGTCCTGCCCAAGTTGAGAGCTTGAAGGTTGATCGATTCATCTCCTACACGAAGTATGAGCTCTCTTGTAGCAACATCAATTTTAGTTCTGGCAGTTGCTAGGAAAGGTCTTCCTAAAATTAAGGGTATTGAGTTATCCTCATCCATGTCTAAGACAACAAAGTCTACTGGAAAAACAAATTTATCGATTTTGACAAGAACGTCTTCAATAATGCCCCTAGGAATTCTAACAGTTTTATCAGGTAATTGAATATTCATCCTAGTTTGTTTGGGCTTCCCTAGACCTAGTCGTTTAAACAGTGAGTAAGGCATGACGTTTATGCTTGCCCCTAGATCAGCTAACGCATTATCAATATGTAGACTACCAATTAAACATGGAATTGTAAAACTCCCTGGATCTTTTAGTTTTTGTGGTAGTCTGTTTTGTAGCATCGCCGAGCATGTTGCGTTTAGTTCCACGTGGTGCTCTTCATCTATTTTGTGTTTGTTGGTCAAGAGCTGTCTTAAAAATTTTCTCAATTCTGGCATATAAAAAAGAGCTTCAAGAAGAGGTAAGTTAATATGTAATTTCTTTAAAAGTTTGAGAAACTTACCGAACTGTTCCTCTGAATCGTCTCTTTTTAAAGCTTCAGGATAAGGTATGCGAGGTTGATACTCTTTAATTACCGGTTTCAGTTTTTCTTGTGCTACCTCTGTTGTACCTTGTCTACCTTACTTTCTGGAATTGGTTTGGGTTTATCTAACTCCTCACTGTCCTGAGTTGTGATGGCTTGAATTTGCTCCTTAGGGTTAATCTCTGTATTACTTGGTAGACGTCCTTGTGGTCGTTCTGACATTAGCTTTGCGAGTTGTTCAACTGCATTGCTAACTTCCTTGACTAACTTAGCAATTTCATCAATTCGGCTCTTATTGCTTTTGATTGTTCTATCAGCTTCTTAGATACATTCCTCGAGGATTGGTTTCTTTTCTTGTGGATAGGGTTGATTTCGGAAGTTTTGAGGAGGTTGTTGCCTTTGATTTCCTTGATTACCTTGACCTCCCCATGAAAAATTTGGGTGGTTCCTCCAACCTGGATTGTAAGTATTACTATAAGGATTATCATTAGATCAGAAATTATTACCTATATAGTTCATCTGTTCGTTTTCTGCTTCCGGTTGGTAGGGTGGGTACTCAGGATTTGCCACAGTTCCACTTGCGTCGAACTGCATGTGTAACAGACCGAATTTGACCCTAATCAGAACGGTGGTTTCGGGACCACGAATCCGAGTCCGAGAAATATTTTAATATTATATTTTGAGTCTATTATATGTGAATTGATGTGTGTGAAAGTTTCGTATGAAAATTTTATCGTTTAAGTGCTTAATTTGATTAAAAGGACTTAATCGCGTAGTTTTTAAAAGTTTCAAACTATAGTGTAAAGTGCCTATTTGGTGATGGCTTTTTAAAGTGGAGCATTAAAAGGGTAAATAACCCATTTTTTGAGTTAGTGGGTGGCTTATGTCATGAATAACCTTAGGATATATGTTAGTTTTATTTTATGTTAAAGGTTAAATTAGTAACTTAATAATTACTTTATAATAATGTTAAAATAACACAAACAAAAAGCATTATCTTTCTCATTCTCTCATGGCCGAATATTGAGAAAGAAAAGGGGGGTTCATGTTCTTTGATTTTGGGCACTTTGAAGCTAGAATTGAAGGTGAGGTTTTAGTTAGTTTTTGATAAATTTTACGTTTTTGAGATCGTTGCTTCGAACTGTACTTGACCCATGTTAGAATTTTTGAAAATGAACATGTATGAGGTTCGGCCATTGCTATATTCTTGTGATTCTTGGTGTTTTATGATTTTATATAAATGATATGTTAAGGATTAGTATATTTTACATTGGAAATTTTGGTAAATTTAAGTATTTTGGGCTATTTTGTAAAAATGAATTTTTAGAGGGGCTTAATTGTAAAATGAATGAAAGAAATGGACTTGTAAAGTCCCTATACATATTCGGCCCTTAAGGAGTATGGGGGAATTTGGTGTATTTTGAGTTTTAAGCAAATAGGACTAAATTGCAAAGTTTTGGAATAATGGGGGTAAAATGGTAATTTGCCCATTTATGTGTTCCGGGACTAAATTGAATTGAAATGTACTTGATTGAGCTGAATTTAATGTGTTCTAGATCAAGAGCAAAGGAAAACGGAATTAGATCGGGGAAAGGCGAAGGTTCTCGAATAGCCGATTCGCACGGACTATCGACAACCGAGGTAAGTCCTTAAGCTGAAAAGGTTAAAGAATTATTTATGAACCTATTAAATGATAATGTTTGATAAATTTTAGTATATAATCATCTCATAGCCGAATGTATATATATGTATTAGATTGATTTCATAAGTTGATAATGTGATATGAATAAGTGTATCAATGCGAATTGTGGTATTGTACAATGAAGTAATGATTTTATTTGTTTGATGCGAATAAGTTTAGTTAAATTGGATATGTAATATAGAGATGAAATGTGTGTGTAATGATTGATCACATTGAATTATTTCAGGCTTTAAGCCTAGCAGGCCTAGTGCCAGTGATTTATTTCGGGCTTTAAGCCTAGCAGGCCTAGTGCCGGTGATTTATTTCAGGCTCTGAGCCTAGCAGGCCTTGTGCCGGTGTTACTTATCGGGCTTTGACGCCTAGCAGGCTTGATGCCGGTGATGTGTTTTACAAAGGAGAAAGCGAATTCATGTTCAAGGTAAATCATAGCTAACGTGTCTAGTTAACGGCTCAGGTAAGCTTGTAAGGTATGCTATGCTTAATGTTACTTGAGTCGAGTTTATACTATGAGAAAAGTGTTATGTACGTTTGAGGTTAAGATTAAAGTGCAATATTATTATACGATTGAATTTGAGTTTGAATGTACTACTATGGAGATTTGATTTCCAAATTGAAATACTATGAGTAAAAGAAATTTGAGTACGATGATATGGTTGATATGAATGATGTATTTGTACGAGTTGGAATATGTGAATATTGTAATATGCTTACTTTGTGCTTCGAGGATATACAGGTTTATGGAAATGAAGTACAACTACTTAGGTTAATGAACTATTAGTATTCGGCTTTGTATAAATCATTATGAGTTAAATGTTTAAGTGTTTTAATGTATTATTATTTTGACTTTAGGACTTACTAAGCTAGTAAGCTTAATTGTGTGAAATGTTCTTCTCTGTTTTATAGTTTAGGTTCAGGCTACAAGCTCATCTGGATCGTCAAGAAAGTCGTCCACACTATCAATCTATTTTGGTACTCTTTTATTTTGAATTTCGGATGAAGGCATGTATAGGAAGGACTTTGACGTTATTTTGATGAAAACTTGTTGTTCATGTATATAATGGCCATGCGAATATGGCTAAACTTTGGTTAAGTATGTTTCTATGCTATTTTTATAATCGTAGGGTTATATAGTTAATGGTTGACCATATCCAATCAAAGTTTAAATCAAATATGGTAAGAAAATATATGCTTTTGAAATGGACATTGATTTGGGCATTGTGGTACGAATAATCATAGGTATACTCGATCATATTGAACCTTAGTTATGCTTAGTTCATAGGTTAATGATATTTGGATGTCATGTGAGTGTTCGAGGTACAAGTAATAATTTTATAACTATTACAATACATGGATATTATGATTTGTATGTGGTGATATTCGGATTTTAATCTAGGTGCATATCGTATATATATATAGATTAGTCTTGACATATAAGCATGATGTGTTTAGTTGTGAAATATCCATTATAAAATATGCATGTTTTGTTTAAATGTAAATTGTAAAGATAACTTTCATATGTTATGTATTCGGCAATACATGGTACAAAGTAAAAATTATAATTGGTTTTGGATTTCACTTGTGCATGGCTAATAAACATCATACGCTTGGTTCGAATACGTTATTATAATGATAAGCACATGATTTATGTATGTTATTAAAGCAAATTGTGCAAAACAAGACATGTATATTGATTTGATAAAGCGATTTATAATTAAAATGAATTTGATTGAATTGTGGAACATGATTTGTAAATATAATTATATGCATTTGTGGATAAGTTTTAGGTGACTATGTGAATGTATGAAAGATGTATTTCTTTGAAAATGCCTCGTAACCCTAATTCAGCGACGAATATGGGTTAGGGGTGTTACAATTTATTGGTATCAGAGCTTACGGTTTAGTCGATTCTAGGACTACCGTAGCGTGTGAGGGTCTAGCTATACATGCCTTTATTGTATATTTGATAGTGTGGTGATTTCTGACGTTCTGAATTGTGTTTTATATAGTAAATGGATACTGATCCTGAAAGAGCTGTAGCGGATGATATAGAGAGTGTAGCACCTGACCGTGCACACGGATCAGTGCCGGTAGACTCTCGACCAGTTTTGAGTAGCCACGAGGGGGAGGCTAAACAAGCCTTCTATCAGATGATGAATGAGTGGTTTACCCAGTTTATCCAGACTAACCCGGCTGTACACCAACCTCCACCCCCGAATAATCCAACTCCAATTCCTTCAGCACCCCCGATGATAGATCCGATGAGATCTAGTAGGCCTCCAGTTGATAAAATCCGAAAATTTGGGGCCGAAGAATTCAGGGCCAATGATGATGATGATGCAGAGCGAGCCGAAATGTGGCTTGATAACACTATTCGGGTACTTGATGAGCTATCTTGTACCCCAGACGAATGCTTGAAGTGTGCTATAACGTTACTTCGGGACACTGCATATCACTGGTGGAAGACACTAGTATCAGTAGTTCCAAAGGAAAAAGTGACATGGGATTTCTTCCAAAATGAATTCCGCAAGAAATATATCAGCCAGAGATTCATCGACCAGAAACGTAAAGAATTTCTTGAACTGAAACAGGGGCGAATGACCGTAACAGAATATGAACGGAAATCTGTCAAGCTCAGCAGATATGCTAGAGAGTGTGTTTCCACTGAAGCTATTATGTGCAAAAGGTTCGAAGATGGGTTGAATGAAGATTTAAAGTTGCTTGTTGGCATTCTTGAAATATAAGAGTTTGTGATATTAGTCGAGCGAGCTTGCAAAGCTGAAGAGCTCGGGAAGGAAAAAAGAAAGGCTGAGACAGAAGCTAGAGACACTCGAAAGAGATCGTCGGGTAAGAATTTCCATTCCACATCTAAAAGGTCCAGAGATGATTTCAGTCGACATAAAGCTACTTTAGATGTACCCAGACGTGATCGACCTCCAATGGGCTCCCGAGCTACCTTGATGGCCAGTGTCGGAAACGTTCCACAGAATCGAGTTGAATGCAAGCACTGTGGGAAATGGCATTTCGGGAGTTGTAGGTTCCATGATCGGTCTTGTTTTAAATGTGGATCGTTAGATCATTTTATTAGAGAATGTCCAATGTTAGCTGAGTAGAATACAGTTCCGAACATTAAGTCGAGCAACACGTCAGTGCGAGGTAGGCCACCCAAACATTCAAGCAATGTAGGTGGTAGTCAGAAAGGAACGAAGAACACTGCAGTTCGATCTGAGGCTAGAGCTCCAGCTAGAGCTTATGCTACGCGAGCTCGAGAGGATGCTTCTTCCCCCGATATTATTACCGGTATTTTCACCCTTTATGATACTACTGTGATTGTATTAATTGATCCTGGTTCGACTCATTCTTATGTGTGTGAAACTTTAGTATGCGGTATGACTCTGCCAGTTGAGTCTACTGAGTTTGTGATTCGTGTGTCCAACCCTTTAGGTAGATGTGTACTTGTTAATAAAGTGTGTAGAGGTTGCCCGTTGATGATTCGGGATTCTTGCTTCCCAGCTGATTTAATGTTGTTGCCTTTCAATGAGTTCGATATAATTTTGGGAATGGACTGGTTAACTTCACATGATGCAGTGGTGAATTGCAAAAGAAAACTTATTGATTTGAGATGTCAGAACGGAGAAATCATCAAAATTGAATCCAGTGACTTAAGTGGGTTTCCTACAGTAATATCTTCAATGTTAGCTCAGAAGTATGTGAGAAAAGGGTGTGAAGCTTATTTGGCCTATGTACTGGATAATAAATTATCTGAGAAACAGATTGAATCTGTACCAGTTGTCTGTGAATACTCAGATGTGTTTCCAGAAGAACTACCGGGTTTACCACCAGTACGAGAGATTGAGTTCGGCATTGAATTAGTACCAGGAACTACTCCAATTTCGATAGCTCCGTATCGAATGGCACCTACTGAGTTAAAAGAGTTGAAAGCACAGTTGCAAGAATTAACAGATAGGGGCTTTGCGCGACCGAGCTTCTCTCCTTGGGGAGCACCAGTTCATTTTGTGAAAAAGAAAGATGGAACGATGCGAATGTGTATTGATTATCGGCAATTGAATAAGGTAACCATAAAGAATAAGTACCCGTTACCTCGGATTGATGACTTGTTTGATCAGTTAAAAGGGGCTTCAGTATTCTCGAAGATAGATTTGAGATCGGGCTATTATCAGTTGCGAGTCAGAGATACAGATGTGCCAAAGACTGCATTTCGGACGAGGTACGGGCACTTTGAGTTTCTGGTTATGCCTTTTGGACTCACTAATGCACCTGCTGTTTTTATGGATCTAATGAATCGGGTCTTCAGACAGTTTTTGGATCGGTTTGTAGTTGTGTTTATTGATGATATACTAATCTACTCCAAAAATGAAACCGAACATGCCGATCATTTGAGATTGGTGCTGCAAACTTTGAGAGATCAACAGTTGTATGCGAAGTTTAGCAAGTGTGAGTTCTGGATGAAAGAAGTCAGCTTCTTGGGACATGTTGTTTCAGAATCAGGTATTCGAGTCGATCCAAACAAAATTTCGGCTATACTTGATTGGAAGCCATCGAAGAATGTTTTCGAGATTCGAAGGTTTCTGGGACTTGCGGGCTATTTTAGACGGTTTGTGAAAGGTTTTTATGTAATAGCTACACCTTTAACAAGGCTACTACAGAAAGACGTCAAGTTTGAGTGGTCAGAGAAGTGTCAAAAAAGTTTCGAGCAGTTGAAAGCCCTTTTGACCGAAGCTCCAGTAGTAGCTCAGCCTGAATCGGGTAAAGAATTTGTTGTGTATTCTGATGCTTCCTTAAGTGTTTGGGCTGTGTATTGATGCAGGAAGGCAGAGTAGTAGCCTACGCATCAAGACAATTGAAGCCGCATGAAAGAAATTACCCGACGCATGATTTGGAGCTTGCAGCCATTGTATTCGCACTGAAGATTTGGCGTCCTTACTTGTTCGGTGAGAAATGCCATGTTTACTCGGATGACAAAAGTTTGAAGTATTTAATGACTCAAAAAGACTTGAATTTAAGACAACGCAGGTGGCTGGAATTGTTGAAAGATTATGAATTGGTGATTGACTATCACCCGGGAAAAGCTAACGTTGTTGCGGATGCGTTAAGTCAGAAATCATTGTTTGCTCTTCGTGCAATGAACGCACATATGGCTATGTCTAGTGATGGTTCAATCATAGCCGAGTTACAAGCAAGACCGATGTTTGCCCAGCAGATTTGTGATGCACAAAAAGTTGACAAAGATTTGATTGCTAGGCGAATTCAGTGTGAAAAAGATGCAGAGTCAGATTTTCAAATTGATACCAATGACTGTTTGAATTTTAAAAGCCGAATGTGTGTTCCAAAGAACTCAGATTTGATTCAAATGATTCTGAGTGAGGCTCATAGTAGTCGACTATCGATACATTCGGGTAGCACGAAAATGTATAATGATTTGAGACAGTTCTATTGGTGGCCTGGCATGAAACGGGATATATCTGAATTTGTTTCTAAATGCTTATTTTGTCAGCAAGTAAAAGCTGAGCACCAAATGCCATCCGGACTACTTCAACCAATCATGATTCCTGAATGGAAATGAGATAGAATTTCAATGGATTTTGTATCTGGTCTTCCTATGTCACCGGGTAAAAAGGATGCCGTTTGGGTTATAGTTGATAGACTGACTAAATCAGCTCATTTTGTGCCAGTACGTACAGATTATTCACTTGATAAACTTGCTGAATTGTACGTATCACAGATTGTGAGATTGCATGGTGTACCGAGTTCAATTGTTTCAGACAGAGACCCGAGATTCACATCACGGTTTTGGAAGAAGTTGCAAGATGCTTTAGGTACTAAACTTCATTTTAGTACAGCCTTCCATCCGCAGACAGACGGTCAGTCTGAGCGAACTATTCAGATACTTGAGGACATGTTGAGATGTTGCGTTCTCGAGTTTGAAGGTACGTGGGAACGATACCTACCTTTGATTGAATTTGCATATAATAATAGCTTTCAATCAAGTATCAAAATGGCGCCTTATGAAGCCTTGTATTGGCGTAAATGTCGAACACCGTTGTATTGGACTGAGCTCAGCGAAAATAAGATACACGGGGTTGATCTGATTAAAAAGACTGAACAGAAAGTGGCCATAATCAAAGATAATTTGAAAGCTGCATCAGATCGACAAAAGTCTTATGCTGATTTGAAACGTAAAGACATTGAATTTCAGGTAGGAGATCGTGTATTCTTGAAAGTTTCCCCGTGGAAGAAAGTACTTCGATTTGGTCGGAAAGGCAAGTTGAGTCCGAGATTTATCGGACCGTATGAAATCATCGAACGTATTGGGCCTGTTGCTTATAGATTAAAATTGCCCTCTGAGTTAGAAAAGATACATGACGTATTTCACGTTTCGATGCTTCGTAAGTACAGATCAGATCCGTCTCATGTGATCTCACCGTCAGAGGTTGAACTCCAATCTGATTTGACATATGATGAAGAACCGATCCGTATCTTAGCTCGGGAAATAAAAGAGTTGAGAAATAAAAGAATTCCGTTAGTAAAAGTTCTATGGAATCGTCATGGAGTTGAAGACGCTACGTGGGAGCCTGAGGATTCAATGAGGCAACAATATTCGACCTTGTTTAACGGTAAGATTTTCGGGGACGAAAATCCTAAAGGGGGGAGAGTTGTAACAGACCGAATTTGACCCTAATCGGAACGGTGGTTTCGGGACCACGAATCCGAGTCCAAGAAATATTTTAATATTATATTTTGAGTCTATTATATGTGAATTGATGTGTGTGAAAGTTTCGTATGAAAATTTTATCGTTTAAGTGCTTAATTTGATTAAAAGGACTTAATCGCGTAGTTTTTAAAAGTTTCAAACTATAGTGTAAAGTGCCTATTTGGTGATGGCTTTTTAAAGTGGAGCATTAAAAGGGTAAATAACCCATTTTTTGAGTTAGTGGGTGGCTTATGTCATGAATAACCTTAGGATATATGTTAGTTTTATTTTATGTTAAAGGTTAAATTAGTAACTTAATAATTACTTTATAATAATGTTAAAATAACACAAACAAAAAGCATTATCTTTCTCATTCTCTCATGGCCGAATATTGAGAAAGAAAAGAGGGGTTCATGTTCTTTGATTTTCGGCACTTTGAAGCTAGAATTGAAGGTGAGTTTTTAGTTAGTTTTTGATAAATTTTACGTTTTTGAGATCGTTGCTTCGAACTGTACTTGACCCATGTTAGAATTTTTGAAAATGAGCATGTATAAGGTTCGGCCATTGCTATATTCTTGTGATTCTTGGTGTTTTATGATTTTATGTAAATGATATGTTAAGGATTAGTATATTTTACATTGGAAATTTTGGTAAATTTAAGTATTTTGGGCTATTTTGTAAAAATGAATTTTTAGAGGGGCTTAATTGTAAAATGAATGAAAGAAATGGACTTGTAAAGTCCCTATACATATTCGGCCCTTAAGGAGTATGGGGGAAGTTAGTGTATTTTGAGTTTTAAGCAAATAGGACTAAATTGCAAAGTTTTGGAATAGTGGGGGTAAAATGGTAATTTGCCCATTTATGTGTTCCGGGACTAAATTGAATTGAAATGTACTTGATTGAGCTGAATTTAATGTGTTCTAGATCAAGAGCAAAGGAAAACGGAATTAGATCGGGGAAAGGCGAAGGTTCTCGAATAGCCGATTCGCACGGACTATCGACAACCGAGGTAAGTCCTTAAGCTGAAAAGGTTAAAGAATTATTTATGAACCTATTAAATGATAATGTTTGATAAATTTTAGTATATAATCATCTCATAGCCGAATGTATATATATGTATTAGATTGATTTCATAAGTTGATAATGTGATATGAATAAGTGTATCAATGCGAATTGTGGGATTGTACAATGAAGTAATGATTTTATTTGTTTGATGCGAATAAGTTTAGTTAAATTGGATATGTAATATAGAGATGAAATGTGTGTGTAATGATTGATCACATTGAATTATTTCGGGCTTTAAGCCTAGCAGGCCTAGTGCCGGTGATTTATTTCGGGCTTTAAGCCTAGCAGACCTAGTGCCGGTGATTTATTTCAGGCTCTGAGCCTAGCAGGCCTTGTGCCGGTGTTACTTATCGGGCTTTGACGCCTAGCAAGCTTGATGCCGGTGATGTGTTTTACAAAGGAGAAAGCGAATTCGTGTTCAAGGTAAATCATAGCTAACGTGTCTAGTTAACGGCTCAGGTAAGCTTGTAAGGTATGCTATGCTTAATGTTACTTGAGTTGAGTTTATACTATGAGAAAAGTGTTATGTACGTTTGAGGTTAAGATTAAAGTGCAATATTATTATACGATTGAATTTGAGTTTGAATGTACTACTATGGAGATTTGATTTCCAAATTGAAATACTATGAGTAAAAGAAATTTGAGTACGATGATATGGTTGATATGAATGCTGTATTTGTACGAGTTGGAATATGTGAATATTGTAATATGCTTACTTTGTGCTTCGAGGATATACAGGTTTATGGAAATGAAGTACAACTACTTAGGTTAATGAACTATTAGTATTCGGCTTTGTATAAATCATTATGAGTTAAATGTTTAAGTGTTTTAATGTATTATTATTTTGACTTTAGGACTTACTAAGCTAGTAAGCTTAATTGTGTGAAATGTTCTTCTCTGTTTTATAGTTTAGGTTCAGGCTACAAGCTCATCTGGATCGTCAAGAAAGTCGTCCACACTATCAATCTATTTTGGTACTCTTTTATTTTGAATTTCGGATGAAGGCATGTATAGGAAGGACTTTGACGTTATTTTGATGAAAACTTGTTGTTCATGTATATAATGGCCATGCGAATATGGCTAAACTTTGGTTAAGTATGTTTCTATGCTATTTTTATAATCGTAGGGTTATATAGTTAATGGTTGACCATATCCAATCAAAGTTTAAATCAAATATGGTAAGAAAATATATGCTTTTGAAATGGACATTGATTTGGGCATTGTGGTACGAATAATCATAGGTATACTCGATCATATTGAACCTTAGTTATGCTTAGTTCATAGGTTAATGATATTTGGATGTCATGTGAGTGTTCGAGGTACAAGTAATAATTTTATAACTATTACAATACATGGATATTATGATTTGTATGTGGTGATATTCGGATTTTAATCTAGGTGCATATCGTATATATATATATATATATATATAGATTAGTCTTGACATATAAGCATGATGTGTTTAGTTGTGAAATATCCATTATAAAATATGCATGTTTTGTTTAAATGTAAATTGTAAAGATAACTTTCATATGTTATGTATTCGGCAATACACGGTATAAAGTAAAAATTATAATTGGTTTTGGATTTCACTTGTGCATGGCTAATAAACATCATACGCTTGGTTCGAATACGTCATTATAATGATAAGCACATGATTTATGTATGTTATTAAAGCAAATTGTGCAAAACAAGACATGTATATTGATTTGATAAAGTGATTTATAATTAAAATGAATTTGATTGAATTGTGGAACATGATTTGTAAATATAATTATATGCATTTGTGGATAAGTTTTAGGTGACTATGTGAATGTATGAAAGATGTATTTCTTTGAAAATGCCTCGTAACCCTAATTCAGCGACGAATATGGGTTAGGGGTGTTACAAATTATTGGTATCAGAGCTTACGGTTTAGTCGATTCTAGGACTACCGTAGCGTGTGAGGGTCTAGCTATACATGCCTTTATTGTATATTTGATAGTGTGGTGATTTCTGATGTTCTGAATTGTGTTTTATATAGTAAATGGATACTGATCCTGAAAGAGCTGTAGCGGATGATATAGAGAGTGTAGCACCTGACCGTGCACACGGATCAGTGCCGGTAGACTCTCGACCAGTTTCGAGTAGCCACGAGGGGGAGGCTAAACAAGCCTTCTATCAGATGATGAATGAGTGGTTTACCCAGTTTATCCAGACTAACCCGGCTGTACACCAACCTCCACCCCCGAATAATCCAACTCCAATTCCTTCAGCACCCCCGATGATAGATCCGATGAGATCTAGTAGGCCTCCAGTTGATAAAATCTGAAAATTTGGGGCCGAAGAATTCAGGGCCAATGATGATGATGATGCAGAGCGAGCCGAAATGTGGCTTGATAACACTATTCGGGTACTTGATGAGCTATCTTGTACCCCAGACGAATGCTTGAAGTGTGCTATAACGTTACTTCGGGACACTGCATATCACTGGTGGAAGACACTAGTATCAGTAGTTCCAAAGGAAAAAGTGACATGGGATTTCTTCCAAAATGAATTCCGCAAGAAATATATCAGCCAGAGATTCATCGACCAGAAACGTAAAGAATTTCTTGAACTGAAACAGGGGCGAATGACCGTAACAGAATATGAACGAAAATTTGTCAAGCTTAGCAGATATGCTAGAGAGTGTGTTTCCACTGAAGCTATTATGTGCAAAAGGTTCGAAGATGGGTTGAATGAAGATTTAAAGTTGCTTGTTGGCATTCTTGAAATCAAAGAGTTTGTGATATTAGTCGAGCGAGCTTGCAAAGCTGAAGAGCTCGGGAAGGAAAAAAGAAAGGCTGAGACAGAAGCTAGAGACACTCGAAAGAGATCGTCGGGTAAGAATTTCCATTCCACATCTAAAAGGTCCAGAGATGATTTCAGTCGACATAAAGCTACTTCAGATGTACCCAGACGTGATCGACCTCCAATGGGCTCCTGAGCTACCTCGATGGCCAGTGTCGGAAACGTTCCACAGAATCGAGTTGAATGCAAGCACTGTGGGAAATGGCATTCCGGGAGTTGTAGGTTCCATGATCGGTCTTGTTTTAAATGTGGATCGTTAGATCATTTTATTAGAGAATGTCCAATGTTAGCTGAGTAGAATACAGTTCCGAACATTAAGTCGAGCAACACGTCAGTGCAAGGTAGGCCACCCAGACATTCAAGCAATGTAGGTGGTAGTCAGAAAGGAACGAAGAACACTGCAGTTCGATCTGAGGCTAGAGCTCCAGCTAGAGCTTATGCTACGCGAGCTCGAGAGGATGCTTCTTCCCCCGATATTATTACCGGTATTTTCACCCTTTATGATACTACTGTGATTGCATTAATTGATCCTGGTTCGACTCATTCTTATGTGTGTGAAACTTTAGTATGCGGTATGACTCTGCCAGTTGAGTCTACTGAGTTTGTGATTCGTGTGTCCAACCCTTTAGGTAGATGTGTACTTGTTAATAAAGTGTGTAGAGGTTGCCCGTTGATGATTCGAGATTCTTGCTTCCCAGCTGATTTAATGTTGTTGCCTTTCAATGAGTTCGATATAATTTTGGGAATGGACTGGTTAACTTCACATGATGCAGTGGTGAATTGCAAAAGAAAACTTATTGATTTGAGATGTCAGAACGGAGAAATCATCAAAATTGAATCCAGTGACTTAAGTGGGTTTCCTACAGTAATATCTTCAATGTTAGCTCAGAAGTATGTGAGAAAAGGGTGTGAAGCTTATTTGGCCTATGTACTGGATAATAAATTGTCTGAGAAATAGATTGAATCTGTACCAGTTGTCTGTGAATACTCAGATGTGTTTCCAGAAGAACTACCGGGTTTACCACCAGTACGAGAGATTGAGTTCGGCATTGAATTAGTACCAGGAACTACTCCAATTTCGATAGCTCCGTATTGGATGGCACCTACTAAGTTAAAAGAGTTGAAAGCACAGTTGCAAGAATTAACAGATAAGGGCTTTGCGCGACCGAGCTTCTCTCCTTGGGGAGCACCAGTTCTTTTTGTGAAAAAGAAAGATGGAACGATGCGAATGTGTATTGGTTATCGGCAATTGAATAAGGTAACCATAAAGTATAAGTACCCGTTACCTCGGATTGATGACTTGTTTGATCAGTTAAAAGGGGCTTCAGTATTCTCGAAGATAGATTTGAGATCGGGCTATTATCAGTTGCGAGTCAGAGATACAGATGTGCCAAAGACTGCATTTCGGACGAGGTACGGGCACTTTGAGTTTCTGGTTATGCCTTTTGGGCTCACTAATGCACCTGCTGTTTTTATGGATCTAATGAATCGGGTCTTCAGACAGTTTTTGGATCGGTTTGTAGTTGTGTTTATTGATGATATACTAATCTACTCCAAAAATGAAACCGAACATGCCGATCATTTGAGATTGGTGCTGCAAACTTTGAGAGATCAACAGTTGTATGCGAAGTTTAGCAAGTGTGAGTTCTGGATGAAAGAAGTCAGCTTCTTGGGACATGTTGTTTCAGCATCAGGTATTCGAGTCGGTCCAAACAAAATTTCGGCTATACTTGATTGGAAGCCATCGAAGAATGTTTTCGAGATTCGAAGTTTTCTGGGACTTGCGGGCTATTATAGACGGTTTGTGAAAGGTTTTTCTGTAATAGCTACACCTTTAACAAGGCTACTACAGAAAGACGTCAAGTTTGAGTGGTCAGAGAAGTGTCAAAAAAGTTTCGAGCAGTTGAAAGCCCTTTTGACCGAAGCTCCAGTATTAGCTCAGCCTTAATCGGGTAAAGAATTTGTTGTGTATTCTGATGCTTCCTTAAGTGGTTTGGGCTGTGTATTGATGCAGGAAGGCAGAGTAGTAGCCTACGCATCAAGACAATTGAAGCCGCATGAAAGAAATTACCCGACGCATGATTTGGAGCTTGCAGCCATTGTATTCGCACTGAAGATTTGGCGTCATTACTTGTTCGGTGAGAAATGCCATGTTTACTCGGATGACAAAAGTTTGAAGTATTTAATGACTCAAAAAGACTTGAATTTAAGACAACGCAGGTGGCTGGAATTGTTGAAAGATTATGAATTGGTGATTGACTATCACCCGGGAAAAGCTAACGTTGTTGCGGATGCGTTAAGTCAGAAATCATTGTTTGCTCTTCGTGCAATGAACGCACAGATGGCTATGTCTAGTGATGGTTCAATCATAGCCGAGTTACAAGCAAGACCGATGTTTGCCCAGCAGATTTGTGATGCACAAAAAGTTGACAAAGATTTGATTGCTAGGCGAATTAAGTGTGAAAAAGATGCAAAGTCAGAGTTTCAAATTGATACCAATGACTGTTTGAATTTTAAAAGCCGAATGTGTGTTCCAAAGAACTCAGATTTGATTCAAATGATTCTGAGTGAGGCTCATAGTAGTCGACTATCGATACATCTGGGTAGCACGAAAATGTATAATGATTTGAGACAGTTCTATTGGTGGCCTGGCATGAAACGGGATATATCTGAATTTGTTTCTAAATGCTTAGTTTGTCAGCAAGTAAAAGCTGAGCACCAAATGCCATCCGGACTACTTCAACCAATCATGATTCCTGAATGGAAATGAGATAGAATTTCAATGGATTTTGTATCTGGTCTTCCTATGTCACTGGGTAAAAAGGATGCCGTTTGGGTTATAGTTGATAGACTGACTAAATCAGCTCATTTTGTGCCAGTACGTACAGATTATTCACTTGATAAACTTGCTGAATTGTACGTATCACAGATTGTGAGATTGCATGGTGTACCGAGTTCAATTGTTTCAGACAGAGACCCGAGATTCACATCACGGTTTTGGAAGAAGTTGCAAGATGCTTTAGGTACTAAACTTCATTTTAGTACAGCCTACCATCCACAGACAGACGGTCAGTCTGAGCGAACTATTCAGATACTTGAGGACATGTTGAGATGTTGCGTTCTCGAGTTTGAAGGTATGTGGGAACGATACCTACCTTTGATTGAATTTGCATATAATAATAGCTTTCAATCAAGTATCAAAATGGCGCCTTATGAAGCCTTGTATTGGCGTAACTGTCGAACACCGTTGTACTGGACTGAGCTCAGCGAAAATAAGATACACGGGGTTGATCTGATTAAAAAGACTGAACAGAAAGTGGCCATAATCAAAGATAATTTGAAAGCTGCATCAGATCGACAAAAGTCTTATGCTGATTTGAAACGTAAAGACATTGAATTTCAGGTAGGAGATCGTGTATTCTTGAAAGTTTCCCCGTGGAAGAAAGTACTTCGATTTGGTCGGAAAGGCAAGTTGAGTCCGAGATTTTTCGGACCGTATGAAATCATCGAACGTATTGGGCCTGTTGCTTATAGATTAAAATTGCCCTCTGAGTTAGAAAAGATACATGACGTATTTCACGTTTTGATGCTTCGTAAGTACAGATCAGATCCGTCTCATGTCATCTCACCGTCAGAGGTTGAACTCCAATCTGATTTGACATATGATGAAGAACCGATCCGTATCTTAGCTCGGGAAATAAAAGAGTTGAGAAATAAAAGAATTCCGTTAGTAAAAGTTCTATGGAATCGTCATGGAGTTGAAGAGGCTACGTGGGAGCCTGAGGATTCAATGAGGCAACAATATCCGACCTTGTTTAACGGTAAGATTTTTGGGGACGAAAATCCTAAAGGGGGGGAGAGTTGTAACAGACCGAATTTGACCCTAATTGGAACAGTGGTTTCGGGACCACGAATCCGAGTCCAAGAAATATTTTAATATTATATTTTGAGTCTATTATATGTGAATTGATGTGTGTGAAAGTTTCGTATGAAAATTTTATCGTTTAAGTGCTTAATTTGATTAAAAGGACTTAATCGCGTAGTTTTTAAAAGTTTCAAACTATAGTGTAAAGTGCCTATTTGGTGATGGCTTTTTAAAGTGGAGCATTAAAAGGGTAAATAACCCATTTTTTGAGTTAGTGGGTGGCTTATGTCATGAATAACCTTAGGATATATGTTAGTTTTATTTTATGTTAAAGGTTAAATTAGTAACTTAATAATTACTTTATAATAATGTTAAAATAACACAAACAAAAAGCATTATCTTTCTCATTCTCTCATGGCCGAATATTGAGAAAGAAAAGAGGGGTTCATGTTCTTTGATTTTCGGCACTTTGAAGCTAGAATTGAAGGTGAGTTTTTAGTTAGTTTTTGATAAATTTTACGTTTTTGAGATCGTTGCTTCGAACTGTACTTGACCCATGTTAGAATTTTTGAAAATGAGCATGTATGAGGTTCGGCCATTGCTATATTCTTGTGATTCTTGGTGTTTTATGATTTTATATAAATGATATGTTAAGGATTAGTATGTTTTACATTGGAAATTTTGGTAAATTTAAGTATTTTGGGCTATTTTGTAAAAATGAATTTTTAGAGGGGCTTAATTGTAAAATGAATGAAAGAAATGGACTTGTAAAGTCCCTATACATATTCGGCCCTTAAGGAGTATGGGGGAAGTTGGTGTATTTTGAGTTTTAAGCAAATAGGACTAAATTGCAAAGTTTTGGAATAGTGGGGGTAAAATGGTAATTTGCCCATTTATGTGTTCCGGGACTAAATTGAATTGAAATGTACTTGATTGAGCTGAATTTAATGTGTTCTAGATCAAGAGCAAAGGAAAATGGAATTAGATCGGGGAAAGGCGAAGGTTCTCGAATAGCCGATTCGCACGGACTATCGACAACCGAGGTAAGTCCTTAAGCTGAAAAGGTTAAAGAATTATTTATGAACCTATTAAATGATAATGTTTGATAAATTTTAGTATATAATCATCTCATAGCCGAATGTATATATATGTATTAGATTGATTTCATAAGTTGATAATGTGATATGAATAAGTGTATCAATGCGAATTGTGGGATTGTACAATGAAGTAATGATTTTATTTGTTTGATGCGAATAAGTTTAGTTAAATTGGATATGTAATATAGAGATGAAATGTGTGTGTAATGATTGATCACATTGAATTATTTCGGGCTTTAAGCCTAGCAGGCCTAGTGCCGGTGATTTATTTCGGGCTTTAAGCCTAGCAGGCCTAGTGCCGGTGATTTATTTCAGGCTCTGAGCCTAGCAGGCCTTGTGCCGGTGTTACTTATCGGGCTTTGACGCCTAGCAGGCTTGATGCCGGTGATGTGTTTTACAAAGGAGAAAGCGAATTCGTGTTCAAGGTAAATCATAGCTAACGTGTCTAGTTAACGGCTCAGGTAAGCTTGTAAGGTATGCTATGCTTAATGTTACTTGAGTCGAGTTTATACTATGAGAAAAGTGTTATGTACATTTGAGGTTAAGATTAAAGTGCAATATTATTATACGATTGAATTTGAGTTTGAATGTACTACTATGGAGATTTGATTTCCAAATTGAAATACTATGAGTAAAAGAAATTTGAGTACGATGATATGGTTGATATGAATGCTGTATTTGTACGAGTTGGAATATTGAATATTGTAATATGCTTACTTTGTGCTTCGAGGATATACAGGTTTATGGAAATGAAGTACAACTACTTAGGTTAATGAACTATTAGTATTCGGCTTTGTATAAATCATTATGAGTTAAATGTTTAAGTGTTTTAATGTATTATTATTTTGACTTTAGGACTTACTAAGCTAGTAAGCTTAATTGTGTGAAATGTTCTTCTCTGTTTTATAGTTTAGGTTCAGGCTACAAGCTCATCTGGATCGTCAAGAAAGTCGTCCACACTATCAATCTATTTTGGTACTCTTTTATTTTGAATTTCGGATGAAGGCATGTATAGGAAGGACTTTGACGTTATTTTGATGAAAACTTGTTGTTCATGTATATAATGGCCAAACGAATATGGCTAAACTTTGGTTAAGTATGTTTCTATGCTATTTTTATAATCGTAGGGTTATATAGTTAATGGTTGACCATATCCAATCAAAGTTTAAATCAAATATGGTAAGAAAATATATGCTTTTGAAATGGACATTGATTTGGGCATTGTGGTACGAATAATCATAGGTATACTCGATCATATTGAACCTTAGTTATGCTTAGTTCATAGGTTAATGATATTTGGATGTCATGTGAGTGTTCGAGGTACAAGTAATAATTTTATAACTATTACAATACATGGATATTATGATTTGTATGTGGTGATATTCGGATTTTAATCTAGGTGCATATCGTATATATATATATATATATATATATATATAGATTAGTCTTGACATATAAGCATGATGTGTTTAGTTGTGAAATATCCATTATAAAATATGCATGTTTTGTTTAAATGTAAATTGTAAAGATAACTTTCATATGTTATGTATTCGGCAATACATGGTGTAAAGTAAAAATTATAATTGGTTTTGGATTTCACTTGTGCATGGCTAATAAACATCATACGCTTGGTTCGAATACGTCATTATAATGATAAGCACATGATTTATGTATGTTATTAAAGCAAATTGTGCAAAACAAGACATGTATATTGATTTGATAAAGTGATTTATAATTAAAATGAATTTGATTGAATTGTGGAACATGATTTGTAAATATAATTATATGCATTTGTGGATAAGTTTTAGGTGACTATGTGAATGTATGAAAGATGTATTTCTTTGAAAATGCCTCGTAACCCTAATTCGGCGACGAATATGGGTTAGGGGTGTTACAGCATGACTGGATGTGCCTGTAAAGAACACAAACTATCAAGCTTTTTATTCATAATCTCTAGTTACGTTGATAGCATGGTCATGGTATCGATGTTGAAAACTCCTGCCGATTTTGTCGGTTTGGTCCTTTAAGTGTGCCACTGGTAATTGTTTAATGACATCTCCTCAATGAACTCGTAGGCTGCTTCTGGAGTTTTGTTGTTCAGCGTTCCACTGGCGGCTGAATCAATCAGTTGTCTTATTGAGAGGTTGACACCGTTGTAGAATGTTTGGACTTGTAGCCACAAGGGTAAGCCATGGTGTGGACACCTCCTTAAGAGATCTTTGAATCTCTCCCATGCATCATATAGTGTTTCTAAATCCATCTGCACAAAAGAAGAGATAACATTCCTTAATTTGGCCGTTTTGGCCGGTGGAAAATATTTCATTAAAAACTTTTCAGTCATTTGATCCCATGTAGTGATTGACCCTCGTTGTAACGAGTTTAACCACTGTTTGGCTTTATTCCTTAATGAAAAAGGGAATAACCGAAGACGTATGGATCATCAGAAACGCCATTTATTTTGAACGTATCACAGAACTCTAAAAAGTTAGCTATGTGCGTGTTTGGATCTTCGTCCTGCAAACCATCAAATTGAACAAACTGTTGAATCATTTGTATTGTGTTAGGCTTTAATTCAAAATTGTTAGTAGATATAGCAGGCCTAACAATACTAGATTTTGCTCCTGTTAAATGCGGTTTCGCATAATCGAACATTGTGCGTGGAGCATTATTGTCCCCCATATCACGTGGTGGTGGGTTGTTTTCGCCCATCCCTTCAGTAGGATTGGATATGTTTTCTTCCTCTCTCTCTGTGTAATCTAGGGCTCGCTTGGTTTCTCGACGATCCTACAAGCTGTCGCTTCAATATTACTGTCGTATACTAAAGGTCCTCTTGGGTTCCTTCTACTCATAAACTAGCGGTATCTCCTGGAAAAAGAAGAAAGAAAAATTTCAGCAAACAAAAACAAAAAAAAAATAGAAACGAAAAGAAAAAATATATTGCGAAAAATAAAAGTTAGGGCTAAAGTAATAGAAATAGAGTTTTCTTAATATTTTAGTTTCCCGGCAACGGCGCCAAAAACTTGATCATGTCAAAATCGGAGCTTTAAATATTTATAAAAGAATGATCAAACTTGGAGACTAACTCTGACAACGATATTAAGGCAAGTGTACCTGTCGAACAGTAGTATAGCTTAGGCAAGACCTGTTATCGAACCCAAAGGAACTAAAAGTTTAATACTCACTTTCTTTTTATTATTTAGCCTTAAAGTTAGAGTGAAGATTACTTTTGACGATACCCTCTCTCAGTTGATTATGACGATACCCTCAGAAAGAATCCACCTAGACTTCACTTATTAATTAACCCTAAATTATATGATTTCTTTTACTTAGTTTGATCCGTAAGACTCCCTAACCTATATTAAACCCTCTCTCGAGGCGAATAACGTCTAACTCTAGGTTAATTAGTGGAACTCTCGTTCGCTTATAATAACCCCCTAGGATAGCAGTAAATCGATCAATGGACTCCCATATTAGGTTTCACCCTAATCCGGCAAAATCTCGTAACCTTATCTCTAGGCGTTCGATCAACTCCGCTTAATTATGTTAGATCTACTCTTAAGCAGGGTCTATTCCTCCTCCACCTAAGCACATCAGATTTGGATTAAGCAACATAATTAAGAACAAACTAAATAATTTATCATATAACTTAAAAATCAAATAATAAAATCCATCTAGGTTTCATCCCCTTCAGGTATCTGAGGGGTTTAGTTCATAATGAATAAACAAAACATCGCAAGAGAAAAGATAAAACAAAACATAAGAAAATCCTAAAACCCCCTGAAGGAATTGAAGGAGAATTCCGCCGTCTTGAGTATAATTCTAGCTTCTTGGGATGGATCAACTAGCTATCCTCGCGTTACTCCCTAACTTTGACCCTCTCGGCTTGGCTCCTTGGCCTAGCTTTCGATCGCCTATCAAAGGTGGTACTTGGGGGATATATATAGGCTCTTGGAACGCGATTCTTTCTCCCTAAGTATCCTTTTCCGACTGAAATTGCTCTTTCCAGCAATAGAGGCACGGCCATGGCACACGCCCGTGTAGATCGAGACCTGACCGTGTTCAGATTTCTCTTGAGGCACGACCGTGTGTGACGAAGTTGAGGCCGTGCTCTAGGTGTTCGTCGAGGCACAGCCGTGTGTGCTTTGGGCCAGGCCGTGTCAATTTCGTGCTAAGGCCCATTTACTCCGTTTTAGGCCCGTTTTGTGTTTTTTTCATCCTCGGGTGCTTTCCTGGGTATAAGACATGAAAAGAAAGGATTAAAAGCACCTTTTTATATAAATCGAGGGATAAATCATCCAAAAGCATACTAAATGTGGGATTAAAATATGTTACTTTTACAGTTTATCAATTTACTTGAAAAATATGAAATGGTTTGATGAATACGTTCATATATGAGAATAGATTTGTACACCTTGAGTGTACTATCCGAGTGATTATCAATACTGCAATTGATTATTGAGTAAAGTTGTAATGCCCCGAATTTGGGCCTAGAAGGAAATAGGTCTTGAGCGTGGGAACACATAAAATTTTATGTGTGCAAGAAAGTTACACAATTGATTGTTTGCTTTGATGGTTAAGTGATTTAGGTGTGTTTGGGAGTGTCTGAGAGGTCCTGGGTTCAAGCCCAGGCTTTTGCAAAATTTTGGTTTTCTCTTAAGTGAACCTTGGTGTTAGCATGTAGGCTTTAAAATAAATTATGGCGGAATTATGACACAAGTTAGCTTGTAGTCCAGTGGCAGTCGCGTGTTTAAGGCTACAAGGGAGCTCAAGTTCGAGTCTCATGATGCGCAAAGGAGTATTTATTTTACATTCTCGCTGTATGAGTAGTAGAGTTTGACTGAAACTCTGCAGGATGGAGTTTGAATAAGTCTTATATGGAGAAAATTAGGGTGGAGATAAAGGAGAATTTTTAGGAGGAAATTGTGGAGAAAATCAAGGAATATTGGTTTGGGGAAAAGAGTTGTGTTGTTTGGGGAGTGTGGGAACTGAAGAAAACGTTTTGGGATTTGGTGTTCTCTCCATTTTGGTTTTCCATCATACTTTGTTGCCTTTTGTTACTATACCGACTACTGTTAGGGGTTTTGGCCTTCGATTTTACTTGTTCCTTCAATACCCCGTTTAGCAATTTGTTTTCCTCTCTTTTCTGCTCTCTCCATTTACTCAATTTTCTTCTCTTTCCACAATACTCTTTTAGGCCGAATACTGTTGTTTGGTGAGAATGGAATTCCTTTCCTTGCTAATATTTGTGGTGGTCGATTCTCTGATTTCCTTTTCCTCTCCATTTTCTTTTCTCTTATCTTTTATTCCCCCTTCCAAACTATCTAGCCATTCTCTGAACGCTGATCCTTCGTTCTTCCATATTGGATACTTGGTCGAATTCCATATCCCTCAACTTAGGCCGATTGTCTCCCTTATTTTTTTCCTATTGGTGTTGTGATTTCAGTTCTGCAAGAGTTGTAACAAATCGGTTGGTACTCATATTTTCCCTTTTCTGTTCCCTTAATCTTTCTTTATGTCTACAATTCTGTTCTCTTTTTTTTCTAAAAAGCCAAACGTGACTTCTTTTTATGTTCGTTGATTGCGATTCTGTCCGTTCCTCACGATTGGAGGTTCATTAGGTTCTAGGTATTCTCGAGAAGTGAAAGAGTGCAAGTGTTACTCAGGCAATCAAAACCCTTTTCTTCTATTACTCAATTAAGGTAAATACGTTACCTTATTTTCCTTTGGGTTTAGGTCGAATATATTCTAATAGTCCTTAAGCTGATATTGGTGGTTTTAGGCCACACATATGATCAATCTTGGTTAATAAGATATGTGTATTGTAATATAAAAAATCAACAAGGGCGTGTGATCGTTTCTGAACAACGGTCTTAGAGGACTAAAGTCACCCTCGTTCAAACAAGGTTTGGTGCTCGTGGATCTTAGCACGGTTTCACAAAATAGGTGTGTAACCGTACCCTACTAATGGTAATAGGTGTAAAAGCTGGTAAAGTGTGTACACACACACTGATTAGACTGTAGAAAGGCAAAAGCCGAAAAGCCGAAAGGTTGGGCGTGGAGCGTACGAACGCTCGTATGGTAAACCGAGCCCACGAAACGTGGGTGTACGACGAAAAAGGCCACCATGAGCGATTTCATGGGCTTAGGCCATAATGGGCTTTGGGCCCATTTACACTATCTGTATTGTTATGGTCACTAGAGTCACTCAAGACGACTGTGGGCTTACTGATGGACCTAAGTGTACTTAGGCCCAAACTGATAGAATGATCGTAATGCCCCTGTAGGGTAAAATGACAGTAATACCCCCGTAAGGTAGAATGACCGTAATGCCGCTGTAGCATAAAATGATAGTAATACCCCCGTAAGGTAGAATGACCGTAATGCCCCCGTAGCGTAAAATGATAGAAATACCCCCATAGGGTAGAATGACCGTAATGCCCTTGTAGGGTAAATTGACCGTAATACCCCCATAGGGTAGAATGACCGTAATGCCCCTATAAGGTAAAATGACAGTAATACCCCCATAGGGTAGAACGACCGTAATGCCCCTGTAGGGTAAATTTACCATAATTCCCTCAAAGGGTAAAATGACTATTTTGCCCCTCGAGGGTAAATGACTTATTTGTCTGTGATTAAAATGACTGATTTGTATGTGATTTAAATGACTGATTTGCCTGTGATTTGTATGACTGATTTGTTTGTGATTTGTATGACTGATTTGTCTGTGATTTGTATGACTGATTCTGAGCATGGCATTCTGCATACACGACATACTGCATGGGGTTGGGGTACTATTATGAAGGAAGATTATTGTACTGTTGGGTCATATGGGTCGTACAAGACGACTATGGACTTATTGATGGCTTTGTGCCGTGCATATTACTGCTACCGATGGCTCTGTGCCGATCATATTACAGCTACTGATGGCTTTGTGCCGATCATACTACAGCTACAGATGGCTCTGTGCCGATCATATTACAGTTATTGATGGCTTTTTAGCCATCCTGTTTATAGCTATCCTATTTATGGCTCTTAGCCATACTGTTACTGGCAGCTCTGCTGCGTTATTATTATTGGCAGCTCTGCTACGTTATTATTATTGGCAGCTATGCTGCGGTATTGGTGTGCTGGTTGAGTGGGTCGATTTTATCCCCACATGGTGTGTTGGCTGGATTGGGGTGGGTTGCATATTTGCACCGTACTGATACTGAATAGGGCCAAGGCCCAGACTGTTACTGCATATATTGTTACTGACCGACTGATAGAGGATTACACACTGAGTTTTCGTAAACTCACCCTTTTTTTACCTGTACAGGTAATCCCCAGCCTTAGACGATTTGGAGCCTCGAGAGACTCGGAGGTGGCCACACGATCGCTGATGTTCTGCTTAAGACTTATTTATTTAAATTTCTTATTGGGCTATTGATTCTGTAATAAGGCCTCTTAAACCTAAGTTATGTTATTTTGGCTTTATTTATTTGATACTTAACTGATAGTGATAGAACGTTAGTTTTCAAAAAGATTAACTATTTTCAAAACACCGCGTTTTCGCAATATTTTTGGATATTGCTTCCGTAACAAACAAAGTTTTTAAAGTAAAGACGTTTTAAATGGTTAGTAAATGGTTAAGATGATTTGAGTTTTAGCAAAGAGGTTTCAACTCAGAAACGAATTTCTACTAACAAGTCCAATTTTCGAAAGACACATCAACATGACATGCCAGATTCAGCCATAATGTCTAGGCCGGGTTTGGGGTGTTACAAAAATCCTGACATGAAATATATCAGAACTCAAGATGAATTAATATGAAATAAATTTGAGATACATGGAAATAATTTTTATATATGATATGTGAATACATGTTGTGGAAAAACATATGTGTATGAGAATCTGAATATTATTGGACTCGTATATGTGTTTCTTGATGTTTATATGAAATATGTGTTTAACATGGGTATTGAGAATATGTGTTAGGACTTGTGACCAAATGGCTTGGCTATGCCTTGCAATGTTTAACTTAAATGTGAATGGGTTGTAAGCTATTTACCAAGTTATACGGACTTACTAAGCATTATATGCTTACTACGTTTTATTTTTCCCTGTCTTATAGTAAATCGGAAAGCTCGTTGGATTAGAAGCTTGGCGGAAATCACTCACACTATCCAACAGTTCATTTCAGTATATAAGGTAAAACAATTAGGGTTATAATGGCATGTATAGGTTAAATTGGTCAAGGAATGATATGTAAATATTTGATAATGACTAGCCATTGGAATGGCTAGTTATGGACATGCTTTGGTGTTTATGTATGAAAGCTATCATAGTATATGTTTAAAATGGTTAATTGATAGAAATCACATTAACAAATGGATGAATGCATTAAATTAGTATAAATGATACAAAATTGGTAAACCATAAACGTAACATATTTTAATCCCATATTTAGCATATTTTTGGATGATTTATTCCTTGATTCATGTAAAAAGATACTTTTAATCCTTTCTTTTCATGTCTTATACTCAAGAAAGCACCCGAGGATGAAAAGAACGTAAAACGGGCCCAAAACGGAGTAAATGGGCCATATCACGAAATCCACATGGCCTGGGCCCAAGTCCATACGGCCGTGCCTCATTGATCTACTAGAACACAGTCTAATCATGATCCACACAGCCGTGCCCCATTCAACAAGGTCAAACACGAGCTGGCCACGACTTACACGGGCATGTGCCATGGGCGTGTCCCTACTGCGGCTAAGAAAAGTTTTACTCGGATTTGGATACTTGGAGGCAAAGAAACACATTCCAAAGCCTATTAAAACACCCTAGTAGGAATTCTACTTGAATTAGGATACTTAGGGACCAGGTAAGGTATCTCAAAGTCTATATAAACACCCAATGGGGCAACTTGAAGGGGAGTTCGGTAGAAGCCGGAACGGGGGGTTAGCTAGGCCAAGGAGCCAAGCCGAAAAGGTCAGATTTGTGGGAATAACTCGAAGAGAGCCAGTTGATCCATCTCAAGAAGCCGGAATTCTACTCAAGACGGCAAATCTCTCTTTCAATTCCTTCAGGGAGTTTTAGGGATTTTTTATGTTTTGTTTTATCTTTTCTTCTGAGATGTTTTCTTTTATTATTATGAACTAAACCCTTCAGATACCTGAAGGGGATGAAACCTAAGACGGATCTTGTTATTGCTTTCTAAACTATATGATAAATACTTGATTTGTTCTTAATTATGTGTGCTTAATTCTTGTGTTAATATTTCTGGGATATTAATTCAAGTATGATGTGCTTAGGTGGAGGAGCAAAAGTCCCTGCTTAAGAGTAGATCTAGCATAATTAAGCGGAGTAGATCGCGCGCCTAGAGATAGGATGACGAGATTTTTCCGGATTAGGGTGAAACCTAATATGGGAGTCCATAGATCGAGTTAATGCGATTCTATGGGTTTTAATTAGAAAGAGATTTCAATTAATCAACCTAGGGTTAGACGTTATTCGCCTCGAGAGAGGGTTTAATATAACTTAGGGAATCTTACGGATCAAGTCAAGTGAATAAATCGTCTGGTTCAGTGTTAGATAACAAGAGAAGTCTAGGTGGATTCTTCCTAAGGGTATCGTCTTAATCAACTGAGTTTTCCCAACAGTATTTCCCCAATTCATTTTTTTTCTTTGCGTCTTTAACTTAGTAATTAGTTAATTTTAGATTAAACAACAACTTCACTTATTTTAGGCTAGATAATAAAAAGAAAGTTAGTATTAGTACTTTTAGTTTCTTTGGGTTCGACAATCAGGTCTTGCCTAAGCTATGCTACTGTTCGATAGGTGCACTTGCATTAAATCGTTGTCAGAGTTAGTTTCCAGGTTCGATCATTCTCTTTATAAATTTTAAAACTCGATAAAACAACGATCAAGTTTTTGGCGCCGTTGCCGGGGAACTAAAATATTAAGAACGCTTAATTTTTATTACTTTAGCCATTTTTTTATATTGCAATTTATTTTCATTATTTTTTAATTTTTTTTTTACTTTGCTAAATTTTCTTTTATTTGATTTTGGCAGATAGAGGAGATGGCACTAAATAACTATTAGTGGCAAGTTATGAGGACAAAGCCAACAAAAGCATCCGATATCTCCAACCTCGACCCAATAGCCATGCTATCAAATCAGTTAGAGCTTTTAAGTAAGAAAATTGACATTTTATGTGGTTCCTCGCAGGTATATCCAGTTATGCAGTGGGAAACAAACGGAGGCGTGGTGAATCCTGAGTACCCACCCTACGGACATGGCATGGGAAGCGAACAAGTCAACTATATGGGTAAGTATGCTAGACCTCAAAATAAGTTTTATGATAACACTTATAATGCAGGTTGGAGGTACCATCCCAATTTCTCGTGGGATGATCAAAGTAGCCAAAGACAGGAACTTCATCCAAATTTTCAACAACCACCTCACCAACAGGAGGATAAGTCGAACCTTGAAGAGATGCTGGCAAAATTCATAACAAACATAAAAACATGCCACCGAAATATAAAAACGAAACAAGAAGCATTGATTCAAAGGATCGAGGATCAGTTAGGTCAGCTGGCTAAGCCGATCTTAGAACAACCACAAGAAAGCTTACCAAGCAACACTGAAACTAACCCAAAAGAGCAAATTCAAGCCGTAATAGCTCATGACAGTGAAAGGTTAGGGGAATCTGACCCGAGGCAAGAACCTGTGGTAAGTGAAGCTAAGGTTGAAGTGAGCCATGAAA
The DNA here is from genome assembly GCA_005393395.2 of Gossypium australe. Lineage (NCBI taxonomy): Eukaryota > Viridiplantae > Streptophyta > Magnoliopsida > Malvales > Malvaceae > Gossypium > Gossypium australe. The sequence goes on along the minus strand of CM016619.1, from coordinate 100,180,968 downwards.
TACCAAAATCGGCAACTACAGAGTACCAACCTCGTATACCATATCAGGAAGCAATGAAGAAGGACAACATAGAGGAACAGTTTGGTAAGTTTTTAAAACTTTTAAAGAAATTACATATTAACTTACCGTTTCTCGAAGCTCTTTCACAAATGCCCGATTATAGAAAATTTTTAAAAGAGCTGTTGACAAACAAACGGAAGCTAGACGAGGCATCACATGTGGAACTAAAAGCAATGTGCTCAGCAATTCTACAAAATAAATTGCCATGGAAATTAAAAGATCCAGGGAGTTTTACAATTCCATGTTTAATTGTTAGTTTATCTATTGATAATGCTTTAGTTGATTTAGGGGCAAGCATCAATGTTATGCCTTATAAAATGTTTAAACAACTAGGTCTAGGGAAACCCAAACAAACTAGGATGAACATTCAATTAACTGATAAAACTATCAGAATTCCTAGGGGTATAATAGAAAATGTTCTAGTCAAAATTGACAAATTCGTATTCCCAGTAGACTTTTTAGTTTTAGACATGGATGAGGACAATAATATTCCTTTAATTTTAGGATGACCCTTTTTAGCAACTGCCAGAACTAAAATTGATGTCGACGCAGGTGAACTCATACTTCGTGTAGGTGACGAATCAATCAGTCCTAAAGCTCTTGACTCAGCTAGGACATCAAGTGATACAGGTGAGACAGTAAATTCAATTGATGACCAAACTGTTCAAACTTCCTCACAGGAAACACCACGAAGCTACAAAACTGAACCTGATCCTGGATCCCGTGTCAATAAAGAAGAAATTCATGAGGATCGAAGGCTTCATATGGATGAACTAGACGAGTGGAAAACACACTTCAAAGAGAAATTAAAAATACACGAAGAAAAAACGAGGCGACTCCACGATGAACTTAATGATGGGACAACCCAGCTTAAGATAGGAGATCAAGTACTCAAAATCTCCCCAGATGGAACAGTCGAGGTAACTAGTCCCAAAATCAGCACCTTTAAGGTAAACACTACTCGACTTAAATTTTATATCAATAACTGAATTGATCGCATGAGAAAGGATTTTCACCTCCTCAAACCACCATGACCATACGAATGAGAGGTAAAGTCTAGCTTAAGACTATAAACGAGCGCTTCTCGGGAGGCAACCCAAGCACTAACCCCATTAATTTTTACATTTTTTATTTTTTACTTTTATTTTTCCTTTTAGCACCTAACCATAAACTAACCAAAGTACAGATTTTCATACCACACGGCCTTGCACACGACCATGGCCGTGGCCGTGTGGCCACCACAGGAAGGTATAAGGGCGGGGTCAACTACCAGATCCATAATTTCTATTTAACCCCCTTCTTCCCTTCCTTTTCCCGTTATCTTTCTTCTTTCATTTTCCATTATTTACTTTTATTTTTATTTTTATTTTTATTTTTATTTTTATTTTTATTTTTTATTTTTTATTTTTTATTTTTTATTTTTTATTTTTATTTTTATTTTTATTTTTATTTTCTTTATTATTTTCTTCTTATTATTCGTACCATTTAGATTTAGCTTAGGATACAATAAAATCAGGACGGATGCTTCGTTGACTCAATTTCAAACGGTTCGAGACGCTTCCCCACCTCCAATCCTATCCGGTTTCTTTTCATTGACTTCATCCAAAATTCAGGAAGTTTCACTTCTCTCCCCATCTTATGATTTTATGATTATTTTGATATTATCTATCTTTGTACATTGAGGGCAATGTACATCTTAAGTGTGGGGGGTTAACTATAGTATTATTTGAAAATCCCTGAATTATGCCTTGTTCGAAAAGTAAGTTTCTCATATTATGATTAGAATGAAATTGTAACACCCCTTACCCGAAACCTTTGCCGGAGTCGAGTATGGGGCATTACTAGACTTGACTACTAATTCGGGGCATAAAAATTTAAAACTGTCCAACTGCGTCATGCTGACTAAATTGACCATAACTGGAGTTACAAAACTCGAAATTTAGATCCGTAAATTTTCCTCAAAACTAGACTCATATAAATTTTTACCATAGTTTTTCCAGAATTTTTCATGTGCCCAATTAGTACAGTTTATTTATCAAAGTTACCCCTATTTCACTGTTTGATGATTCTGACCTCTCTCTACAAAAACTCAGTTATCACATTGTACAAAACTTCAATAATGTTCTTGTTTATTCCAATCAAAAATAAACTCATTAAGGATTCTCAGCATATAAACTATACTCCATGATTATTTTTGTACAATTTTTAACAATTTTTCCAAGACAGAACAGGAAATCACGAACTCATTCAGGACAAGTCTCACTAAAATTTAAAAATCTCATAATATGAAATTTCTTTGCCTACTCTGTTTCTTTCATATCAAAATAGACACAATAAGCTTTAATCCTATATCTTATTCACTTTCTAATTCAATTTATCCTATTTTTGGTGATTTTTCAAATTCACCTCACTGCTGCTAACTAAAAACTATTTCATTGCAAAAATATGATTAACTAGTTTACAACCTCCTTACTCAATTTTATTTAAACTCTATACCTTAACCATACATATATATATATATATATATATATATATATATACCAAAAACAAATCCCATATGTAATTTAGGCCATGATCAAATTTAAAACATCCATTTACATACGAGCAAGTTATAAAATTTCAAACATAGAAACGATACATAACCAAAGGAAATAGCCATTTTCGTATGGCTATGTTCATGTACAAGATTAAACATCGTATGTTTCAAAAACTTCATCTAGCCTATACATGCCTTCTAAATCGTAGCCAAAATTTAAAATACCAAAGAAGGCGATAGTGTGGTCGACTTTCTTGAAGATCTTTCACGAGCTCGTAACGTAACCAAAATCTATAAAACAAAGGAGAACAATTCACACAATAAGCTTACTAGCTTAGTAAGTCCTAAGCTCTCGATAATATAATATTAAAAACTTAAGCAATTAAAACATCCAACTTATGACATTGCGAGTAAACATTTACATATATATATATATATATATATGTATTTATACAAAGCCGAATACCCAAAGTTCAATAACCTAAGTAATTATACTTCATTTCCTTCTACCTACATCTCTTCGAAGCTCAAATAAGTCTATCATAAGAATCACGTAATCCAAATCGTATAAGTAAAGCATTCGTATCAATCATGCTAAGGTACTAAAATTTCTTTTACCTTTAGCATTCCTATTTGAAGACCTAATTTCCCATAATAGTACAGTTAAACTCGAATTCAGCCATATAATTTTCATACACATCAATATTAGCCTCAAACATATATAACACAATTCTCATAGTATTAACTCGACTCAAGTAATACTAAACATAACATACCTTACATGCTTACCTGAGCCGTTAGCTAGATACGTTAATTATGGTTTGCCTTGAATAAAATTTGGTTTCTCCTTTATACAAACACATCACCGGCATCTAGCCTGCTAGGCGATAAAGCCCGATAAATAACACCGGCACGAGGCCTGCTAGGCTCAGGGCCCGAAAGTAATCACCGGCACTAGGCCTGCTAGGCTTAAAGCCTGAATTAAATAACACCGGCACGAGGCCTGCTAGGCTCAGGGCCCGATTTGGTCAATTATTTCACACACCCTTCTTAACTGTATTGCATATCCAATTCAGCTAAGCTTATTTACTTTAGTAGCTAAAATCAATACGTCATCATACAAATTCCACGAATCGCATCAAAACACTTATTCATATTACGATATCCAACTATATAATTAATCCAATACACTATATACATTCGGCTATGGCATTTTTATATACTAAAATTTATCAAACATTGTTATATAATATTTTCATAGTTTAATTAATATAATTCAATTTAAGGACTTACTTGAAATTTAAGGAACCCAAATGCTTCGGCTATTCGTTCACTTTGCTCTTTCCCCGATCTAGCTCCTTTTCTTTTTGCTCACGGTCTAAGAATTATCAAATGACATTTGTTCAATATGTATCTCCAATTGATTTAACGCTATTCAATTCAATTGCAAGATTTCACAATTCTTACTAATTTACCCCTATAATTACTCACTCAATTCAATAGAGTCCCAAACATACCCTTCACCACCAATTATACTATTCTTACAATTCAATCTCGCATTTATACAACTAACAAAATCCAATCCACCGCATTGCAAATATATGCATACATATAATCCACAGCTCAATTAATTTACACCCAAATGAAATATTACATTCGGTCAAATTACTAACATGAAACCAAATTATTATTAAACATATTCCTATCATATTTTAGTATTTATTTATTTATTTATTCAAGCCAATTTTATCATAACCTTCGGCAATATGCCTTACTCCATGCTTGCCTACATTATTTTTTTTTTAATAGGAATTTACTCCCCCCCCCTTTGCTTACGGTCTCCTTATGATCGAGCCCTTAAACAATTCACCATTTCTCATGAATTTCAATTAAATCCCATAAGAACCGAACATTATACCTCACTTCCCAAAATTCATAAAATTTATTATTCAAGACATAAATTTCTAGCCGATTGTTTCCAAAGTATCTAAGCCATAATACATACCTATTTCCCTTAAATGACACTTTAATACACTAATCAAAATCAAGGTTTCTTCATCATACATAATATACATAATTCCTACTAACAGTCGAATCTAGGGAAGGCTTTATACTCAAAATTTTCACATGAAGTTAGTAGCATTTAAGATTTCTAGCATAACCGTACAAAAATTATTTGAAATGAAGCTTGATTTTTCACCTTATGCACACATGCAAGGTCCGGCCATGGAGGTTTCAAAAATGGCTTCTTCTTTTTCTTTCAAATAGAATCGGTGAAGAAGATGGGGAATAGGAGAGAAAATAGAATTAAAATACTTCTTTTTGGTTTAAAAATTAACACATATTATAGCATGCTTATTATACAAATAATACTTTAGTTATAATATATTAAAAATATGATAGTCATAGCATGCTTACCGTCCACTACATTTAAAAGTGGGGAATTTGACATGCAAACCCTCCCATGCAAGAAAACAATTTAATTTACCCCTTTCATTAGCTAATAATCGGCCATGAGAGAATGAAGAAGATAGTGGCCTTATTTTATGTTTTATTTAACATATACCTTAACATTATTTCTTTAAAAAGTACTAACATAAGCATATAATAAAATATAATTAAACTAACATATAAATCTAGCTAACTTGGCCCATTGCCGTCCATCACTAGGGTCAATGGCTAATTGTCCTTTTAGGACACCCACTTAAAAAGCCACAAGCAATTTAGTACATTACACTTTAGCATGCAACTTTTTTCACTTTTCGCGATTAAATCCTTTTTATCAAATTAAGCAATTAAACGATAACATTTTTCTACGATATTTTCACACACATTAGTCCACATATAATAAACATAGAATATAATATCAAAATATTTCTCGGGCTCGGATTCGTGGTCCCGAAACCACCGTTCCGATTAGGGTCAATATTGGTCTGTTACAGAAATTTCCTTTGATTTATGATTTTTATTAATATGTTTTAGATTAAGTCATTGATAATTGTGCATTGATGATTAAATTTGAAGGATACTAGAGAATCAAGCATGATAAGTCTATTTTTCAAAATTTAAAAATTTTTAGGTTGTCTACCTGAATCTGAATATTACTTTGAAGTTTGATGTAACACCCTTAACCCGTACCCGTCGCCGGATTTGAGTTATGAGGCATTACCCAACTATACATAGATTATTGAATGCATTCATTGAAACTCATTCTTATATTAAAGCAAAACTAACATGAATTCATTTGCGTATCCAATTGGATCTAAAATGTCTACAAATGTAACATCCTAAAAATTAGAGTATTATTTGTGTTGGGTATGAATTTTGTGTGTTTAGCATAGTCTTGTGAAGGCTTGATTTTATTTAGGAAGTTTGAATAATTCTTAGTATTAAAATTTAATGAAGTGGATTAGGTGAACTTGACACTTAAGTTAATTTAAGTGTTAAATTCTAGCACATGAGGAGCTAGAAGCAAGATGGTTAGGACGTAGGAAGAGTTGCTTGAGGGAAGTGGTTCGAGTTGCTTGGAGAGCATTTTGAAGACTTTATTTTTATGTATCCTAGCATTAAGTGTCGGTCAAACTCTAATTATAATAGTGTGGACTTTCAATTTTATGGTAAGTTGTATAGCAAAATAGGAAAGCTTGTATTTTGGGATAAGAATCTTGAGGTTTATGGAAGGATGGGGGGACATAAGGCTTGGCTTAAGGAAGTTGTTTTGGAAACTATTCCAAGGCCAATAGTGCATGAATGTGGACGGCATGTGTGGCTAGGGGGGTGGCCGAATGTTGATAGGAAGTTTGGGGGGGAATAGTTGGTCAACTTTAACATTTTGTGCACCTTTTTACATTTTCTTTTCCTCTCCAAAAACTCTCTCTTTGGCCGATTGTACCTTAGGCATTTTGTGCAATTTTGCTTTTGATTTAGCTCTCATTTGTGTTTGAACCAAATACTATTTTCTTTCTCTCATTTTTTCTTTTGAAACCGAAACCACATTTTGCATTTTGTGCACTTTTCTTTTCGGCAAACTAGGTGCTTGGCCGAACCTTTTGTTTTCTCATCTCTTTCTTTTCTTTCTTTTGGCAATTGCTCAAAACCACATTTCCTTTTTCACTCCCTCTTGGCCGAATCTTCCTCCTTCCCAAATCCCATTTCTTTTTCATTTGCTCAAAGTTAAAAACATCCATTTCCACTCTATTTTCTTTTTCTATTTTCTTCTTTCTTCCATTTTCGAATCATCTTTCTCCTATTTCATTTTTCACTTTCATTTTCTTTTCTTTTTACTCCACCATAGCCGAATCTTCTTTCTCTCTTTTGGGGTTATTTTGGCCGAATATTATCAAGGGTAGATTCTCTTTGGTTTTCTTCAATCGATTTTGGAAGATAGGCTCTTTGAGACTTTGGAAGCAATCGATCTAAGCCTTACTTCTCTAGCGATCAAAGGACAAGGTGATCTAGTGCGGTAGATCGGGCCTTCGGAAGTTAGTATTTGCGTTAGTGAAAGGTGTGTACCTTACACACTTTATAACTCGGTTTGTGTATATTATTTATGAATAACTAATCTTGTTAATAAAGTGGAAAATTATGAGATCTTGATATGACACCATGATGGGTATGAACAAGGATTCGGGTAAGTCCGTTTCGATATGATGTTAATATATGTGATTGATATCATGATCTATAATTTTTTATATGTTATATGATCATATCAAAGTATGATGGCATGATTTATACTCTACATATATATTGGTTTGGGAATATGAGTGGAGGGGGAAGGATTTAATATCCGTGTCTTTGGGACACCAGAGGTTTGGCACCTCCAGTGGTTTGGTACCACAATATTTTGTGTCTTTGGGACACCAGAGGTTTGGCACCTCATAGCGACTCGTCCCTGTGGTCTAGCACCACCGTGGGTTGGCCCCACTTTTGAGATATGGGATCGTCGCCAGTGATTTGGTATCACACATGGGTTGGCCCCACACTTGGATCGTTGATATTTTGTGTCTTTGGGACACCAGAGTTTTGGCACCTCATAGCGACTCGTCCCTGTAGTTTAACACCACCGTGGGTTGGCCCCACTTTTGAGATATGGGATCGTCGCCAGTGATTTGGTATCACACGTGGGTTGGCCCCATAGATGGATTATTCGTGACTTTGGGTCACCAGTGATTTGGTATCACATTATTGGATATCGTGACTTTGGGTCACCAGTGGTTTGGCACCACCAGTGGTTTGGTACCACACGGGGTAGAAAAGGAGTTATGGATGGCTAGGTTGGGTGCATTTTCATATATATATATATATATATATATATACATTGCTTGGTTATAAATTGTGTAAGAATGTTGCATCAAACGGGGAAAGGATTTATGCACTGAGTCTTGGTGACTCACCTTCTCCCTTATCTTTTCAGGTGACTCGTAGATCGCGGATGAGGAGCCAAATGAACTCGAGGTGGCCATGCATTAAATAAATTTGGTTCTACATGAACTTTGGTTTGGGTACTTTACCTTATTTAAATTTGGTTTCATATTTATTTTGGGTTTGTAATAAGGCCATTTAAATTACGATTTTGGATTATTTATATGCTTTGGATATGTTTTAAATATGGCTTAGAAATTATATGATTATATATTATTTGAGCACGAAGTTTTCTAAACTACAAAACGAAATAGTTTTCAAAATCTCACCATCGGTTAATAATAAAAATCGTTTGATAGTAAAATTTCAACTTAAGTGTTTTTCGACAACTTAAATGTTTTACAAATTGAAGTTTCTACTCTCAAATGCAAACGGTTTACAAAGTAATAATTCGGGATTGTCAACTTAGTTTTAAAAGATTTACTTACGGGATTTTAAAAGCAAACTATCATGCACCTATTTTTCTAAAATTAAATCGGTAACTCAATTTTCTTCAAAACGTTTTCCTCTGTGGCATACCAGATTCGGTCATGGCGCATTGACCGGGTTTGGGGTGTTACAACAAAGTATCTGCATTTCATATCTATATAACTTTGCCACTCAGTTCACATGCATTGAAATAAACTAACATTTTCAAGTAGGCATAACTATATTGAATGATTCATATAATGCAAACATGAACTCTCAAATTTACAATTTGAACAATAATCCTATGTCTTTTCTTGACTTAAGAATATAACTTATTCATTATTATAAATGTGCGATAAATGGCAAATTTGACTAAAAGAGATATGCATGATTCCACATCACAATCCTCTACTGAATTTAAATAATCTCTACTACATTCAATTCACAAATCAATGATCAAAATCTACTCGACCCTAACATACAATACACCATTGCCGAATATATCATTGGATCAACTTGACTATGTCACCGAATTCTATGTCAATAATATGAACATCAAATTTCATTCTTTAACCATATTACCAAGTTAATATACTACATGCTTTAACTTATAAACATCCATGACTTCACCTATTAACTAAACACATTATCAATTACCACACCATATATATATAATTATATATTTATACACCTAGGCTATTCGATTCATCTTTCAAACATGAACTAAGTCATAAACCCAAACATACATCCATAGTACTATCATTCAAGCCATTACCAAGTAGAACTAAATGTTATCCAAAGGAACTAAGCCTTTTTCGCAAGGCTATTTTATAGATATGTACAATCACCCAAAAATCTCATAGTTAACACTTTAGTCTAACCTATACATGCCTTTCGAATTAAACTAAGTCAGGTATACCAAAAGATTTGATAGTGCGATTGACTTCTCGGATGATCCTTCGAGTCTGTAGCTTGAGTCAAAGATCTATAAAACAGAGGTAGATAAAAACACACACGGTAAGCTTGCTAGCTTAGTAAGTCTTAAGAAAACGTATACTTATATATATAACATACATTCAACCATTCAATTCAATATCTTCTATCACCAATTCAAACATAAATAATACCTAACTTCTTTTACCTGTAAAGCCGAAATAACTAAATATCATTAATGCATTTAATGCGAAAGCTTTACCTTTCTTATTCATATACACCAATCATCAAATGTATCAAAGACATATGTACATATCATATTCTTATCCAATCAACTTAATCCATTCATGCTTTCAAATATTTACTATCACACGATATAACATGTATATACATATTCATTCATCTCTAATGAATCGATGTATAAAACCTTCACTTTCTCGTGTACTTGTTCATCATTTTATTGAGTAACATGACTATAAAATACGTACCTCCCTGTCGAATTTATATGAATCATGTTTCAAAGCTGAAATTTCTTGATATGTTTGTAACTTGATTCTCATGCACTTAGAGCTCAAAACACATTCACCGGCACTAGGCCTGCTGGACTCAAAGTCCGAAGTAAATCACCGGCATTAAGCCTACTAGGCAATAAGCCCGAATTGTTTCACCGGCACATGGCCTGCTAGGCTAAAAGCCAGAATAACACACCGGCACAAGGCCTGCTAGGCTATAAGCCCGAATAACACATCAATAGTTCATCAACTTAAAAATCTTAACACTTTTATCATTTCCAATTCATGTGCATAAACCACAATCACTTATCATATCACATGTACTAGTTTTTTTATTTCACATTCAAAACACATTTAGTCCAATATATGTCCCTAACATTTGGCTATCATCTATTTCACTACTTAAATGAATCAAATAATATCATTCAACAATTTCATAATTATTTCTTAATTGTACTTAAACTTAAGAACTTACCTCGACTACCGACGAACCGCGTATATCGACTATTCGACAACTTTCGACTTTCCTCGATCCAAATCCGTTTTTCTTTGTTCTTGATCTAAACATATCAAAAATAATCTCATTCAAGTACATTTCATTTCAATTTAGTCCCAAAACACATAAATGGGCAAATTACTATTTTACCCCTAATGTTTTACATTTTTACAATTTAGTCCTATTTGCATAAAACACAAAATACACATAATTTGCACATAATGCTTTAGGGCCGAATCTTCTATACATTCATACCAAGGCATACATTTCATTTATTTTGCAAATAAGCCCCTCAAAAATTTTATTTTTGCAAATTAGCCCTAATTGTTCAATTTCACCAAAACTTTCAATACAAAACATGCTAATCTTTTTCATATCTATAATTTAAAATCATCAAACACCAAAAATCATATGAACACTACAATGGCCAAATATCAAGCATGCTTATTTTCAAAAATTATAACATGGGTTAGCTACGGTTCGAAGCAACGATCTCAAAAACGTAAAAATTAACAAGAACCGAAATCAAACTAACCTCGATTTTGAACTTCTAATTGCCGAAAATCAAAGGAAATGAAGCCCTTATTTCTTCTCCCACATTCGGCCAAGCAAAAATATGATAATGGCCTTTTTTTTTTTCTTTATTTTATTAAGCTTATAATATGTTATTTACTAGTTTACTATTATAACCTTTAAATAAAAATTAAACTATCATATCTAATAAGGTTATATTAGTCATAAGCCACCCACTAACTCATAAAATAGGTTATTTCCCTTTTTAATGCCTCACTTTAAAAAGCCATACTCAAATTAGTGCATTTCACTATAGTATGCCACTTTTACACTTTACGCGATTAAGTCTTTTTAATCAAATTAAGCACTTAAACGATAAAATTTTTCTACGAAACTTTCACACATTTTAATTCACACATAATGAGCACAGAATATAATATTAAAAAAATTTTCAGACTCGGATTCGTGGTCCCGAAACCACCGTTCCGATTAGGGTCAATTTCGATCTGTGACAACTCTCCCCCTTAAGGATTTTCGTCCCCGAAAATCTTACCGTTAAACAAAGTCGGATATTGTTACCTCATTAAATCCTCAGGTTCCCATGTAGCCTCTTCAACTCCGTGCCGACTCCATAGTACTTTCACTAATGGAATTCTTTTGTTTCTTAAATCTTTCATTTCCCGAGCTAAAATACGGATCGGTTCTTCCTCGTACGTCATATCGGGTCGGATATCAATCTCAGATGAAGTGATCACATGCGATGGATCTGATCTATATTTACGAAGCATCGAAACGTGAAATACGTCATGTATCTTTTCTAATTCAGAAGGCAACTTCAATCTATAAGCTACAGGCCCGATACATTCGATGATTTCATACGGTCTGATAAATCTCGGACTCAGTTTGCCTTTCTGACCAAAACGAAGTACTTTCTTCCACGGAGATACTTTCAAGAATACTCGATCTCTGACTTGAAATTCAATATCTTTACGTTTCAAATCAGTGTAAGACTTTTGACGATTTGATGCAGCTTTCAAACTACTTCTGATTATAGCCATTTTTTGTTCAGTTTCTTTAATCAAATCAACCCCTTGTATCTTATTCTCACTGAGCTCGATCTAGTACAGGGGTGTACGGCACTTGCGGCCATATAGAGCTTCGTAGGGCAGCATTTTGATACTAGATTGGAAACTGTTATTATAAGCAAATTCAATCAGAGGTAAGTACTTTTCCCACGTACCTTCAAACTCGAGAATGCAACATCTTAACATGTCCTCAAGTGTCTGAATGGTTCGCTCAAACTGATCGTCTGTCTGCGGGTGAAAAGCTGTACTAAAATGAAGTTTAATACCTAAAGCATCCTGCAGCTTCTTCCAAAATCGCGATGTAAATCTCGGGTCTCTGTCTGAAATAATAGAACTCGGCACACCATGTAATCTCACAATTTGAGATATATACAACTCAGCAAGTTTATCGAGTGAAAAGTCTGTATGAACCGGCACAAAGTGAGCCGATTTGGTCAGTCTATCTACTATAACCCAGACAGCATCTTTCTTGTTCGGTGTCATAGGCAAACCAGATACAAAATCCATAGTGATTCTATCCCATTTCCATTCAGGTATCATGATCGGCTAAAGCAACCCAAAAGGCACTTGATGCTCGGCTTTTACTTGCTGACAGAATAAGCACTTTGAAACAAATTCAGATATATCCCGTTTCATGCCAGGCCACCAATAGAACTGTTTCAAATCATTATACATTTTTGTGCTACCCGGATGTATCGATAATCGACCACTATGTGCCTCGCTCAAAATCATCTGAATCAAATCCGAGTTCTTCGGAACACATATTCAGCTTTTAAAGTTTAAACAATCATTTGCATCAATTTGAAACTCTGATTCCACATCTTTTTCACACTGAATTTGTTTAGCAGTTAAATCTTTGTTAATCTTCTGTGCATCACAAATTTGCTGAATAAACATCGGTTTTGCCTTCAACTCGGCTATGATCAAACTATCACCAGACATTGCCATATGTGCGTTCAATGCACGAAGAGCAAACAATGATTTTCGACTTAATGCATCTGCAACCACGTTAGCTTTTCCCGGATGGTAATCAATCACCAATTCATAGTCTTTCAACAGCTCTAACCATCTGCATTGTCTCAAATTCAAATCTTTCTGAGTTATCAAGTACTTCAAACTTTTGCGGTCCGAGTAAACATGACATTTTTCACCGTATAAGTAATGACGCCAAATTTTCAATGCGAAAACAATGGCTGCTAATTCCAGATCGTGAGTCGGATAATTTCTTTCGTGTGGCTTCAGTTGTCTCGAAGCGTAGGCTATAACTTTGCCTTCCTGCATCAAAACGCAACCCAAACCATTCAAAGAAGCATCACTATAAACGACAAATTCTTTACCCGATTCAGGCTGAGCTAACACTGGAGCTTCGGTCAGAAGGGCTTTCAATTGATCGAAACTTTTTTGACACTTTTCCGACCACTCAAACTTGACATCTTTCTATAATAGCTTTGTCAAAGGTGTAGCTATCACAGAAAAACCTTTCACAAACCGTCTGTAGTATCCCGCAAGTCCCAGAAAGCTTCGAATCTCAGAAACATTCTTTGGTGGTTTCCTGTAACAGACCAATATTGACCCTAATCGGAACGGTGGTTTCAGGACCACGAATTCGAGCCCGAGAAATATTTTAATATTATATTTTGTGTTTATTATATGTGATTTAGTGAGTGTGAAAGTTTCGTAGAAAAATTTAGTCGTTTAAGTGCTTAATTTGATAAAAAGGATTTAATCGTGAAAAGCGTAAAAGTTACATGCTAAGGTGAAAGGTACTAAATTGATTGTGGCTTTTTAAGTGGATGTTCTAAAAGGGCAATTAGCCCATATACAACAAAGAGGAACGGCAATGGGCCACTCCAATTACAAATTATATGTTAGTTTAATTTTATTATAAAGTTAAATTAGTGTATTTATAAATAATGTTAATATATATATATATATATATATATGTTAAATACAACATTAAATAATAAAAACAAGTGGGAAGAAAGAGAACATACCTTGTTCTTCTTCTTGGCCGAATGTTGGAGGAAGAAAACTCCATTGTTGAAGCTTTATTTTCGGCAACTTAGGGAGCTTGATTAAGGTATGGTCGGTTTTTAGTTTTTGAAAATTTTTACGTTTTTGAGATCGTTGCTTCGTATATTACCCGACCCATGCCTAAATTTTTGAAAATATTATGTATATAGGATTCGGCCATTAACATGCTTGGATGGTTTTGATATTTGATGGATTTAGATTAAATATATGTTAAAGATTTACAAGTTTTGTATTGAAGTTTTTGGTGATTTTGAGTAAATAGGGCTAAATTGAAAAAAATAAATTTATGAAGAGTTAAAATGACAAATAAATGAAATGCATGGACACGCATAGCTATGGGGAAGATTCGGCCTAGCTATGGTGTTAGGAAATTTTGCATATTTTGAGTTTTGTGTAAATAGGACCAATTTGTAAAAAATGGGAAACATTACGGGCAAAATGGTAAATTGCCCATTTGTGTGTTTTGGGACTAAATTGAGATGAAATGCAATTAAATGAGCTAAATTTTAATGTGTTTTAGATCAAGAGCAAAGAGAAACGGAATTAGACCGGGGAAAGACGAAGGTTCTCGAATAGCCGATTCGCACGGACTATCGACAACCGAGGTAAGTCCTTTAGCTAAAATATGTCAAAGAATTAATTATGATTATATTAAATAGTAAGAATTGATGAATTTTAGTACCTATTTATAACATGGCCGAATGTATATAGGTATACTAGGTTGATGATTAAAGTTGGTTATGTGATGTGAATTGTTGGATTGTATAATGATATAATGATTTTATTGGTTTAATGTGAGCAAGCTCAATTGAATTGGACTTATACATATAATAGTTATGAAGTGTGTTTGGAACGTTTAAATTACATAGATATGTTTCGGGCTTTCACGCCTAGCAGGCTTTGTGCCGGTGTTACTTTTCGGGCTTTCACGCCTAGCAGGTTTTGTGCCGGTGTTACTTTTCGGGCTTTCACGCCTAGCAGGCTTTGTGCCGGTGTCACTTATCGGGCTTTTACGCCTAGCAGGCTTGATGCCGGTGATGTGTTTTACAAAAGAGAAATCAAATTTTTGTTCAAGGCAAATTAAAGCTAATTTATTGAGTTAATGGCTCAGGTAAGCATGTAAGGTATGTTATGCTTAATATTACTTGAGTCGAATTAATATTATGAGAATTGTGTTATATGTGTTTTAAGCTAATATTGATGGGTATGATATGATGGATTTCGAGGTTGAATGCACTATTATGGAAATTCGGTCTTCAAATAGAAATGTTAAAAGTAAAGGAAATTTTAGTACGATAGTACGGTTGATACGAATGCTTTATTTATACGATTTGGAGTAAATGTGATTACAAACATACAAGTTGAATTATTTTTAATTTAAATGTTTAATGTTTGAATACTATATTATTAGGAGCTTAGGACCTACTAAGCTAGTAAGCTTATTTGTGCGAAATGTTTCCTCTATTTTATAGATTAGGTGCAAGCTACAAGCTCGTCGGGATCGTTCAGAAAGTCGTCCACACTATCAAACTATTTTGGTACTCTTTCATTTTGGTTTTCGAATGAAGGCATGTATAGGAAAGACTTTGACTTTGTTTTGATGAAAACTTTTGGTTCATGTATATAATAGCCATGCGAATATGGCTAAATTTTTTAGTTAAGTATGCTTTTTGTGTTTTTGATACAAATGTCGGTTTATGATGGTAATGTTTGTGCATTTTTAATCGAGGTTTAATCGTTTTTGATAAGGAAATGTATGTTTACGAAATGAACCTTTGAATTAGGTGTTGTGGTAAGTAACCAATGGTACACTCGATTATATGGAACCATAGTTGTGTTTGGTTAATAAATCGATGATGTTAGGATATTACGCGAATGTCTTAGGTATAAGTTAATTTGCATAAATGATTAAAATGCATGGACAGTATGAGTTGTATGTGGGTATGTTCGGTTATAAACTAGTTAATCATATTTTGCAATGAAATAGTTTTTAGTTAGCAGCAGTGATGTGATTTTGAAAAATCACCAAAAATAGGATAAATTGAATTAGAAAGTGAATAAGATATATAATTAAAGCTTATTGTGTCTATTTTCATATGAAAGAAACAGAGTAGGCAAAGAAATTTTATATTATGAGATATTTAAATTTTAGTGAGACTTGTTCTGAATGAATTCGTGATACCCTGTTCTGTCTTGGAAAAATTGTTAAAAATTGTACAAAAATAATTATGGAGCATAGTTTATATTTTTAGAATCCTTAATGAGTCTATTTTTGATTGGAATAAACAATAACATTATTGAAATTTTGTACAATGAGATAACTGAGTTTTTGTAAAGATAGGTCAGAATTATCAAACAGTGATATAGGGGTAACTTTGATGAATAAAATGTACTAATTGGCCACATGAAAAATTCTGGAAAAATTATGGTAGAAATTTATATGAGTCTAGTTTCAAGGAAAATTTACGGATCTAAATTTCAAGTTTTTTAACTCGAGTTATGGTCAATTTAGTCAGCATGACGCAGTTGGACAGCTTTAAATTTTTATGCCCCAAATTAGTAGTCAAGTCTAGTAATGCCACATACTCGACACCGGCAAAGGTTTCGGGTAAGGGGTGTTACATTTCCAATCAAGTATAGCCGATATTTTGTTTGGATCAACCCGAATACCTGACGCTGAAACAATGTGTCCCAAAAAGCTGACTTCATTCATCCAGAATTCACACTTACTAAACTTTGCATACAACTGTTGATCTCGCAAAGTTTGTAGCACCAATCTCAGATGCTCGGCATGCTCAACTTCATCCTTAGAGTAGATCAGTATATCATCAATAAACACTACTACAAACCGATCTAAAAACTGTCTAAAAACCCGATTCATCTGATCCATAAAAACAGCAGGTGCATTAGTAAGTCCAAAAGGCATGACCAGAAACTCAAAATGTCCATACCTCGTTCGGAATGCAGTCTTTGGCACATCTGTATCTCTGACTCTCAACTGATAATAACCCGATCTCAGATCTATCTTCAAAAATACTGAAGCCCCTTTCAACTGATCAAACAAGTCATCAATCTGAGGTAACGGGTACTTATTCTTTATAGTTACCTTATTCAGTTGCCGATAATCAATACACATTCGCATCGTTCCATCTTTCTTTTTCACAAAAAGAACTGGTGCACCCCAAGGAGAGAAGCTCGGTCGTGCAAAGCCCCTATCTGTTAACTCTTGCAACTGTGCTTTCAACTCTTTTAACTCAGCAGGTGCCATCCGATACGGAGCTATCGAGATCGGAGTCGTCCCCGGTACTTGTAACATCTCGAAATTAGGCTTAGTAGGATTGGGTCGATTGGACTTTGGGCTTAGGAGTGTTTAAAATCTTTAAGAATAAAAGAATGGTGTTTTTGCAAATTGGATTTATTAGTTAAGTGGATTTGGAAGGTTATGAGGTTTTTATGAATTCTCGGGTTTAATTGGGCTTTAGGAAAAATTTGAATATCATCTTGTTACTTGTGTTAGCTCGAGTATGATTTTTATTATGTGCTTAGTATAATTTTGTGAAGGTTTGGATTTATTTTACGAAGTTAGAATAGTTTTTAATTTGAAGAAATTAGTGAAGTGGATTAAGTGAACTTGACACTTAAGTTAATTTAAGTGTTAAATTTAGCACATGAGGAGTTAGTGGCAAGGTGGTATGGCACATGGATGGTTGCTTGAGGGAAGTGGTTCGAGTAGCATGGCTTGCATTTGGAAGACTTTATTTTTATGTAGCTTTGCATTAAGTGTTGGTCAAACTATACATATGGTAAGTTAGACTTTAGATTTTATGGCAAGTTGAATATTAGATTAGGAAAGCTTGTATTTTGGGAAAAGAATCTTAAGATTTATGGACGGATGGAGGGATAAGGGGCTTGAATGATGGAGAGTTGTTTTGGAAATATTTTTATGGTCATTTTGTCCATGAATGTGGACGGTTTCATGGACTAAGGGGGTTGGCTTAAGTTTTGTGAGTGAATAGGAGGAAATAGGGAGAAAATTAGGATTGTGTTTAATTCAAAATTTCTTTGAATTGTTGGCAAAAGTATGGTTGCCGAATTTTGATTTGTGTAGGGGGAAATAGGGTGCCGAAACTTCTTTGTAGTGAGGTGACATTTTCGACTAGTTTTGTAGGTGTTAGTCTTTGTTTTTGTGTCAAGCCGAAATCTCCCTTTGCTTTGCCATTTTCTTCATAGTATTTTCGGTTGAAGCAAACCCGATAACCCAAGTAGAATTATCGGTTTACTCACTTAGTCTTTAAGCCGAATTACATTTGTTTCTTTTCTCTTTTTTCTTCTTGGAAACCGAAACGATACTCTCCCATATCTTTCTTTTACTTTCCCATTTCTTTGCTCAAAACTGAAAGTATCTATCTTCTTCCTTTCATCTCTTTCTTTTCTTCTTTCAAACTCTTGAGCCGAAATCCTCTTCACTTTTCCTTGCCGAATTCCTCTCTTCCATTTTACTTTTCTTTTTCTTTCTCTTTTCCACTCTAGCCAAATTCTCTCTCTCTCATTTTGATTTTCTTTGCCACTCACGTACTTTATTTCTTTTTATCCACATATCTTTTGCTATCTTCATTCAAAACCATAGCCAAATCCTCTAAGCATTCTACTCCCTCCACTTTGGCGTAATCCCTTTTCATCAGTAAAGTGCCGAAACACCATCTCAACCTCGTTTCTATACCTATCTTTGTGTTAGCCGAATATCCCATTACCATTGGGAAGGTTTAGCCGAAACCCTTTTCTCTTATTTGATCTCTTCAAGCAACGTGGTGGTAAGTAATTTCTATCCTAGCAATCGGTGTAGGTTCTCTTTCTTTTAAGTGTGCCGAATCAAGGATTAAGCCTTGGTTTAAGGATGGCCGATTATGCTTGTGCCATGATATGTGTTTCTTGTGATGGTAGCTAGCATTAAGGAGCATTAAAGGAGAAGCTTTCGAGATTCGATTCTTCAAGGTAAGTAAATGTAGCATTCGGCTAAGGGCCATTCTTTTGGATTATTGCTTAAAGCTGATTCTAATATGGGTTGTTTAGGGAATTTCGACAGAGTTCATAATCAAGTGGCGTTTTCGGGATTTAATTGACTGTACCAAATAGGTGCGTAGTTATCGCACTGTCTCTTGATTGTGTGTATGTGTTATATTTATGTATATGTGATATGATGTTAATGGTAGCCGAATTAAGGACTAAGATTGTGAATACCCGTGGTGGGTGATCGAATACTCAGGTCAGTGATTTACGATATTAAATGATCATTGATGAATATATGAAATGTGATGGCATGTGATGCATAATTGTTCAAGTGATATGTTGCCATGATACACATATATGCATGGGACTTGGGATGTGACTATCGAAGGAAAGGGTGTACATTATGTACATGGTCTGATGTTAGCCTTGTGCTACATTGGCGCTTGATGGTGGCTATGTGCTCCATCAAGGGAGGTGTTGGCTAGGTGCCCATCTCGGCGGATGATAGCTGTGTGCATCACCGTAGATTGAGGATGACCTCGAGTCACCTCGTGGATACAGATATGTGGATCACTATGTGATCGGTGGCTTAGCCACGGCCTTGGGCAGCAAGTCTGCCAAGGTAAGATATGTGGATCACTATGTGATCGGTGGATTAGCCACGGCCTTGGGCAGGGAGTCTGCTAAGGTAGGAGTAACGGATGGACTCTAGGTTGGGTTGGGCTTCATGTTGCATATTTATGCATTTTGCATGACTAATTATGTGGATCAATGTGGATATGGGCCAAGCCCAACATGTGGAATTATGTGGATATAATGCCTTATCATCTGATATGTGATTGATGTGTGGATATGGGCCAAGCCCATACGTGGAGACATGTGAAATAACTATGCACTGAGTCTGTTTGACTCACCCAATTTTTCTCAAACCTTTCAAGTGATGCATAAAGCTTGGACCGGGTTGGAGTGGATACGAGGTGGCCCATGCAGAAGAGGATTTTCTTTATACAATTTATGTTTCAGTATTTTAAGTATTTATTTATTGTAATAAGGGCCTCCTAAAGTATTTAAGGAATTTTATTATGTTATAAGTTGGACTATCGATTATATTACTATCTGAAAATGTTTTATTTTTAGCAACTTATATTTTAAAATATATGATAAAGTTTTTAACCGAAGAATTTGTAACATCAAAGTTTTACTTAAAGTTTTAAATATGAAATGATTTATCAACAACAACAAACTTTCATGCTTTAGTTTATGAGTCAAAATATTTTTCAACGTTTTTCCGCAGTGGCATTCTGAATTCGGCCGTGGCTCGTGGGCCGGGTTTGGGGTGTTACAATTTGGTATCAGAGCTCGGTTCAAAACTTGGCTTTGAGGGTTTTGGGCCCAAAAACATTTTTTTAGATGGGCTTTTCAAAGATTTGGGTTTTCATAAAATTTTCAGGTTATTCTGGCATGGCACTTGTATCTCCGACCCGAAGTCCACCAGGTAAGTACCTCTGACTATTGAAGTGATTTATATATTATGGGCTTATTTGGGGCTCGTCGATTAGTGAACTAGGAGCTATTGAACCCTAGGGCTAGTGCACTCAAACACATGCATAAGACTTAAGTGCAATCAAACAAACCTGTGAAGTAAGTCGCCGGGTTAAGGTGTGGCAACCATTGTGCGCATGTCTAGGAGTGGATTCGGTAAGAGCTTGGTATTTAAGCAGTCCTAGCGACTCACCTCCTCTTTACTCGAATCCTACCTGGTGCGTAGCTACGGTTCACCCTAACCAAGAGGACTTATTCACGGGCTAAACCCGATAACTAAAACCCGAAAGGGACTAGCCATACTGTTTTATAAAGATCTTAGTTTTAAAAATTACCCCTCTGATTTATAAAATCCTTTTAGACTTGAGAATTTTCCGAAATACACCCGATTTACAAAATTACTAAAATACCCCTGAGCGGTAAAATTACTAAAATGCCCTTGGTTTCTAAAATTTCCATACTATCCTCAATTTTAATAAGATTTTCTTACTTTGCAAAAGTATCAAAAAAAACCCTATTTTGTGAAAACTCAAGATACCCTGATTTGGGAAAATTTACGAAAATGCCCCTAACTTTCAAATTACCGAAATAACCCCTGAATTTTTAAATTTTTTTTGTAATATCTTGATTTGGAAAATTTTTCTTTCAAAAATATCCATGAGTTTGGAAAATTTCGAAATGACTTTTGGTGATTTCTTTTTGAATTTACCCCGGTTTATTACCAAAATACCCCTATAGGGAAAAATGACGAAATTACCCCTGGGTTGGGAATGGACAAGGATGCCCATAGTAGCATGGTAAATGTTGTGGATGAGTGAATGTGTTTCTATTGATGTGAATGAATGTGAATGTGTGATTCTCTGAGCTAGAATAGTGAACTTGAACTAGAAACTTGGATTGATCGAAAGAACTACTCCTGAAAATTCTTTTCATAAAATTGTTCGCGCATAAACAAGTGGAACAAAAGTACTAATGCATAACATTTCTTAAGTCAGATTAAATCGCGACGTTAGATATGAGTTCTAGGGGACGTGGTCGTCGTGGACGCGGTAGAGGCTAAATGGCTGTGTCGGAACCATCGCTAGTGAAGCATCTAGAACCTTGAGTGTGAACTTAGAGATTGTACCTAGAAAGTATATTGGTTTTATTAAGATCAGAGTGCGCAGCAAGAGCGTAGTGTGGCGAGATAGGATGTACGACTGTTAGTTAGTTGGAAATTTCGAGGACGAAATTTGTTTAAGGGGGGTAGAATTGTAACATCCCGAAATTAGGCTTAGTAGGATTGGGTCGATTGGACTTTGGGCTTAGGAGTGTTTAAAATCTTTAAGAATAAGAGAATGGTGTTTTTGCAAATTGGATTTATTAGTTAAGTGGATTTGGAAGGTTATGAGGTTTTTATGAATTCTCGGGTTTAATTGGGCTTTAATAAAAATTTGAATATCATCTTGTTACTTGTGTTAGCTCGAGTATGATTTTTATTATGTGCTTAGTATAGTTTTGTGAAGGTTTGGATTTATTTTACGAAGTTAGAATAGTTTTTAATTTGAAGAAATTAGTGAAGTGGATTAAGTGAACTTGACACTTAAGTTAATTTAAGTGTTAAATTTAGTACATGAGGAGTTAGTGGCAAGGTGGTTATGGCACATGGATGGTTGCTTGAGGGAAGTGGTTCGAGTAGCATGGCTTGCATTTGGAAGACTTTATTTTTATGTAGCTTTGCATTAAGTGTTGGTCAAACTATACATATGGTAAGTTAGACTTTAGATTTTATGGCAAGTTGAATATTAGATTAGGAAAGCTTGTATTTTGGGAAAAGAATCTTAAGATTTATGGAAGGATGGAGGGATAAGGAGCTTGAATGATGGAGAGTTGTTTTGGAAATATTTTTATGGTCATTTTGTCCATGAATGTGGACGGTTTCATGGACTAAGGGGGTTGGCTTAAGTTTTGTGAGTGAATAGGAAGAAATAGGGAGAAAATTAGGATTGTGTTTAATTCAAAATTTCTTTGAATTGTTGGCAAAAGTATGGTTGCAGAATTTTGATTTGTGTAGGGGGAAATAGGGTGCCGAAACTTTTTTGTAGTGAGGTGACATTTTTGGCTAGTTTTGTAGGTGTTAGTCTTTGTTTTTGTGTCAAGCCAAAATCTCCCTTTGCTTTGCCATTTTCTTCATAGTATTTTCGGTTGAAGCAAACCCGATAACCCAAGTAGAATTGTCGATTTACTCACTTAGTCTTTAAGCCGAATTACATTTGTTTCTTTTCTCTTTTTTCTTCTTGGAAACCGAAACGATACTCTCCCATATCTTTCTTTTACTTTCCCATTTCTTTGCTCAAAACCGAAAGTATCTATCTTCTTCCTTTCATCTCTTTCTTTTCTTCTTTCAAACTCTTGAGCCGAAATCCTCTTCACTTTTCCTTGCCGAATTCCTCTCTTCCATTTTACTTTTCTTTTTCTTTCTCTTTTCCACTCTAGCCAAATTCTCTCTCTCTCATTTTGATTTTCTTTGCCACTCACGTACTTTATTTCTTTTTATCCACATATCTTTTGCTATCTTCATTCAAAACCATAGCCAAATCCTCTAAGCATTCTACTCCCTCCACTTTGGCGTAATCCCTTTTCATCAGTAAAGTGCCGAAACACCATCTCAACCTCGTTTCTATACCTATCTTTGTGTTAGCCGAATATCCCATTACCATTGGGAAGGTTTAGCCGAAACCCTTTTCTCTTATTTGATCTCTTCAAGCAACGTGGTGGTAAGTAATTTCTATCCTAGCAATCGGTGTAGGTTCTCTTTCTTTTAAGTGTGCTGAATCAAGGATTAAGCCTTGGTTTAGGGATGGTCGATTATGCTTGTGCCATGATATGTGTTTCTTGTGATGGTAGCTAGCATTAAGGAGCATTAAAGGAGAAGCTTTCGGGATTCGATTCTTCAAGGTAAGTAAGTGTAGCATTCGGCCAAGGTCCATTCTTTTGGATTATTGCTTAAAGCCGATTCTAATGTGGGTTGTTTAGGGAATTTCGACAGAGTTCATAATCAAGTGGCGTTTTCGGGATTTAATTGACTGTACCAAATAGGTGCGTAGTTATCGCACTGTCTATTGATTGTGTGTATGTGTTATATTTATGTATATGTGATATGATGTTAATGGTAGCCGAATTAAGGACTAAGATTGTGAATACCCGTGGTGGGTGATCGAATACTCAGGTCAGTGATTTACGATATTAAATGATCATTGATGAATATATGAAATGTGATGGCATGTGATGCATAATTGTTCAAGTGATATGTTGCCATGATACACATATATGCATGGGACTTGGGATGTGACTATCGAAGGAAAGGGTGTACATTATGTACGTGGTCTGATGTTAGCCTTGTGCTACATTGGCGCTTGATGGTGGCTATGTGCTCCATCAAGGGAGGTGTTGGCTAGGTGCCCATCTCGGCGGATAATAGCTGTGTGCATCACCGTAGATTGAGGATGACCTCGAGTCACCTCGTGGATACAGATATGTGGATCACTATGTGATCAGTGGCTTAGCCACGGCCTTGGGCAGCAATTCTGCCAAGGTAAGATATGTGGATCACTATGTGATCGGTGGATTAGCCACGGCCTTGGGCAGGGAGTCTGCTAAGGTAGGAGTAACGGATGGACTCTAGGTTGGGTTGGGCTTCATGTTGCATATTTATGCATTTTGCATGACTAATTATGTGGATCAATGTGGATATGGGCCAAGCCCAACATGTGGAATTATGTGGATATAATGCCTTATCATCTGATATGTGATTGATGTGTGGATATGGGCCAAGCCCATACGTGGAGACATGTGAAATAACTATGCACTGAGTCTGTTTGACTCACCCAATTTTTCTCAAACCTTTCAGGTGATGCATAAAGCTTGGACCGGGTTGGAGTGGATACGAGGTGGCCCATGCAGAAGAGGATTTTCTTTATACAATTTATGTTTCAGTATTTTAAGTATTTATTTATTGTAATAAGGGCCTCCTAAAGTATTTAAGGAATTTTATTATATTATAAGTTGGACTATCGATTATATTACTATCTGAAAATGTTTTATTTTTAGCAACTTATATTTTAAAATATATGATAAAGTTTTTAACCGAAGAATTTGTAACATCAAAGTTTTACTTAAAGTTTTAAATATGAAATGATTTATCAACAACAACAAACTTTCATGCTTTAGTTTATGAGTCAAAATATTTTTCAACGTTTTTCCGCAGTGGCATTCTGAATTCGGCCGTGGCTCGTGGGCCGGGTTTGGGGTGTTACAGTACTAATTCAATACTAAACTCAATCTCTCGTACTGGTGGTGAACCCGGTAATTCTTCAGGAAACACATCTGGGTATTCACACACAACCGATACAGATTCAATTTGTTTTTCAGACACTTTATTATCGAATACATAGGCCAAATAAGCTTCACACCCTTTTCTCACATACTTTCGGGCTAACATCGAGGATATTATTGTAGGTAACCCACTTAAATCACTAGATTCAACTCTGATGATCTCACCGTTCTGACATCTCAAATCTATAAGTTTTCTTTTGCAATTCACCACTGCATCATGTGAAGTTAACCAATCCATTCCCAAGATTATATCGAACTCATCGAAAGGCAACAACATTAAATCGGCTGGAAAGCAAGAATCTCGAATCATCAACAGGCAACCTCTACACACTTTATCAACAAGTACACATCTACCCAAAGGGTTGGACACACGAATTACAAGCTCAGTAGACTCAACTGGTAGAGTCTTACTGAATACTAGAGTTTCACATACATATGAATGAGTCAAACCAGGATCAATCAATGCAATCGCAGTAGTATCATAAAGGGTGAAAGTACCGGTAATGACATCTGGGGAAGAAGCATCCTCTCTAGCTCGTGTAGCATAAGTTCTAGCTGGAGCTCTAGCCTCTGATCGCACTACAGTGTCCTTCGTCCCTCTCTGACTACCACCTACATTACCTGAATGTCTGGGTGGTCTGCCCCGTACTGGTGCGCTACTCGGTCTGGTGTTCTGTGCCGTATTCTGTTCAGCTACCATCGGGCACTCTCGAATAAAATGGTCCGACGATCCACATTTAAAGCAGGATCGATCACGAACTCTACAACTCCCAGAATGCCATTTCCCACAATGTTTGCACTTAGCCCGGTTCTGCGGAACATTACCAACACTAGCCATCGAAGTAGCTCGAGAACCCACTGGAGGTCGATCTCGTCTAGGCATGTCTGAAGTAGTCTTATGTCGGATTAAGTCATCTCTGAACTTTTTAGATACCGATTGAAAAGCCATACTCGATGATCTTTTACGAGTGTCTCTAGCTTCTATTTCAGCCTTTCTTTTCTCTTTTCCAAGTTCTTCAGCTTTGCAAGCTCGCTCAACAAGTACTACGAACTCTTTGATTTCAAGAATACCAACAAGTAATTTTATGTCTTCATTCAGGCCGTCTTCGAACCTTTTACACATAATGGCTTCGGTAGATATACACTCACGGGCATATCGGCTCAACCGAACAAATTTTCGTTCATATTCAGTTACAGTCATGTGGCTCTGTTTTAACTCCAGAAATTCTTTCCGTTTCTGGTCGATGAACCTCTGACTGATATATTTCTTACAGAACTCAATTTGGAAGAAGTCCCAAGTTACTTTTTCTTTCGGAACCACTGATACTAGTGTGTTCCACCAATGATAGGCAGTGTCTCGAAGTAGAGATATAGCACATTTTAGGCATTCATCTGAAGTACAAGATAGCTCATCGAGTACCCGAATAGTATTATCAAGCCACATCTCAGCCCGTTCTGCATCATCATCGTCATTAGCTTTGAATTCTTCGGCCCCATATTTTCTGATTTTATCAACAGGAGGCCTTGTAGATCTCATCGGATCTATCATCGGAGGTGCTGAAGGTACCGGAGTTAGATTATTTAGGGGTGGAGGTTGTTGTACAGTCAGATTATTCTGAACAAATTGGGTAAACCACTCATTCATCAACTGGTAGAAGGCTTGTTTAGCCTCCCCCTCGTGGCTACCCGTAACTGGTCGATAGTCTACTGGCGCTGATCCGCATGCACGGTCAGGCGCTACACTCTCTACGTCATCAGCTACGACTCTGTCGGGATCAGGATCCATTTACTATATATAAAACACAGTTCGAAATGTTAGAAGTCACCACACTATCAAATATACAATTAAAGGCATGTATAGCTAGACTCTCACGCGCTACGGTAGTACTAGAATCGACTAAACCGTAAGCTCTGATACCAATAAAATGTAACACCCTTAACCCGTACCCGTCGCTGGATTTGAGTTATGAGGCATTACCCAACTATACTTAGATTATTGAATGCATTCATTGAAACTCATTCTTATATTAAAGCAAAACTAACATGAATTCATTTGCGTATCCAATTGGATCTAAAATGTCTACAAAGTATCTGCATTTCATATCTATATAACTTTGCCACTCAGTTCACATGCATTGAAATAAACTAACATTTTCAAGTAGGCATAACTATATTGAATGATTCATATAATGCAAACATGAACTCTCAAATTTACAATTTGAACAATAATCCTATGTCTTTTCTTGACTTAAGAATATAACTTATTCATTATTATAAATGTGCGATAAATGGCAAATTTGACTAAAAGAGATATGCATGATTCCACATCACAATCCTCTACTGAATTTAAATAATCTCTACTACATTCAATTCACAAATCAATGATCAAAATCTACTCGACCCTAACATACAATACACCATTGCCGAATATATCATGGGATCAACTTGACTATGTCACCGAATTCTATGTCAATAATATGAACATCAAATTTCATTCTTTAACCATATTACCAAGTTAATATACTACATGCTTTAACTTATAAACATCCATGACTTCACCTATTAGCTAAACACATTATCAATTACCACACCATATATATATAATTATATATTTATACACCTAGGCTATTCGATTCATGTTTCAAACATGAACTAAGTCATAAACCCAAACATACATCCATAGTACTATCATTCAAGCCATTACCAAGTAGAACTAAATTTTATCCAAAGGAACTAAGCCTTTTTCGCAAGGCTATTTTATAGATATGTACAATCACCCAAAAATCTCATAGTTAACACTTTAGTCTAACCTATACATGCCTTTCGAATTAAACTAAGTCAGGTATACCAAAAGATTTGATAGTGCGATTGACTTCTCGGATGATCCTTCGAGTCTGTAGCTTGAGTCAAAGATCTATAAAACAGAGGTAGATAAAAACACACACACGGTAAGCTTGCTAGCTTAGTAAGTCTTAAGAAAACGTATACTTATATATATAACATACATTCAACCATTCAATTCAATATCTTCTATCACCAATTCAAACATAAATAATACCTAACTTCTTTTACCTGTAAAGCCGAAATAACTAAATATCATTAATGCATTTAATGCGAAAGCTTTACCTTTCTTATTCATATACACCAATCATCAAATGTATCAAAGACATATGTACATATCATATTCTTATCCAATCAACTTAATCCATTCATGCTTTCAAATATTTACTATCACACGATATAACATGTATATACATATTCATTCATCTCTAATGAATCAATGTATAAAACCTTCACTTTCTCGTGTACTTGTTCATCATTTTATTGAGTAACATGACTATAAAATACGTACCTCCCTGTCGAATTTATATGAATCATGTTTCAAAGCTGAAATTTCTTGATATGTTCGTAACTTGATTCTCATGCACTTAGAGCTCAAAACACATTCACCGGCACTAGGCCTGCTGGACTCAAAGTCCAAAGTAAATCACCGGCATTAAGCCTGCTAGGCAATAAGCCCGAATTGTTTCACCGGTACATGGCCTGCTAGGCTAAAAGCCCGAATAACACACCGGCACAAGGCCTGCTAGGCTATAAGCCCGAATAACACATCAATAATTCATCAACTTAAAAATCTTAACACTTTTATCATTTCCAATTCATGTGCATAAACCACAATCACTTATCATATCACATGTACTAGTTTTTTTATTTCACATTCAAAACACATTTAGTCCAATATATGTCCCTAACATTCGGCTATCATCTATTTCACTACTTAAATGAATCAAATAATATCATTCAACAATTCATAATTATTTCTTAATTGTACTTAAACTTCAGAACTTACCTCGATTACCGACGAACCGCGTATACCGACTATTCGACAACTTTCGACTTTCCCCGATCCAAATCCGTTTTTCTTTGTTCTTGATCTAAACATATCAAAAATAATCTCATTCAAGTACATTTCATTTCAATTTAGTCCCAAAACACATAAATGGGCAAATTACTATTTTACCCCTAGTGTTTTACATTTTTACAATTTAGTCCTATTTGCATAAAACACAAAATACACATAATTTGCACATAATGCTTTAGGGCCGAATCTTCTATACATTCATACCAAGGCATACATTTCATTTTTTTTACAAATAAGCCCCTCAAAAATTTTATTTTTGCAAATTAGCCCTAATTGTTCAATTTCACCAAAACTTTCAATACAAAACATGCTAATCTTTTTCATATCTATAATTTAAAATCATCAAACACCAAAAATCATATGAACACTACAATTGCCGAATATCAAGCACGCTTATTTTCAAAAATTATAACATGGGTTAGCTACGGTTCGAAGCAACGATCTCAAAAACGTAAAAATTAACAAGAACCGAAATCAAACTAACCTCGATTTTGAACTTCTAATTGCCGAAAATCAAAGGAAATGAATCCCTTATTTCTTCTCCCACATTCGGCCAAGCAAAAATATGATAATGGCCTTTTTTTTTTCTTTATTTTATTAAGCTTATAATATGTTATTTACTAGTTTACTATTATAACCTTTAAATAAAAATTAAACTATCATATCTAATAAGGTTATATTAGTCATAAGCCACCCACTAACTCATAAAATGGGTTATTTCCCTTTTTAATGCCTCACTTTAAAAAGCCATACTCAAATTAGTGCATTTCACTATAGTATGCCACTTTTACACTTTACGCGATTAAGTCCTTTTAATCAAATTAAGCACTTAAACGATAAAATTTTTCTACGAAACTTTCACACATTTTAATTCACACATAATGAGCATAGAATATAGTATTAAAAAAAATTTCAGACTCGGATTCGTGGTCCCGAAACCACCGTTCCGATTAGGGTCAATTTCGGTCTGTGACATTTGAAATTTACGAGGTTGATATCAAACACCCATAATTTTTGTGAGATTTTGAGCCTTATAGAGCATACATTTTTTTTTCTTGCTAACTTTTTGATTATGAGTGTGTCAACATTGAATTGTTATTCTAGAACTTGCCTTGATTATACATGTCGAGACCACACCTATGATTTGATATACCGAGATGATAAAGGTACCTAGGTTTTAACCCACTTACCGCACTAAACAGCCTACCTCCATAAATTAACCCCTACTGAACCCCGTTGATCCTAACAACCCTTTTTATTGACTCACCCACCAATATTACCCCAAAACCCTTCATATTTGTTATCACCATTCCTTTTGACTACCCTTATATCGAGATTTGATTTGATTAGTTACCTAATTATAGTATTTCAGTAGTTGAATTTATCCTTTATTACTTGATTTGTTCTTAAAAAAAATTGAAGTATATTCAGCATTAGTATTATGAAAAGTGAGCTTATACAGTTAAACTCTATCAAAAGAAAACCTCGTATTATTAGGGTTATTACTTTTCAGTTGATGTAATTATTTATTATCGTCCCAGTATTTCTAGATAGGTAACTCGTCAATTCAATCTCGATTCTAACCTTCTAATTCAGCCTTTATCCACACCTTTAACCCAAGCCCTGTTACAACCCTGTTAAAGACCTTTTGATCTGTTTATCATCTCATTTTACAGTAGTGAAGATTTAATTTTCAGGCAAGCCTATGGGATTAACTTTTCAGGTTCGACGTTTGAGTACTCTTTTCCTGAACCTTAAGCACTTCAAGTGAATTGAGTGAATCTTTTGTGAGGATGTCAATCCTTATCGGTTTTGAATTAAAGGTAATTATTCAGGTAAGGGGAAAACACCTACGTTTTCGTCATACAAATGTATGACTTGTATTGTTTGAATCTTTAAGGACTCTTTGAGTTAAATCATCCATGTATAAATTATCTATGAATTATGATGAGACATTGTTGATAGGAATTATGAATCATGGAAAGTTCGTTTTAATTGTGAGTTGAGAATTTTGCTTGAGGACAAGCAAAAGTTTAAGTGTGGGGGTATGTGATAAACCGTAAAAGTAACATATTTTAATCCCACATTTAGCATATTTTCAGATGATTTATTCCTTGATTCATGTAAAAAGGTGCTTTTAATTCTTTCTTTTCATGTCTTATACTCAGGAAAGCACCCGAGGATGAAAAGAACGTAAAACGGGCCCAAAACGGAATAAATGGGCCATATCACAAAACCCACACGGCCTGGGCCCAAGTCCACACGGTCGTGCCTCATTGATCTACTAGAACACGGCCTAATCATGATCCACATGGCCGTGCCCCATTCAACAGGGTCGAACACGGCCTGGCCACGACTTACACGGGCATGTGCCATGGGCGTGTCCCTGCCACGGGCAAGAGGAATTTTACTCGGATTTGGATACTTGGAGGCAAAGAAACACATTCCAAAGCCTATTCAAACACCCTAGTAGGAATTCTACATGAATTAGGATACTTAGGGACCAGGTAAGGCATCTCAAAGTTTATATAAACACCCAAGAGGGCAACTTGAAGGGGAGTTCGGCTGAAGCTGGAACGGGCAGTTAGCTAGGCCAAGGAGCCAAGCTGAAAAGGTCAGATTTGTGGGAATCACTCAAAGAGAGCCAATTGATCCATCTCAAGAAGCCAGAATTCTACTCAAGACAGCGGATCTCTCCTTCAATTTCTTCAGGGAGTTTTAGGGATTTCTTATGTTTTGTTTTATCTTTTCTTCTGAGATGTTTTCTTTTATTATTATGAATTAAACCCTTCAGATACCCGAAGGGGATAAAACCTAAGATGGATCTTGTTATTGTTTTCTGAACTATATGATAAATACTTGATTTGTTCTTAATTATGTGTGCTTAATTCTTGTGTTAATATTTCTGAGATATTAATTCAAGTATGATGTGCTTAGGTGGAGGAGAAAAAGCCCCTACTTAAGAGTAGATCTAGCATAATTAAGCGGAATTGATCGCGCGCCTAGAGATAGGGTGACGAGATTTTGCCGGATTAGGGTGAAACCTAATATGGGAGTCCATAGATCGAGTTAATGCGATTCTAGGGGTTTTAATTAGAAAGAGATTTCAATTAATCAACCTAGGGTTAGACGTTATTCGCCTCGAGATAATATAACTTAGGGAATCTTACAGATCAAGTCAAGTGAATAAATCGTCTGGTTCAGTGTTAGATAACAAGAGAAGTCTAGGTGGATTCTTCCTAAGGGTATCGTCTTAATCAATTGAGTTTTCCCAACAGTATTTCCCCAATTCATTCTTTTCGTCTTTGCATCTTTAGCTTAGTAATTAGTTAATTCGGTCTTGCCTAAGCTATACTACTGTTCGATAGGTGCACTTGCCTTAAATCGTTGTCAGAGTTAGTTTCCAGGTTCGATCATTCTCTTTATAAATTTTAAAACTTGACAAAACAATGATTAAAAATGCACAAATGTGACCATTGTATATAGGTAAATATGAGTACAAGATTGATATGGAAATAAATTGTGGTGCATAAAGGCATATTGGTTGAATGTTTATATGACCATGAGAATGTGTTTAAGTTTTGGTGCAGGTATAAGGCAAAAAGGGTGAGGAATAAGGCTTGGAAAATAGCCTTATTTTGTCCACACAGGTAGACACACGGGCGTGTGTCTTGACCGTGTGTGACACACGGCCTAGTACATGGGCGTGTGGTCTGGTCGTGTGTCATCTGCATCCTAAAATTTAGAAACAGAACGCTCAGTGAGCACAGGGGCAGAGACACGGGCGTGTGTCATGGCTGTGTGAAACTTGTGTCTAATTCGAATTAAATTAATTAACCATACAGCCTAGCACACAGGTGTGTGGCATGGCCGTGTGGTGCAAGTCTGAGAGCAACCTAAATCAGACACGACCTAATGCACGGGCGTGTGAGCCCTGCACCTTGAAAATTTTTTGAAATGTCATGAAAAATTCTTAGAGTTTTCGATTAAATCCCGACTCGATTCTAATGCTCGTATTGGACCTCGAGGGTCCATCTAAGGGACGTTACGAATGATCTCAATTAATGAATAGTGATTGAAATGATTTATCTGAAAATGTTCTAAAAAGTTCTGGTAACGTTCTGTAACCCTATTCTGGCAACGGATACGGGGTAGGGGTGTTACACCCTGTATTAGTTGTGGTCTTGCATATGTTGCAGACACACCATAGCTCTCAAGAGCATCCTATTATTATGTCTCATGAGCTTCTTGATATATGGTTCTTGCGAGCTTCCCGTTATAGCTCTTCGGAGTGTCTCAATAGGTTGTGATCCTACATGTGTTGTGGACATACCTTAGCTCTTATGAGCTTCTCAATTACGGCTCTTCATGAGCTTTCTATTAATTGGCTCTATGTGAGCTTCCCAATATGACTCGCTTGAACTTCCCGGTATATGGCTATTCGAAGCTCCCTAATTATTGGCTCTTTGGAGCTACCCGTTATAGGCTTGCACGAGCTTCCTAAATATTGCTCTACTAAGCTTCCTGTTTTAGCCTAGATAAGCTTCCAGTTTATGTGCTTTATAAGCACTCCTGAATATGATTTGACGGTTTTACTGTATTGTACACCTTAAGTGTATTGCCCATGTATTCATCAAGTTTTCAAATGGTTCAACGGGTAACGTCCTGGTAAAGGATAATATAAATCTAAATGAAATACCATGAGAATATTTGACATGCAAAAGTTGGGTATACACATGTTCCTTGGAGATTCGAAATGATAAATACATGTATGTGGAAATGGACATTGATGAGCTCATCCATACTTCTTAGTATTTATATGAACTTTATAACTAACATGCTTGGTGAGGATTTATGTGTGTTTAAGTTATTGATTTCTTTGATTTGGATGTACTATGAGTGCTTGTTTTAAATGAACATAATTGATAAGTTAATTTCCTATTATACAAACTTACTAAGCAGTTGAAATGCTTACTTGATTTCCTTTCCTCTGTTTTATAGTGCTCGGAAGCTTGTAAAGGTTGGAAATCAGTTGGAGCATCATCACACTATCCTTCAGCTTGTTTTGGTATAAATAGCAAACTTATTTTGGAATAATGGCATGTATAGGCTAACTTGGCCAATGTTGGCATAAAAATGGTTGTTTGTAATCTAGCCATTGGAATGGCTAGTAATGGTATGTTTAGTGTATATATATATGAGGTTATATAATGATTAATATATATGTGCTTGGTAATGGTTAGATTGAATTATGGTAAACATATATGTTTTATAAATGGTAAGTTTGAATACATAAATACATGTGATGATATATTATGCATAATGTTAATGTTAGCTTGGTTTTAATGTCTTGAATTGATTGTTATATATATGCAAGTACTGATGTAGGTTGAAGACAATTTGGGGAAGAAAAGTGGCCATGGAAATGGCCTATTTTCGTCCACACGGGTAGACATACGAGCGTATGTCTCAACCGTGTGTGACACACGGCCATGTGCACAGGCGTGTGGTTTGGCTGTGTGTCCCTTGCATCCTAAAAATTGAGAAACAGAATGCTCAGAATTTGTCACACGGGCAGAGACATGAGCGTGTGTCTCAGTCGTGTGAGACACAAGGCCCAACACACGGGCGTGTGTCTTAGCCGTGCAAAACTTGCACTTAATTTTTGAAAATTAAATTGTCCACACGGCCTAGCACACTGGCATGTGGCTAGCCTTGTGACCCAAGTCAGAGAGTTACACGAGTAAGGACACGGTCATGTGTCTCACATCGATTGCCTACACGGCCTAGGACATGGAGTGTCATTGGCTATGTAAGCCACACGGTCTGACTACACGGGCGTGTGTCTCCTGTACCTAAGAAAAATTTTGCAATTTCGCGAAAAATTCTCTGAGTTTCCGATTTAGTCCCGACCTAATTCTAACATGTATATTGGGTCTTGAAGGCCCATACAAGGGACAATATGATTGATTTTGGATATGAATAGTAAATGATACGATTTAATTATAATTAATCTGTAAATTCCAATAATGCTTTGTAACCCTGTTCCGGTGACTGGATACAGGTTAAGGGTGTTACAGAGAGGAGATCTTGTTGGGCACCAATTCATTAGTCCCCGGTTAACCAGTGA
Source organism: Gossypium australe (assembly GCA_005393395.2). Classification (NCBI taxonomy): domain Eukaryota; kingdom Viridiplantae; phylum Streptophyta; class Magnoliopsida; order Malvales; family Malvaceae; genus Gossypium; species Gossypium australe. The sequence continues at coordinate 100,145,995 of CM016619.1, read as the reverse complement.
GATCAAGAGATAATCTAGATTAATTTATCTAACTTGGTAAAATTAAGACCGAAAGGTAAAATGGAACCATTTTAGGAGTTTAAACGATTCGGATCTTTAATTCAAAGATTGGTAAACTACATCGAGATCAGTCAACCACTATTTGTTAATTATTTATTAATTTCGCAATTTCACATGTTTTTTAATTTAGTCCTTGGTAGTTTGCTCATAGGTTAGGTTAATCCCTCTTGACTTTATGGTTTGTTGTAATATAATTTTTTGTGATTAGTTGGTTAAACTCTTTATCTTGCATGCTCGTTATTTAGAAATTGTTCAATCTATAACTCTCTTGGGTTTCATCCTTGGAATACTCTAGTGTTCCATTGTAACACTACGAATGTTACAACTAACTTGTTACACTTGCAGTAAGCCGTGATATCTATTTTAGTCCTAGTGTTGATTTCTCTCTACCTCGTTCGTCAAACGAGGTGGAGGCGGTCAACTATCAGTTGCATAGTAGATGAATTGCAAGTTCCGCTAATGGTATGTAGAGAAATTTCAAGGTTATTTACCTCATCGTCATCTGGTACTTCTATCCAAAATAACCTTTTACATTTGTGTCCCATGGAATAAGACTCGTTACAATTATAACACGGGCCCTTAGCCTTTCTTTCTGCCATTTCTTCCTGTGTCAATCTTTTAATAAATGGCATGGAAGAACCTATTTTGTTGTTGTTCCCGACTGGTTTCATTGTTTCCCCCCTTTGCGAGGCTCTTAGTCATTGGAATGATTAAATTGATGTTAGTGTTTTGGGAAGTTGGCCAATTCAGGTTGGTTTAAGACGACATTTTGGTAGTGACCTTTAGTTTACGTTCCAATGCTCGAACCATATTCATTGCAACTCCAAGGTTTCTCGATGTTGCATCTAAATATCAATTTTGAGTTCCTCTACCAACCTGGTAGTAAAAAGGTCTACTTGTTGTTGTGGTTTAATGTAACAGGAAACAGTGGTTTTGGGACCATAAATCCGATGAGTAAGTTCGTATAATTAGTATTTAAATTATATGAGTCAATAATAAATTTTTTATATTGAATTTTGATTTGAAGAATTGAATTAAAAGTTAGTATAAGCGGTTCAGTTTAAAAGTTAAGTGGTTATTAAAAACGAGGTAATAGGACCTCGTTTCCGTATTTTAAAGTTGTAAATATTTTTATTAAATATTCACAGATTCGTATTATAGGTTAATTGAAGTTGGATTCGGTAATTTTGACTATTGATTGCTTAATTAAGGTAAAATGATTAAATTGTAAAATAGGTAAAAGTTAATTGCTATAGATTAATAGTAAAGGGACTAATATGGTAATTAAACCATGGTCAAAAAGTCCAAGTAGTAGTTGATGATTAAAACCACTAACTTTTGGGCTATTTTTCATTTAGTCCTAATTATTTTAGGATTAAATTGTAATTAAATTTATTTAGTTGGAATTTAATTTAATTGAAGGACCAAGTGTGCAATTAAACCTTCCTTAAATGGTAATTATACCATGTTTATGTATATTGGAAATTTTTGGACATGTTTTAGTGATTTATAAGTTATAAATTAAAAGTTAATTTTGTAAATAATTAAAGAATAAGTTAAATTAAAAGATTTAAAAGATGATATTATCAATTTTCTTTCTTCTTGTTGTTGGACAAGCCGAATGGCCATGGAAGACATGGGAAAACCTTCAGCCAAGCTAGGGCACCTTGATTGGGTACGTAATTCTTGCCCGTTTTTAGTAATTTTTATATTTTTGAGCTCGTATTAGCTTAATCTAGCTAATTCGAGGATAAATTTGTAAAATTATCAAATGTTATGGATTAAGCCATTGATGAATTTGAGATGTTCTTGAAATTTTATGGTAGAATATTTAGCTTGGTTACTAGATAGAACTATTTTGTAAAGTAAATTTTGGTAATTTTAATGTTTAAGGACTAAAATGTGAAATTAGTAAAAGTACAACGACTTGATGTGAAATAAAATCATGTATGGTCTATAATAGGGTTTCAAACAATTCAGCTAAACTTGAAATTGAATAAAAATGGTTAAATTGCATGTTTTGGGCTTAAGGACTAAATTGTATAAAAGTAAAATATTAGGAGCAATTTTCTAAATATGTTAAAAATGACTTAATTGTGTAAAATGAATTAATATTTCTATTAAAATTAGTGAATTGAATGGAATTATTATTTTAGATCTTAAATGATTGGAAAATCGAGGAAAAGAGAAAATTATCAAATAGTTCATGTACTTTATCGTTGCTGCAATTTAGTCTGGTAAGTTCATACAGTTTAAATTTAGTATATTTTTAAATGTATTATACGCCTTAATTGTATAATGTTTGAATTATATTGAGGTGTGTAATTGAAAATGAAAATAATGAATTGACACAGCGTCGATCATTGATTGAGTTATTCTGGACTATTATACAGCTTGTAATTTAATATCTATATGAATTGTATAATCATATGCTATGGAATAAATTACTCAGAAAATGTCTATTTAATTACTATGTTTGGGCCAGATGAATGCGAGATAGAGTACAACTGAATAATGGCGTGTTATGCAGTGTAGGAATGGAGCATGATGTGACGTGCTTTATATATATTTTTCCCGAGTATACCAAGGTTCAACATTTGTTGCGAACTCTCATGTTATACTATCCTATTCTGATGTGTTACGGGGGCGGATGTATAGCCCACGGGCTAGGCACTTAGTGCCGAGGCGTGTTATCAGTTGGATTAGCTCTCATGAGCGTTTAGCGTGTTTTTGGTTGGATTAGCTCTTATGAGTGTTTGGCGTGTTTCGGTTGGATTACTTATGTACTTGTATCTGTAAGTCATTCATCAGGTCATAATTATTGTATTAATAACTTGTTTAATGACTTTGAATGGCATGACTTGTACTTGATATCTTGAATTGACTTCGTTGTGGACATGTATGTTTTCCATAAATTATTATTTGAGCATCTGGTGTGCTGGATGGTTAACTGTGTACTTGTATCCACTTATCGTTCATCGGGCTATGTTTTATTGATCTCTGAAAAATTATTGAAATGTGGAAACTAATTTGTATTATTGTACTGAGCATTTCTCACCTGTTGTGAGTTGTGATTGATAGGAATTCTGATAATAACCTCGTTCACAGGAACTCTGTTTAGGACTTTATTGTCAGAAACATTGTTTACAAATTTTATTAATCGAATTATTATGCGTAATTTAGTAAGGTTTATCGTTTAATCAACAAACTTATAAAGCTTTATAAAAGCTTACTCATATTTTGTTGTGTTACTTGTAGATAACATTTTGTGGATCGAGAGATCAAATTAGTACGAAGAAATCACACTATTCGGGGATTCTTTTGGTAACCCTTGAATTTAACTTGGCTTATATGGCATGTAATAGGATAATTTGACTATGTTTGCAAAGGTTCATAATTTATTTTTGGGTGTTAGTGTTACGCTTTGATATAATTTGTTTGAACAACTATAGGTGGTATGCATGGTTGATTCAAAGTTGGTGCTTAAATGACCTAATATGAAATGGCATGAAAAGGGTGGTTATGGTGTTTTTTTGGAAGCTTGTTTATACATGTTATGAAATGGTACAGTTACTTGTGAAATTGGTTGAGAGATAAGCTTGAAATAGGTCATTTTTGGGCACACACGGCCTGGGATATGGGCTGTCACACGGTCGTATGATGCACACGGGCGTGTGCCCAAGGCATGTTGAAAAACAATATAGGTACAATCCTCTCAAGGGCTGACACACGGCCATGTAAAGATACTACGAATGGTACACGGGCTGGCACACGGTTGTGTGATCTAAATCAGAGAGTTACACGGTCTAAACACACAGGCGTGTGAGGTTGAACACGGGAGTGTGGGATAGCCACACAACCATGTCTGGAGCCACATGGTCTAGGCTCTGTCACACTGCCGTGCGACCCCTGTTTTAAAATTTTTCATTTTTGTCCCAAATTTTTTGTTTTGTCTCGAATTGGTCCGTAATTGTTTCTAAACTATTTTTAAGACCTCAAAGGCCTAATTTAAGATACGTAAATGTATGATTTTTCCATTTTGAATTATTTATGAATTTCGTTAATAAAATTAAATGATTGGCAACCATTTGTTCTGAAAAGTTTCGTACGGTAAGGTAATACTTCGTAACCTTATTTCAGCGACGGAAACGGGTTATTGGTGTTACATTTAAGATCATTAGTTCTAACCAATAATGATTCAAATTGGCATTGATATTCCTCTACGGTCCCAGTCTGTTTCAGGTTGGCAAGTTCCCCCAGGTGACCCAAACCTCACATGACAACACTCTTTAAAATGCCCCCAATCAAGACTTACTTCCTCTTCTTCCATTTGATCAAACCATAGTTGTGCTTTTCTTAATAGATGGAATGCAACTAAGCCTACTTTGTTTTTTCATTAGTTTGTTGATTGTCAAAAAATTTCTCGCATCCTTTCAGCAACCCTAATGGATCTCCAACCCTATCATAAGTGGGAAATTCCATCTTAAAGTATTGTGGCACCATGGACCCACCTTGTTGTGAGTTTGAATTCTCTCTTTTTCCTCCGTTGTTGCCCTGCTCTTTACTATTTTTCTTTGTATACGCTTTCTTTGTCTTTTGGATCGAAAGAGATAACTCAACCATCTGCTCCTCTAATGCTCGTTGTTTTGTAGTCACTTGTTCCATGAAAACACCCATCTTGGCTTCGAAAGTCTCCTCGTTACCCATGACAGAAGCCTCTGATACCAAGATGTTATGAGCCTTGACTTAGGATCTAGTCACAGGTCTAGGTGTGAGAGAATTCTTGCTCCGACTTATGGCTAGTTAGAGAGGTAGATTTGTCCTTGACTAAACCCCCTTCAAGAATAACTTTATAATAAAATCCCTAATTGGAACTACCAAGACTAAAGTTTATAAAGGAAACAAAAATAAAAACTATAATATAAGAGAAGAAATAAATAAAATTTTAATTTGTTGCCGTCTCCATTTCTATTCCTTCCTTCTCTGATATTATTTTCGAATTAAGGCATCCACATCAACACTATGATAGAAAAATCTAGTTCTTTTAAGGTATTTGTGGTTTGCACTTTCTAGCCCTTTTTGGTACTTGGGATGGTAAGAATGGGATTTTTGGATGGATTTTGAATCCATTTATTCTAAATGGAGCGGTTTTTTTTTTTTTTTGAAAAGTGGATGTGAAGTAAAGTTTGGTGGATTTTTTTTTTACAGTGGGTAGGTTACGTTTATGGTAATTGTTTACCACTTCCCATTCTACTAGATGAAAATTTTATTTTATCCTCGTATATTTATAACTTACTAAAATAGTAAAAATATGTTATGAAAACTCATATGTTTTATGTTTAAATTTTTTTTTTTTGAAGAATTATGTTTAAATATTTATTTCTCTTTTAAATTATTGAAATTACTAAAAATAACAAGAAAAAATTAAACTAAAGTTGGGTTGTTTGGAGTGAGGATGGATGTATCCAACATCTATGAAGATGGCAGTGATTTTCAAGATTGGATATTTGTAGTGGAACAAGATGGACGATGGGCAGAGCATGCCAACTATGAAGTGGTGTTATGAATATATTATTAAGTGGATGTCTATCAAGATAAGTTTTGACGTACTTTAAATTCTAATAGTGACTAGAAGTATATCTCTACTTCATTTATACTTCTTATGCCTATAAATAGAGACTTTGGAGAAGCATTGTAAATATTCTCATTGATCAATAAAATATGCTTTCTCTTTACTCTCCCATTCTCTTTGTTATTTATTCTTTGTCTTTTATTTTATAACATGTTATCAGCACGATTCTCTTTTAATTGTTTTTCTCCATAAGTCACAAAAATATCCCAAAATTTGCTATTGTCGGTTGCCTCCTAGAGTTACTGCTATTTCAATTGAGGCCTGCACACTATAGGTAATCATTAGAGCCTTTAACCCCTAAGCCAGGGTGATAAAGATGATGTTAAAGAATCTCATGTATATTTTACTATAATTTATTTATTATATCATGTTTATTATAATTGGAGGCTAATCATGACAACATGAATAGATAGATTTTGATTTGAAATCCACGCATGTTTTGCGATAATGATTATGAAATAAAGAAGCAATGGAGGCATTTAGAAGTCTGTCCTATTAGATTTGTTGCATTCCTTGAAGTGAATGCAAACATAAAGAAGATAAAAGATATAATCATGAACCACTGAAAGTGGGAACATAGTAATAAATAAGAGAACAATGAGAGTTCTCAAGATAACTCTTCAATGGGTAAAGATAATATATGTTATCAATGTGATGTGAAAGATTATTGGCCACATATGTGGTGTATGCCCAAATATTTTGTTTCTGTTAATGTTTTTTGATAAAGGATATGAGAATGTAGTAATGAATTCTATCATTACAAATAGAAAATATTTATCTTATTTGGTACTGAAACAAATAAATATTATTCCAATATTTGATAATAAAAAATTAGTTGAAAGCTCCAAAAGAGCTAATATATCAAAATCTAAAAAGCACAAAATTTATGATGGTTAATGCATTAGTTTTACAAGATATTCATTATAATGGATATCATATTGACATTATTAGTACAATTGAAATGCATATTAAAGTTGTAACATCCTAAAAGTTAGAGTATTATCTTATTATTTATGTTGGCTCGGGTATGAATTTTGTGTGTTTAGCATAGTCTTGTGAAGGCTTGATTTTATTTATGAAGCTAGAATAATTCTTAGTATTGTATATTTAGTGAAGTGGATTAGGTGAACCTGACACTTAAGTTAATTTAAGTGTTAAATTCTAGCACATGAGGAGTTAGTGGCAAGGTGGTTAAGATGCATGAGTGATTGCTTGAGGGAAGAGGTTCGAGTAGCATGGGTTGCATTTGGAAGACTTAATTTTTATGCACCTTAGCATTAAGTGTCGGCCAAGCTCTAATTATGGTAGGTTGGACTTTCAATTTTTATGGCAAGTTGAATATTAGTTTAGGAAAGCTTGTATTTGGGATAAGAATCTTAAGATTTATGGAAGGATGGGGGGACAAAGGGCTTGGATGATGGAGAGTGTTTTGGAAACTATTCTAAGGCCATTAGTCCATGAATGTGGACGGCATGTGTGGCTAGGGGGGTGGCCGAATGTTGATAGGAAGTTGGGGGGGATTGGTTGGCCAATTTTAACATTTTGTGCACCATTTGGCATTTCTTCTTTTCCTCTCCAAAAATTTCTTCCTTAGCCGAATGTACTTTAGGCATTAGGTGCAATTTTGCTTTTTGGTTTAGCTCTCATTTTTTTTGAAACAAATTCTATTTTCTTTCTTCATTTTTCCTTTTGAAACCGAAACCACACTTGCACTTTGTGCACTTTTTCTTTTTCGGCAAACAAGGTGTTTGGTCGAACCCCTTTCTTCCATCTCTCTCTTTTCTTTCTTTTGCTATTTGCTCAAAACCACATTTTCATTTTACTTTCTCTTGGCCGAATCTTCCTCCTTCCCAAATCCCATTTCTTTCACTTTTGCTCAAAGTTAAAAACATCCATCCTCATTCTATTTTCTCCTTCCATTTTCTTCTTTCTTTTATTTTCGAATCCTCCTTCTCCTATTTCATTTTCACTTTTAATTTCCTTTCTTTTTCTCCACCATAGCCGAATCTTCTTTCTCTCTTTTGGTGTTATCTTGGCCGAATATCTTCAAGGGTAGGTCTTCATTTGGTTTTCTTCAATCGATTTTTGAAGATGGGTAAGTGTTCATGGCCATATTTCCTTTATTTCTTTTCTCTTTTCTACGTCGTTTTCTTGAGGGCAAAGGCCGAATTTTTGGGCATTTGTTTGCAAGGTTCTAACTATTATTAGGAACCGATTATTCTTTTAGGCTCTTTGGGACTTTGGAAGCAATCGATCTAAGCCTTTTCTCTAGCAATCAAAGTTGGTAAGTCAAGTGGTAAGGATTCATGTCGATTCATTATTCTTTTTGTGGTTGAAAAGCCAAAGGCTATTGGGATTAAGGTGATGTTGGCCGAATGGTTTTGCTTATAGATTTGTGGTTTGGTCGAATGTAGGACAAGGTGATCTAGTGCGGTAGATCGAGTCTTTGGATTTTAGTACTTGCGGAAGTGACAGGTGTGTACCTTACACACTTTATAACTCGGTTTATGTATATATCATAAATAACTAATCATGTTATTAAAGTGGAAAACTATGAGATTTTGATATGATACCTTGATGGGTATGAACAAGGATTCGGGTAAGTCCGTTTCGATATGATGTTTTTATATGATATCATGATCTATGATATATATATATGTTATATGTTCATATCAAGTATGATGGCATGATTTATATTCGTAATACATTGGTTTGGGTGATATGAGTGGAGGGGGAAGGATTTGATATCCGTGTCTTTGGGACACCAGAGGTTTGGCACCTCCAGTGGTTTGTTACCACAATTATTTCGTGTCTTTGAGACACCAGAGGTTTGGCACCTCATAGCGACTCGTCCCAGTGGCTGAGTACCACCGTGGGTTGGCCCCACTTTTGATGTATTGGGATCGTCGCCAGTGATTTGGTATCACACGTGGGTTGGCCCTACAACTTGATTATTCGTGACTTTGGGTCACCAGTGATTTGGCATCACATTATTGGATATCGTGACTTTGGGTCACCAGTGGTTTGGCACCACCAGTGGTTTGGTACCACACGGGGTAGAAAAGGAGTTATGGATGGCTAGGTTGGGTGCATTATATATATTGCTTGGTTATAAATTGTGTAAGTATGTTGCATCAACCGGGGGAAGGATTTATGCACTGAGTCTTGGTGACTCACCTTCTCCCTTATCTTTTCAGGTGATTCATAAAATCGCGGATGAGGAGCCGGATGAACTCGAGGAGGCCATGCAAATAAAATTCGGTTTTACATGAACTTCGATTTGGGTATTTTATTTAATTTGGTTTTCGTTTTTTATTTGGATTTTTAATAAGGCCTCTTTAATTATGTTTTGGATTATTTATATGCTTGGGATTTGTTTTAAACATGGCTAAATAAATATCATGGATGATTTAATAATTGAGCCCAAAGTTTTCTAAACTATAAAAACGCAACGATTTTCAAAATCTTACCATCGGGTAATATAAATTGTTTGATAGTAAAAATTTCAACTTAAGTGTTTTCGACTTCTTAAATGATTTCCAAATTAAAGTTTCTACACTAAAATGCAAACGGTTTTCAAAGTAATAGTTCGGATTTTTCTTAAAATGGCATAAATGTTTTTCTAACCTATGGATTGACAACTAAGCTTTAAAGTTTATTTATGGAATTTCAAAGTAAATTATCAATTTTTAACTTATTACATCTGATTTCTTCAAACCTAGAGAAATAAGTAGTTTTTCATTAAAATTTATTCGTTAGCTCGTTTTTCTTCAAAACGTTTTCCTCCGTGGCATGCCGGATTCGGTTATGGCGCATTGACCGGGTTTGGGGTGTTACAAAAGTAAACCAAATTTACTACTTGACATGACTAATTAGACCATCTTGGATCATATATGATGCGAAAATTAATTAAGAATTCATATGGACATTCAATAAAGAACCAGAAGATTCTTTAATTTAAAGAATTCTCATTTGTTACTTGTTCTCAATGAGAATTGCTTATTAGAAACTCATTAGCTAAAGCGGAGATTTAATGTCTTGCATTTCAGAAATGAATATGGGTCAGTTCATCCACCATGTGAATGGTTTTGATATTATATGATTTTGGTAGATGCATCTACAAAATAGTCACATATGTGTTACTAATTTGCAACCATTCGTTTGCAAGATTGCTTGTTTAAATAATTAAATTTATATCATGAATTAAGACAATTCATCTAGCTAATACTGATGAGTTTATATCCCAGTCTTTTATGGATTTAGTTTGAAAAACTTTTGTAAAAGTTTGCTATTTATGCGCATAATGGTTTAGAGAAATAATTCATTGAACGCCTTTGATTAATATCTAAACCATTACTTATGAGAATTACACTTCCTATTTCAACATGAGATTATATTGATTTACGTGTTGTACACATCAAACCAATAAGTTATAAATACTCCCCATTACAATTGGTTTTTAGTCAAGATCTAAATATTTCTCATCTTTGAATTTTTGTTATGTGCGTATATGTTCCAATTGCTCCATTACAAAGCACAAAGATGAGTGAATACTCAAAGAAAGTTGGGAATATATATTAATTATGAGTCCTCTTGTATTATTATATGTTTTAAATGTATTGGAGAATCAATTATGACATTATTTGTGATTTGTAACACTCCAAACCCGGCCTAGACATTAGGGCCGAATCTGGCGTGTCACATTGAAGTGTTTTTCGAAAACCATGTTTTCATTGAAAATCCTTCTTGAAATTTAAAAACTTCTTTCCGTTTAAAATTTGTACAAAACCTCAGTTTGAGTTTTCAAAAGGATGCTTTCAATGTCAGCTTCATGGTGGTTTCCACGTAGCTTCCTTGAATAGTATCCTGATAAGGATGCTTGAATTGTCAGCTTCATGGTTGTTTCCACGTAGCTTCCTTGAAATAATGGTTGCCACCATGGTTGTTTCCACGTAGCTTCCTTGATAATGGGAAAAATTTTTATAACACTCGTCAATGGTTTTTGACAAATGTTGTCGATCAAATTACTCATGATCAAATTACTCGGTGGTTTCGCACTTAGGCCACCGTCAGTCTTTATTAGGGTGGTATCGCACATAGGCCACCGGAAAATAATGTCAACAACCAGACAAAATAGATCCAGACAAGCGGAAGATCGACAACATTTGTCAAAAACCATTGACGAGTGTTATAAAAATTTTTCCCATTATCAAATCCAAGCCGGAATTGATTTAATGGCAAAAGCCCAGTTTCTACTTCAATAGTATCCTGATAAGGATGCTTGAATTGTCAGCTTCATGGTTGTTTCCACGTAGCTTCCTTGAAATAATGGTTGCCATCATGGTTGTTTCCACGTAGCTTCCTTGAAATAATGGTTGCCATCATGGTTGTTTCCACGTAGCTTCCTTGATGTGAAGGTTGCCATCATGGTTGCTTCATAGTGTGTACAACCCAATAAGAAAATGGTTTAAGTAAGGTAAAATAGAATACTAAGATTTAAAGCTGTTCATAGTGTGGCCACCTTCGAGTCCTCCAGTACGTCGAACCGCTTACTGAGGATTACCTAAAAAATTAAAAAAAGGGGGTGAGTTTACGAAAACTCAGTGTGTACAACCCTCATCAATCATAAAACATGCATCACATCAATCCGGGCCCTAGCCCATTACAGTATTCAATGTGGGCCTAAGCCCAACACGGTAACGGTGGTATTTGGGCATTAGCCCATAATAGCCTCAGTTGGGCTTTAACCCATATCTAATGTCACATATCACATCTATCTGGGCCTAAGCCCATCTCAATATCAGAATCAGTATATGCAATGCATGAATACCCAAACCAACCCTGCACTCCGTCTCCTGTCCAACCTTGCACTCCTGTGGGGATTTAATCGACCCACCCATCCCTACACTCCTTATGTAGCACCGATTACGGCACTAACCAATATTGCAACAAAGCTGCCAATCTCATAATCGGCTTAAAGCCATCGGTGGATCCACAGTCGTCAAGCGACCATGCGACCCTAAAAAATCATATACTTCCTCCAAATCAATGATCTCATCCCCATGCAGCATAATATCACATGAATGCAAACATACCTTAAATGGCATACAATAACAATCATTTAATATGTAGGGCCATTTTAGTCATTTTTCCCTTTAGGGGCATAATGGTCATTTTACCCTATAGGGGTATTATGGTCAATTTACCCTATAGAGGTATTTTGGTCATTTTACAACCTTCCTAAAAGTCTACAGTCGCCTCGAGTGACACAGATAACACATATGCTCAAAACGGAGTATTTAGGCCCAAAGCCCAATATTCGGTCCAAGTGGGCCACACGCTTGTGTGGCCCAATTAGCCCAGAAATAGCCTCGGCTATACGAATAGCACAGTTCAAACCAATAGAAAACATATATCATGCATTTTATCCGTGTGAGGCCCACAGCATAGTGAGCCCACACTGTCCATTTCGGCCCCAACGCGGCCCAAAGTGACCCAAGCCCATTAGAACGCTCATGGTGGCCTCAACCATCTTACGCCCATATTCGTGGGCTTGGTCCACCACATGTGCGATCGCATGTTCATGTGGCATCATTCGCCGGTACTTCGGCTTTTCGGCATTTTGTCGATCTACGATCAGAAGGAGTGTGGTTACACACACTCTATTGGCTTTCTCGCCAACTATCAAATACAGGGTACTGTTACACACCTGGTCGCGAAGCGCACCACGAATCCCTAGAACCAGACCTACCATATTCAAAACTAACGGTTAATCACTCAATCAATACAGTTATTCTTTCCTTTTTTTTCCAAACATATGTCGAAATCACACTGATGCTTGCCTTAGTCGATCGAGATTTGATAAGTCCCCACTAATTGTTAGCAGGAATTGATCCCCTTGCTGCAATTATAGTCAAAATTGAGAGTAGGCCTTCAATCGCTTTTGAAACACGCGCCCCTCTTTACTCCTCGAGAACGCCTACGTATCAACCAACGTTAGTCTAAAGGAAGAGAGAGAGGATTCGGCATAAGGGAAAAAGAATCATACTAGCAACAAAAATCCATTTAAGGAATCACCATAACTTAAACTTAACCTCGGCAAAAAGAGGAGAAGAACCCGTAGCCTTATGATAGGAGAACAGAAATGAGAGTAAATTCGGCAATAGATGAAAGAGAGATAGCAGGGTATTCGGCTTTTACACACTTATGAACAAATGATAACAATGTTACACAAAAGGAAAATTCGGATCAAGAGAAATAAATAGGGAAAAATAAGAAAGAAAAGATGTAGAAGAAGAGTGTAACATCCTAGATTAGGGGTTATGCGTTCGTGCATAATTCTTGAGATAGTGGGCTCAGTGGGTATGTTGGATGTGTTCTGAGGAGTTTCAGGAACCCTAAGATGTAAGGAAATGTATGGAAATGTAAGGAAATGTATGGAAATGTAAGGAAATGTATGGAAATGTAAGGAGAAGTATGGAAATGTATGGAAATGTATGGAAATGTAAGGAAATGTATGGAAATGTAAGGAAAAGTATGGAAAAGTATGGAAATGTATGGAAATGTATGGAAATGTAAGGAAATGTTTGGAAATGTAAGGAAATGTAGGGAAATGTAAGGAAATGTAGGGAAATGTCCTGGAAATGTAAGGAAATGCTTTAGAAATGATAAGTTTAAAGGAGGGAAACGAATGTTTTTGGAAACTTGGAAATGAAAGGAAATGATAAGTTTTAAAGTTTAAAAAGAGGAGAATAAGGCAAGGTGGCCTTAAGAAAATTTATGGAGGAAATATGACATGAAATTGGGCTTGTGCAAGTGGCCTGGAAATGCCACTTAAAGGCTTAGCATGTAACGCCACCTACATGTGCAATTGGGCCAGGGTTCGAGTCACTTGGGAAGCAAAATAAAGCTTTTATTTTGCAGCAACAAGAGGAAGAGATGGACGGCTTGGGGAGTCTTTGGGAGGAGTTTAAGATGAGGTTTTATTCTTATTAAAATTCGGCTAAAAAGGGGGGTGATAAATATGGATTTATTTCTTTTATTTTTATAGATAAGGAAGAGATAAAAGAGGATTATTATTAGTATTATTTTTATTAGGAGATAAGAGATAAATATTGGATTAAGTTTTGTTGATAATTAAAGTGATAAATCAAGGGATAAAGTTATCAAAATAGAAGAGTGGTGGCCAAGTAAGGGACTCTAGCCTAGTAAATTCGGCTATAAAAGGAAAAGAGGACCATTCATTCTTTCTTTCAACTCTCTCTCTGCCGAATTCTCTCTAGCAAATATCTCCTTTCTTCATTGTTTTGCCAAGCCGAAAATACACCTTGTGTAGCCGAAACTTCATTACCAAATTGCTCAAACTCTTTTCTCTTCTTCTTTCATAATCTTCCAAAAGCCGAAAGTTTGCTAAAATCAAGGCCATAGCCGAATAGTTTTGAGACTTCAAGCAAGGGGTTGTCGACTTCTGTATTAAGGGTAAGAACTAGTCATCATTCGGTTTCCATTCTTCTACTTTTCGTATTGTCGAAATCAAGGTATTAATCCTATTAGTGATCTTTGGACGAAACTTGAAGGTTCTCCGGGATCTCTGCTATTGTAGACATCTCCATAGTCAAATAGTGCTTTCGGGATTTCAAGGATCTAAGGTAAGTCATATCTGACATTCGGCCAAGGGCCATTGATTTTGTTTAAAAGCTAGAAGTTGATCTAACATGTGGTTTTAGGAATTTTGACAGAAGCTATACCCAAGGGATAATTTCAGGATTTAAGATCCTTAAGGTAAGTGACTATGAATATTCGGCCAAGACCCTATTTTGGTAGTAGATCTATTATTATGTGTTTTAAGTCGAAAACTAACAGACTCAAGGGATCTAGTGATTAGCCAATTTCAAAGGAGAAGAATACAAGTTTCCGGGATTTGATTAATTATCAAAACGGCAACAAGGTAAGTCTTAGTGTACAAATCCTACTAGGATTTGGTTTTATAGCCGAATAGACTTTATGCTAATATATTAAGGTTGGCCGAATGTAGGAATTGAGATCTAAGGCATTAGATCAAGCTTTTCGGGATTTAAGTGAATCGCTAAGCAAATCAGGTGTGTACCCCACACTATTTCTCAATATGTTTTATGGCATGTAATAAATATATGTATGTGATATCTGTATGTGTGCTATGAATGTGCTAACTAGTACAGTGGAAATTGTGATATGGATACCCTTATGGGGTATGCCAATAATCCGGTAAGTACCAACTCTGATGAATTGTGATTATTGATATGAATGTGTGATAATATGCGACATAACATGTACATGCATTATCATGGCATTATTTTATGTTGCATGTGCATGGGTGGGACATGATATGAAAGAAGGACAGGGTGTACTTCGAGTACGTGGTTTTGGTGTTAGCTACGGCTACATCGTGGATTGACGTTGACTGAGGTCACGTTGTGGATTAATTGCGATTTAGTTCGCGTGGTTTGATGAGTGGCTATGAGCCTCATCGTGGTTGATATCGGCTATGTGCCATATCGTGGTTAATGATATATTTATCATCGTGGTTTTGGTGTTAGCTACGGCTACATCGTGGATTGGCACTGACTGAGGTCGCGTTGTGGATTTTTTGTGCTTTATTGCACGTGGACGGCATTGAATGCCTTTTGGGAGTGAAAAGGAGAGGGTGATTTATTAATCCCCTGGTGTGTGGTAGGCTGGATAAGGGGGTGTGTAGAGGATGGACCCTAGGCTGGGTTGGGCTTCATAATTGCATAATCTTGTATGTGAATATGTGAACTCTATTAATGTGGAAAAGGGCCAAGCCCAGTATATGAATGTGGATCAGTGTGGAAATGGGCTAAGCCCAGTATATGGAAATTATGTGGTTAACTACCCTATTAGATGAATGTGATATGAATATGGGCCAAGCCCAGAATGTGTTATTATGTGAATATGTTATGTACGGTATGCCTAAATCTGTTTGGACTTAGTGTTGTGTACACATTGAGTCTGTTGACTCACCCCGTTGTGGGAACATTTTTCAGGTGATGATCAATAATGGACCGGGTCGGCAGGAGCTTAAAGGTGGCCATGCACAGCAAGGAAAATTTTAATATTTGGACTTTTATTCTATTTAAGCACTTTAATTTATTTTTGGGAATTATTTGTTGTGATAAGGCCATAGTTAGATTACTTTATTTTTACTTTTATTTACTATGTACGAATTTTTATCAAGTGAAGTTTAAGTAGATTTATTTTAAAACAAAGCCTAAGCGTTTTGTCACTTAAAGTAAAGGATTTTAATAATGAAATAAACTCGTTTTCAACTCAAGCCCAACCCAAAACAAACTTTCTTGCAAAACACACAAGTTTTTCCTAAGTCACAAAAGAATTTGAAACGGTTTACACCGGGGAACATACCAGATCCGGTCAAGGCTCGTGGGTCGGGTGTGGGGTGTTTCAAAGAGAAGAGATGCAATCGGCCAAGGGAAAAGAAATAGGAAGAAAAGGTACAAAAAAGATGCCTAAATGGTAGCATAGAAATGGCAAAGAAGAAAGTAAAGTGAAACAGAGCAAAAAGAATGCACGAGAGGTCACTTTTAGTGCAGTTTCGGCAGCATCCAGAAAAAGAGAAAAGTCGATTCGGTTTGGCAACTAAACTGATCAAAAGAAAAGAAAAAAAAAACTCAACAAAGCTGAAATATGCACCAAAACCCCCTTTAGCCGAATTTCTTGAGTGCTACACTTAAAATTTCGGCTCCAACCTCCTCCAATTCCAATTGCTCATTTTTCTCCTCCAAATCTTTACCAACTTCTATCCCTATCCCATGAATCACTCCCCCAAGACCGATTCCACAACCACCTTAGCAGAACTCCACTCCAACTCAAACACTAGGCGTCCCGTCAGCAAAATAAATACTCCAATGCTTGTCCCAGAACTTGAATCCCAGTCCTCCTATACCACCCTTGGCATCACTTATCACTAGAGCCCAAGCTCCTTTCGTGTCTCTTTTTAATCACAATTATTTAAAAGGCTTAAACTAGGGGTCATGGTTCCCCTAATGCTAAAAATAAAAATTTTCCATATGACATGGCTTGAACCCAGGACTTCATAGAATCCCCTTAACCTTCCAAAATACTCACCCAGTAGATCTAACATGCAATTTGTACCGTTCTCTTGTTCTCCAAAAATTTTAAACACTCCCATGCCCAATGCCCAATTCTTCTAGGCCCAAAATTCGAGGCGTTACATGATTACTATTTTGATTTTATAGTTTTCCCGATATTAGGGGGAGAGACATAATAACTTGCAATGAGTTAGGCGGAGAGTAATTTGAACCAGAAGTTCAACAATGATAACTCATTACAAGTTAACTGTCTTAATGAGAATGAATAAGTGTTATATACCATCTAATATTTTAATTTGAATCAAAGTCCCAATAGGACAATCGATTAGAATAAATAATAGATTGATCTGTTCCAAAGGTGAAAATTTTTCTAGATGGACATATAGTGGAGGCAGGTGTTTCAGAAGAGACCCAAGACATAACTAATAAGTAAAACTCTAAAAGAGATTCAAGTACCTGAAACTGAAGATTAAAATAGTGAAAATAAGATATCTCGATAAGTTATGTCAATTTGAGAAAATGTCAAACCGATAATAAAAGTGGTCGACTGGTTTTGCATGCAATATTATTGTTAAAATAATGAAATAAAAGGAGTGTCTTGAATAAATCTATTAAGAAATATAGATATGGAATAAATTGATCAAAATAGAAAAACGCAACTCAAGTAGAATTAAATTTGTAGAGTTTTTAGACCAATAAACCAATATTTATTTTCTTTTCGTGTTCCATGTTAAAATTTTAAAACCTTGTAATAATATAAATGTATATTTTGGGTTTATTTTTAAGATATTTTGAGAGATTTGGGTATGAATGATTTGTTTTTATGTTAATGAAACTGAATTGAATCGCTAATGTATTGTGATTAGAATTCCAAAACTGTTAAAGAAGAAAATGAGTCGTTATCTTCATTTGAGCAACTATGTTTTGGAGCCACAGAATAATAGTCTCACGCTGCATTTTTCTCCATATTTTGTATCTTACTCCTACTCCTACTCCATATTTTCCATCCATATCAATGAATTTCAACATTGGTTGAGAATTTTAAATCTATTCCAATACAAGTGATTAAACAATTTATAAAATATAAAGTGTAAAAATTTGTGAAATTTTATTTTTTATTTAATTTATAAATAATTTAATTTTTTATAAGGTAAAATAAATATTTTACATTTCAAATAGTAAAAATAAATTTTATATAACAATATTTTTTAAAAAAAATCTTTTGAAATTATTGATTATTATTATTTATTTTAAAAAAACTTTATTAATTTTATTTATAAAAAAAAATCAAAATTTACCTAAGCTGTAACATCCTGAATTTTTGGGCCTATGCGCTTAATGGGTGAAAATGAGTAATGAGTTAATTTAACTGTTAGAGGTCCAAATTGGGCTCAGGATGTGGTCAAGGCCTTGGTGAAATTTTTGTTTGGGCACTATAGAGTTTTAAAAGGCGGTATCTATGTTTAAATTATCAAAATGGGCTTGTGGCCCAGTGGTCAGTGGCGCCACTTAGGGAGCAAGGAGGTGACGCCACAACAAGGGAGATAGGGGCCCAAAATTTAAGTTTCATGGAGTCCAATTCTTTTAATTTAAGTTAGCTAATTTTCGGCATTTGGGTTAGGTGGAGTGGATGGCAACAAGGCTCAAAAATAGGAGGATTTATGTGAATGGGATAATGTGGATTTTTTAATTGATAATATAAAAGATAAAAAGGAGAAAAGATAGGAGCTATCAAGGAAAGGTGATGGCCGAAAATCCACCACCTAGAGGAGTAAAGAATTCGGCTACTTCATGGAAAAGGGGTGTCGAATTTTCCCTTTTTATTAGCCTGAAATTTAATTATCAGGAAGGGCGTTTTCGGTTTTAAGCAGTAGGTACCGAAATTTCTATAAATAGGGGGGATAGCTCCTTGATTCTGGCATTTAAACCCTAATTTTCTCTTCACTCTTTGTGCCGAAATTCTTAGCCTCTTCCTCTACAATTTCTTTCTTTAATTTCTTCAAAAGCTGAAACCTCTCCTTTCACTCTCTTTTCCATTCTTTTCCTCTTGTGCCGATTTCTCTAAAAAGCCGAAATCTCCATAGTTTTTCTCTATTTATCCTATTTGCGAGTTAGTTCTATTCTTTCGGCATTTAAATCTTTTTCTTTGGCATTGCCGAATCTTCTCTCCAGTGCTAGCCGAATTCCCTGTGTTAAGGTAAGTGTCGACTTCTGTTAGTTTCTTATGTTCTATTTCTGTTTTTGAAAGGCAAAAGCCGAAACGCTAATAGTTTAATGGTTATATGTTGGGCGGCATTCCGAGATTTGAAGGAAACTTGGTTGTCTAGATCTAAAAGTCGAAAATCGTTAGTCTCCAATTTTGGGATTTTAAGGTAAGGAGATTTTCCCTAGATTTTTACTAGATTCGTTCATTGTATGATCTTAACTTTATGATGAGGATTAATGATCATATATTGTGATAGTAGTTCTGACAAGGACTTGTGATGGAATTAAATATGGATCAAGCATAGGAGAGAATCCCTAAGTTTAAGAAACGAGCGTATCTGCCGTTCGAGATTGGCCACTTGGTTGTGGACCGGCTTCTGAACAACACCTTAGGTAGATAGCAGTGGTGTTGGCTACGGATAGCGTCAACTTAGAGGGTCTCGTTCTAACGGTAATCAGGTGTGTAGATCCTTATCACATAAGTTTTATTTTGTATTATACCTGTTAGGGGCTGAAAAGCCAGAAAATGAGGCTGTATGAACAGTCGTGTGTAAGTCCCTAACACACTATTAATCCTGTATGTATGTCTATATATATGTTATGGGCTAAAAAGCCGAAAAGAGGCTGTGTAGACAGTCGAATGGAACCCTAAATGGGTTAGGAAAGGATGCCAGGTACGTAAACATAGATCTCCCTATGTGTATCGAAATATATGTAAGTCCACTTGATGTTCTCTTTATGTATGTATGCATGGGGTGGGAATTTTGATATGATGAAAGGGAAGTGCATGACAGGTCACTTGGTGATCGGTGGTAGAAAACCCACAAATATAAATACTAGGTCACATAGTGATCGGTGGCTATGCCACGTTTAATATTTCCTGAACATCAGGAATAGGCAGTTCGGCTGTCGTTATGGTGTGTAGCGGATGGAGGGTTGATTGTAGAAATCCCCAAGGTGTGATGGTTGGTACGGGATGGTGTGTAGAGGATGGAACCCTAGGATGGGATGGGTTACTAATCATTTGTTATTTGATATATAATCATGATTGTTGCCTTTATGTATGGGCCAGGGCCCATAATGTGTTTGTGGGCTCAGGTCGTTGTGTGTTTTGAGATTTATACACTGAGTCTTGGTGACTCACGCTTTCCTTTTTCTCTACGCTTTCAGATGAGCAGTAGATCGTGGACATGGGAGCCGAGACGGACTTGAGGGGCCATCAAGTTTTGATTTCTCTATTTTTGATTATTTTGGTTTTTCTTAAGTTTATAGTTTTGGAAAATTTTTATGTAATAAGGCCCCCATAGATTATGTTCATCTAAGTAGTTTCTTTATTTGTTTTTTTTTAAAGATGTTCTGCAACTTATGGAATTGTGTCAAAGGTTTTATTATATTTAATAAATAATACAAAGATTTATTTTCAAAAAGTCACTACTTTATTCAAATATTAACTAGTTAACTTGTGCTTTCTAAAACCGTTAAAGTGTTAACATGCCAGATCTGGTCGAAACGCTTGGGCCGAGTTTGGGGTGTTACATAAGCATAAAACAAAGCTTACAGGCTAAATTAAGGTTATATGTCAGAAAAAAGATGGTTGAAAAAATATGCTCTCTTAAAAAAATAGGTCGATTTTGGAGAAAGTATGGTTGGGCACGTTTTGTAGGACAACATACGTTAACAAACAAATAATTATAAATATTTATATCAAATACAATATCTGAATAAATAATATAAACACATATTTATATTTATGTAAACACCATATCTAAAACAAAAAAAATTAAATAAATATTTTTATTTATTTAAATATCATATTTTAAACAATTAAATAAACAAGATTTTTGAAAAATGAGAAATGGAATAAGGGAATCAAGTTTTACTAGATGTTGAGGCATGTTTTCACAATCTCCTTAAGACAGTTTTGGCCACTCCTATGGTACTTGGAGAAACTTTGGTCATCTGTCTCCCAGGATACAACAACAAAATGATCGCTACAGTAGTACCTTTACAATGAGTGCAAAATTCGTTGTGTGTATGTGTCTAAAGAATTCCGCAGTATTCTTTAGGCTTTTATAGGCTTTCAATATAGAGGAATTTTGGAAATTCCATGAATAAAGATACAAATCTGCATTAAAGGAGCCTTTAAATCAATTTGAATAAAATCAAATCAAATTGATTTTCAATTTAATTGGAATAAAATCAAATAGAGATATTTGTTCTTTTAAAACAGATTCTGTATAATATCTGTTGAGAGAAAAAAATAAATTTTATATTGGGCTAAAATATCCAAAAGCCCTTTCTGACTTGCCCGTCATTTCGCGTCGCCCATGTTGTACGGGTGTATCCCAACCCCGATGGGTTTAGATCTGCACCACTTTGCGCGCAAGGCAAAGTTTTAAGTTTTAGTCATTCAATAACTCTCAAGTGGGTTCTCATATATATACATATCTCACACTTGGTATTTAACCAATGTGGGATCTAAGTTTTTCTTTTCTCAACAAATATTCACAAGTGACTTACTTTGAGCATCAACTTCCCATTCATCACTCAATCATTTTGAGCATATGATATACCGTTGTAAAGGTCTCATGGAGTAGATATAAAACCATAATTTTATGATTCAACTCCCACCTTTACAAATCAATAATATGCCTTAAGGTTTCCAAAAATTTCAATTTTTCCAACACGCTTTCTGCACAGTTGGCAGGAAAGCGTGTCTAGCTGGGCGTGCTTTCCTCCAATGGTCAAATTTGAAATCCAGCCAATGATAAAATTATAAATGGCTCAACGGTAACTTTTTTTTCCTATATATACCCAAGTCATTTTCCACTATTTTCACTCAAATTCAATTCTCTCTATTCTCTCAAAATTAATTCCAAAATTTTCAATAAATTTGTATAAAAAATATTCTAGTTTTACTTTATTATTTCGTAATTATTCATTTTAATTAATTTTCTACGAATGAAAAATTCTCTTATTCATTTCGATGACAAACACAATTCCATCAGGCAATTGATAATGGTAAGAATTTTATTATTTTTATTAATTTTAAATAACTTAATTTTAAAGTTTCTAATTTTTTAAAATTATTTTGTTGATATAAATAGGCAAAATAGATTTTGGAGGGGTTCATACACAATTTATGAAGGAGTGCACCCAATGCAATTCGTCATCATTTGTAAGATGCGGGATTCTTACATGCATGTTGTATGCTCGAGGATTGTAAATTGGATCCCACACTTATCAGCGCATTGGTGGAAAGATGGAGACCCGAGATACACACATTTTGTCTTTCATGCGGTGAATGTACAATCACACTCGAGGACGTAGTTTTATAACTCGATTTACCGGTAGATGAGTCAATCGTTACAGGAGCAGTGGTCATTTTTTTATAAGGACCTTTGCGAGACATTTTTAAGGAAGGTGCCGAACAAGTTTCAAGGTGATCGGATAGAGATGAAATAGTTGGAAAATAATTTCAATGAACTTGATGAGCACGCGACTGCCCTCAAAAAAGAACAATACGTTTAAGCATTCATCTTGAGGTTTATTGGAGCATTTTAATGCTCGATAAATCTTGAAATTTTGTACACATAAGGTGACTACTATAGCTGGGCACGCTTTCTTGCCAACTGTAGAGAAAACTCGTCCAACTAGACGCGCTTTCACACATTCTCTTCAAAATCGACTAATTTCTCTTATTTAAAAAATAATCTATTTTACCAATTTCTTTCTGGCATATATGCCTAATTTAGTGAATCTTATATGCAAAACAAAACAACAAAAAAAAAAAATCAAATCTCAAAATTAATATTGGAAAAACTATATTGAATTATAACTATTTAAAAAATTGGACTAAACCTAAGCAGTACAAAGTAATGTTTCTGTTTAGGGATGATCATGGATAATGCATGATTTTTTAATTTCATTAAATGAGAAATAAACGGCCAGTGACCTTCCACGTAGCAGTACAAATCTTTTTGCCGCCAAGATAATTTCCCGCCCAAACCGTCCAATCATCATAAACCCAATATAACCACAATCACCATGAGCATTAGCCATTGGACACAGTCCCCCACCTCCAAAAGAAAAACCCTTCTTCCTCTCTTCATTCCTGCTGCAAAGTTCTTTTGTCTATCATGGCGTCTCAGAAACTAACAGAGTATGAACGTCAAAGGCTCGAAAACATAAAGAGAAACGCCGAAATGGTGGCCGCACTCAAGCTCCACTCAAAAGCAGCCACTCTTTCAGCCGCCACCGCCAAACGCCACAGGTAAAACAACATAAATCCCATTTTCTTTTTTTTTTCTTTTCCCCATCTATTTTTTGCTACAATATTTGATGTAAAAGAGATTTTGAATTGCAGGACGAAAACGTATAAAGCGAGTCCAGAGAAAAAACCCAAGACGGAAACCCCTATCGTAATTCGACGGTCGTTGAGGACGAGAGGTATGCCGCCGGATTCAAAAGGTTTGCCTGATGACTTTTCTGACAATTTCGATAAAACCCCAAAATCCGTTAGCGTTATAAAGCCGCAATCGCCTCGTGTTTTGTGTCCTATTAGTATGGTAGATGCTTTTAGTGGAGATGATGAAACGGAGTCTAACAAAATGCTGGTTGGGACAATTTTGAGTATTGCAAAGGAGACCCAAGTTGGTGTTTCGGTTAAGGATGTTAAAGATGAGATTTTTAGTGAGAAAGGAGCTTTGGGTTCTTGCAAAAGTGAGGGTTTTGAATCACTAGGTACAGAAAAGGTTGATGAGAGTTTGAGTGGAAAAAGGAAGTTGGTCAAGGGTGTGGTTAAAAATGAGTATTTGGATGGTTTAGTTAAGATTGAGAAGAGTGATCAATGGCTGGAATCATTGGATTTGAAACCGGAAAATGTAGCACGGCTTTTGCCTGGAAGGATTATGGTGGTTAAGTTTTTCCCTTGCAGTAGTGTGAGGATGATTGCAGCTGGGAACAAATTTGGGAATATTGCATTTTGGAATGTGGATTCTAACAATGAAAAGGAAGATGGCATATATCTTTATCGCCCGCATACTGGCCCCATTTCTGGGATTTTGATTCATCAACATTCGATGTCAAAGGTACTTTGGGTTTCAAAAATCCATGTATTAGACCGAGATTTTACAATTTGTTAAAGGGTGTGCAAATATGATGTTTTCTCTATCTTTATTGCTTTTGGATGCAGATTTATAGCAGCTGCTATGATGGCTTTATTCGATTAATGGATGCTGAGAAGGAAGTTTTTGATCTGGTGCATTCTTGTGATGATACCATATTTTCCCTCTCTCAACAGCCTAATAATTCGGAGACCTTATATTTCGCTGAGGGTCGTGGAGGATTGAAGGTTTGGGATATTCGGACTGGGAAGTCCAGTAAAAACTGGATGCTTCATGAAGATAGGATCAACACCATAAACTTCAACTCACAAAATCCCAACATAATGGCAACCAGTTCAACGGATGGAACTGCTTGCATTTGGGATTTAAGGAGTATGAGTGCCCATAAACTGAAAACCTTAAAGACTGTGAGCCATAGTAGGGCTGTTCATTCTGCTTACTTCTCTCCCTCTGGAAGCTCTCTTGCGACCACAAGGTATTAAGCCTTTTCTTAACCCTATATTCATTGATGCTTTTCGTTATCTTCCACACCGGTTAAGCAACTTGCTTTGCAGTACATACTTTACTATATAACATGTTATAATTGACTTGAATGGATGCCCTCTATGTTGAGATGTGTAGCTTCTATTGTTTTGAGGATGTCTTTGGTAGTAGGTGATTCTAAGATGTTACCTTGTTTATTAATTGTGTCCTTTTGGCAATGCTAAACATTGCTTTAATTGGTGATTTCTGGATAAATGGAAAAATCGTTACATGTGGTGTTAAAATAAATGCTGCATAATAGAGTGGGAGGCCAGCCCCTGCTCATCTGGAGGTGCACATCCATTTAGGGACATATGCAAAGGGGTAAAGAAAGAAGTTAGTGGACAACTACCAATGAATATAAGAGGATGCCTGTGAGAGGGTCTCAACCTTTCTCAAACAAACTTCCAAGAATGACTGCTAAACATAAAAGGTTTTCTATCATAAATATAAACATGTATGAACCAGAACTAGGGGTCGGCCAAGAAATGCCCAAAGACTCCCATGCCTTTCCTGGTTGGACCAACCCAACCGGCTTTTGGTTCTTGAGTGTGTTGGGAGATTAGGCAGGAGTAGGCAGTTTCGGTTAGCACTGTTCCGTTGGTTGACAACCAAGTTCCCCAACAGCAGCTTAGCTCAGTAGCTTAACTGTTCCTACTGGCACGGTGCTGCTGGATGCCAGTCATTGGTTTATATGTTCCTCTTAGTATCTACTCTAGGAATAAATTTTTTTCCCTATCTGTTTTTGAGAACCGTCTAAAGTTACAACTAAAAAAACTGAAATGGTTTTGAATTATCTCAATTGAAGTAATGAGCCTCCCAGTAGAACTTCGATTTGATTGCAAACAATTGAATTATTTGGCATAGGATAGGAAAGCAAGGCTAGTTTCAGAGTTTTAAATTATTGGTTGATTTATGTAATAATTAAAATTCAATTTTTATATTTCTTTATATAGTTTCCACTGCTTTTGCAGTTATTTTGTCCCAATACAAAATTTGTTCTTATTTCATGCATTATTGATTCTTCACCTGCTGATAAGAATAATTGAAACCAGAAGCTATAATGCTCTCTTAAAAAAATAAAAGAAATGACATTGGCTCATTTTCATGACTTTGCCATTTCTTTTTCTTCCAATTTTTTTTTTTTTTTTTGTTTCTTCCTTCATGTGTTTTGATGGTGATTTGACCTGGGATGTTCAAGACCTAAGCTAAACAAAAGCAATCACAGAGATATTGCGGGGCAGGATTTAAGCTTTCATAGGCCCAGATAAATGGTTCAAACCAGCTAATGTATTGTAGCTTAAAATGAAGATATGGACAAACCAGAAATACATATTTTTCTGGTTGCATAGAATCTTCTACAATTTAACTTAATGTAATCTGTATTTTACTTGATTTTCCCCCTATTAAACTAACATTGTTTTGTTTTTATATAGTTTGGACAACAAGGTGGGTATAATAAGTGGAGTTAATTTTGAGGACGCTTGTATGATATACCATGATAATTGGACTGGAAGGTGGCTTTCCAGTTTCAGGTTGGCTTTTTTTGCATGTCTTTCAAGTCCCACTCTTTGTTCTTCTCAAATGATCTGCTTGATGGTTTAATTTTTTATATCATGTATATACGTTTCTAAGCAGAGGTATATGGGGGTGGGATGATTCATACATCTTCATTGGCAACATGAAAAGAGGTGTTGATGTAATCTCTCCATCACAGAAGAGAAGTGTTATGACTTTGCAGAGTCCAGAAATGTCTGCAATTCCATGCAGATTTGATGCGCACCCATATGAAATTGGGATGTTAGCAGGAGCCACCAGTGGGGGTCAAGTTTATCTATGGACACCATGTTAAAAAAATCTGAATCTTTCAAGGAATTTGTGCTTTGTACTTGCTAGCAAGGTATTTTTTGGTCAACTTAGTAGCCAATGTGCATCACATATCCGATCCTTGAATCTCATTTGTTATTGACAATTCTAGTAACCAATGCTTACATTTTATGATATCATTATCACGTAAAAAATTGTTAGAAACAACAGAAGCACAACTGATTTGGCTTGACTTACAGTCAGACGGTCATCCCGTATTCAATGTTGGCTTTATGCTTAAATTTCAATGTATGGGGCTTTGGTTTCTTCTTTTTCAATTTTAAAGCTAACGAGTGACAGTCGTCATTGTCCTCACATTATCGGTTGTACAATGTAAACTATGGTAAAAGTAGGGGAATGCAAATTTCGGATAAAACTCAATTAATTCGGTTAACCAACTGAATTTGGTTAATCGGTTGGGTCGGTTAATCGAATTAATTTGGTTGGGGTCAGTTAATTATTTTTTGAAAGTTCGGTTAACGGTTAATTCGGTTTGAAATTGGTCGGTTAATCGAATTAATTGAATTTAATAAATAATATTATAATATATAAGTATTTGGTTGGGTCGGTTAATTTTTTGGAAATATAAATTAATCGGTCGGTTAAGTCGGTTAATTTTTAATATGTATTATATTTGTTTTAACCAAAAATAAAAAATATATATTTCGTTTAATTCGTTTAATTGACCGAATTAACCGAAAAAGTTCGATTCGGTTAATTTTTTTTAAAAAATTTTGGTTCGATTAATGGTTAAGAGTTTAATAGGGTCAGTTAATAGTAGTTTAGGTCGGTTAATCGATTAAACACCTTTAGGTAAAATGATTCTATATGGATTATAGTTAGGTCAAAGAGTAAATTAGTTTTTTTGTTAAAAATTGATATTTGTACCTCAACATAAGGTAAATATTGCACCTTATGTGTTACTTTTTGAATTTTTTTGTCACGTTAATTTTTAATAATACAAATAAATAAAATTTTTAATAGAAAAGATTAATTTATATTTTAGGGACTAATTTATTAATGTTTCTAGAGAATGCAAAATGTAATTTGAATATTATTGTTTTATACAAATATGAAAAGTTTAATTGGATTAAATTTTGATTAAAGTTTATTATAAGTCTGTGTACCGTATCGACCGTATCGAAAAGTTGATTTCTTTTTTGTTGTAAATCAAAGAGTTGATTTTATTTTTTTTTATTTTGGTGAGAAATACAATGCAAAAGAAAACTAAGATCGTCAGAAGTTAGAAAACCATTAACTCTATCTGCACATAAAACAATTCCAAGCTGTTCAAGGGTGTCTTCAAAGACTTGCACTTCAGTTTTCATTTCGGAAGCTATCTTAGTAATGTAGTCAGCCATTTGATTTTCCTTTCTTGGGATGTGTATGATATTCCATCAGTCAAAAGTCTGTAATACCTAATAACACCTTATCATTAAAGTTGATGCTGAATCTACCAAATGCCTATCCTAGAAAGCGTTAGCCACCTTAAGATTGTCCATCGAGAATACCCCAAATCTCTGCATCAAAAGCTGAACAATCCCTTAAATAATGGTTGAACTCAAAGATCCAATCTCCAAATCGATTTCACACTACACCACTAGCCGCAGCAAAACCTACAACAGCTTTAACGGATCCATCAGTGTGTAAAAAAATCTAGTCACTTAATAGAGGAAGGTTAAACACATTAACTAAAAAAATCTAGTCACTTGATAGAGCAAGGTTAGACTCATTAACCATTTGTCTGGGTGGCTTTTTGTTGTAAGCTAAATCAAACTACTTGGCCTAACTCACGGATGTCCTAATAGTTTTAAAGGAACTCCCAAATAATCCTTGAAACACAAAAAGGTTTTTGTTCTTCCATATGTGCCAGACAACTAAGCCAAAAGGTTAGACGAAGTAATCCCCATGCTCAACATCTTTAAAGGATTACTTAAATTGGACTCCATCCAATCAAAAAGGTTAGAGGAGAAAAAGTGGAGTTGATTATTTGTTGGCACAATACGTGACCGGACTTCCTTGGTAGCAAAGCAATCCCTAAATACATACAATATGTCCTCAGATTCATGACTACATAGAGAACAAGCACCATCATTGCCGATGCCCCTCCTTATCCTCTCTATGTTAGTTAGAAGACATTTAAACACAAGCCATAAGAAAAATCGAAGACGATGATGACCTTTAAATTTCCAGACGATTTTTTACCACATATCCCTTGGATTCCACGTGTTCTTCTTAAGAGACCAATATGCACTTTTCATTGAGAAGGATCTAGTAAAGGTACAAAGCCAATTAAGTCTATCTACTTTTGCTGAGGGATGGGGAGGAGGAATGCCCACAATTTTTTAACAATATTTTTCGACAGCCAAATTCTGAATAAATCAAGATTCCACATACCTTTCTCTGTTACCATATCATTGAGAGTAATCAGAAACAAAATTATTCTGAACAGGCATATAATTATACAACAACCTAATATATAAAATCTAATGATCCCTCTAACATGAAATAGAATTCCCATTTCCCACCAACCAAAATAAATTCCCACGCAATAGAGGCCAAATCTTGGTAAGGGCTCTCCAAACAAAAGAATAGTTTCCACGTGCTATGCTCACAAGAAGCCTCTCCTTTATCCATACTTTGACAGTAGAACACGAACCCAAAAAGCATCCTCTTTTGAAGCAAGGTTAAACCCCAACTTTAAAAGAAAAGATGTATTTTGGTCCCCTAAATGTTTGAATCCTAAACTACCACAGCCACACGGTTGACAAGTTGAATCCCAATCCACTAACAACATCTTCTTCCTACCATTGACGACTCCCCATAAAAATTGTTTGACAATTCTTTCAATCCTTTCATGGACTCCTTTTGGAATCCTCATAGATCGCATAAAATAATTTGGGATGGAAAGAAGGAATGATTGAGCAAGAGCAGCTCTACCTGCAAAAGAGAGCTACCTGGCATCCCAAATATTTAGCTTGTTTCGCACTTTTTCAACAACAAACCCCATAGTGCCACAAGTTACTCTATCGTGAAATAGAGAACCCCTAGATATGTTTTAAGGTTCTGAACCCTTTGGAAGTCAAGAAGAGTGCTTATTTTATCACCGAGATCCCCATCCACTCCTCCAAAGAAAAAAATGTTGGTCATAAAAGCATTAACCCGGTGACCAAAGAACGAACAAAATCAGTCTAAAGTTTCCTTAAGAATCATAACATGACCTAAATCATCTTTGGAGAAAATAACGAGATCATCAGCAAAAAAAAAAAAGTGTGATGATTCAGGGCCCGAACGAGACAATTTAATAGGGCTCTACTTAACATATGAGATAGCCGAATGAATACCATGTCCTAACCATTCCATACACAAAACGAACAAATATGGAGACAACGGACATCCCTGACAGACCCCTATCACCGACCTGAGCTTTTGAGTTGGCACTCCGTTCCACAAAATCTGCATAGTGTAATTTGAAATAGAAGAAATGATAACTTTCTTTAGAAAACAAGTGAGGAATTCCCGCAACTCGCAAATAACCATCAACAAAATCCCAACGGACCTAGTCGTAAGCTTTCTCCAGATCAATCTTGACTGTCATCTACTCATTCTTTTTACTTCTCATAGAATGAATGACCTCTTGTACGATAAGGATATTATCAGAAATGCTTCTTCTTGCAATGAAGCCAGTCTGCTTAGGCGCAATAATTTTAGGGAAGACTACCTTAAACTTATAAAGGACCAAGAATAGGCTGATAGGCCGAAACTGAGAGAAGCTCTCCAGATTGGAAACCTTAGGAATGAGAATAATAAGGGTGTTATTCAGCTCCTGATCAATCAATTCACCATCGAACACCAACTTAACCTACTTACAATGTAACGCCCGAAAATTTTAATTTTTGATTTCGTGTATGTGTGACACAAAATGTCTATCTGCTTCAGTGGTTATGTGCTCTAGTGTGTGTGTGAGGTCCCAAGTTCAAGCCTTACTTGGGCAAGTTTTGGTATTTTTATAAATAAAGCCTTAACCTTGTGCAAAGGGCTTAAGTTTAATTGTTGGTAAGTTTATATCAGAATGAGCCTGCTAGTCTGGTGGTTAAGTGGAGTGTTGGAGTGTTGGAAGTCCTGTGTTCAATTCTCTGTGATGGCGTTGAGACAGTATTTTTGCTCCAATTTCGGCTAAGAGTTGTGTTGGGGCAAAATTCTTAGTAGTTGTGTTTTAGTGGGTTAATAGGGAGTGATTTTAGGAGATAATTGGGAAGAAGTTATTAGAAAATAATCTGATTATCTTTTTGTTGAAAAAAAAAGTAGAGTTTCAGTTTTCTCTCCAATTCCCCAAACTTTTTCTTCTTCTTCTTCTTCTTTTCCCTCATCTGCCGATTCTTTCCCCTAGTTGCTGCCGAAATTTCCATTAATTTTTCCCCTTCCATTTCGTTCTCTTTTTTTTCCAATTGATTTGGTTGTTCATCGTTGGTTGCGCGTGTTCTATAAGTAACGGTTTTATCTATTGTTAATCGTTATTGGTTAATCTCTAAAAGGGGGATTCCTTTTTGCTGTTTAGGAGTCAATCAAGGGGCTGGTGGTTTTGAATTGACGCTATGATTGTGCGAAGTGGTGGTTACTCAAGCGAGGTAAGGGTTTTCTAGGTTTTTAGTCGAGTTCCTTCCGATATTGGCTGATTAAAAACAAATTAAATGATTAATCTGGAGATATGTTGGTCGATTTTTAGGTTCTGGAGGCTTAGGAGTGATTACGCTTAAGAAACGATACTAGGTGTGCACCCGAAACGTAGAAAACGGGATTTGGTGAAAAGCCGAAATTGCTTGCTGTCGAAAAATAAGAGAAAATGATGTGAAAAATTGTAGAGAAAGCATATAAGGGTGTTATAAACTTGAAAATCAACATTTTGCACTAAAATAGTTTTGGACAGTAGCAGTAGTCTAACTTTGAAAAAGCATAAAAAAATAGTGGAAATTGATTTAGAGGTTGAATAAAATATGAAATTAAATTTTATTGAGTCTATTTTTTCATGGAAGAAACAGTGTAGCAATGGAATTGTCAATCATGAGATATAATAAATTTTGTGAGACAAAGTCAGAATGATTTTGGGTTCCCCTATTCTGACTTAGGAAAATCATCAAAAATTGTAAAGAAATAATTAGGGGCTTAAATTTATATGTTTAAATCCATAATGAGTCTATTTTCAATAGAAATAAATGGAAACATCATTTAAATCCGTACTAAGAGATATAAGGAAAGGATGAAGCTGTCAAACAGCAGAATAGGGATAACTTTAAAGATTTTACTGTACTTATTTGATAAACTATAAGTTCTGAAAATTTATGGTAGAAAGGTATTTGAGTCTAGTTTTAAAAACATCAAATGGATCTTAATTTGGAATTCTGCAGCTCAAGATATAGATAATTTAGTGATAATGACTAAAGTAGACATCTTTGAATGAACATATAAGTAAATAGTGAAAAAATATATGAGTATTGAGCTAGCATGGGTTACTTTAATAATGGATCACACGGTCAAGGCCAATTTGGGCTGAGTGGGCCACACAGGCGTGTGGGCCCACACGAGCAGATCACATGGGCGTGTGGGCCCATTTTTACCGAAATATTTTTAAGGTTGCTCTGGTCGCCCAAGTTGACTGTGAACCTACTGTAGGGTCGGTAAGCGCTACTTAGACCACTAAATGTGTGAAATTGACTGAATGATATCTGTACTGGGCATGCTAATATCTGAACTGAATATATGTATTGAAATTGCATAATAGCATGTCATCCATTGTGTGTTGCATTGTATTGGGTTGGGGGTTGTTATTCGGAGGAAGTGTACTGAAAGGCTTTAAGCCTAATTTACTGGCAGCTCAACTGCAAACTATTGTATTGTGCCGCATTCGGTACTACTTGGAGTGTAGGGATGGGTGGGTTGATTATATCCCTACATGGAGTGTAGGGTTGGACGGAGATTGTGTGTAGAGGTTGGTTGGGTAGAATTTTTCTACTGCATAACTATTACTGCTACTGATACTGTGATGGGCTAAAGCCCAAATAGTCACTGATACTGAAAAGGGCTTAGGCCCAAGATTGTTCAACTGTGCACTGTGAATACTGATTGTTTGTTTATTTCTGCGGGATTACACACCGAATTTACGTAAACTCACCCTTTTTGTTTAATGTGCACAGGTAATCCCCAGATTTAGACAGATTGGTGCGACGGAGGACTCAGCAGTGACCACAGTAATTTTTGGACTTCATGGTTTTAATTTATGATTATGATTTGATTATTATTGATTATTTGGGCATTAATTTAAGGACCCTCTAGGACATTGGTTTTAAATTTGGGTTTTTATTTATTTATTTTACTCTATGGATTTATACCTGCTGGTCATAGGAAATTCAGTTTTCAAAAGTTAAAGTAATTTCTAAATGCATGATCACCTAGACTGTTTTATTAAAGCTTCCGCAACGAGGGATGTAAGACGACTTCCTAAGTTCTAACAAAGGTTTATTAAAGATAATAACATGGAATGTTTTCATCGTAACAACGAGGTTTCAAAAACACTATTGTGTGACATTGCCAGATATAGCCATAACGTCTAGGTTGGGTTTGAGGTGTTACATTTAGTGGTATCAGATCTAGGTTACAAAACTCGGCTTTGGATTATGGGTTTTATAAAAAAATGGGCTTTCAAAAAATTGGTTGATTTCCAAATGATTTGAAATGTTTTTACTGAGTAAGTGGTACACCGAGTCTCTGGCATCGATCCTGTAAGTATTCTAAACTGTGATTTGTTTTAAACTGAAACTATTTTGGATAGTATATTCTAAAACTACTATAGGTAGTAAACTGTACTAAAAACACTCTAGTTAGTGTATGCTAAAAATTGTAGAGAAATTGAAAACTGTAGTGAGATTGCGATTTACGAAAACGAACTCTGAATAATCGATCATGTTTTACATAAAGCATTTGTTAATAAACACTGGAACTGTAACTGATTCATAAAATTGTTAATACAGATAAACGTGATTAGACAATGGGCACACAAGGTATCCGCGGACGGGGTACTAGAGGCCGAGGTAGAGGCCGTAGAAGAGCTAGAGCTGAGTCCTCTTCACTGGGTGGCATACTGAATTTGGATACGAGTGACACGCCAGTGTCACTTGCTACTGAGACTGGGTCTCAATATCACATGGCTGGGGACGACGCATTGTCCTAGGTTATGCTAAGGATTTTGGAGAGGGTCCTTGGGCCCAATACTGGATCTGGGGGCCGAGGGTTGGTTACGGAACGACTCCGGTCTAATGGAGCTGAGCTCTTCAGGGGTGTCACTAGAGTTGCCCCTAATGTGGACGAGTATTGGATTGAGGTCACGGAGAGGATTATGGATGATTTAGATTGCACCCTTGAGCAGAAATTAAAGGGTGCAGTCTCACTGCTACGGGATGAGGCTTATCAGTGGTGGCTTACTGTTAAGAAGGGAACTCAGCCCAAACGTCTGACCTGAGAGTTCTTTAAGACCGTCTTCCAGGGAAAATATATGGGAACTAGCTATGTGGACGCCCGTAAGAGGGAGTTTCTGAATCTGGCATAGGGAGATCGATCAGTGGCTAAGTATGAGGCCGAGTTTCTAAGACTGAGCCGCTATACGTGAGGTATGGTGCCATCAGAGTATAAGCGATGTGTTCGCTTTGAGGATGGCCTCAGGGATAACTTGAGGGTTCTGATAACTTTGCAGAGGGAGCAAGATTTTTTTGCCTTGGTCGAGAAGGTGAAGATAGCCAAGGAGGTTAAGTGCACTGAGCGCCAAAACCGCGATAGAAAGAGAGGTAGGAACAAGAGGGATTCGGAGCCCTCGAGTTCTGTACAGAGGCCTAAGAAAAAGGCCAGAGCTGATGGGTTAGTTAGAGCTGGGTCCCCTGTTGCTGCTATTGGACAGCAGCCGTGTGTTGATTGTGGTAGACGCCACCAGGGCGAGTGTTGGAGGAGGACTAGGGCGTGTCTGAGGTGTGGATCATTGGATCACCGTATCAGGGAGTGTCCACTGATGGCTGATCAGATGCAAGCTTAAGGTACTGGTAATGCACAGCCTCAGAGGGTAATACAACAGCCACCGAGAGGCTGTGGTCAGGCTAGGGGTGGTAATGGCATGGGTCGTGGGCAGAGAGCACCGGACAGAGGTACTGGACAGGCTGAGGAGAGGCAGCCGACTCTAGTATATGTTGCACATCGCCGAGAGGATGAAGATACTCTGGACCTCATCACGGGTACGTTCCTTATTCATGATGTACCTTATATTGCATTGATAGATATAGGATCCACTCACTCCTATATAACATGTACTGTGTCTGGAACTTGGGGATTTCAGTTGAGAGCACTACGAGTGAGGTTACGGTACTGAGTCCGTTAGGGCAATCTGTTAGAGTTAGCGAACTATATAGGGACATTCCTTTAGAGGTACAAGGGGCAATCTTCCTGGCTGATTTGATGGAGCTTTCATTTGGGGAGTTTGACCCAATTATGGGGATGGACTGGTTGGTCAAGCATCGTGTTAGCTTGAAATGTGCGACTAAGAGGGTCGTACTAAGGACTGAGGAGGATAAGGAGGTAGTCATGATTGGAGAACGCCGAAATTACTTCTCTGATATGATCTCTGCACTAGTGGCAGAGAAGATGGTTCGTAAGGGATGTGAGACATTTTTGGCCTACGTAAGTGTTTTAGATTCTGGGGGGTTCTACAGTTAAGGATATCAGAACGGTAAAGGATTTTTCGAACGTCTTTCCTGAGGAGCTACCGGGGTTACCTCCGAATCGCGAGTTGGAATTTGGGATTGAGCTACTTTCAGGTACAACTCCGGTGTCCATCGCTCCCTATCGAATGGCACCGAAAGAGCTTGTGGAGCTTAAGGCTCAAATTCAAGAGCTGTGCTATTGATTTTCGAGGCAGTTGGGAGGATTATCTACCGCTAGTGGAGTTCGCCTATAATAACAGTTTCCAGTCTAGCGTCCAGATGGCACCTTACAAGGCACTGTATGGTCAAAAGTGTCGCACTCCTTTATGTTAAATTGAGTTGGGTGAATGATGTGTTCTGGGTCCTGAGTTGGTTTCTGAGACAGAGGATAAGGTTAGATAGATTCGGGATAGATTAAAAGTGGCTTCTAACAGATAGAAATCCTATGCGGACCTGAAGCGACGTGAGATTGAGTGTTCGGTGGGGGAATTTGTATTCCTTAAGGTCTCACCATGGAAGAAGTTACTGAGGTTTGGTCGTAAGGGCAAGTTGAGCCCTAGGTTTATTGGACCTTACCATATTTTGAAGCGAGTGGGACCAATCGCTTATCAGTTGGAGCTACTTCCAGAGTTGGATCATATCCATGACGTGTTCCACATCTCGATGTTGAGGCGCTACCGCTCTGATCCTACCCACATCATTTTCGTTGAGGAGATTGAGGTTAGGCCAGACTTGACCTTTAAGGAGGAGCCGGTTCAGATTCTGGATCGAGATGTAAAAGTACTGAGGAGGAAATCTATTCCGCTGGTTAAGGTTCTTTGGCGTAATCATAGCACTGAGGTCTGCTCAGTTTATGTGTTTTGGGACGTGTGAGTCCCAAATTTTAAGCGTTATGGGACAAATTTTGGTATTTTTTATAAATAAAGCCTTAACCTTATGCAAAGCACTTAAGTTTAATTGTTGGTAAGTTTATATCAGAATGGGCCTATTGGTCTAGTGGTTAAGTGGAGTGTTGAAGTGTTGGAGGTCCTATGTTCAATTCTCTGTGATGGTGTGGAGATAGTATTTTTGCTCCAATTTCGGTTAAGAGTTGTGTTGGGGCAAAATTTTGAGTAGTTGTGTTTTAGTGGGTTAATAGGGAGTGATTTTAGGAGATAATTGGGGAGAGGTTATCAGAAAATTATCTGATTATCTTTTTGTTGCAAAAAAAGAGTAGAGTTTTGGTTTCCTCTCCAATTACCCAAACTTTTTCTGATATTTTCTTTTTTTCCCCTCTGCCGATTCTTTCACCTAATTGCTGCAAAAATTTCCATTAAATTTTCCCCTTCCATTTCTTTCTTTTCTTTTTTCCAATTGATTAAGTTGTTCATCGTTGGTTGCGCATGTTTGGTAAGTAACAATTTTTATCTATTGTTAATCTTTCTTGGTTAATCTTTAAAAGGGGGATTCCTTTTTGGTGTTTAGGAGTTAATCAATGGGCTGGTGGTTTTGAATCGACGATGTGATTGTGCGAAGTCGTGGTTACTTAAGCGAGGTAAGGGTTTTCTAGGTTTTTAGTCGAGTTCCTTCCGAAATTGGTTGATTAAAAATGAATTAAGTGATTAATTTGGAGATATGTTGGTCGATTTTTAGGTTCTGGAGGCTTAGGAGTGCTTACGCATCAGAAACGATACCAGATGTGTACCTGAAACGTAGAAAACGGGATTTGGCGAAAAGTCAAAATTGCTTGCTGTCGAGAAATAAGAGAAAATGATGCGAAAATTTGTAGAGAAAGGAAATAAGGGTGTTATAAACTTGGAAATCAACATTTTACACTAAAATAGTTTTGGACAGCAGCAGTAGTCTAACTTTGAAAAATCATAAAAAATAGTGGGAATTGAGTTAGAGGTTAAATAAAATATGAAATTAAATTTTATTTAGTCTAGTTTTTCATGAAAGAAACAGTATAAGCAATGGAATTGTAAATCATGGGATATAATAAATTTTGTGAGACAAGGTCAGAATGATTTCGGGTTCCCCTGTTCTGACTTAGGAAAATCATCAAAAATTGTAAAGAAATAATTAGGGGCTTAAATTTATAAATTTAAATCCATAATGAGTCTATTTTTATGAGAAATAAACGGAAACATCATCTAAATTCCGTACTAAGAGATAAATAATTTTTAGTAAGGAAAGGATGAAGTTGTCAAACAGCAGAATAGGGATAACTTTAAAGATTTTACTGTACTTATTTGATAAACTATAAATTCTAAAAATTTTATGGTAGAAAGGTATTTGAGTCTAATTTCAAAAACATCAAGTATATCTTAATTTTGAATTCTTTAGCTCAAGATATAAAAAATTTAGTAATAATGACTCAAGTAGACAACTTTGAATGAACATATAAGTAAATAGTGAAAACATATATAAGTATTGAGCTAGCATGGTTACTTTAATAATGGATCACATAGCCAAGGCCAATTTGGGCCGAGTGGGCCAGACGGGCGTGTGGGCCCACACAGGCAGATCTCATGGGCTTGTGGGCCCATTTTTACCGAAATTTTTTTAATGTTGCACGGGTCGCCCAAGTCGACTGTGAACCTACTGTAGAGTCGGTAAGCGCTACTTAGACACCTAAATGTGTGAAATTGACTGAATGATATCTGTACTGGGTATGTTAATATCTGAACTGAATATATGTACTGAAATTGCATAATAGCATGTCATCCATTGTGTGTTGTATTGCATTGGGTTGGGGGTTGTTATTCAGAGGAAGTGTACTGAAAGGCTTTAAGCCTAATTTACTGGCAGCTCAGTTGCAAACTACTATATTATGCCGCATTCAGTACTACTTGGAGTGTAGGGATGGGTGGGTTGATTATATCCCTACATGGAGTGTAGGGTTGGACGGAGATGGTGTGTAGAGGTTGGTTGGGTAGGATTTTGCTACTGCATAACTGCTACTGCTACTGCTACTGATACTATGATGGGCTAAGGCCCTACTGCTTTTTTGACACTGTACTGAGATGGGCTAAGGCCCAAACTATCACTGATACTGAAAAGTGTTTAGGCCCAAGACTGTTTAACTGTGCACTGTGAATACTAATTGTTTGTTTGTTTCTGCTGGATTACACACTGAATTTACGTAAACTCACCCTTTTTTGTTTAATGTGCATAGGTAATCCCCAGACTTAGACGGATTGGTGCGACGGAGGACTCAGCGGTGACCACAGTAATTTTTGGACTTCATGGTTTTTAATTTACGATTTATGATTTGATTATTATTGATTATTTGGGCATTAATTTAAGGACCCTTTAGGACTTTGGTTTTAAATTTGGGTTTTTATTTATTTATTTTACTCTATGGATTTATACCTGCTGGTCGTAGGAAATTCAGTTTTCAAAAACTTAAAGTAATTTCTAAATGTATGATCACCTATACTATTTTATTAAAGCTTCCACAACGAGGGATGTTTTAAAACAAGTGTTTCAAATGAATAAAGATGACTTCCTAAGTTCTAACAAAGGTTTATTAAAGATAATAACATGGAATGTTTTCATCGTAACAACGAGGTTTCAAAAACACTATCGTGTGACATTGCCAGATACATAATAACTTCTAGGCCGGGTTTGGGGTGTTACATACAAATATCACCACTGATGCTCTACCATTGGTTTTGAGAAAAGAGTGCATGAATGTCGTTGCTGCCCGGTGTGTAACACCCAAAACCCTACTCAGTCTTTATGGCCAAATTCAGAAAGCTACATTGGCCATCGGAATAGACCAAAAAAACTTTCTTGGTTTTTAAACATTCTTTTTAAACCATTTGTGTAAATCGTTCAAAACTATTGAAATCAAATATTTAACTTAATCTCACAAAATATGAGAATTATAGAAATTAATGATTTCGATACTTGTAAATGTTTGATCGCTATTCAAAACTCTCATAATTTCAATCATATTTCAAAACCATTCATTTATTTATTCAAAACTAAAGAACTTGGTTATTCGTCACTATTCAGGAAAAACATGTTAACTTCAAAAATCAAATGTCTTAAGAAATCTCATTTGGAAACTTTAGTAATTTTGAAAACTAAGTCTAACTTTATTAAAAACTCATTTCTCAGAATTGCAGCGGAAAAAAAGTAATATTGACATATTTTTATAAGAACTGAAACGAAAAATTTTACTAAAACCATATTTTGTTAAATATCAATGTTTCATGTAAATTCGATAAAACATCAATAAACAATTGAAAACCTCAAAAATCAAGTCATATTTTTGTCTAAAACTCATTTTTATTGTCAAAGCAGAAGATAGCGATTTTGTCAAGTTTTAATA
Organism: Gossypium australe; assembly: GCA_005393395.2. Lineage (NCBI taxonomy): Eukaryota > Viridiplantae > Streptophyta > Magnoliopsida > Malvales > Malvaceae > Gossypium > Gossypium australe. Next base: position 100,106,399 of record CM016619.1, on the reverse strand, counting down.
GAAACCAAGTTTTATGTGTATTCTTATCAAATACTAATTTATGTAGTTTTTAAAACTTAATGTCATGCAATCAACTCATGCATATCAGAATGAAATCCCCAAAGTAAAGTCCCATGCCATAGTCCATACTTAAACTTATTACAATCCAAAAATAACAAAATATTAAGATAAATTTTAATTACTTTAATTTAAAAAGAATTCTGAGAAACTCTTCCAAATGTCGTCATCAAATCCTAACCTCCGGGTTATTTGTAAAATCAGAAAACTAAAGGGGGTGAGCTAGTCATAACTCAAGTATTAAGCAGGAACTTGATATACAAAACAAATAACTATAAGCACATACTCATTGTTCAAAATATCCAATATTTATGCACATGATCATGACAATGCAGTTTTTGTAAAGCAATTATGCAAATCTTTTTAAAACATCTTACCCATCACCGCTACACTCCAAAATCGAGTTCCCTAGACCTCGGCCATCCAAACACTCCGTTGTGGACAAAGCCACCAATTCTTCCTCTTTACAGTGTAACATCCTAAAATTTGGAATTTTATGTGTTGCATTATTTTTGGTGCTAAGCTAGTTAAATTATCAATTGTGTATGTTTAGGGGATCCTAAGAAGGCTCGGGGTTTATTTGGTCCTAGCAAAAATTTTGGCATTTAGCACTTTAAGGAGATAGAGTAAGTGACCTTAAAGCTTATGGAAATAAAAGAGTAAATTGCTAGCATAAATGAGCAATTAGTAAAGAGGTTATGGCGCCACATGAAGTACCTTGAGGGAAGAGGTTCAAATCCCATTGTGTGTAAATTTTTGACTTTTATTTTTGCATTCTTTCCCTAAGTGTCGGCCAAGCATGTAAATAAGGCAAGGTGGACTTTTTATTTTTGGCAAGATGGCTAAGAAAAATAGGAAAGGTTGAAGGTGAGGAAAGAAATCAAGAGAAAGGGGAAAGTAAGGGGAACATGTGGCCTTTTTCAAGGGAAGTGTTATGGAAAGTATGGTTGGCAAAATTTTGACCCTTAGGGGCATGAATGTGGACGGTTTTGGGTGTAAGAGGGTTAGCCAAAATTTCCTTGGTGTTTTGGTAAAGCTTTAGTGCTTGTTTTGGTCAAATTCCTTTAGCATCGAGAGTGCCATTTTCTCCAAATTACTATTCTCTTAGCCGAATTTTGTCTTTGGCAATTAGTAAAAGTTTTGGTGTTGTTTTGGCCAAATCCCTATTTGCAACTTTGGTGTCATTTTTTCATTTCTCTCCAAATTTCCTTCTCCTCCTGACCGAATCTTCAAACTTTGAGGGTGCATATTCTCTTCTTTTCTTCATTCTTGCCAAATGTACCCAAAACATTGAGACCAAAAATTTGTTCACTCATCTTTCTTGAAAACCAAAGCTAGGCAAACATTTTTCTTCTTCTTCCTTTTCTTTTTTCACAAAATCTTTCAAGCATCTCTTCTTTTCTAATCTTTTTCACCGTAGCCGAATATTTTGCCCATTATTCCTCCATAGCCAAAACCTTTCATCTCTTCATTAACCTTTTTTTTTTCATTCGAGTTATCACTCATTTCCTGATCAATCGGTAAGTGTTCTTTTCAACATTTTATTTTCTTTATCTATGCCGAATTTATGCTTTGGTTTGGGGTGGTCATATTGACCGAAACCATCACCTTATTCTCTTTCAAACGAGATCATTTTCTTCTTCGTAGTGATATATTGGAGGGTCGAAACTTTGATTCTTCTGGAGTTATCAGATAATAGTTGGGAATCGGTCCTAAAAATCTTTAAGGTAAGGAGTTCTTCAAGGATTCTATAAAATCGTTCTTTATTCGTTAAGACGTTATTGGTATAGTGATAATTAACCGATTATAATTATAGGGATTAAATCACTTGATCTATCCAACAGTTGATCACTCGGAATTAGTGGTAAGTCGATCTTTACCCTTTTGACAATCCATATTTTATCGTAATATCGATTTATATAAGATCTAATCAAATGGAGGCTTGTGGTACTGATTCGAAAGGAAAGTCGAGTGGAGATCTCAAAAGGAGCGGATTAGCGATCCCTACTCCTAAATTCAAGCGAAGGGCGGTATCGGCGATTCAGGACTTTCCACCGGGTTGTGGACCCTCATCCGGTGAGAATCGACTATTCGAGGTCGTTCGCAATTTTAAGGGCATCAGCGATTCGGGATTTTCCACCGGGTTATGGACCGTCAACCGGGGAAAACCAACAAATCGTGGTCATTCACGATTCCAAGGGTAAGCACCGTAGATCGTTCATTTTAGTGTTGATTAATAAATCGCGTATGTCGACTAATCAAGCGTTATAATATTTTAGGTGTCGACGATCAAGAAAGCTTAGTGCTTACCGTAATCAGGTGTGTAATCTCACACCGTATTTCGTGGGTTAAAGATTAATATCATATTGGTAGTAAATCGCTTGACTAAAATCGTATTATGGTGAAACCGGGAAAATTAGCTTAGATCTCACTATTTTGATAAAATTGACAAAAATCGGTATTAGCACTGTGAAAGATTACGAAAATACCCCTAATGGGCCAAATCGAAAAAATTTGCTATATGGGCCGATTTGATAATTTGCTATATGGGCCGATCTGATAATTTGTTATAATGGGCCGTACTTCTGATAATGAATATCCAAATAAATTACTGTTGTTTTTGTAAAAAAAAATGAATTGTTATGCATTATATACATGATTTTGCATGGGATGGGATAATATTGAAGAGAAGTTCTGGTGGCTCTGCCACATAATTTTGGTGGCTCTGCCACAAATTTGTATAGTGGCAATGCCACGTAAATTCTGTTATTCCGGTGGCTTGTCCACAATTAAATTTGTTATAAATGGCTTAATGCCTGCGATTGGTGTGTTGGCGGGGTGGGTTGACTTGATCCCCACAAGTGTGTTGGTTGGTACGGGTGGTGTGTAAGGGATGGATTACTAGGTTTGGTTTGGGAATTGCATTTCATGCACATGTTATATTTGATACATTATTATTGTAAATGGGCTTAGGCCCAAATTATTGCTTAATGGGATTTTGGCCCAGTGGACAACGGTAAGGGGGTTATACACTGAGTTCTAGTAACTCACCCCGTTTTTCCTTACCCCTTTCAGGTAATGATCAGTGATGGAGACTTGGGCCATGGATGACCCGGTGGAGGCCATACTACAAAAACGGTTTAATTTAGAATTTGGATTTCTTTTACTACTTTAATTACTTTACTATTTTGAGTTAAGGTTGTAATAAGGCCTCTGGATTAATTTTTGTTTTGTTTATTGTTTGACGAATTTATAATTAAATTGAGATTGTTTTCTAAAAATTTAAATAAGCGTTTTCTTAAAATGGATATACAAAAAGGGTTTCATAACAAACTTTCATAAATATATTTTAACTCTGAAATTTCTCTTAAAAATTTTCATCAAACACTTTTCGAAAATTATTTTCAAATTCTTCTCGAACTATTAACGATATTTTCAAAGTCGCAGTTTATAAGATTTTTATATCTCAAAATCTATCGATTTATCAATCAACCTTTTATTCAATAATACTTTATTTTTTTAAAATGGGAGTTGTTTTAATTGATTTTAAATCTAAATCTATTTATGTACAAATGAAAAAGGACTTAGTAGTACTTTCCTCATGTGACATGTCAGATCTGGCCTTAATGTATGGGCCGGGTTTGGGATATTACATTTTATGGTATCAGAGCCCGGTTCAAAACTCAGTCGTGGTTTGGGTTCAAAAACATTTTCTAAAGCTGTTTTAAATTTTAAACGTATGTTTTAAAAGAAGTATGGCACCACAAGTATCCGGCACCAAGTCAAGTAAGTATGTTATTGTATAATTATGATTATTGTGATATGACTATAGGAACACTCTAGAACTTTTAGTTTTAGGTGTTGAAATTATAGAGATTGAGACTATAGGATGCGTTTACGAAAATGACTTTACTTCTTATACCTCATAAAATATTGTTTAATAAATATCGAAATAGTATACTGATTCATAAGACTCTTAATCAGATTAAATCGAATTAGCCAATATGAGCGCTAGAGGATGTGCACGCGGTAGACGTGGCCGTGGTAGAGGCCGAGGTGCTAGAGTTGCGTCTGAAGCGTCGGGACATATGCCGGAAATGGACGCACCTGCATCACCCGTGACGGAAACTGGATCACATGATCGTATGAGGGAGGGCATCGCTCTGTCTCAAGCAATGTTGCGAGTCTTGGAAAGGGTTGCTGGAGCTAGAACTAGGCCAGCAGCTCGTGGGTCAATTTCGAAACGACTCAGATCAAATGGTGCTGAGGCTTTTAGGAGTATCTCAGGTGTAGCCCCAAATGTCGCGGAGTACTGGCTTGAGGCTGTGGAGCGGATCATGGATGATCTGGATTGCACCGCTGAGCAGAAACTGAGGGGAACTGTGTCCTTGTTGAGAGACGAGGCATATCAATGGTGGCTCACTGTTCGGGAAGGCACTCAGGCCGATCGTGTTACTTGGGATTTCTTCAAAACTGCATTCCAAGGAAAGTATGTCGGGGCTAGCTATGTGGATGCCCGAAGGAAGGAATTCCTAAATCTGGTCCAATGAGGTAAGACTGTGGCAGCTTACAAGGCGGAATTTCTGCGTCTGAGTCGTTATGCCTGGGGCATAGTGCCAACTGACTACGAACGCTGCGTGCGTTTTGAGGACGGGTTGACTGATGAGTTGCAGGTACTGATATCCCCACAACAAGAAAGGAATTTTGCCACACTGGTGGAGAAAGCGAAGATAGCTGAAGAGGCTAAGCACTCGGAGTGGCAAAACTGAGAAAAAGATAGAGGCAAGAGCAAGAGGGACTTTAAGTACTCAGGTCCTGCTAGAGGGTTTCAGAAGAGGCCCAATAATGTTGAGCCAGCTCGAGCTAGAGTACCAATTGCTACCAATCAGATACAGCCATGTGCGGATTGCGGAAAATGACACCCGAGTGAATACTGGAAGAGAACCGGTGGTTGTTTCAAATGTGGTTTTAAGGACCATCAGCTTAAAAATTGTCCTCGACAGACTGCTCAGACTCAGAATGCTCGTAACTATGATGCACAGCCAGCTAGAGACGCTCAGCAGCCACCGAGAGGTCGTGGGCTAGGTCAAGGTGGTAATGGCGCAGGACGAGGTCAGGGTGCACCAGGTAGAGGTACTGGTTTCAGGGGTAACGCGGAGGCGAGGCAGCCAGGGTTGGTTTATGCGGTCAGACGCCGAGAGGATGGCGATACACCTGATGTGATAACTGGTACGTTCTTCATATCTGATGTACCTGTTACTGCTTTGATAGATATCGGATCCACCCATTCGTATGTTGCTAGTGCTGTATCTGGAAATTTGAACATTAGATTTGAGATTATTGTTAGAGAGATGACGGTAATTAGTCCTTTAGGACAGTCTATGATAGTGAACAGATTGTTTAGAGATATGCCCTTAGAAATTCAGGGAGAAACATTTTTGGCGGATTTGATGGAACTGCCTTTCGGCGAGTTCAACCTTATTTTGGGCATGGACTGGTTGGTGAAACACCGTGCGAACTTAGATTATGGTGAAACCGGGAAAATTGGCTTAGATCTCACTATTTTGATAAAATTGACAAAAATCGATATTAGCACTGTGAAAGATTACGAAAATGCCCCTAATGGGCCAAATCGAAATAATTTGCTATATGGGCCAATTTGATAATTTGTTATAATGGGCCGTACTTCTGATAATGAATATCCAAATAAATTATTGTTGTTTTTGTAAAAAAAAAAAGAATTGTTATGCATTATATACATGATTTTGCATGGGATAAGATAATATTGAAGAGAAGTTCTGGTGGCTCTGCCACATAATTTTGGTGGCTCTGCCACAAATCTGTATAGTGGCAATGCCACGTAAATTTTGTTATTCTGGTGGCTTGTCCACAATTAAATTTGTTATAAATGGCTCAATGCCTGCGATTGGTGTGTAGCGGATGGATTACTAGGTTTGGTTTGGGAATTGCATTTCATACACATGTTATATTTGATACATTACTATTATTGTTAATGGGCTTAGGCCCAAATTATTGCTTAATGGGATTTTGGCCCAGTGGACAACAGTAAGGGGGTTATACACTGAGTTCTAGTAACTCACCCCATTTTTCCTTACCCCTTTCAGGTAATGATCAGTGATGGAGACTTGGGCCATGGATGACCCGGTGGAGGCCATACTACAAAAATGATTTAATTTGGAATTTGGATTTCTTTTACTACTTTAATTACTTTACTATTTTGAGTTAAGGTTGTAATAAGGCCTCTGGATTAATTTTTGTTTTGTTTATTGTTTGACGAATTTATAATTAAATTGAGATTGTTTTCTAAAAATTTAAATAAGCGTTTTCTTAAAATGGAAATATAAAAAGGGTTTCATAACAAACTTTCATAAATATATTTTAACTCGAAAATTTCTCTTAAAAATTTTCATCAAACACTTTTCGAAAATTGTCTTCAAATTCTTCTCGAACTATTAATGATATTTTCAATGTAACATCCTGAATAATTGGGTCTGTGCATTTTATGTGTTTGAATGCTTAAAACTTTAATTTGAGAATTTGAGGTACAAATAGGGCTCAAATTGGGCTGAGGCCTTGTTTTAAATATTTTTTTCAGACACTCTAGGGGTTTAAATTGAAGTTTTAGTAGTTTAATGGGCATATTGGGCTTGTGGCCCAAAGGAAATGGTGCCACTAGGAGGAAGAGGAGTTGGCGTCACTTGTGTATGAAGAAGGCCCAAATTTTGGCAACTTGAAGCCCAAGTGTTAGGGCTAAAATTCGGCACTTAAATGAGTAAGGGGGACGACACAAGGCTAATTTTTAGGAGATTTTATTATGTTTAACTATGAGGATAATAGGCAGATAATGAAGAGAGGAATTAGGGCTATTTTTGAGGAGATAACAGATTAAGATAAGGGAAAAGGGATAGGAGCTATCATGTGTGGCAGTGTTGGCCGAAAATCAATCTCTGCTAAGAGGAGGAATCAGTTTTCTATATATAGAGGGGGTGCCGAAATTTTGAAGCCTCTCTTTTATTTTTCTTTTCTTCTTCCTCTCAAAAGTCGAAAACCATCATCTTCTTCACATTTTCTTCCTCTCTGAAATTTCCCGGTTGGCCGAATCTTTTAACCTCTATTGTTATTCTTCTTCTAATCTCTAAAAGCTGAAACTACATCCATTCTTCTCCCTAATATTCATTGGCCGAATCTCTCTTAGTCATCTCTTCAATTCTTAAATCTTCTAAAAGCCGAAATTCTTGGATCTCACCTCCTGAAGTTGCCGAATTCTCTTCAGTGGAGTCCACTTGTGCCGAATTTTGAAGGAAACAATAGGTAAGTATCGATTTCGGGATTTCAATGTTTTTCGGCTTTTCAAAGTCTCTAGGCGAATGGCTATTTAGAAACTAATCTCTTATTTCTCTCTTATTTTCGGCATTCTGGGATCTGAAGAGGAGTCAATCGCGTAGATCTTTAAGTCATAAGTTCAAGTAATACTTGAATCGTGGTACTTTCAGGATTTCAAGGTAAGGAAATCTATTGATTTTAATATATAAAATCGGGTAGAACACTAACCATGGCCGAATATAGGAGAGGCCCTATTTCCATATCTTTCCGGCTTTTTGAGCAAGTTGTAGATCGATTTATCAAGAGTATCGACATTAATCAGGTGTGTAACCTTTTCCACTATTAGATTGGGTACTAATATATATATATATATATGTATAAATCTGCTATACTCTGTTAAATGCCGAAATCCCGGCATTATGATTGAAAACCCAAGAAGGGTAAAGGCTAATCATCAGGTTAGTGATTTCTGTCCTTCTTTAGTAATATGCTTTGTATGCCGCTTTCTCTGTATGCTTGGGGTTGGGTGAATGATGAAAGGGGAAGTGATTTGTTTTGGTGGCTTATGCCATTTCAGCCTGGTGATTCTGTCACAACTCTGTTTCTGGTGGCTTATGCCATTTCAGCCTGGTGACTCTGTCACAACTTTGACGATGAGCAGCTAACTGCAGCATGACTGCCATCGATGGTGTGTAGCGGTGTGGGTTGATTGTAGAAATCCCCAATGGTGTGCTTGGCAGATAAGGGTGGTGTGTAGTGGATGGAAACCTAGGATTGGGTTGGGTTATGTATGTTATTTGCTATATTATGTTTTATATTCTGATTTGTGGGCTAAGGCCCAATCTGATGGTGCATGAGGGTTGCACACTGAGTTTCGCGACTCACCCAATTATTTTAACCTTTTCAGGTGACCGTTAGTGCATCGGACCAGGCTGGAGAAGAGAGCAAGGTGGCCATGCGACAGAGCATTGAAGATTCAGCAAAAAGACTTTAGTTTATTATTTTATATTTTTATTTAATGGGTTTTAAAATTTTATTGTAATAAGGCCATGGGCCACTAGACTATTATACTTTGTTTTGGGTTTTTATTTTGGGCTTTTACTATTGACACTCAAACTTTAATTAAACTAAGGCATGTATTAAGATTTTGGTTTTATTTATAAATCAACAAATCAAATTTATATATATTTTTTTAAACTTACCAAGTTATTAAGTTTTCCCGAACAGAAGACTAAATACTAGAAAAATATTTCCCGAAATAACGACATATTTTACGGAACTTCCTTAGTAACATACCAAATCTGGTAGTAATGTTTGGGCCGGGTTTGGGGTGTTACAGATTGGTATCAAAGCTCGGTTCAAAACTTGGCTCTAGGGGTTTTTGGGCTCAAAACGTTTTCTAAAGATGAGTTTTTAAAACATGCATGTTTTTAAAATGATAAGAGGTTTGTTAGCTCGGCATGGCACCTGCGTCTCCGGCCCAAGTCCGCCAGGTAAGTACTCTGAACCATTGTGTGATATATACATGTGGGCTTGATGGGCTTTTTGGGACGTAGATTAGTTAGATTAGAACTTGATGGACTTTAGGCCTAGCTTAAACCAGTCTCTAAAGGCTCATAAGACTTAATTTCACTAAACAAACCCGTAAATGAGTCTCAAGGCTTGGGTGTGGAAACAGCATACGCATGTCTAGGATTGGATCCGGAAGAGCTTGGTATTTAAGCAGTCCTAGTGACTCACCTCCTCTTCGCTGGAATTCTACCTGGTGCGTAGTGACTGTTCATCTTAGCCGAGTTAGGGTGTGGCAACGGGCATACGCATGTCTAGGAGTGGATTCAGGGAGAGCTTGGTATTTAAGCAGTCCTAGCGACTCACCTCCTCTTCGCTTGAATCTTACCTGGTGCGTAGTGATTGTTCACCCTGATCACGAGGACTTGTTGACAGGCTAAACCTTATAGTTAAAACCCGAAAGGGACCAGCCACCCTATTTGAAAAAAAAAAACAAAAAAAACCCCCAAGTTTTGTAAAATTTTCAAAATACATTTGATTTGTGAAAATTTCCAATCAACCATGAATTTATAAAATGCCTATGTTTCGAAAAGTTACCCGAAAATCTCATGTTTGCAAGAGTAACCCGGACTATGAAACTGGATTTACCAAAAGTACCCTTGTTTTGTTGGTTTGTAAAATTACCAAATTACCCTTGTTTTCCGAAATGACCAAAATAACCCTGATTTGTAAAATTACCAAATTACCCTTATTTTTCGAAATGACCAAAATAACCCTGATTTGTAAAATTACCAAATTACCCTTGTTTTGCAAAATGACCAAAATGACTTTGATTTGTAAAATTACCAAAATACCCCCAGACTTCAAAATTACCGAAATACCCCTGGATTGCAAAATTACCAAAATACCCTTATTTCACAAAATCACCAAGGAACTCTATTTTTGAAAATTACAAAAATACCCCTGTAGGATAAAATTACGAAAATACCACTGGGTAGTGAAGCAACGAAAACACCCTTACGTGATGAATGCAAGTGCTGGGATGCTATTTGTATGTTGATGATTGAATGTATGTGTTTCCTAAAATTAGAGGATATGGACTTGAAACTGTATTGTGAATGTGAATTCCAAAGAACTACTCTTAAAACTATTACTCATAAGACTGTTCATGGTTAATTAGTGGAAGAAAATTAATGATTCATAAAATTTTTAATCAGATAAACGCTAAGCGCAAAATGAGTACAAGGGGTCGAGGACGTCTGCCGCGTGGACGCGGTAGGGGTAGGATGGCTTTGTCTGAGCCAGCAGGGTCTGGCCACGGGTCAGGAAACGAAATGCCGGATCCTCCAGCTGTGGAGGGAGAGTTACGGGATCAGGCGACCGGAGATGATGTAGTATCTCAGGTGATGCTGCGGGTTCTCGAAAGAGTTGCTGGAGTAGGCATGGGCACAGGAGCCCAGAAATCTGTGCCGGAGCGGCTTAGGGCCAATGGGGCAGAAGTGTTTAGGGGAGTTTCTGGCGTAGCCCCTAACACAGCTGAGTATTGGATGGAAGCAAATGAGCGCATAATGGATGATTTAGATTTCGCAGTGGAGGAGAAGTTGAAAGGGGTCGTGTCTCTTCTTCGAGACGATGCCTATCAGTGGTGGCTCACGGTGAAGGAGGGTACTGCCGCAGGTCAGATTGACTAGGACTTCTTTAAGGAGTCGTTCCAGGGAAAATATGTTGGGGCCAGCTATGTGGATGCACAGAGGAAGGCATTCCTGAATTTGGTGCAGGGAAGTAAATCTGTGGCTGAATATAAGACGGAGTTTCTGTGCTTGAGCCGCTACGCTCGAGGAATGGTAGCAACCGAATATGAACATTGTGTTCGGTTCGAGGATGGATTGCGGAATGTGTTAAGGGTTTTGATAGCACCACAGAGAGAAAGAGATTTTGCTATTCTGGTGGAGAAGGTAAAGATAGCTGAGGAGGTAAAACGGACTGAAAGACAGGAAAGAGATAAGGAGCGGGGAAGGAATAAGAGAAATTTTGGGCTGGCAGGAGCATCTGGGAATTCGCAGAAAAGGCCTAGGTCTGATGGGCCAGCTCGTGCTCCGACACCTGCTGTGGGGAATCAGAATCGAGTATGTAATTGGTGCGGAAAAGCACATTCTGGGGAGTGTAGAAGAAGAACGAGTGGATGTTTCAGGTGTGGATCCACGGAGCATCTGATTAAGGACTGTCCGCAAGTGGATCAGGTACAGCCAGCGGGCCGAGGTGCTGATCAGACTAGGAGAGGTGACCAGCCTGGACCATGGGGTCGTGGTGCAGGTAGAGGTGGAAATGGGGCTGGTCGCGGACGTGGAGCACCTGGTAGAGGTGCAGGTAACGTAGAAGCAAGGCAGCCAGGTCTAGTTTATACAGTTCGTCGACAGGAGGATGGTGACGCACCGGATGTCATAACCGGTACGTTTCTTATTGCTGATAACCCTTTACTTGCCTTGATTGATATTGGGTCAACCCACTCCTATGTTGCATGTTCGATATCCGAGACCCTAAGTATAGACTCTAAAACAACTACTAGGAAGATGACCGTGGTTAGTCCCCTAGGACAATCTAGGGTAGTGGACAAGCTATTTAAGGATGTACCGTTAGAAACTCAAGGGGTAGTGTTTCCGGCAGATTTAATGGAATTGCAATTTGGAGAGTTTGATCTTATCCTAGGAATGGATTGGTGGACTAAGCATCGTGCTAAGTTGGATTGTGAGACCAAGCGTGTGGTGTTGAGTACCCCGGAAAGCGGGGAGGTGGTTGTGTTAGGAGAAAGAAGGAACTATTTGTCCAACGTAGTATCGGCATTGAAGGCTGTTAAGATGATCCGGAAAGGATGCAACGCATTCTTAGCTTTTATTAGTGCGTTGGATGCTAAGGAGGTGACTATCGATGAGGTTCAAACAGTTAAGGATTTCACAGATATCTTTTCGGAGGAGTTGCCAGGATTACCCCTGGATCGCGAGGTGGAGTTTGGAATAGAGCTACTTCCGGGTACGGCTCCGGTATCTATTGCTCCTTATCGAATGGCATCGAAGGAGTTGGTGGAACTCAAAGCTCAGATCAGGAGCTGTTGGATCGAGGATTTATTCGACCGAGTGTGTCTCCATGGGGAGCGCCGGTCCTATTTGTGAAAAAGAAGGACAGATTCATGCGTATGTTCGTGGATTATCGTCAACTGAATAAGTTGACGATTAAGAACAAGTACCCATTGCCAAGAATCGACGACCTGTTCGATCAGCTTAAAGAAGCTTCGGTCTTTTCAAAGATTGATCTAAGGTTGGGTTATCATCAGTTAAAGGTGAAGGAAGGGGACATTCATGAGATGGTGTTTCGAACACGCTATGGTCATTATGAGTTCTTGGTAACGCCGTTCGGCTTGACGAACGTGCCAGCAGCATTTATGGATATGATGAACCGAGTGTTTCAACCATACCTTGATCGATTCATGGTAGTGTTTATCGATGATATATTGGTTTACTCCAAGACCGAGGAGGAGCATGATGCACATCTTCGTGTGGTGTTGCAAATTTTGAGGGAGAAGCAGCTGTACGTAAAGTTCAGTAAGTGAGAGTTCTGGCTGAAGGAAGTAACTTTCTTAGGGCATGTAGTTTTCGTAGAGGGAATTAGGGTAGACCCTCGGAAGATAGAAGCTGTATTGGATTGGAAACTGCCGAAGTCCGTGGCAGAAATTCAAAGTTTCTTGGGATTGGCAGGGTATTACAGGAGATTTGTTGAGGGTTCTCTTCAATAGCGGCACCTTTAACTAAGTTGTTAAGGAAGGGAGTATTGTTTGTATGGACTGACAGACAGCAGGAGAGCTTTGAGAAGCTGAAGAGAATCTTGACAGAAGCGCCAGTATTAATTCAGCCAGAGGTGGGAAAGGAATTTATAGTCTACTATGATGCGTCACACACGGGTTTAGGATGTGTGTTAATGCAAGACGGAAAAGTTGTTGCATATGCGTCTCGACAGTTGCGACCGCATGTATTGAACTACCCTACGAACGATTTAGAATTGGCAGCGGTAGTGTTTGCTCTGAATATTTGGAGGCATTACCTGTATGGGGAGAAGTCGGTTATTTACACGGACCATAAGAGTCTGAAGTATATCTTTACCCAGAAAGAGTTGAATTTGAGGCAACGTAGGTGGATTGAACTCTTGAAGGACTATGACTGTTCGATCGAATACCATCTGGGTAAGGCTAACGTGGTGGCAGATGCGTTGAGTAGGAAGGCGATAGCGGATTTGAGGGCGATGTTCGCTAACATCAGTCTGTATGAAGATGGCAGTTTGGTAGCCGAACTTCAAGTAAGACCTACGTGGACAAGACAGATCAAAGAGAAGCAACTTTTGGATGATGTTTTGAGTACTCAAATCTGACAAGTGCAGAACGGGGAAGAAGAGGACTATAGTTGGAATGGTGATGGAGTTTTGTGTTTTCGTGGGAAGGTTTGTATGCCAAAAGATGTAGAGTTAAGGCAGATGATTCTTCGGGAATCGCATAGTAGCCTTTACGCTATGCATCCTGGAGGAGTTAAGATGTATCGAGATTTGCGAGAGCAATTTTGGTGGCCAAGTCTGAAGCGAGAAGTGACAGAGTTCGTGGAGAAGTGTTTGATGTGCCAGCAGGTGAACGCTGAACATCAAGTGCCTTCAGGATTGTTGCAGCCGGTGAAGATTCCCCGATGGAAATGGGAAAGAATCACGATGGATTTTGTGTAAGAGTATGCCCAAAGACCAATCATGAGATGGTTGTAATAACATACTTAATTTACCATGTTTATTAATATAAAGCGTTATCATTATTATTATTTCAGTTTTTCTTTCTGTGTGTACAAATAAACTGTTTTATAATAATGTCCTTAGAATAATATGATTATTCTTAAAAGATCCTTAGTCGAGTATTATTGTTGACTAGGACAACAATAATGCATTAAGACTAACATGTAGTTGATTGATGATAAAGAGTTGTCATTGATGTGGATTGTCAAAATCAATGCATGAATATGTGTGTTAGAGAACAACATATTGGATTGACCCGTTATGAGTATGTTTATTGGATTATTATGTAATTGTCACAACATTACTCATAGTGATTAATATGTATATGATCCTCAGACTTGAGATAATTATTATCTCAACATCGTGAGTTGTATATTTTGATACAGTCAAACGTACACCGTAATTGGTTGTTCTATAAAGACTGATGTTGGATATACCACAATCTATGTAGAGGGATATGGTTGATCAATATAGGATAAGTCCCTCCTACATAATGGGAGTAATATCTTAGGCCACTTGATTGAGTGAGACTAGAAATGCATGGCCATGCTCAAATAAGTTGACATGAGATGTCATACTAATTTGTATATCATAGTCTACTCAAGATATCAAGAAACATGGGATGGACTATACAAGTGTGACTATTCCATGACTTGTGTCCATTCCAGAGATAAAGGACTTAAGGATTAATGTATGAAAGGTTAATCACAAAAGTTATGTGGAATCATGACTTCTTGTAACTTAGGTAGCAATGATGCATTGCTAGATGCCACTCATTGTTTGTGACATTAGAATCGTTCTATTATTACTGCTAACGTTGCAAGAACCTACAGGGTCACACCCTATGGTTTAAATGAACGGAATAAAATATAATTGGTATTGTTTTTAGTTGTCACATGAATTAAATTAATTAAAGAATTAATTTAATTGGGCAATCAAATATTGAACATATTATATGTACAAGGATGTTGTACACATAATGACAACATAATTCTATTAATATATGAATTTGATTCATATATAAATTTAAATAAATATAGTTTACCGAAATCCTTATTATAATTAATGTAATTATAATTTTCAAATATAATTAATGTAATCATAATTTTCGGTTAAAAACTTTATTGTATTTATTTAATCTTATGATACATTCAAAAGATACCAATTATAAAAGGGTATTAAAAGGATACCAAATAATGGGCCCAATGAAAAAGATACCCATTATAATTGGCCCAATTAAAAGGATACCCAACATAAAAGGTATTTAAAAGAGGCAAAGCTTATGTGAAAACCAAAAAAGAGATTGCTTGTTAGGTCTAGCAGCCGTCAAGCAAATAAACCTCCTAAATAGTTTTGGAGATTTCTTCCGTTCATAGTAAAAACCGGGTGGATCACGTAGAGGCCGACATCGGAAAAGGTTGTGGCTTGATTCGACAGTAGATCAAAACTCTTGTTGTCAAGGCGTCGCTGTCTACTCAGATTGAAGTTTTGGTAATTTCGAAACCTTTATTTCACCCCGATTCGTTCCTCACACATGGATCCATGGTTTGGATCACCGGATCTAATTTTATTCTGCTGCGCTATGAGGTTCCGGCGTTCCAACATTTTGTTAGTGGGTTACCTCTTACGCCTACTAAGAAGGATTCGATTTGGGTAATCGTGGATCGGTTGACGAAGTCTGCTCACTTCATACCGGTCTGAGTGGACTTTTCTCTGCAAAAGTTGGCTAAGTTGTACGTGGCTGAGGTGGTAAGATTACATGGTGTACCGGTGTCGATCATATCGGATAGGGACCTTAGGTTCACGTCACGATTTTGAAAGGATCTTCATCAAGCAATGGGAACAAGGTTAGATTTTAGTACCGCTTTTCACCCACATACTGATGGTCAGTCTGAGAGGGTAATTCAGATCTTGGAGGATATGCTAAGGGGTTGCATCATCGATTTCAGGGGTAGTTGGGAGGATTATTTACCTTTGGCAGAATTCGCATACAATAATAGTTATTACGCTAGTATTCAGATGGCGCCCTACGAAGCGTTATATGGAAGGAGATGTCGTACCCCTACTTGTTGGACGGAGTTAGGTGAACGTCAGGTGTTGGGTCCAGAACTAGTTTCGGAAACGGAGGAGAAAGTTAGGTTAATACGGGCTCGGTTGAAGGAAGCATCTGATCGGCAGAAATCTTATGCGGATCTAAAGCGGAAGGAGGTGGAATTTTTAGTAGGAGGCCAAGTCTTTTTGAAGGTATCTCCATGGAAGAAGGTAATGAGGTTTGGAAGGAAGGGTAAGTTATGTCCACGGTTTATTGGGCCATATCGAGTACGAGAACGTGTGGGCCCAGTGGCTTATCGTTTGGAGTTGCCTTCAGAGTTGGAGCAGATACATGACGTGTTTCATGTCTCGATGCTAAGACGTTATCATTCTGATCCATCGCATGTGGTGCCGGTGGAAGAGATTGAAGTAAGGCCAGATTTATCTTTTGAGGAGGAACCAGTGCAAATTTTGGGTCGAGGCGTAAAAGTGTTGAGAAGGAAGTCCGTCCCTTTGGTCAAAGTTTTGCGGCGAAATCACGGCACAGAAGAGGCAACGTGGGAGCCAGAGGATGTTATACGACAGCAGTATCCTCACCTCTTTTGATCAGGTAAATTTCGAGGTCGAAATTTATTTTAAGGGGGTTAGAACTGTAACATCCTGAGTAATTGGGTCTGTGCATTTTATGTGTTTGAATGCTTAAAACTTTAATTTGAGAATTTGAGGTACAAATGGGGCTCAAATTGGGCTGAGGCCTTGTTTTAAATATTTTGTTCAAACACTCTAGGGGTTTAAATTAAAGTTTTAGTAGTTTAATGGGCATATTGGGCTTGTGGCCCAAAGGAAATGGTGCCACTAGGAGGAAGAGGAGTTGGCGTCACTTGTGCATGAGGAAGGCCCAAATTTTGGCAGCTTGAAGCCCAAGTGTTAGGGCTAAAATTCGGCACTTAAATGAGTAAGGGGGGACGGCAGAAGGCTAATTTTTAGGAGATTTTATTATGTTTAATTATGAGGATAATAGGCAGATAATGAAGAGAGGAATTAGGGCTATTTTTGAGGAGATAACAGATTAAGATAAGGGAAAAGGGATAGGAGCTATCATGTGTGGCAGTGTTGGCCGATAATCAATCTCTGCTAAGAGGAGGAATCGGTTTTCTATATATAGAGGGGGGTGCCGAAATTTTGAAGCCTCTCTTTTATTTTTCTTTTCTTCTTCCTCTCAAAAGCCGAAAACCATCATCTTCTTCACCTTTTCTTCCTCTCTGAAATTTCCCGGTTGGACGAATCTTTTAATCTCTATTGTTATTCTTCTTCTAATCTCTAAAAGCCGAAACTACACCCATTCTTCTCCATAATATTCATTGGCCGAATCTCTCTTAGTCATCTCTTCAATTCTTAAATCTTCTAAAAGCCGAAATGCTTGGATCTCACCTCCTGAAGTTGCTGAATTCTCTTCAGTGGAGTCCGCTTGTGCCAAATTTTGAAGGAAACAATAGGTAAGTGTCAATTTCGGGATTTCAATGTTTTTCGGCTTTTCAAAGTATCTAGCCGAATGGCTATTTAGAAACTAATCTCTTATTTCTCTCTTATTTTCGGTATTCTGGGATCTGAAGAGGAGTCAATCGCGTAGATCTTTAAGTCATAAGTTCAAGTAATACTTGAATCGTGGTACTTTCGGGATTTCAAGGTAAGGAAATCTATTGATTTTAATATATAAAATCGGGTAGAACACTAACCATGGCCGAATATAGGAGAGGCCCTATTTCCATATCTTTCCGGCTTTTTGAGCAAGTTATAGATTGGTTTAGCAAGAGTATCGACATTAATCAAGTGTGTAACCTTTTCCACTATTAGATTGGGTACTAATATATATATATATATATATATGTATAAATCTGCTATACTCTGTTAAATGCCGAAATCCCGGCATTATGATTGAAAACCCGAGGAGGGTAAAGGCTAATCATCAGGTTAGTGATTTCTGTCCTTCTTCAGTAATATGCTTTGTATGCCGATTTCTCTGTATGCTTGGGGTTGGGTGAATGATGAAAGCGGAAGTGATCTGTTCTGGTGGCTTATGCCATTTTAGCCTGGTGACTCTGTCACAACTCTGTTTCTGGTGGCTTATGCATTTCAGCCTAGTGACTCTGTCACAACTTTGACGATGAGCAACTAACTGCAGCATGACTGCCATCGATGGTGTGTAGCGGTGTGGGTTGATTGTAGAAATCCCCAATGGTGTGCTTGGCAGGTAAGGGTGGTGTGTAGCGGATGGAAACCTAGGATTGGGTTGGGTTATGTATGTTATTTGCTATATTATGTTTTATATTCTGATTGTGGGCTAAGGCCCAATCTGATGGTGCATGAGGGTTGCACACTGAGTTTCGTGACTCACCCAATTATTTTAACCATTTCAGGTGACCCTTAGTGCATCGGACCGGGCTGGAGAAGAGAGCAAGGTGGCCATGCGACAGAGCATTGAGGGTTCAGCAAAAAGGCTTTAGTTTATTATTTTATATTTTTATTTAATGGGTTTTAAAATTTTATTGTAATAAGGCCATGGGCCACTAGACTATTATACTTTGTTTTGGGTTTTTATTTTGGGCTTTTACTATTGACACTCAAACTTTAATTAAACTAAGGCATGTATTAAGATTTTGGTTTTATTCATAAATCAACAAATCAAATTTATATCTTTTTTTTTTAAACTTACCAAGTTATTAAGTTTTCCCGAATAGAAGACTAAATACTAGAAAAATATTTCCCGAAATTGCGACATCTTTTACGAAACTTCCTTAGTGACATACCAGATCCGGTAGTAATGTTTGGGCCGGGTTTGTGGTGTTACATTCAAAGTCACGATTTATAAGATTTTTATATCTCAAAATCTATCGATTTATCAATCAACCTTTTATTCAATAATACTTTATTTTTTTTAAAATGGGAGTTGTTTTAATTGATTTTAAATCTAAATCTATTTATGTACAAATGAAAAAGGACTTAGTAGTACTTTCCTCATGTGACATGTCAGATCTGGCCTTAACGCATGGGCCGGGTTTGGGGTGTTACATACAGTGTTCCGTTCCATGCATGTGATATGGCCACAATAAATATATATACATATTTTTCATTTCAAGATATCACTTGTCACATTGGGCATGTTGAAACATGTAAATTTAATATCTTAAAATATAATATCATGTAGGGCATTTTTAACATGCGTTTCACTTATTGTTTTAAGATATCAAATATTACAATTTATTTGTCATGTGAAATCGATTATGCCATAATATCACATAACATGATAATGAGAATAACATACTTTTCAAACAGTGAAAATCATAACCACACAACATACTTTCATAAGCTAGTTGGTTTGGGTCACTTACTTGGTATAATACACATCGATGGGTTTAATCTCCCTTTTTTGGAATACTTTATGTATTCGCATAAAGCACAATATAAATAATAATATTTATTTAAATACTGGAATTAACTTATATCAATTTTTATTTTAGATTAGACCCACACCTAATACTAGATCCAAAGCGAATCACCACTCTAAAGAACGCCCACACTTGGATCTAATCAGTAGATCACCTACTTATCGACAAATGTGATTCCTCATTAGGGAGGTTGTTTTTAACTCTTTATGAAATAAGTCAATTTAATAAAAATCCCATCAGCACTTACTCTTATAAAAATCAATCGAAATGTGATATCGTTTCTAACGTTAGTGACTTTCTGGGTTGGTATTGATCGACCCTTTAACATAAAGTAGAATACGATATGTTAATATTTGAAGGAAAAACACACTATTATACATTCTCCCTAAAGGAAAATAAGATAGAAAATAGTGGTTTTTCATTCGACCACTATGCTTACTCTTTATTGATTGAAACGAGAGGGTCAGAGGATCCCCGTGATCTTGCATTGGAGAAGGATGTGAAATTAGAAAAATGATCATTGGAAAAGTGAGTCACTAAATACAACATTTGGAAACAAATTAAAAAATAATTGAAATAGATGATATATGATTTTTGGTTACTAAAATGAAAGATAGAGATTGAAAAATAGTGAAGAAAAGAGAAAGAATCACCAAAATTGGTGGAGGCGCGACGACGCGATGATGGCGGCGGCAGTTGTCCGATGAGAACCCGATAGAGGAGGAGGAAAAGAGAAGGATAATTTTGATACTAGAGAAAGGAAGGAGATAAAAATAAAGAATAAAGAAAAAGAAGGATAGTGGTGGTCACGGTGGTGGTCAGGCAGTGGTACGGCGATGGTCTCAAAAAAATAAATGAAATGTGAAGTAAAAGATAAAGGAGAACAACCAAATAAGGGGTGGCATAAGGTGGTTCAAAGGAGAAGAAAGAAAGGATTTTTGCAAAAATGAAAAACAAAAATATGTGCAAAACCTTCGAAGGTTAGACAACTACCTAGTCAACACTCTACTTTTTGGAAAGAGAATGAGACAAAGAGAGTAGAAAGGGGAATGGAAAAGATGAAAGAAAAAAATGAACGTGTATGATTTCATGTGCTAAGGGTGGATAAAAGAAAAAAATTAATGTGGATGATTTCATGTGCTAGGGGTGGCATACATTAGTTCAAAGGTAAGTGAGGAAAATATGGAGAAGAAAAGGAAAAAGGGGAACAAATGGAATGAAAAAGGGGGTAAAAGATGGTAGGTTGACTTGTTAAAGGAGGAAAGAATCTTTCTTTGCATGGTAACTAGGAGTGGACGGTTATGGAAGCTTTGAACAAAGTTTTATGATCCAAAAATTAAATAAAAACAAGAGAATGTGGGGAATTGGACATAAGACCTTAAGGACATTAACTAAGCACTTAACCACTTAACTATTCATTAGCTTGATAAAATTCCTACAACATTTATTTTAAAAACATGGTGTGACCTTTCTTAAGGTTTAAGGTAAAATTGCACCATATAGAAAGTAATGTGAGAGAAGGGATTCGAACACAAGTCATCAAGGATAGCTCCACCACTACTCAACCACTATACTTGATACTTATTTCTTATCAAATGAGTAAAAGATCATAAAAAAATTGGACCTGACCACTCTCGATTTATTAACCCAATTTCTACTAACTCGATTTTTGGGATGTGACACTGAGCCTTTAGAGGTGGCATGTCAAAAAGAGCACACTTGATTTCCTCAATTAAAATGCCCTTCTCCAAAAATCCTTTATCATAATGATCAAGATTGTAATAGCCCAATTACGACCCAAATCAGAACGGTAGTTTCGGGACCACGAATTCGAATTAAAGAAATGTTTTAATTATTATTTTGATATCAATATTGTGTGATTAAGCATATGTTAAAATATCATAGATTAATTTGGGTGTTTTAATGATTTATTTTAAGTGAAGGATTAAAATGGAATAAGCATGAAAGATAACTATTGTGAGATTTGGTGGCTAAATTGAATGGTTTTATCTTTGCATGGAATTAAAGTTGCAAATGGACCTTTAAATTGATAATGGTGGACGGCGTGAATCATGATTTATTATTATAATGTATTTTATATGCTTAATTTATTAGATAGTGGAAAATTAGTAATAAAAAAATGGGAATAAAGAAAACATGTTTGTTTCATCTCTTTTTTCTCCATCTTCTTGATCGAAATCACAAAAAAAAGAAGTTAAAGCCTCCATTTCTTTTGGTCATTGCACGTATCATTGAGGTAAGTATTTGAGCTTGATTTTCACAAGTTTTTGCATTTTTGAGCTAGTTATTTGTGTACTACCAAACCCATGTTGGAATTTTTTATTTTTAAACAAGTTGTGGATTCGGCCATGGACGAATATTCTTGTCTTGCTATGGTTGATGGAAAAATGCTAAATATATGTTTGAAAGCAACATGTTTAGAGTAGGAAATTTTGATAGAATTGGTATTACAAATTTCTAGTTAAATAAATAGTTGAGGGATTAGAATGTTAAATAAATAGTTAGTATGGACTTATATGGTCATTAGGGTGGTTCGGCTATAAGGAATGTAGGTGCAATTATGTGTAATTCGGGGGAAAATTTTAGTATGGACTAAATTGAATATATTGTTTTAATAAGGGGTGAATTGGTAAAATTATAAATTTTGTGTTTGGATTAAATTGAGTGTCATATGGGGATTTGAATGAGCTTAAGGAGTAATCGGCCTTAGCTCATTAGAGTATAAATTGGCATATTTCGAATGAGTAAAAATTTTGTATTAATTTGTAAACGTGTGAAATGTTAAGGACGAATTAATAAATTGTCCATTTATTGTTTATGGATTTAATTGAATAGAAATGTATTGAAATGAGTTTAAATTGAAATTTTTTAGATCAAGATTCAAAGGAAAAAGGGTTGGATAAAGGAAAAGCTAGGTTGAACGAATAATCAAGAAGTTTTATCCGTTGTATCCGAGGTAAGATTTAAGAAACCGAGTTGAATTGAATTTTATTTTTATACTGCAAACTTCTACCATAAGAAGATAGGTATGATATATATACATTGTTGAATGTGTTATGGATTTGGATAAATTTTGGCCGAATGAAATATTGTTTATAGCTTGAACCTAATTGTAAGAAAAGGGCATGTGAATGTTAATAATGTAATTGAATTATGTGGATATTAAGTTTGAATATGATTGATCTCAAATGGATTGGTCGGATGCTTGATAAATAAACATGGTCGAATGTGATATAGTGCTTGGATAGAGAATATTATGGATATATCTGGCTGTAAGTAATTATACGTGATTCAGTGGAATGGTGTTTCAATTATTTGTGAGCGATACGTTATGAGAAATGTTAAGTAACGGCTCTTTGTGAGCGATACGTTATACGTTACGAGAAATGTTAAGTAACAGCTCTTTGTGAGCGATACGTTACAAGAAATGTTAAGTAACGGCTCTTTGTGAGTGATACGTTACGAGAAATATTAAGTAATGGCTCTTTGTGAGCGATACGTTACGAGAAATGTTAAGTAACGGCTCTATGTGAGCGATACGTTACTAAAATTTTATCAACAAGTGTGTAAGTATGAGGTTCAGTAAGAGATTGCTATTAATAATAAAATTTAAGCATACAGGAAGGTACGAGTATAAGATCGCATGTTATGCACAAATGGTTAAATTGGAGAGGTAAGAAAACTTGAGGTATGTATTATACTTATTAACTTGAGATTTTAGTAGCTTGGAATGTGAGTATAAGATTCGATAAGTAGAAGATATGTATGCCAGTTATCTAGTACGGGATGATAGTATATGAAAATAAGTATAAGCATATATATGTCACTATGAATTCTATTTTGAATATTTGGCTATTCGGTAAGGATATGATGAATGCAAATAATTATGAAATTCCAAATAAGCTCATATGTGTATAAATTGCTTAAATCTTACTAGGCTGTGAAAGCTTACTTTTTTCTCGGTTGTTTTGCATTGTAGATTTCTTTTGGGTGCTTGGCTCGTACTTGGGATCATTTTGGGAAGCTCATCACACTATCATCTATCTTGGGTACCTCTTTAATTATGAAACTTTTGGGAATTATGGCATGTATAAGCTATGTTACTCTTTTAAGTTACTTTGAAATGGATGTATATAAGGCCATACGAAAATGGCTTCATGTCTATCCCTGAATTGAGTGAATAGGTTTGAGCTGGTATATATATATGTGTTGTGTAAATTTGGTTTTTAATTTTAGCTCGGTTTGGGTTGGTATAAAAATTTATTAAGCTTGAATATAATGCTTAGGTAAGTAGGGTTTTGAGGCAAGCATTCTTTTTATATAAATTTTTATACCTTGAATATATATAATTGTGTGGCATATACAAATGCTTGTCTATGATTTTTGAATGATGCATATAGTACGTTAATGTAAGTGATGAATATATGTACAACTAGTTGAAGGTACCGCATGCATGTTTGTGGAAATGAAAATGATAGACCATGAATTGATTTAGTATGGAATTTATATTTTCCATTGAGTGCTAAGGTATATGCGGTTATGGAAAATGAGTGTTAAAGTGTATTATTGATATATATATATATGTAATGATTAATGTCAACGTTTATTAGTAACTATGAGATAGATGAGTTAGTCTTATACTTTATATTTATAGTATACTTGAATATGGTATAAGTTTATTGGTCAATGGTACAATCGGGTGTGATAATGAAATGAGAAGTGTACATTATTAAAAGTGATGCATATGTTCAGGAATGGTATATGATTGAATGAAATGCTAGATATAGAATTGAAATAAAAGAATAATTGCCATATGCCTATTCGGCCTTCACATTTGAATGACCAAATGCATAGTGATTTGTTGGTAAATATTAATGTTAATATTCATGATATCTAAGTTTATGTTTTGATATTGAATGGGATATACTTGTTAAATTGTAATGGCATGAATTCGTATGCAATTATCAAAGTACTAGTTTCTTTTATATAAGTGCATGGATTTGTGTTCGGACGTGTAATGCCTTGTAACACTAATCCGGCAACCGATATGGGTTAGGGGTGTTACATTTGATTGGTATCAGAGCTACAGTTTAGTCGATTCTCAGACTAGCATAGCGCGTGTGAGTCTAGCTATACATGCCATAGTTTATAATGTGATAGTGTGATGACTTCTGATAGTGAAATGTGTTTATTTCTCTCTTATAGTAATGGATCCCGATTCTGAGTGAGCCGTAGCTGATGATGTCGAGAGTGTGGCGCCCATTCTCGCGCAAGGGACCGCGCCAGAGGAATCTCGACCGACTACGAGTAATCCTGAGAAGGGGGCTAGACATGCCTTCTATAGTATGATGAACGATTGGTTCAGTCATTACATACGAACCAATCCGACAAATGTACCCCCTGTAGTACCGGTGGTACCTCCAGTTGCCACTCTTGAAAGAATAATTAAACCTCCTGTTGATCGTATTAGGAAGTACGGAGCTCAGGAATTTAGAGCTGAGGATGACGATGATGCAGAGAGAGCTGAATTTTGGCTTGACAATATTGTTCATGTTTTTGACGAACTGTCCTGCACACTCGATGAGTGTTTGAAGTGTGCTATATCATTATTACGGGATTCTGCCTATTACTGGTGGAATACGCTCGTGTCAATTGTCCCAAAAGAAAAAGTTACTTGGGACTTCTTCTAGACAGAATTCCGTAAGAAGTATATAAGCCAGCGCTTTATTGACTCTAAGCGTAAAGAATTTCTCGAGCTCAAACAGGGTCGTATGACCGTATCCGAATACGAGCGCAAGTTTGTGCGACTCAGTCGCTACGCTCGCGAGTGTGTTTCATCAGAGGCGGTTATGTGCCGGAGATTTGAAGATGGTTTAAACGAAGACATAAAGCTTTTGGTTGGTATTCTTGAAATTAACGAGTTCGTCGAGCTAATTGAAAGAGCTTGTAAAGCGGAAGAATTGGGGAAAGAAAAAACGAAAAGTTGAGCTTGAATCTAGAGGTTTCTGGAAGAGATCGACGAGTAAACATTCGCAGACGGTAACAAAGAAGTTCAAAAATGATGGTAGCCGATCCAAACCCAACACCGAGATTTCTATACGAGAACGACCCCAGTGAGTTCTCGGGCTACATTAGTTGCTAGTGTTGATAATGAGAGATCGAGTAAACCTGAGTGTCAACAGTGTGGTAGACGGCATTTCGGAGAGTGTTGGGGTAAATCCATTTCTCGCACTTGTTACAAGTGTGGCTCGCAGGACCATTTCATTCGAGATTGCCCGGAGACTACTGGAAAGGGTATTGTTCAGAGTGCGAGACCGAGTAGCACTACAGCTAGAGGCAGATCGTCTCATTTTGGGGGAGGTAGGAGTGGTGCACAGAGAGGGACTATAGATGCGGTTGTTCGATCAGATACTAGTGTACCGGCTAGAGCTTACGCCATCCGTGCTAGAGAGGAGGCCCCATCCCCGGATGTCATTACCGGTATTTTCACCCTCTTTGATTCTAATGTAACTGCTTTGATTGATCCCGGCTCAACTCATTCGTATGTGTGCGAAACATTAGTGTCCAGTAAGACTCTACCTATTGAGTCTACTGAGTTTGTGATTCAGGTTTCAAACCCCCTGGGTCGATGTGTATTAGTTGACAAAGTGTGTAATAACTGCCCATTGATGATTCGAGACATGTGTTTTCCGGCGGATCTGATGCTATTACCTTTTGACGAGTTCGACATTATTCTCGGTATGGATTGGTTGACAGTTCATGATGCGGTAGTAAATTGCCGACGAAAGACTATTGATTTAAGATGCCAGAATAACGAGATAATCCAAATTGAGTCTGCGGATTTGAATGGACTACCTACTATGATATCTTCGGTGTTAGCTCAGCGGTATTTGAGGAAGGGTTGTGAAGCCTACCTTGCATACGTTATTGACGACAAGGTAACTGAAAAGAAGATCGAATCAATACCGATTGTTAGAGAGTATCCAGATGTGTTTCTAGAGGAATTACCGGGATTGCCGCTCATCCGTGAGGTAGAGTTTGAGATTAAGCTAGTATCAGGGACCACCCCGGTTTCAATAGCTCCGTATAGAATGACACCGACAGAATTGAAAGAATTGAAGGCTCAGTTGCAAGAATTGACAGATAGAGGGTTCGCTAGACCGAGCTTCTCTCCCTAGGGTGCGCCCGTTCTGATTGTGAAGAAGAAAGACGAAACTTTGAGAATGTGTGTAACACCCCAAACTCGGTCAAGACACTACGACCGAATTCAGCATGTCACAAGGAAAGTTCGTACTTGATGAAACCAGTTGTTGATTCAATTTTTGAAAGAAACGTGATTTGAAAAACAAGTTGTTGGCTCTAAGTATAAGAAAACTATACTTTTGCGAAAAACTTGCGTTGGATGGAATAATGTTGCTAAAATCCAGTACGAATTCAGTTTGAAGACAATTGGGCTTTATTTGTGGTCACTACCTTTCATCATTACCCGATGGTGAGTTTTAGAAAATCTCGATAGTTTATGTAAGTTTGGAAAACATTCATTTTATAATCTTGTTAAGCATGCCATTACTAGTTTGAACAAGATTCAGTGAAAACTTAAATCAGCTAGATAATCCAAAAAGTGAGTATTAGTGGCCTTACTACAAACCCAAAATCACATTTAAAGAAAAGTAAACCATCTAATAGTTTAAAACATAAACCCACAACATCGTGCATGGCCACCTCGAGTCTGTCCCGGCTCCACATCCGCGATCTAGGAATCACCTGCAAAATGTAAAGGAAGGGGTGAGTCACCAAGACTCAGTGTGAATCCCCATCCCGAAAATATAATTCCTTACACAGTTCCATAAGTGAATATGTATATCATATAGCCCAACCTAACCATTCGAAACTCCTGTGTCTACCCCGTGTGGTCACAACCACTGGTGACCGAAGTCACAAATAATATGTATGGGGCCAACCCACAATGGTCATGTAATATCCCGGATTTATGGCTTATGCTTTATTGCTAAATTGTATGAAGTAGCATGCCTATGTGTATATTGAATGTGTTCTATGAATTTTGTAAACCTTAGAGTGTAAGTGAATACCTTAGAAATTATTTGATTTTAAGGTCAAAAAGGGGGAAACTAGGCTAAGGAGGCCTTAAGAGAAATTGTGGGGGATTTGTGACACAAGATTGGGCTTGGTGAAGTGGCTTGGAGGCGCCACTTAGGGCCTTGGTAGGTGACGCCTCAAGCAAGGGAGAAGGGAGGAGGTTCGAATCATGTTGGCAGCATGGGAGTATGGCTTTTATTTTGCATGTTGGCGTCAAGGAGGGGAGAAGTGATGGACGGCATGTGGACTTCCAAAAGGATGAGATAAGGCTTGGTTTTTATTTTTAAATTCGGCAAGATAAAGGTTGGACTTATTCAATTTATTTTGAATGGGTAGCATGGAGAGAAAATAGGAAAGAATTAAGGGATATGATAAGAGAAGATATAGTGGCCGGCCAAGGGACTCTTTGGGAAGGGAAAATTCGGTCATGTAGAGGGGATAAGTGCCGAATTTTGGTTAGGGAGTGTGTTCATCTTTTTGCCGAAATTCTCCTAACTTCTCTCCCTATTCTTTTTTTTTCTTCAAACCTCAATTCTACATATTTTCTTCTATGGCCGAATATCCCTTAGTTATTTGGGACCTTAGCCGAAATTGGTAGCTTTCTTTTTCTCCTTTCTTTGCTTGTGATCCTCAAAGCCGAAACACTCTTTATGCAAGCTGAAACTTTCTTCTTTGGAGAGCCATAGCCGAACCTTGTAAGCCCTTTATTTTCTTTTCTTCTTCATCACCATTTTGAGCCATAGCCGATTGTGCAATTACCATTTGAAGGGCTTAGCCGAATCTTGTTGTGGGTTTTAGAAGCCGAAACCTTTTCTCTTATAGTCTCTTCAAGCAACGTGTAGTGGTAAGTATTTCTCTCCTAGCAATCGGTTATGGGTTTCTTTCCATTGGAGTGCCGAAATCAATAGTTAAGCTTTGATTTCTAAGGATGGCCGAATGTGTATTAAGCCATAATCTCGTGTTTTGGTTGTAGCTAGCGTGAAGGAGTCTTTCGGGATTTGAAGTGATCAAGGTAAGCGATATGTAGCATTCGACCATGGGCCACTTTCATGGGTTTAAGGTTAAAGCCGAATCTAACATGTGGTATATAGGGATTTCGTCAATTTCAGGAGCAAGTAGTGGTTTTCGGGATTTAAGATTCACAAGGTAAGTGAACTTGAATAATCGGCCAAGGCCATATTTAGTAATTCTAATCTGTTTCTTATTCGTTCAAAAGCCGAAACTAACCAAGTCAAGTGATCTAGCATTGGATTGGAAGGAAGAGTATCATAGAGTTTCGGGATTTGATTAGTAATCAAATCAGCAGCAAGGTAAGGATTTTGGTTGCAATAATCCTTCGGGATTTGATTATGTAGCCGAATGGCTTGTTGCTAACATGCTTAAGGATGGCCGAATGTAGGAACTAAGGGTCTAGAGCGTTAGATCGGGACTTTTGGGATTTCAGTGAACTCGCTAAGTAAATCAGGTGTGTACCCCACACTAAGCCTTAATAGATTTATGGTTATGTTTTAATAAATGTGTTAATAAGAATGTGTAAGATGTGGCTAAGAGTACCATGCAATGGTACAAAGTACTCAGGTACGTTTACCTACTCCTACTATGAGTATAATATGATCTGTTATGACACATATGTGAAACTATAAGAATGTGAATAAGGAATATGACATGGTTTATGCATATTTGTATGACATGGGGCATATGGGTGTTATATTAAGGGGAAGTGATCTGGTGGTTTATACCACAATATCTGAATGTGGTGACTTATGTCACAAAATCTGAATGTGGTGACTTATGTCACAAATAACTATCTGGTGGCTATGCCACAATATATATAAGGGCGATGAGCACGTCGTCTGCAGCGACTGCCTTCGATGGTGTGTAGCGGATGGAGGGTCGACTTAGTAGTCCCTACTGTGTGAAGGTTGGTACGGGTGATGTGTAGCGGATGGTATCTAGGTTTGGGTTCGGGATTGCATCATTAAATTTAAATTGCCATGTGTATGTGTATGATATGTTATGCCTAAATCGTTGGGACTTAGTGTTGGTGGTTATACACTGAGTCTATTTGACTCACCCCGTTGTGGGATATTTTTCAGGTGACACTCAGTGATAGACCGGGTCGGCAGGAGCTTAGTGGTGGCCATGCTCAGCTTAAAGTTAATTATTTAAAGACTATTTATTTAAGTACTCTGGTTTTATTTCGGTTTTTATGTTGATGTAATAAGGCCATCGATATGAACTGTGTATGCATGCTTTCCATTTGTTTTCATCACGATACGATTACAGTTAAGTCAGTGATTAAACAATTTTTCTTAAAATAAATGATAAATGTTTGGACACCTAAATACAAATGATTTTCAATTTAAATAGTAAACTCTAAAGACTCGACTTTTATCGGTAACTTATAGTTTTGAAATATAACAATAAAGTTTTAACAAAACGAAATCTTTGAAAATAACGATGTTTTCAATTTGAACCCAAATAAAATTTTCTCTAAAATCACTCAAAGTTTTCCAAAGAAACAAACAAGTTTGAACCGTTTTACTCAAGGAACATGCCAGATCCGGTCAGGGCTCGTGGGCCGGGTTTAGGGTGTTTCAGGTCAAACCATTGGTGACAATCCGGTATCGATATGTGGGGCCAACCCACTGTGGTTCCAAACCACTCGGACGAGTCACGAAGATAGATATGTATATGTGGTCAAAACCACTGAGACTTAGTCACAATAATATAGAAAGCGAGGCCAACCCACTGTGTGGTCACAACCACTAGTGACAGTCTATAATCATGCCTTCCCCCTCCTCTCATCACCCACTTTTATGTACATACTTTCCATGGCAACAACGTCATGCTTAATGCTCATCAATGACACAACATGGCAATCATGCTTAATATTCACAAATAACATAACATGGCATATACAACCTTAATCGAAGCATTTAACATTAACCAAATCAGAATAGACTTACCCGGAGTCCTCGCTTGTACCCACAAGGGTAACACATCACTTTAACCGTTATTCCGGCTTTTGGCAAATCACAAAATAATAACATATTAACCTATGAAGTGTGTAAGAGTTACACACCTGATTACTCGTAATACGACACTCTCCACGTCGGTACTGTCGTTAACCGACACCACCGCTATCTGTCTACTGCTTTGCTCAGATGCCGGCCCACACCCAGGTGGCCAGTCGCGTACAGCCGACACTGCCCTCTTTTTAAACTTAGGGGCTGGGGTTTCAGATCCAACTCCCCCAACCGTTTGGCTAGCCTTCGAGTCCATAACACACCTTAGTCACTAACCAAATCAAAGCAGAGAAAATGAACCAAAAGAGACTAACGATTTAGGCTAAGGCCCTTACCTAGATCGACAATCTCGAAGCTTTTAGGCATGATTCACAAGTCAAACAAATCCCGGAGATCGAAAGAATACAGCAACACTCCTTCCTGCAATCGGCCAAACACTCACACATAAAATCAAATAGCCTTCGACTTTGATCGAGAAATCTCGAGAAAGAAGTCCCGAGAAAGAAGATAATCGATTCAAAAGAACATCACTAACCTTAACGCTAGAGATCCCTTTGGCACCTAAGAAAATTCGGCAATGGAACCCACAAATAAGATGAAAGATCTTCAACAGAATGTTTAGGGGTTTCGGCTTCTCAGCAAAAATGGAAAAGAAGAAAGGAGTTTAAGTTTTGGTTTTGAGAGTGCACAAAGAAGAAGAAGAGAAGTAAGAAACAAGTTTCGGCTTTCACAAAGATTAAAGGAAACGCGAAAGAGAAAGATGAAAATGGGCAAGGAGCATTCGGCTTAAATGGTCTTCTAGTTTCGGCTAACAAGGTGCCTCAACAGGGTTTGTGATTTGGCTTGAGAACAAAACGGAGAGAAAAGGGTAGAAGAAATTCGGCTATGGCCAAAAGAAGGAAAAGAAAAGAAGTCGAAAGAGAGGGAGGGTGATGGTTTCGGTTCTAGTAAAAAAAACAAGAAAAGAAGTAAATGCTTTGAAGGCTATTCGGTTTTGGTAAATAAAACATAAGAAGAGAAAGTGCAATGGGTGATTTCAGCACAAAAACAAAATGAGAGGAGAAGACACTAAAGGCTCCCTATCTAGCCGAATTCACAACCTCCCTAAAGCACATTTGGCCACCCCCCAAAACACCCAAAACCGATTGCACCCTCTCCCCTTAGTGTTTGGCATTCGGCCAACACTAAGCCCCCATGACCATCTCCTAAATTTTCTCCTGGCCACTCATTCAAATCTGTTTGAATGAGTCAAATTCCTAAATTTCCGCTCTTCCACCCATTTGAAACTGTTGACCCTTTCAAACCTCATCCAACAGAGTCCCTCTTGAGTGCAACTCTTCCAGGTCCTGGCGTCAAAAAGAACAAACAGAAAGGGAACTTCTGCTGCTCGAACCTAGGCTCTCTTGCTCCCCCTTGAGGTGTCACTTCTCCAAGCCTTAAGTGGAGCCTCCTTGCCACTTTTCCAAAGCACTTCTTGTGCCAGAACTTGCTATCGATTATACTTAACCCCTAGCTCTATCAGCTCCCCTATCTTAAAAGCTCAAAACGCAATTTTTTTGCTATGACTCTGGCCTACCCCTAGCTCATGCCAGGACCCTATAACACCCACAACTAGCATAACATTCACATTATCAACATGCAAACATATAAGATGCAAAGGCCCCGATTTAAGGATGTTACAATGTGCATTGACTATCGACAGCTCAATAAGGTGACCGTAAAGAACAAATACCCGTTGCCACGCATCGACGATTTATTCGATCAGCTTAAAGGAGCCTCGGTGTTCTCAAAAATTGATTTGAGGTCAAGATATTATCAGTGCGAGTTAGGGAATCAGACATACCGAAGACTGCTTTCGGACAAGATACGGTCATTATGAGTTTTTAGTGATGTCGTTTGGGCTCACTAACGCCCCTACGGTTTTCATGGATCTGATGAATCGAGTATTCAGACCGGTTTGTAGTTGTATTTATAGATGATATACTGATCTATTCCCAAGATGAAACCGAGCATGCTGAGCATCTGAGGCTAGTGTTACAGATTTTGCGTGATGAACAATTATACGCAAAATTCAGCAAATGTGAGTTTTGGTTGAATGAAGTTAGCTTTCTGGGGCATGTTGTTTCAGCATCGGGCATTCGGGTTAACCCAAGTAAAGTTTCAAACATACTTGATTGGAAACCTCCGCGGAATATTTTTGAGATTTGTAGCTTTCTGGGACTTGCCGGATATTATAGACGCTTCGTGAAAGGGTTTTCTATGATAGTGGCTTCGATGACAAAATTGCTACAAAAAGATGTTAAATTTGAGTGGTCAGAAAGGTGTCAAAAGAGTTTCGATCAGCTGAAAGCTTTGTTAACGGAAGCTTCGGTACTCGTTCAGCCAGAATCGAGTAAAGAATTTGTTATTTTTAGCGATGCATCCTTAAATGGGCTGGGTTATGTATTGATGCAAGAGGGTAAGGTTGTAGCCTACGCTTCGAGACAGTTGAAACCGCACGAGAGGAATTATCCGATGCACGACCTCGAGTTGGCCGCTATAGTCTTTCTTTTGAAGATTTGGCGTCACTATCTTTTCGGTGAGAAATGCCACGTCTATTCGGATCATAAGATTCTAAAGTATTTAATGACTCAAAAAGATCTGAACTTGAGACAAAGACGATGGTTAGAATTGTTGAAAAACTATGAGCTCGTGATTGATTATCACCCGGGAAAGGCTAATGTGGTTGCAGATGCACGTAGCAGAAAGTCGTTGTTTGCTCTACGCGCAATGAATGCGGATATAGCTTTTATTGAGGATGGTGCGATCGTTGCTGAGTTGAAGGTAAGACCATTGTTCGAACGGCAGATTCGAGAAGCCCAAGAGGTTGATGATGATTTGAAAGCAAAGAAAAGTTATTGTGAATCGTGTGCAGATTCAGACTTTCAGATCGATGCTGAAGGATGTTTACGATTTAAGAATCGGATCTGTGTACCGAAGAACCCTGAATTGATTCGAATGATTTGTAATAAAGCTCATAGTAGTAGACTGTCGATCCATCCGGGTAGCACAAAAATGTATAACGATCCGAAACAGCATTATTGATGGCACGGTATGAAACGAGACATCTCAGACTATGTGTCGAACTGTTTGGTGTGCCAACAAGTGAAAGCTGAGCATCAAGTGCCATCGGGACTTCTTCAGCCGATTATGATACCTGAGTGGAAGTGGGACTGAGTCACTATGGATTTCGTATCGAGTTTGCCTTTGACGCCGAGCAAGAAAGATTCAATCTGGGTTATTGTTGATAGATTGACGAAATCGGCTCATTTTATTTCGGTACGTACTGATTTCTCACTTGATAAGTTGGCTGAGTTGCACGTATCGCAAATCGTAAGATTGCACGGGGTACCTGTTTCTATTGTTTCGGATAGGGATTCGAGTTTCACATCGCGGTTTTGGAAGAAACTACAGGATGCTTTGGGTACCAAGTTACACTTTAGTACAGCTTTTCACCCTCAATCAGATGGTCAATCCGAGCGTGTTATTCAAATACTCGAGGATATGTTGAGATGTTGTATTCTTGAGTTTGAGGGTACATGGGAATGATACTTGCCTTTGATTGAATTTGCGTATAATAACAGTTTTCAATCAAGTATCAAAATGGCACCCTATGAAGCATTGTACGGTCGAAAATGCCGTACACCTTTGTATTGGACGGAACTAAGTGAAGGCAAGATACACGGGGTTGATTTGATCAGAGAGGCGGAGCAGAAAATTAAAGTAGTTCGAGAAAGTTTGAAAACTGCATCAGATCGTCAGAAGTCGTATGCGGATTTAAAACGAAAAGATATAGAGTTTCAAGTGGGTGATCGTGTTTCCTTGAAAGTATCGCCTTGGAAAAAGATACTTAGATTTGGTCGTAAGGGAAAGTTAAGTCCGCGATTCATTGGGCCGTATGAAGTTATTGAGCGTATTGGGCCGGTTGCGTACAGACTTATGTTGCCACCTGAATTAAGTAAGATTCATAATGTCTTCCATGTATCCATGCTTAGACGATACCGATCCGATCCTTCGCATGTGATCAATCCTACAGAAATTGAAGTTCAACCCGATTTGACTTACGAGGAGGAACCGATTCGAATTTTAGCTCATGAAGTGAAGGAATTGCGAAATAAGAAAATTTCGTTAGTTAAAGTTATGTGGCATAAGCACGGGGTTGAGGAAGCGACCTGGGAAACTGAAGAATCCATGAAAGAACGTTACCCTCAATTATTCAATGGTAAGATTTTTAGGGACGAAAATCCCTTTTAAGGCGGGGAGTTATAACAACCCAATTATGACCCAAATCGAAACGGTGGTTTCGGGACCACGAATCTGAATTAGAGAAATGTTTTAATTATTATTTTGATATCAATGTTGTGTGATTAAGCATATGTTAAAATATCGTAGATTAATTTGGGTGTTTTAATGATTTATTTTAAGTGAATGATTAAAATGGAATAAGCATGAAAGAAACTATTGTGAGATTTGGTGGCTAAATTGAATGGTTTTATCTTTGCATGGAATTAAAGTTGCAAATGGACCTTTAAATTGATAATGGTGGACGGCATGAATCATGATTTATTATTATAATGTATTTTATATGCTTAATTTATTAGATAGTGGAAGATTAGCAATAAAAAAAATGGGAATAAAGAAAACATGTTTGTTTCATCTCTTTGTTCTCCATCTTCTTGACCGAGATCACAACGAAAAGAAGAAGTTAAAGCCTCCATTTCTTTTGGTCATTGCATGTATCATTGAGGTAAGTATTTGAGCTTGATTTTCATAAGTTTTTGCATTTTTGAGCTAGTTATTTTGTGTACTACCAAACCCATGTTGGAATTTTTTATTTTTAAACAAGTTATGGATTCGGCCATGGACGAATATTCTTGTCTTGCTATGGTTGATGGAAAAATGCTAAATATATGTTTGAAAGCAACATGTCTAGAGTAGGAAATTTTGATAGAATTGGGTAAATTAGAAATTTCTAGTTAAATAAATAGTTGAGGGATTAGAATGTTAAATAAATAGTTAGTATGGACTTATATGGTCGTTAGGGTGGTTCGGCTATAAGGAATGTAGGTGCAATTATGTGTAATTCGGGGGAAAATTTTAGTATGGACTAAATTGAATATATTATTTTAATAAGGGGTGAATTGGTAAAATTATAAATTTTGTGTTTGGATTAAATTGAGTGTCATATGGGGATTTGAATGAGCTTAAGGAGCAATTGGCCTTAACTCATTAGAGTATAAATTGGCATATTTCGAATGAGTAAAAATTTTGTATTAATTTTTAAACGTGTGAAATGTTAAGTACGAATTAATAAATTGTCCATTTATTGTTTATGGATTTAATTGAATAGAAATGTATTGAAATGAGTTTAAATTGAAATTTTTTAGATCAAGATTCAAAGGAAAAAGGGTTGGATAAAGGAAAAGCTAGGTTGAACGAATAATCGAGAAGTTTTATCCGTTGTATCCTAGGTAAGATTTAAGAAACCGAGTTGAATTGAATTTTATTTTTATACTGCAAACTTCTACTATAAGAAGATAGGTATTGTAACATCCCAAAATTGGACCTAGTAGGATTGGGCCCATTGGGCCTTGGGCGTAGGTGTGTTTAGAATTATAGAGAACAAGAGAATGACATTAATTCATGTTGGACTTGTTAAGAAGGTAATTTTGGAAAGTTACGGGGTCCTAAGAAGTCCCGGGTTCAAGTTGGGCCTTAGTAAATTTTTGGCATTTAGCACTCTAAAGGAGATGGAGTAAGTGACCTTAAAACATATGGGAACTTATGAGTAAATAGCTTGCATAAATGAGCAATTAGTAAAGAGGTTATGACATCAAGTGATGGACCTTGAGGGGAGGAGTTCGAATCACTTTATGTGCATTTTGACTTTTATTTTTGCTTCCCTTCCTTATAGTGTCGGCCAAGGAGTATTTATGGCAAGGATGGACTTCATCATTTTGGTAAGGTGGCTAAAGAATAAGGCAAGGTTGAAGTTTGGGAAAGGAATCAAGAGAAATAGGTAAGTAAGGGAGACAAGGGGCTTATTTTGTGGATGGTGTTTTGGAAAGTTTGGGTGGCCAAACTTTTATCCTTGGGGGGGATGAATGTGGACGGTTTGGGGCTAGAGTGATAGCTAAATTTTACCTTGGCATTTCGTAAGGTCTTGGTTTTGTTTTGGCCAAAAATCCTATTGCAACCTTTGTGTCATCTTCTCTCTTTTCGCTACTTTCTTTGCCGAAATTTTCTAGCACAATAGTGCAATTTTCTCTTCTCTTGAATTGGTCACATATTCATCTTTGTCTAATTTCCTTGATAGCCGAATATCATTGTTCATTCTCCTCCATAACTGAAACCTTTTCATCATTCTTTCTTTCTCATTCCTTAAGCAATCAGTAAGTATTCTTTCCAATGTTTTATTTTCTTCTCTTATGACCGAATCCATACTTTGGTTTTTGGATGGTCATTTTGACCGAGACCATCACCTTACTTTCTCTCATACGAGATCGTTTTCTTCTTCGTAGTGATTTAGAGGGAGGCCGAATACCACAACATCGCCTAATCATCTCTAGTCATAGGACGATCGTGAGAAACGGGATTATAATCGATTAAGGTAAGGAAGATCTTTCATAGTCCATTCGATATCTCCATTTGGTTATTGAGTTAATCGGATTGAAGGTTGGCTAATTGATATTGTTGGTAGGATCGATTCTTGGTGCATCGAGGGAGATCACAGTCGTGGTAAGTGGAGTTAGCCTAATAAAGTGTTTCTAGTTACGATTATCGAAGTTGAGACTAACCTTCTATCAGCTATCATTATAGGTGTTGAAATCGGTAGAAAGCACAACTCGTAATCAAGGTGTGTAATCCCGTACCCTTCCGAATATATGTTTGAAATGGTGAGTAAATCTCACATCTCTCTGAAAGTTTACATGAAATGTTCTGTGATTCGGTAGAAATACCGAAGAAAACCGATAACCGGCATCCGTGATCACTCGGACGTGCGTATGCTCGTTGTGGTAAACGTATTTTATAATAAAACAGTTTCAGTCGGAAACAGTATCGTGTATTTGAAAAATCATGAAAAATAAGATAAAAGGAATTACTAAGTGAATAAGATATCAAATCAAATCTTGCTGTGTCTATTTTAATAT
This sequence comes from Gossypium australe, assembly GCA_005393395.2. Classification (NCBI taxonomy): domain Eukaryota; kingdom Viridiplantae; phylum Streptophyta; class Magnoliopsida; order Malvales; family Malvaceae; genus Gossypium; species Gossypium australe. The sequence goes on along the minus strand of CM016619.1, from coordinate 100,068,857 downwards.
GAAAGAAATGGAGAAGGAAAAGGAATTTTATATTCTGAGATATGTTAATTTTAGTGAGACTGGTTCTGAATGACTTTGGGGTATTCTGTTCTGTCTTGGAAACATCGTATAAAATTTTACAAAGTGAATTAAGAGTTATAATTGATATGTATGGATTCCTTAGTGAACCTATTTTCAATAGAAACAAGTGAGAGCAGTATATGAAAAGCGTACAGTAAGATATTTGAGATTAAGGTAAGAGAGGTCAGAATCGTTGGACAGTGAAACAAGGGAAATTTCAAGGAATAAACTGTACTAAATGGTTAAGCTAAAAATTCTGGAAAAAATATAGTAGAAATATATACGAGTCTAGTTTCAAGGAAAATTTACGGATTTAGATTTCGAGTTTCCTAACTCGAGTTATAGTCAGTTTAGTCAATATGACGCAGATGGACAGTTTCAATTTTATGCTCCAAATTAGTAGTTAAGCCTAGGTTATGAAATTACCATAATACCCTTAGAGGGTAAATTACCGAATTACCCTTAGTGGGTACGATTACCAAATTATGAAAATGCCCTTACGGTCCGAGTTACGAAAATGCCCCTAATGGGTCGAATTACGAAAATGCCCCTATGGGCCGATTTGATAAGATTGCTCTATTTGGGCCAAATTGCAAAGTGTTAATGGGCCGATTTGTTATATTGCCCTTACGGGCCGAATTATGGAAATGCCCCTAAGGGGCCGAAATACGAAATTGCTTATGGGCCGAATGGACATATTAATTAATGGGCCAATCTAATATTTTGCTATGTGGGCCAAATCGATATAATTGATATGTGGGCCAAATTGTTATATGATTATGTGGGTAGATTGATATTTGCTTAATGGGCAAATTTTGATAAATTGTTATAATGGGCCATAAAATTTGTAAGAAATATCTGAATACATTGTTGTAAATTGTTATGCATCATATACATGTTTTGCATGGGATGGGATAATGATGAAGAGAAGTTCTGGTAGCTTTGCTACAAAATTCTAGTGGCTTGTCCACAGTTTGATATATGGCTTAATGCCTAGTTTGATATATGGCTTAATGCCCAGTTTGATATATGGCTTAATGCCTAGTTTGGTGTGTTGGCGGGGTGGGTGACTAAAGCTCCCCACAGGTGTATTGGTTGGTACGGGTGGTGTGTAGCAGATGGAAAACTAGGTTTGGTTAGGGAATTGCATCACATGCATTCTATACTTGTTAAATTGTTATATTTGTAAATGGGCTTAGGCCCAAAATATTGCTATGTGTGTTTCGACCAGTGGATGACGGTAAGTGGGTTACACACTGAGTTCTTGTAACTCACCCCCTTTCTTTCTTAACCCTTGTAGGTAATGCTTGATGGTATGGACTTGGGCTATGGATGACTCGAGGGAGGCCATACTTCAGAAATGGTTATTTGGACTTTAGACTTCTTTCTCGTTTATTTTATTACTTTACTATTTTGGGTTAAATGTTGTAATAAGGCCTCTGGACTATTTTTATTTTGCTTTATGGTTGAGATGTTTTTACTATTTTTCTTAAATTGTTTAAAAAGGGAATTTTCTGAAAACTTAAATAATGGTTTCCAAAATCGAATAACAAATGAATTTTCAAAATAAACTTTTACAAATATTTTTAACACGAATACTTTCTCTCGAACTATTAACGTTATTTTCAAAAGTCACGATTTTTTTAAAGTTCAATTCCTTGATTTTTGATTCATCAATCAATAATACTTGTATTTTATCTACGTTCCGCAATGTTTTCAAAATGCTTCTGCAACTCTATTTCCAAACGTCATATTTTCGTGAATTGATTATTTCAAATATGTTTTCGCAACCAAAAAGGTTTATTAAAGATAATTATGTTTTCACGTAGACACAATTGCTTAAGTGTTTTGGGTTTTAACAAAGAGGCTGTAATTCTCAAACAAGTTTTTAACAATTGCAAAGATGGTTTTGAATAACACTTCCATGTGGCATGCCAGATTCGGGCCTAACTTCTAGGCCGGGTTTGGGGTGTTACAGGTATGATATATATATATACATTGCTGAATATGTTATGGATTTGGATAAATTTTGAACCTAATTGCAAGAAAAGGGTATGTGAATGTTAATAATGTAATTGAATTATGTGGATATTAAGTTTGAATATGGTTAATCTCAAATGGATTGATCGGATGCTTGATAATTAAACATGGCCGAATGTGATATAGTGCTTGGATAGAGAATATTATGGATATATCTGGCTGTCAGTAATTATACGTGATTCAGTGGAATGGTGTTTCAATTATTTGTGAGCGACACGTTACGAGAAATGTTAAGTAACGGCTCTTTGTGAGCGATACGTTACAAGAAATGTTAAGTAACAGCTCTTTGTGAGCGATACGTTACGAGAAATGTTAAGTAACGGCTCTTTGTGAGCGATACGTTATGAGAAATGTTAAGTGACGGCTCTTTGTGAGCGATACGTTACGAGAAATGTTAAGTAACGGCTCTATGTGAGCGATACGTTACTAAAATTTTATCAACAAGTGTGTAAGTATGAGGTTCAGTAAGAGATTGCTATTAATAATAAAATTTAAGCATATAGGAAGGTACGAGTATAAGATCGCATGTTATGCACAAATGGTTAAATTGGAGAGGTAAGAAAACTTGAGGTATGTATTATACTTATTAACTTGAGATTTTAGTAGCTTGGAATGTGAGTATAAGATTCGATAAGTAGAAGATATGTATGCCAGTTATCTAGTACGGGATGATAGTATATGAAAATAAGTATAAGCATATATATGTCACTATGAATTCTATTTTGAATATTTGGCTATTCGGTAAGGATATGATGAATGCAAATAATTATGAAATTCCAAATAAGCTCATATGTGTATAAATTGCTTAAATCTTACTAGGCTGTGAAAGCTTACTTTGTTCTCGGTTGTTTTGCATTGTAGATTTCTTTTGGGTGCTTGGCTCGTACTTGGGATCATTTTGGGAAGCTCATCACACTATCATCTATCTTGGATACCTCTTTAATTATGAAACTTTTGGGAATTATGGCATGTATAAGCTATGTTACTCTTTTAAGTTACTTTGACATGGATGTATATAAGGCCATACGAAAATGGCTTCATGTCTATCCCTGAATTGAGTGAATAGGTTTGAGCTGGTATATATATATGTGTTGTGTAAATTTGGTTTTTAATTTTAGCTCGGTTTGGGTTGGTATAAAAATTTATTAAGCTTGAATATAATGCTTAGGTAAGTAGGGTTTTGAGGCAAGCATTCTTTTTATATAAATTTTTATACCTTGAATATATATATAATTGTGCGGCATATACAAATGCTTGTCTATGATTTTTGAATGATGCATATAGTACGTTAATGTAAGTGATGAATATATGTACAACTAGTTGTATGTACCGCATGCATGCTTGTGGAAATAAAAATGATAGACCATGAATTGATTTAGTATGGAATTTATATTTTCCATTGAGTGCTAAGGTATATGCGGTTATGGAAAATGAGTGTTAAAGTGTATTATTGATATATATATATATATATGTAATGATTAATGTCAATGTTGATTAGTAACTATGAGATAGATGAGTTAGTCTTATACTTTATATTTATAATATACTTGAATATGGTATAAGTTTATTGGCCAATGGTACAATCGGGTGTGATAATGAAATGAGAAGTGTACATTATTAAAAGTGATGCATATGTTCAGGAATGGTATATGATTAAATGAAATGCTAGATATAGAATTGAAATAAAAGAATAATTGCCATATGCCTATTCGGCCTTCACATTTGAATGACCAAATGCCTAGTGATTTGTTGGTAAATATTAATGTTAATATTCATGATATCTAAGTTTATGTTTTGATATTGAATGGGATATACTTGTTAAATTGTAATGGCATGAATTCGTATGCAATTATCAAAGTACTAGTTTCTTTTATATAAGTGCATGGATTTGTGTTCGGACGTGTAATGCCTTGTAACCCTAATCCGGCGACGGATACGGGTTAGGGGTGTTACAAATATGCGGGAAGGGATTAGAAGGTAGATCTCAACATTGAGTCGGCAACTCTCCATAAAATTTCTGAAAAAATTTGACCACCTTAAGTTGGAGTTCATCCAGGTCGAAAATCCAATCCCTAGCCTGATTTCTCAAAGCGTTGATACGATTAAACTTCCTTCTTCGAAGTGTGCGACTATGAAAGAATCTAGTATTGTTGGGAAATATGCCCATATTGTAGTAAACATGTAACTGTTTTTTATTTACTTGAACGATGAATAAATAAATAAAGTTAATTTCACATTTCAATATTATGTCTTTTGTATTTATACATAGCGAAATTGTGACAAGCAAATGTTAGCTCATTGATTGTCTAAAGTTCAAACTGAAGATAAATAGCATTGTAAAAAATGTTTACATTGCGAGAAAGACAACTTACTGAAGTAGATAATCTAAATGAGTCCGTAATCCCGTAAAAAATTAAAGTGAGCATTTGATTCAAATACTGAGAAGGATTATTATGCCGTCTATAATCCAATTGGAGAGATGGCTAGTCTTGGCTATCGGAGCAGTTGACTCCACGAGTAGAGACATAGATGTATTCATTGGTAGAATGATACATTGGATTGGACGCAAGATGAATTAATTTTGAATCTGTTTATGAATTAATTCACTTTTGACGTTCATGGTGTGATTTATCTATGTAATGACCCGATAGTCGGGTAATTGAAAAGAGCATTTTTGTGTCACTGTTTTCGTAAAATGAATTAGAAAATATTTATTAGAAATATTTACGAAGTTAGTTGTGAGGTTTATTAGATATTGACTAGGTGCATTAGCTTGAATTAAGGTTAATTTATTATAAGGACTAGATTGAATATAGGGTAAAAGTTGAATTATAGAATCAAGAAAAGTTGAAGGATTAAATTAGCAATTAAGCCATTTGTGCCAAATGTATGGTAAAAATTAAATACATGTGTAATAAATATTATACATACATTTGTAATACATGTATGTATTTACTTATTATTTAAGTTAATAAATTATTACTAAAATATAATATAATAAAACATAACATAAAATAAAAGAAAGTAAAAGAAATAAAAAGAAAGAAAGAAAGAACAAAGAAGTGAAACGAAAAAGAGAGAAAGAAAAATGAAAGAAAAAGAAAGGGGAAATTAGAGTTCTAAGGATTCAAAGTTAATTTGGTAAGTCAATTTAGCCATTTTTCTTGTAATTTTGATGTTTTTGGAATCCTAGAACAAAATATTACTTGATTTATGTGGAAATTTTGAAAGTTAGTTGATTTTTAGAAGTGGGTTATGTTAAATTAATTGAGGAATTAGGGTTTGAATTGATAAAATTTCAAGTTAGAATTGAGAAAAGAATTGAATTGTAAAGTGAATCATAAGTTTTATATAGTAGGGACTAAATTGAAAGAAATTCGAAACTAAGGTTTTTATGGTGAAATTAGAGAGTTAAATTTAGTTTTAAGTGATAAATTGAATAAAAAATAAAGTTAGTATTGGTTAATGATTAAATTGAAAACTGTGCAAGAATTGTGCATAAATTGAAATGTTCAATTTGAAATTGTAGTGTATTGATAAATTTTAATTGTTTTAATTCGTAGCTAACGTTGAGCTGGAAGCCTCGACTAGAAAAGGAAAAGAGAAAGTCAACAAGGATTAGCTTAGAAAATACGGTTTGTATTTCTATAATTCGAAAACTAAAATTATTTGTTGTATTTATTATTATGTATGGTAAGTGAAATTAAGGTGAGTTTGATATATTGACATTGAATTGAATTATTTTGTGAAAGTATGTGTATGATTGAAAAGCGTATTGAATTGGAATTGATTGAAATTGTATATTGATTGGAAATTGAATTATGTATTGAAACACCCTATTAACAATGTCGGGCCAAGTCGGATATAGTTGGCATGCCATAGGATTAGAAGTGTTCAGGGATACTTCGACTTTGAGTCAATGAGGCACTATGTGTCGTATTATTATTGCTTCGGATAAATCCAATGAGGTACTGAGTACCGTATTGTTTTACTTCGGCATGGCCGATGAGACACTGAGTGCCGTACTGGTATGTTTGGGTTGGATCCGTGTATCTGTCGGAGTCCGAGTCGTGTTAATAGGGATATATGAATGACATTGAATAAGAAATGAATATTGAAATTGAAATTGAAATTGAGAAATTTATTGTGAAATTGATTATTTATTGAATGATTTTTATTATGTATGATTATGTATTTAAACATTATAAATTTTTGAGTAATAAGTATTCAGATTATAGAAATACCACTGAGTTTATACTCAGCGTATGGTTGTTTCCGTGCACAGGTTAGGTAAAGTTCAATCGTTGAATCAACATCCAAAGTTGATATTGGTGAAGTATTTTTACTTTTGAAAATGGCATGTACCTAGGTTATCTTTTGATGTCATTTAGATATGTGAATATTAATGGTGTATAAGTTGATATTGGTTGATCTATATATATAAACATATGTCTTATAATATAGATATTTATATTATTTTAATTTGAATTGGTTGAATGGTATTTAAATGAATTGATTAGATAATTTATGTTAGATATCTTTGAACATACATGAGTTAGGTCTTTATATTGATAGTTCTGACATGTTTTTTAGATGTGTTTAATCATGTTTTGGACTGGTTGAAAGATTGGATTTTGAGTTGCTTGTCGTTCAAGTTTTGTTGGGTTGGTAAACTTGTTGTATAAGGCTCATTTTGAGTCCACACGGCTTGGCACATGGATGTGTAGCCAGACCGTGTGAGACACATGGCTTACACATGGGCGTGTGAGACACACGGTTGCACATTAAAAATGCAAAACAGAATGCTCAGAAAATTGCACACGAGAAGAGACACGGGCGTGTGTCTCAGCTGTGTTAGGCACACGGGCTAAGCACAAGGGCATGTGGCTGGCCGTGTGGCCTAAATCAGAGAGTTACACGAGGTAGGACACGGTCTGAGGCACGGGCGTGTTTAGGGTCACACAGGCGTGTCCCTGAACCACACGGGCGTGTAAGCCCTACATCTACGAAAAATTTTAAAATTTCATGAAAAGTTTTCTATGCTTTTGATTAAGTCCCGATTAGTTCCGAACACGTGTTTTGGACCTCGAGAGCCCATAAAAGGGACAATATGATTAATTTATGATGTGTTTGCTATTTAACTTGTTTATTTTTTATAATTGATCTGAATAGTCCGGTAATGCTCTGTAACCCTGTTCCAGCGACAGATAAGGGTTAGGGGGTGTTACAATCTAAATCCTGAGTTAGTCACTAACCATGCGTATGCAACTCATGTGCTTTGATATAAGTGGAAGGTTATGCTCTAAAGATGATCGAGCCCATAGCCAGTATGTTGGGTACATGACTTGTGTATGGCATGGTTTTACTAGCAAGAGTGGAATTCATAGCTCAATTAAAGAGTTAATGATATCATCTCATTGGCATTATTGGGATTGATAAATATGGAACGTGGCCACGGGTTGCCTGTTCTTGAATGAGCAATTTATCATAACCATTTGTTGACAATGATCATATTAATCATTAAAAAGACACAATGGTGACAATGAGATAAAATAGAATTGTATTGAGTGAACAGATTTAACTCAAAGGAACCAAGGATATCATATGAGGGTAACACATACATGACGAGGTAATTGGACAAAGCAGTTGGATGAATTGCTTTCATAAAGAGTATACAATAAGGAGTTTTCAATCATGGTACTTCTTGTGGACTGACTACATGATTATGTAAATGCGAATTATCGGAACGATGCTTCTAGATATAATTGCAATCACTAGAGCCTAATTGTATATGTCTGTTTGGTCCCTTTGCTATTTCAACAAAAGCTCGATTAGACTACATTTGAATCAGAAGAAAATTCTACGACTTTGGGAATAATTTAATTGAGTTGATTTATTTGATGTGGAAGAAAATTAGTTGGTCGTGAGAATTGTTTTCAACTCGAGAATTTGATTAAATAATTTTCTTAAAAAATTAATTTGGAATACCTAAGTGATTTTTGAAAAAATTAATTTTGATCAAGTAAAATTAAATTAATCAAATTAATTAAAATTAATATGATATTTTTGGAAGTTAATTTTCAAGTCAGACAATTGGCCTAATGGGTAATTGAACTTGAAAATTGGACCTAAGATTGTAAATTGGGCCTAAGAGCCCAAAACCGAGACTAAGACCTAAAAACTGGTCGAACTGGGCACAGTATGTGAAACCGGGCCGACGGTCCAACCGGTGGCTAGATCAAACTGGTTTGGTCATCATTGACCTAAAACAAACCGATAGTAGTCGAACCGACTCGGGGTGTCGTAAGGGTGTCGCACTTGCATTACCAGACATGACGATGTCAGTGGTTGTGACAGTGGCATCCTGGTGGTCGGCAGTGGTTGGTAATCAGTGGTTGAGCAGTGGAAGAGTTACACTCCTACTGGGACTATACCAGAGAATTTAATTTCAAATTAATTATTCCAAAAATAATATTATTTTAATAGTTTAATATTAAATTAAATTAAATGTTTATTTTAATAGTATTTTATTAATTTAATATTAAACTGATTATCTTAATATTAAATTTAATTTAATGTTTATCTTGTAGATAAACATTATATCATTTTAATAAGATTTAATATTAAACTTAATATAATATTTATCTTGATAAACATTATATTAATTTAATACTAAAGTGATTAAGTTTAATCATAATTAAACTCTTTAAACTCTCCCTATATAAATAGAGCCTTGGGTCATTATTTACACACACTTGAATTGAAGAGAAAGTTGTAGAGAGAAAATTCTCTGAAGAGATTATTCCAGAAAATTTCTAGATATATTTTTATAATTTACAACTTAACCAGAAGTTTAGAGAAATTGCAAAATTACCCACTTGTAATTTTTATGAAAAATTTTCCGATTCAAAGCGAGCTTACACTCGGCAGACGTGAGCTTGAGGATAGCAGAGAAGACTACTCGGTCGAAAGGCTCATCCTAGACGAATCGAAAAGGTAAAATTTTGACTAAGTGTTTATTACTTTTGATATCACAACCAAGATCTTGTTTTGGAAAAATTTGTAAAACTCTGGTTTTTCCCTAAATTTATTTTCCGTTGCGTTTTCCAAACCCGTTTCTCCAACAATTGGTATCATGAGCCAGGTTGTGTTCTATCTATAAGTATAAACAGATAACCAAAATAAATTTCTATTCTTCTTCAATGATTTGATTACGTAGAAAGTGACATTGTTTAGATCTTATACATGTTTTGAGTTATATATGGGAATGGATGCGATATTATATATTTGTTATATAATTGTTTTTTGCCGAGGTTGTGGTTCTTAGGAAATAGATAGTGGATTATCATCTCCACGTAGGCTTATTTTTTTTTAAAAAAAAATATAGAATTCTTGTGAGCCAGAATTAGACATAAGACTTAAATGTAATTTTCCTAAAAGGAGTACATGACGAGTAAAAGATATGACGGCAGTTGGGGACCTAAGGAATGCCTTGTGGTTAAAAATTATGTAATTTTATTTTTTTCATTTATTTTCTAGAAATAGAACTATGGAAACCTTGGCTAGCAATTTTATTTTAATTACCTATCTCATTATATATCTGTTTTATAATTTTTTATAATATTATGTAATGTTGTAATTGTGATATATATATATATATATATATATATATATATATATGAGATGATCCATAGTTGATCGATTAAAAATAAGAAGTGTGGTAATGAGAAAGTGCATGTCTAGGATTGACTCTAGCTAGGAAAGACTTGGTTTTTAAGCGATCAAATTTGACTCACCTCCCTTTCCTAGGACCCTACCTGGTGCATGGTTCTCATTCACTTCTTCAATTCTCTTAAAAGAAAAACTATAGAGAATCAAAATTATTTGTTTTAAAATTGATTGATTCTTATGAATGAATATTATAAAATTGTCATAGCATGCCATGTATTTATTGGAAGCATGTCCTTTAGATTAGGTAAGAATGCCACTAGGACTATTTTATGATCATTCTTGAAATTTGGGATAAAAAAAACCTTGCATGTTTTTAAAATATCGAGTGGGAGAAGGTCCTTGAATAAGACCAACGGCCTCCATTGATGGTCCCTAAGTGATAGCATGATAAATTTTTGAGCCAGTTTCTACCTTAGCCTCACCCTAAAGGTAAACTTTGTCATGTGGGTACACTAGATGGGGTTTCTTTTTAAGGACAACTAGTCGTGCATGACTTTCAGAGAGATTGTTCCAAGATGTAACGACCCGATTTTGGGGCTAGTCAAAACAGTGGCTTTAGAACCACTAATCTGAGGTCAGAGAACATTATTTTAATATTAGTTTATGTGTTATAGCATGATTATATGAGTGCATGAAAATTTTGGTGACTTAATTTTAGTGATTGCATGCTTAAGTTTGAAAAAGGACTAAATCGCATAAAATGTAAAAGTTTTGTTCTACAAGCTAAAGGTGTCAAATAGCTATAGAACCTTAAATTGGAGGTCCTTAATGTGTAATTAGGCCCTTAAGAGAGTGTTGGCCGACCATAGGGGGCAAAAAAATGAAAATTTGTCAAAGTTTGTGGAATTAGGTGACTAAATTGATAAAATAAAATAAAATAAGAGAAAGTTTTCATCTTTTTCATTCTCTCTTTCTTCTCCACCGATTTTTCACTCAAGGAAAGGGCCATGGAAGCTTGAAAATTTCAGCAACCTTTAATCCTTGCAAGTAAGTCATCTTGATGGTCATTTTTGATGATTTTTGTGTTTTTGGAACCCTTGTAGCTTAATCTAGCTAACGGGGGGACTATTTTGCACTATGGTTGAAAGTCTAGGGTTTTTCCATGAGAGCATTAGTGTTTTTTGCTGAATTTTTATGGAATAAAATGAATCTTTGTTGTTAAATAAACAACTTTTGTTAAGGGGTTTCCATGAAAACACCTAAAATGGACCTTTTTGTAAAGGTTTAAAATAGGTAGTAAATGTGTGAAATAATTGGATTTGTGAGTTTCTATAAGTTTAAAATAGATTCGGTTAGGCTTGGTTAATGAGGAAATTTGATGAAAATCGTTTTACGAGCCTAGGGGAAAAATCATAATTATGTGAAAGTCTAAGGGCAAAATGGTAATTTTGCCAAAGTAGGAATTTTTGGAATGTCTTGATTTAGGTAGTGATTAAATAAGTGAATTTGTCATTATAGATCAAGAAAAACGAAGTTCGAACCTAGACCGGGGGAAAACCAAGCTAGTAGACCAATTCAATCTAGTCGCCCATTTTTTGTATACTAAGGTAATTTGTACGTAAATAATACAACTCTATTGTTATTAGGCATTAAACAATTGATATTGCATAAAATGTTTGATTATTGTTATGAACATGCATGATGAAATTTGATATGCTATACACCCAGTTAACCTTAGGAATATATTGGATATCCAAGCCATGACATTTGGTTGATATGTGTGCTAGTGTAAGACCATGTCTAGGACATGGCATCGGCCACATTATGAGAGACAGTATAAGACCATGTCTAGGACGTGGCATCGGCATTGATATGTGAGTGCCAGTGTAAGACCATGTTTGGGACATGGCTTCGGCATTGAGAAGAGAGCTAGTGTAAGACAATGTCTGGGACATGGCATCGACCTCGACATGTGAGCCAATGTAAGACCATGTCTGGAACATGGCATTGGCATTTTACCCTCTTGTGTGAGGCTTGTCGGGTATCCTTCGGTATTCCAACTGGTTCAACGGGAAATTTAAAGTTTGTGTCAAAAGTGAGAAAAGTACGACTGTGTTGTAAGTGATACAGGTACCTACACGAAATTCATGAGAAATGAGCTCGATTTATGTTGTATGATTAGTAAGGATGAAAATGAGTAAGTTATGTCTTTAATTATCTAAGAATTTGGTGCAAGTTTAAAATATGCTATGAGTATCATAATGCATGGTAATTGTTGTTAATTATTTACCTACGACTTACTAAGCTTTGTGCTTACTCCCTTTTCTTTCCATTTTCTTATAGTATCGCCAAGCTAGCTCGGGGATCAAAAGACGTAGGAGGCTCTATCACACTATCAATTGAAACATTTGGTATAGTTAGATTTATCATTTTGAGTATTGCATGTATAGGGACTTGGTCTTTTGTCAATTGTCATATTGTTTTGGCCAAATGTGTTAGCTTTTCTTGAAGATGAATTTGTTTTGTACCAGGCCATGGATGATGGCTAATACTTATTATTGATATATGAAAATGATGATGTTTTTTCGAGGATGTGCAAATTGCATGGTTGAGTATCTGGTATATTAATGCAAGAATGAATAGGTTATTTAATGTGGCTTATTTTGGTGCAAGTAAGGGTGGCAAAAAGGGCTTGGTAAATAGCCTTGTTATTGTCTATACGGGTAGACACACGGGCGTGTGTCTAGGCCGTGTGTGACACACGGTCTGCTTGTAACAGCTCGATTTTTGGGCTATTCGAAATAGTGGTTTCAAGACCACTAACCCGAGGTTGAGGAAAATTATTTTCATATTATTTCATGTGTTGTAGCATGATTATATGGATGCATGAAAATTTTGGTGCTTTAATTTTAACAATTGTGAAAAAGTACTAAATCACTATTTTACAAAGTAAAGGTACCTAATAGCTATAGAATGTTAAAATGGAGGTCTTTAAAGTGAAATTAAGCCAATGGAGGAGTGTTGGCTGGCCATTTGGTAGAGGGAGACAAGAACATTCAATTTTTGGTCAAAATTGGGTGAATTAGGTGAGAAAAGATGAATAAAATATGGTAAAAAGAAAAACTATCATCTTTCACTATTCACTCTTCATCTCCACCAAAAATTTCATGCTTAGAGAGGTTTTGAAAGCTTCAAAATTTCAGCAACTCATCTTCTCTACAAGTAAGTGATTTTGGTGGTGTTATTTGATAATTTTTGTACTTTTGGAGTCCTCAAAGCTTAATCTAGCTAATGAGAGGACTAATTTGTGATATGGTTGAAAGTCTAGGGACTTCCCATGAGAATGGTTATGTTGTTAGCTGAGTTTCTATGAAAGAAAATGAATGTTAGGGAGATGAGAAACAACTTTTGTGAAAGGTGTTAGCATGAAAACACCTAATTAGGACTTAAATGCAAAGAATAAAATTGTGTCATAAATGCATGAAATAGATGGAATTGTGTAGTTGTAAGAAAAATAAATGTTCAACTAGGCTTGTCTAATGAGAAAATGTGTTGAAAAATGATTTATGAGCCTAGGGACAAAATCGTAATTTTGCCATAATTCAAGGGCAAAATGGTCATTTTTGCCTAAGTGTAGATTTTGATGCATTATGATCACAGAATGATCTAAATGAGTGAATTTTATTGTTATAGATCGAGAAGAGCGAGGGATTAACCTTGACCGGGGAAAATGCAAGGTTACGGATTAAACCGCAAATTGAAACATTTTGCACCGAGGTAAGTTTATGTGTAAACGATGCATTTTATATACACATTATTGTTGCTAATTGGTGCATGGCATGATTGAGAACATGTATGATTAAAGTGGAATGAATCTGGTAGTTATTGAATAGTTTTCGTATGAATGACGAAATAGATATGTAGATGTGTAATAACAACACTTAACGGTGGGCCAAGTGCGATACCACCTTATTATTTAACTATGATGGGTTGTGTGCGATACCATCATTTGTATTATTATTTGGTGGGATATGTACGATACCACCCTAATAAAGAGTGATGGTGGGCTAAGTGCGAAACCACCGAGTGATTGAATTATGAATGGTTGATTAAGAAATTGTGATGTGCTGTAATATGTGATATTGTGGTGCTAAGTGCAGGGAAGCATGTTAATGAATGTAAGCATTAAGCTTGTGATATGGTTGGAAAGTGGTAAGGGAAGAAATGAGTAAGCATGATTATGAATGTGGATTGTTATTGTTTAGTATGTAATGCTATATATTGTTTAGCACATACTATAATGTTATTTGTTTACATGTAAACTTACTAAGCTCAAAGCCTACTCCCCTTTTTTTCCCTTGTCTTATAGAATTAAAGAGTCGAGTCGGGATACAAAGATAATTGGAAGATCGCTCACACTATCAGCTCACCTCGGTATATCTAGACTTAGTACATTTCAGTATGGCATGTATAGGGGCTAGACTAGGTATATTGTTTTGTTATTTTGGCCAAGAGTGTGTTGGCCCTTTTGTTTAGAAACTCTTTTGTATATAGCCATAGTTGTTGGTTCTTTGTTATATATATATATATATATATATGAAAATGTGAAGTTATTCATCGAAGTTTATATTGCAAAATATGAGTTGTTTAGTGATATGTTGAATGGATTCCTGTTGTGTGAGCTGAGGGGTGAAAAGAGCTTGGCAAATAACCTTGTTCTTGTCCACACGGGTAGGCACACAAGCGTATGTCTAGGCCGTGTGTGACACACGATCAGTCCCAAGGGTGTGTGACTTGGCCATGTGTCCCCTGCATGTTGGTGTTGTAAGTCAGTGCCGATCACGGGCGTGTGCCTAGGCCGTGTGACCGGGCGTGTCTAGGCCGTGTGGAGCACATAGGCATATGTCAGGCCGTGTGAAAACCCCTGTAGGTTTGAAATGAAAATAAATCCCACACGGGGTAGGGACATGGGCGTGTGTGACCACACGGCCTGCCCACACGAGCGTGTCCCATTTCACACGGGCATGTGGCCCCTGTTTAAGTGAAAAAATTTTAAGATCGCAAAGTTTTCAGTTGGGTTCCGAAACCCCCCGTAAGTATGTTTAAGGCCTCGTAGGCCCTTAATGTGGTTGTTGTGATGACGATAGAGATATGTCAAGTTGGACTGAAAGTTTATAGACTAAAGTTGTTGATTAAGTATGGTAATGCCTCGTGCCCGGTTCCGACTTAGGATACGGGTAAGGGGTGTTACATTTAGTGGTACCAGAGCTATGGTTTAGTTGGTTCTCGGACTACCATAGCGTGTGTGGGAATCTAGCTATACATGCCATAAGCGTATAATGATAGTGTGGTGGCTTCTGACAATTTTATACTTTGTTTTATATAGTAAATGGATCCCGACTAAGCGGCTACTGATGACGCAACTAGTAATGCACCGAGACTAGAGGTCAAAGGGAAGAGGCTTGGGAAGCCTTTCTCTAAATGATGAGTAACTGGTACTCGGAGTATGTACGAGCAAACCTTAATGCTCAACCTCCTCCACCCTCTCCTATACCTCAGCCAGTTCCTGTGGCTCCCAAGGTATAGAATTAGTGAGGACAACCAAGCCTCCGGTAGACAAAATTCGAAAGCAAGGGGCTAAGGATTTTAGAGCTAATATAGATGATGACCCTGAGATGGCAGAGTTCTGGCTTGAGAACTCGATGAGAGTGTTTGATGAACTCTCCTGTACACCTGAGGAGAGCTTAAAATGTGTCGTTTCCTTATTGAGGGACTCGGCATACCATTGGTGGAAAATGTTGACATCAGTGGTTCCGAAGGAGAGAGTGACGTGAGAATTCTTTTTGGAAGAGTCTCGAAAGAAGTATATAAGTTAGAGGTTTGTGGACCAGAAACAGAAAAAATTCCTTGAGTTAAAATAAGGAAAAATGACTGTGGCAGAATATGAGCGTGAATTTGTTAGGCTCAGCAAGGACGCGCATAAGTGCGTGTCTACATAAGTGCGTGTTTACAGAGTTTGTAGTGTTGGTTGATAGGGCAAGTAATACCGAAGAACTGAACAAAGAAAAGAGGAAGGCTGTGAGTGAGGCCCAAGACGCAAGAAAACGACCAATGAGTAAATCGTACCAAGCTCAATCGAAAAGGTCCAAAGAGGTGAACCCTCGAACAACTGCGTCAATGGGATATTCACATCAAGATCGAGGTAACACCTACTCGAGCTCGAGAGTTCAAGCCACTTCGATGGCAAGTGTGGGCAATCCGAAGTCTAAATTAGAGTGTTCAAATTGTGGAAGACAACACATGGGGGGGTGTTGGGGGAATAACAGAAACTATTACAAGTGTGGTTCACCCGCTCATTTCATCTGAAATTGTCCTGAGAGGGATGACAAGGAAAGGAAGCAAGAGATAAGATCAAGCAATGTATTTTCAAGGGGTAGGCCACAAAAGAACCCGAGGAGTGGGACTAGTGGTAGAGGTGCGTCACGAGACTCTGCTATGAGGCCGGAGAGTCGGGCACCTGCAACGACCTATGCCATTCGAGCTTGCGAAGAAGCATCATCTCCAGATGTGATAACGAGTACTTTTTCTCTTCATGACACCTCTGTTATTGCTTTGATTGATCTGGGGTCTACCTATTCTTACGTTTGCATGAGATTGGCATGTAGTTTGAGTATGATTGTTGAGTCTACGGAAATTGTGGTAAATGTGTCAAATCCGTTAGGTAAACATGTGTTAGTTGACAAGGTGTGTAGGAATTGTTCTTTGACAATTAGGGGTCATTGTTTTCCGGCAAACCTTATGTTGTTGCCATTTGATGAATTTGATTTGATTTTTGGTATGGATTGGTTGACTACCCATAGTGTTTTAGAGAACTGTGGTAGTAAATTTATTGAATTAAAATGTGAAAATGGAGATGTTATTTGGGTTGAATCAGGTGGGTCAGATAGTTTACCGGTGATGATCTCTTCCTTGGTGGCTGAGAAATATTTGAGAAAAGGATGTGAGTCATATCTCGCTTTTATACTAAGTACTCAAGAATCTGAAGTAAAGATTGAAATAGTGCCGGTGGTATGTGAGTATCTGGATGTATTCCCGGAAGAGTTACCCGGATTGCCTCCAATTAGTGAAGTCGAGTTTGAAATTGAGTTAGTCCCGGGAATGGCACCTATTTCGGTTTCTCCGTATAGGATAGCGCCATTAGAGTTGAAAGAACTGAAGGTTCAGTTGCAAGAGTTGACGAATAAGGGTTTCGCAAGACCGAGCTATTCACCGTGGGGTGCTCCGGTGCTTTTTGTGAAGAAAAAGGATGGGTCGATGAGACTGTGCATAGACTACAGACAACTCAACAAGGTGACGGTGCAAAATAAGTATCCTTTACCAAGGATAGATGATCTATTTGATCAACTGAAGGGAGCTACAGTGTTCTCCAAGATAGACTTGAGGTCTGGCTAATACTAGTTGAGGGTTAAGGAGCAAGATGTGCCGAAAACTGCATTTCGGACAAGGTATGGCCATTATGAGTTTCTGGTCATGCCGTTCGGTTTAATGAATGCTCCTGCAATTTTTATGGATTTAATGAATCGTGTCTTTTGACTGTATCTGGAAAGGTTTGTGGTTGTTTTTATTGATGACATATTGATTTATTCTCGGGATGAGAGTAATCACGCGAAGCATCTGAGAATTATCTTACAGACTTTAAGAGACAAGCAGTTGCATGCTAAATTTAGTAAGAGTGAGTTTAGGCTCTGAGAGGTCGGATTCCTACGACACATTGTGCCGGGTGATGGTATTAGAGTTGATCCGAAAAAGATCTAGGCTATTGTGGAGTGGAAACCACCGAGAAACGTGTCGAAAGTCAGAAGCTTTTTGGGTTTACCAGGGTACTATAGACGATTTGTGAAAGGATTCTCTATGATTGCTACTTCGATGATGAAACTATTGCACAAAGAGATTAAGTTTGAATGGAATGAGAAATGTCAACAGAGTTTTGAGAGATTGAAAACATTATTGACTGAGGCACCGATTTTGGTTCAACCAGAATCAGAGAAAGAGTTTTTGGTCTACAGTGACGCGTCGTTAAATGGTCTCGATTGTGTGTTGATGTAAGAGGGTAAAGTAGCCGCTTACGCCTCGAGACAACTAAAACCGCACGAGAAGAATTATCTGGCTCATGATTTGGAGTTGGCTGCGATTGTTTTCGCATTTACGACAACGACGGTGGCTTGAATTATTGAAAGATTATGAGCTAGTAATCGATTACCATCCGAGGAAAGCGAATGCTGTTGCGGATGCCTTGAGTAGGAAATCCCTGTATGCTTTGAAAGCTATGAGTACGAGCTTAGCGTTGTCTGATTATAGTACTATTGGCTGAGTTGAGGGCTAGGCCGTTATTTATTCAACAAATATGTGAAGCTCAGAAGAATGATGATGAGATGCAAGCTGAGACAGCTAAGTGTGAATCGGGAAATGATTTTGAATTTCGGGTGAGTTCGGATGGTTGTTTAGTGTTCCATGATAGGATTTGTGTACCTAAGGATGGTGAGTTGATTTGGAAGATATTGAATGAAGCACATAGTGGTTATTTGTCAGTATATCTGGGCAGTACGAAAATGTACAATGATCTGAAGAAATTTTATTGGTGGCCGGGTATGAAAAGAGACATCTCTGAGTTTGCGACGAGATGTCTGATTTGTCAACAAGTGAAGGCCGAGCATCAAGTACCTTCGGGATTGCTTCAGCCATTGATGGTTCCTGAGTGGAAGTTGGATCAGATCACCATGGATCTTGTGACGGGGTTGCTTATGACTCCAAAAAAGAAAGATGTCGTGTGGGTTGTTGTTGATAGACTAACTAAGTCAGCTCACTTTATACCGGTGCGTGTCAATTATTCACTGGATAAGTTAACTGAGTTATATATTGCTGAAGTGGTGAGATTACATGGAGTGCCTGTATCTATTATCTCGGATAGAGATTCGAGATTCACTTCGAGGTTTTGGAAGAAGTTGAAAGAAGCCTTGGGTACAAGGTTAAATTTTAGTACTGCATTCCATCCTCAAACTGACGGCCAATCTGAAAGAGTGATTTAAGTTCTTGAAGATATACTCCGATGCTGTGTGTTAGAATTTGAAGGTTGTTGGGAAAGATACCTACCTTTAGTCGAATTTGCATACAACAACAGTTATCAGTCGAGTATACGGATGGCACCGTATAAAGCCTTGTATGGTCGTAAGTGTCAGACTCCCTTGTATTGGACCGAGCTGAGTGAGAAGCAAATTCATGGGGTTGATTTAGTTAAAGGGACTGAGGAGAAAGTGAAAGTGATCCGGGATAATCTGAAGGCTGCTT
Organism: Gossypium australe; assembly: GCA_005393395.2. NCBI lineage: Eukaryota > Viridiplantae > Streptophyta > Magnoliopsida > Malvales > Malvaceae > Gossypium > Gossypium australe. Next base: position 100,049,741 of record CM016619.1, on the reverse strand, counting down.
CGGACTGACAAAAGTCGTACGCAGATTTGAAAAGGAAAGAAATTGAGTTTCAAGTAGGCGACAGGGTATTTCTGAAAGTGTCCCCGTGGAAGAAAATATTGAGATTTGGTCGAAAGGGGAAATTGAGTCCACGATTCATAGGGCCGTATGAGATTATCAAAAGAATTGGGCTAGTGGCATACTGGTTGGCTTTGCCGGTAGAGTTAGAGAAAATACACAATGTGTTCCATGTATCGATGTTAAGGCGTTATCGCTCCGGTCCTTCGCATGTTATTCCTCCAGCAGAAATTAAGATACGACCGGATATGGCATATGAGGAGGAGCCGATTAAGATTACGGCTCGAGAGGTGAAATAGTTGAGGAATAAGGATATAACCTTAGTAAAAGTGTTATGGCAAAAACACAGTGTAGAAGAGGCTACGTGGGAATCGAAAGAAGCCATTAGAGAGCAATATCCAAAACTTTTTACCGGTAAGATTTTCGAGGGCGAAAATCTCTAAAGGAGGGGAGAGTTGTAACAGCCTGGTTTTGGGGTTATTCGAAACAGTGGTTTCGAGACCACAAACCCGAGGTTGAGGAAAATTATTTTCATGTGTTGTAGCATGATTATATAGATGCATGAAAATTTTGGTGCTTTAATTTTAACAATTGTATGTGTAATTGTGAAAAAGGACTAAATCGCATAAAGTGCAAAAGTTCTATTTTACAAAGTAAAGGTACCTAATAGCTATAGAATGTTAAAATGGAGGTCTTTAAAGTGAAATTAGGCCAATAGAGGAGTGTTGGCCGGCCATATGGTATAAGGAGACAAAAGCATTTATTTTTTGGTCAAAATTGGGCGAGTTAGGTGAGAAAAGATGAATAAAATATGGTAAAAAGAAAAACTATCATCTTTCACTATTCACTCTTCATCTCCACCGAAAATTTCATGCTTAGAGGGGTTTTGCAAGCTTTAAAATTTCAGCAACTCATCTTCTCTACAAGTAAGTGATTTTGGTGGTGTTATTTGATAATTTTTGTACTTTTGGAGTCTTCAAAGCTTAATCTAGCTAATGAAAGAACTAATTTGTGATATGGTTGAAAGTCTAGGGACTTGCCATGAGAATGTTTATGTTGTTAGCTGAGTTTTTATGGAAGAAAATGAATGTTAGGGAGATGAGAAACAACTTTTGTAAAATGTTGTAGCATGAAAACACCTAATTAGGACTTGAATTCAAAAAATGAAATTGTGTTATAAATGCATGAAATATATGGAATTGTGAGTAGTCGTAAGAGAAATAAATGTTCAACTAGGCTTGTCTAATGAGAAACTGTGTTGAAAAATGATTTATGAGCTTAGGGACAAAATCGTAATTTTGCCATAATACAAAGGCAAAATGGTCATTTTTCCCTAAGTGTAGATTTTGATGCATTATGATCATAGAATGATCTAAATGAGTGAATTTTATTGTTATAAATCGAGGAGAGTGAGGGATTAACCTTGACCGAGGAAAAGGCAAGGTTACGGATTAAATCGCAAATTGAAACATTTTGCACCAAGGTAAGTTTATGTGTAAACGATGCATTTATATACACATTGTTGTTGCTAATTGGTGCATGGCATGACTGAGAACATGTTTGATTCAAGTGGAATGGATTCGATAGTTATTGAATAGTTTTCGTATGAATGATGAAATAGATATGTAGATGTGTAATAACAACACTTGACGGTAGGCCAAGTGCGATACCACCTTATTATTTAACTATGATGGGCTGTGTGCGATACCATCATTTGTATTATTATTTGGTGGGATATGTGCGATACCACCCTAATAAAGAATGATGGTGGGCTAAGTGCGAAACCACCGAGTGATTGAATTATGAATGGTTGATTAAGAAATTGTGATGTGCTGTAATATGTGATATTGTGGTGCTAAGTGCAGGGAAGCATGTTAATGAATGTAAGCATTAAGCTTGTGATATGGTTGGAAAGTGGTAAGGGAAGAAATGAGTAAGCATGATTATGAATGTGGATTGTTATTGTTTTTATGAATGTGGATTGTTATTGTTTAATATGTAATCTATATATTGTTTAGCACATACTATAATGTTATTTGTTTACATGTAAACTTACTAAGCTCAAAGCTTACTCCCTTTTTTTCCCTTATCTTATAGAATTAAAGAGTCGAGTCGGGATACGAAGATAATTGGAAGATCGCTCACACTATCAGCTCACCTCGGTATATCTAGACTTAGTACATTTGAGTATGGCATGTATAGGGGCTAGACTAGGTATATTGTTTTGTTATTTTGGCCAAGAGTGTGTTGGCCCTTTTGTTTAGAAACTCTTTTGTATATAGCCATAGTTGTTGGATTTTTGTTATATATATATATATATATATATGAAAATATGAAGTTATTCATGGAAGTTTATATTGCAAAATATGAGTTGTTTAGTGATATGTTGAATGGGTTCATATTGTGTGAGCTAGAGGGGTGAAAAGAACTTGGCAAATAGCCTTGTTCTTGTCCACACGGGTAGGCACACAGGCGTGTGTCTAGGCCGTGTGTGACACACGGTCAGTCCCAAGGGTGTGTGACTTGGCCGTGTGTCCCCTGCATGTTGGTGTTGTAAGTCAGTGCCGATCACGGGCTAGCCACACGGGCGTGTGCCTAGGCCGTGTGACCTTTATAAGGTTGCTGACGTCACAAACAGAATACCCAAGTTTTTACAGACGGGCAAGGACACGGGCGTGTCTAGGCCGTGTGGAGCACACGGGCGTATGTCAGGCCGTGTGTAAACCCCTGTAGGTTTGAAATGAAAATAAATCCCACACGGGGTAGGGACATGGGCGTGTGTGACCACACGGCCTGCCCACACGGGCGTGTCCCATTTCACACGGGCGTGTAGCCCCTGTTTAAGTGAAAAAATTTTAAGATCACAAAAGTTTTCGGTTGGGTTCCGAAACCCCTCGTAAGTATGTTTAAGGCCTCGTAAGTCCTTAATGTGGTTGTTGTGATGACGATAGAGATATGTCAAGTTGGACTGAAAGTTTATAGACTAAAGTTGTTATTAAGTATGGTAATGCCTCGTGCCCGGTTCCGGCTTAGGATACAGGTAAGGGGTGTTACATTTAGTGGTACCAGAGCTATGGTTTAGTTGGTTCTCAGACTACCATAGCGTGTATGGGAGTCTAGCTATACATGCCATAAGCGTATAATGATAGTGTGGTGGCTTCTGACAATTTTATACTTTGTTTTATATAGTAAATGGATCCCGACTAAGCGGCTACTGATGACGCAGCTAGTAATACGCCAGCTCCCGTGTAAGGGACCGCGCCTGTTCAGAGTGGACCCGAGACGAGAGGTCAAGGGACTGCGCCTTTTCAGAGTGGACCCGAGAATAGTTTTCGTATGAATGACAAAACAGATATGTAGATGTGTAATAACAACACTTGACGGTGGGCTAAGTGCGATACCACCTTATTATTTAACTACGATAGGCTGTGTGCGACACCATCATTTGTATTATTATTTGGTGGGCTATGTGCGATACCACCCGATTAAAGATTGATGGTGGGCTATGTGCGATACCACCCTAATAAAAAATGATGGTGGGCTAAGCGCGAAACCACCGAGTGATTGAATTATGAATGGTTGATTAAGAAATTGTGATGTGTTGTAATATGTGATACTGTGGTGCTAAGTGCAGGGAAGCATGTTAATGAATCTAAGCATTAAGCTTGTGATATGGTTGGAAAGTGGTAAGGAAATAAATGAGTAAGCATGATTATGAATGTGGATTGTTATTGTTTAGTATGTAATGTTATATACTGTTTAGCACATACTATAATGTTATTTGTTTACATGTAAACTTACTAAGCTCAAAGCTTACTCCCCTTTTCTTTTCCCTTGTCTTATAGAATTAAAGAGCCGAGTCGGGATACGAAGATAATTGGAAGATGCTCACACTATCAGCTCACCTCGGTATATCTAGACTTAGTACATTTGAGTATGGCATGTATAGGGGCTAGACTAGGTATATTGTTTTGTTATTTTGGCCAAGAGTGTGTTGGTCCCTTTGTTTAGAAACTCTTGTGTATATAGCCATAGTTGTTGGCTCTTTGTTATATATATATGAAAATATGAAGTTATTCATGGAAGTTTATATTGCAAAATATGAGTTGTTTAGTGATATGTTGAATGGATTCATGTTGTGTGAGCTAGAGGGGTGAAAAGAGCTTGGCAAATAGCCTTGTTCTTGTCCACACGGGTAGGCACACGGGCGTGTGTCTAGGCCGTATGTGACACACGGTCAGTCCCATGGGTGTGTGACTTGGCCGTGTGTCCCCTGCATGTTGGTGTTGTAAGTCAGTACCGACCATGGGCTAGCCACACAGGCGTGTTCCTAGGCCGTGTGACCTTTATAAGGTTGCTGACACCACAATAGAATACCCAAGTTTTTACACACAAGCGTGTCTAGGCCATATAGAGCACACGGGCCAAGCACACGGGCGTGTGTCAGGCCGTGTGAAAACCCCTGTAGGTTTGAAATGAAAATAAATACCACACGGGGTAGGGACATGGGTGCGTGTGACCACATGGCCTGCCCACACAGGCGTGTGGCCCCTGTTTAAGTGAAAAAAAATTTAAGATCGCAAAAGTTTCCGGTTGGGTTCTAAAACCCCTTGTAAGTATGTTTAAGGCCTCGTAGGTCCTTAATGAGGTTGTTGTGGCGACATAGAGATATGTCGAGTTGGACTGAATGTTTATAGACTAAAGTTGTTGATTAAATACGGTAATGCCTCGTGCCCAGTTCCGGCTTAGGATACGAGTAACGGGTGATACACTGCCCCATGGGCATGTAGTTCAACCGTGTGTCCCCCTGCACCCTAATTTGGCAAAACAGAATGCCCAGTAGTAACTACACGAGCTGAGGCACAGCTGTGTGTCTCAACTGTGTGGAAGACACAACCATAGGACATGGGCATGTGCCAGACCGTGTGAAGTCTGCATTTGAATTTTGGAATTTAATTCACCATACGGCCTAAGGACACGTGTGTGTGCCTTGGCCATGTGGCCTTATTGGGTTGATGACTTCAGAAACAGAATGTCAAGGTTTTTACACATGGGCGGAGACATAGGCGTGTCATGGCCGTGTGAGGGACACGGGCCATGGACACGGACGTGTGCTAGGCCGTGTAAAAACCCCTGTAGGTTCAAATTGAGAAATAAATTCACACGAGCACGGGACACGAGTGTGTGCATATAGGTTTAGGCCATGTGAGTTACACGGTCCTTCAACATGGCCATGTTATCAGGTCACACAGGTGTGTTGCCCTTCCACACGGGCGTGTGCCCCTATTTTTGGTGACATTTTCTAAAGTTTTTTAAAGAACTCGATTTGGTCCCGAACTGTTTCTAAAGTGTGTTTTGGGCCTTGTAGGCTCATATTAAGGATTTTTAAGACAAAGTTTGAAAGGTTTTAAATTTGAATGAAATCTCGTAACCCGGAATTGTTTGTATGCATGTTTTTAAGAAAGGTAACGTCTCGTACCCTATATCGGCGTCAGATACGGGTAAGGGGTGACTCATAAACAAAAGCAAGTTCATGATGGGTGTTGAGTCAATGGTTACACACTCAAGATCATCTCTTATTAAATAGTTTCCCAAGAAATGACATTTAAGCTAGAGATGATGGTTAAACGTTAAACAATTGTTAGTTCGTGTGGAGTCTTGAGAATTAAGATGCACGAATTGATTGGATGTAATCCATGTTTTTTCTAGTTAATCATAGGACCCCAAGGCGACATGGTTGATGGGTGTGAGAATGATCGTAGCAACGAAAAAAAATATTTTTTCAAGGTTTTAATACAAGACGCATGCATCATACTTCATTCTTGATACGTTGCTGAAATGAAAAATATTTGCTTAATATAAAGATAGTAATTAGTGAATCTTTATTATTTTTTTTCATTTCAAATATGTCTCCTACTCCTCTTATTAGCAATCTTATGAGAATAAATTAAGTGGGGATAACTTTCGAGAATGGAAACGGAACTTGCTGATAGTTTTCAGCTGTGAGAAACGGAAATTCGTTCTTGACAAAACGTGCCCTCCTGAAGCTCAGTCCAAAGAAAGAATTTACTAGAGAAATTCTAACTCGATTGCTCGATGTTATATGTTAGCGAGCATGAGTATTGTGTTGCAAAAGCAATACGAGAATTTTCGTACTGCCAAAGAGATCATGACAATTTTAGAGGATTTCCTCGAAGTCCAAGTCACATTGGCTCGACAATCCGCTATCAAAATTTGATGAATTCTCAACAAAAAATGGGCACTCCGATCAAAGAAAATATGCTTAAGTTTATGGGATTCTTTGTGGAAGCGGAGGACAATGAGGCTGAACTAGATGTGAACACGCATATTGAAATAGTATTCAAATCCTTAACTAAGGAGTTGCTGGTTTTAGGGCCGCTTATAGCTTGGGGAACAAGGCGCTTACCTTAACTCAGCTCATGAAGGAATTACAGTCCTATAAGTTTATGCTAAATGGTGGTAAGCCGGTTCAGGAGAAACTTGAGGCAACCTTAGTTGTGGGTCCTTTGTCTTCTAGGGGGAAACAGAAAGCTAAAGGAAAGAAGAAACCGACTAAGTCTTCAGTTCCACCTCGTGAGGATAGGAAGAAGGCTAAGAAGTCAAAAGATCCTAAAAAGATCAAATGTTTTTTTTTTGCAATAGAAAAGGACATTACAAAGCAAAATGCAATGAGTATTTGGATTACCTAGCCGAAAATGGCAAATATATGGAACTCTTTCTGGTTGAAGCTTGCTTAGTGGAAGAATCAATTGACAACTGGGTTATTGATTTTGGAGCCACTAACCATGTGTGTGTTTATTTACAGGGGTTCAACGAAATGAGAAGTCTGCATGACAAGAGTCTCTTGTTGCGGATCAGAGATGGGAGCTATGTTTCAACTGAAGTAATAGGAGAATTTAATTTACACTTTGATAATTTTAGGAAGATTATTTTAAAGAACGTTTTTTATGTACCTCATTTTAAGAGGAATTTAATTTCTATAGCGTGTTTATTTTATGACGGTTATACCGTGACATTCAATAAATGGATTGCTATTTACAGAAATCGTTCTTTAATATGTAATGGATGGATGAAAAACAATCTATACTTTATCGAACCAAATAAGTACTCAATGCTTCAAACTAAAATAGTGAATAAAAAGTTTAAAACTTCTCACTCTAATGAGGGGTACCTATGGCACTAAAGACTTGGTCATATTAACCAAGAAAGAATCACTAGAATCGTGAAAGACGGTCTCTTAAGTATGCTTAAGGAAGTTAGTCTTCCACAATGTGAATCTTTCTTAGAAGGTAAAATGACTAAGAGGTTTTTTAATGCAAAATGTGCAAGTGCCAACGAACCTTTAGAACTTGTGCACACTGATGTATGTGGTCCCATGAGCATCAGTGCTCGAGGAAGTTACAATTATTACGTGAGTTTTATTGATGATTATTCTCAATATGGATATGTGTATCTAATGCATTGCAAAAATGAAACCCTTTATAAATTTCAGGAGTTTCGTGTGAAAGTTGAAAAACAATTATGTTTATCCATTAAGAATCCTCAATTTAACCGAGGTGGGGAATATTTTTTCAATGATTTCTTAGGATACCTCATAGAGAATGTGATTTTATTCCAATTAACTATGTCGGGCACTCCACAGCAGAATGGAGTAGCTGAGACAAGGAATAGAACCTTACTTGACATGGTTAGTTCAATGTTAAGCTATTCACAACTTCATACTTCCTTTTAGAGATATGCGATACAAACAGCTTACTATATTCTAAATGATACGCCAACAAAATCTTCTTGTAAGACACCTTATAAACTGTGGCATGGAAAGAAACCCGCCCTAAATCACTTTAAGATATGGGGTTGTCCGGTACATGTTCTGGATAAGGATGCAAAGAAGTTGGATGCACGGACAGAATTGTGTGTGTTTATAGGATATCCAAAAGGAACAAAAGGAGGATTATTCTATAATCCATAAGATAATACGATTAAAGTTTCTACTCATGATACTTTCTTCAAGAAAAGCTACATGGATAACTTTAAGCCTCGAAGTAAAGTGGTACTCGAGGAACTTTCGGGAGTGGTAGAACAATCACTGAGTTCAATTCTCGAGAAAGTTGTAGAAAGACCTACAAACGATCAACATCATTGGGGAATCCGTCGTAGTGGGAAAGTTTCTAAGAAGCTAGACTTCTTCGTGAATGATGATCCACTTACTTACGACAAGGCTATGCAGATGATTCCAAGCCCTAGAAACAGGCCATGGATGCCAAGATGGATTCTATGAAATCCAATACGGTGTGGGAACTTTTGGACTAATCTATTGGGATTAAACCCATAGGGTGTAAGTGGATATATAAGAAGAAGATAAATGCGGAAGGGAAAGTGGAAACACACAAACTAGACTTGTAGGGAAAGACTACACACATAAAGAAGACATCGATTACAATAAGACCTTTTCTTTAGTAGCCATGCTCAAGTCTATTTGCATACTCTTATCCATTGCCGCTACTATCGATTACGAGACCTGACAAATGGATGTCAAGACAAATTTCTTGAATAGCTATCTTGATGAAACCATTTACCTGGCTCAACTCATTGGTTATGTTGTCAAAGGAAAGGAGAAGAAATTTTACAAACTGCTAAGATCCATTTATGGACTTAAGCAGGCGTCCCGCTCATGGAATAAAAGATTTGATCAAACGATCATGACTTTTGGATTTGAGCAAAACGCTGATGAACCTTATGTTTATAAGCATATAAAGGACAAAAATGTTGTCTTCCTCGTTTTTTATGTCGATAATATTCTACTTATCAGAAACGATGTAGGAGAATTGTCATCGTTAAATTGTGGTTAGCTTAACAGTTTAGCATGAATGACTTGGGTGAAGGTAGTTATATTATTGGAATTCGAATCCTTAGAGATCGAAAGAATAAAATGATAGCACTATTTCAAGCTTTATATATTGATAAGGTACTAGAATGTTTTGCAATGACCAATGCAAAGCCAGACGTTCAGCCGACTGCATCAGGTTTTAATCTTTTTTAAATGACTATCCTAAGATAGCGGAAGAAAGAGAGCATATGAGTAAGGTTCCAAATGCTTCATCAGTTGGAAGCCTTATGTAAAACCCCTAACCTGTAACCATCGCTGAAACAGGGTTACGGAGCATTACCGAAACTTTCAGAACATTTTTTAGATAATTCATGTCAATTATTATTCATTAACCGAAATCATTCGTAACGTCCCTTAAATGACTCTCGAGGCCCAATATGAGCATTAGAATTAAGTCGGGACTTTATCGGAACTTCTAAGGATTTTTCGCGAAATTACAAAAATTTCCTAAGTTGCAGGGCTCACACACCCGTGTGGTCAGGCCGTGTGGTCACACACGCTCGTGTCTCTAACCCGTGTAACTCTCTAACTTGCAAAGCATGAAGAAATTGAAGTCACACGCCCGTGTGCTAGGCCGTGTGGCGAATTTAATTTTCGAAATTAAGGTGCAGTTTTCACATGGTCGTGTAACACGCCCGTGTCCAAGGTCGTGCCAACCACACGGCTAAGACACACGCCCGTGTCTCTGCCTGTGTTCCCAATTTTGAGCATTCTGTTTCTCATTTTTAAGATGCAGGGGACACACAGCCAGTCCATACGCCCATGGAGTGGGCCGTGTGTCACACACGGTCTGGACACACGCCCGTGTGGACAAAATAAAGCTATTTCTTAGCCTCATTTGTCACCCAAAACTTACCCCTTTCCTGCACCAAAACTCACTAGCATATATCCACCAATCCTAACATTAAAACCAAGCCAATTCTAGTATCTAGCATGGTATATTATGACATACAATCCATGTTTATAATTTTATTTACAAGGAATATACACCTTAAGCATAATCTATCAACCAATTTAACACATAGGAATTTAATCATGTAATAACTTTTTAAACATACTAATTAAAACATCACTAGCCATTCCAATGACTAGATTACAAAACATCACTTACAAGCCATCATTTGGCCAAATGAGCCTATACATGCCATTATACTAAATTGAGATTTCTATTTATACCAAAATGAGATAGTGGATAGTGTGATTGATGCTCCGACTGACCTCCAACCTTCACGAGCTTACGAGCACTATAAAACAGGGAAATTTTAAACGGGATAAGCATTTTCATACTTAGTAAGTTCGTATAACGGGAAAATAAACTTACCAGTTATATTTATTCATACAAGCATACATAGACATACCATCCAAAAGTTTTGGGTAAATTTACCTAAACATATACACTTAATCAAGCAAGTTAGTCACATAACATCATATGAATATCAAGTAAATATAGATGAGCTCATCGCATTATAAATATTTAGTTAGTTTCACCTTTCCGTATTCAAGAATCTTTCCCGTTAAACTATTAAAATTTCGATGGACATTCGGGTAGTATATACAAAGTATGCATATCAACTCTTCGTCAATTTATGTTCAAAAGAACCATTTGGCACATGATTATATAACATACTCTCAAGCCACATATTTTATAACAGGATTACCAGTCTAGGCTAAATCCTTTATGTAGTATATACTCTAAAGAGCTTGATTTGAATTACCCGTCTGGGCTAAATCCAATCTATAACATATGCTCGAGAGGCTTATTTCAGGATTACTCATCCAGGCTAAATCCTATCTGCAACATAAGCAGTATTATACTTTTTTTGCAAAATCACCTATTTTCATCGAATTTCAACGTTCAACCGAAACATGGCATTTTATCATCATTTTTCTGATTTGTGATTATTTCATAAGGTATATCTTCACATACATATCAACATAATCATACAATTCAATACAAACACATTAACGTACATATTTGGGTTACACGAACTTACCTTGACAATCGTTCGTATTTGAATTTCAACTAATCCGAAACCTTTTGTTTCCCTCGATCTAGTTCAGTAGTTGGTCTTTCCGGGTCTATATAAACAAATTTATCTATCAGTTTATCACATTTCATATACATTTGCATTCAATTACATCCTAGGAAAAATTACTATTTTACCCCTATACTTTTCATAAATTCCAATTTCGTCCCTAGGCTCGAAAAATAAAATTCATGGAATTTAATCCTCTTTCCAAGCCTAGCCGAAATTTATGTACAACTTTTACAGCATCTACATTTTACAAATTTTAGCATTTTCTATGGATTTTACCTACTTTTCATTTTAGTCCCTAAACTGAGTTTTCATCAAAAAATTATTTTGTAAAAGTTGTTTATCTACCAACAACCTTCCATTTTCTACCATAAATTTCAAATTTCCAGCATATTCATCCATGGTAAAGTTTCTACACTTTGTTACAAATAAATCTCTCAAATAGATAGATTAGACTATCCCGATTCTAAAAATATAAAAATTATTAAAAACAGGACTTAATTTTATACCTTATTGAGCTTGAAAAGTTTTCATCATCTCTCCTAGGGTTTCCGTAGAATTTTTTGAAAAAAGATGAATAAAAACATGATAATTTCCTTTTTACTTATTTGCCATCTTTTAAGTTTAGTGATTTCCAATTTAATCCTTGCCCATTTCTAATTTTCCATGGATGAATCACAAAAATATCTACATACTTTTTTATCAATGGTCTAATTACCATATAAGAACCTCAAGTTTTGAATTTCATAGCTATTTAATCCTTATAGCTACTAGAATTCAACTTTTACATTTTATGTGATTTAGTCATTCTCGTAATTAATCACATAATCAGTAAAATTTTCTTATCAAAATTTTCACATGACATTTCTAACATATTACAGACCATATAATAAAATAAAAAAAAATTTATTTTTGGCTTGAATTTGTGGTCCCGAAACCACTGTTCCGATTTCACCGAAATTAGGCTATTGCACCTTATGTATGTAATGCTTTACACGCATCTAGATATTTGTTTCGTAGTAGGAATGATTAGTCAATATCAGGCGAATTCAGGTCTCAGGCATTGGTAAGCTGTAAAGCATATATTAAGGTATCTTAAAAGAACTAGGGATTATATCCTTGTGTATTCTATGGAGGACCTTACTCCTGTTGGATACATAGAATCAGACTTCCAAACCTGTAAAGATTTGAGGAAATCGACGTTGGGAAATGTATTCGTTCTAGGTCGTGGAGCCATAGTATGAAGAAGTGTAAAACAAACTTTCACTGTTGACTCTACTATGGAGGCCGAGTATGAGGCTGCTTCGGAAGAAGCAATATAGCTTCAAAGTTCTTAATTGAACTTGAAGTTATTCCTGATATGGAAAAAGCTATAACATTGTATTGAAATAATAGTGCTGCAATAACAAATACCAAGGAAATGAGAAGTCACAAGAGGATGAAATACATTTATCAGAAGTATCACTTGATACGATAGGTAGTAGCCGAAGGAATTGTAGAGAATGTTTACATTGTAAAGATTAGCTCATTGATTGTCTAAAGTTCAAACTGAAGATAAGTGGCATTGTAAAGAATGTTTACATTGCGAGAAAGACAACTTATTTCAGTGGATAATTTAAATTAGTCCATAATCCCGTAAAAGAATCAAAGTGAGCATTTAATTCAAATACTGAGAAAGATTATTATGTCATCTACAATTTCAATTGGTGAAATGGGTAGTCTTGGCTTTCGGAGCGGTTGGCTCCACGAGTAGAGACATAGATGTATTAATTGGTAGAATGATACATTACCTAAATTCGTTTGTGAATTAATTTACTTGTGATGTTCATGGTGTGATTTACCTAAATTCTGAGTTAGTCATTGACCATGCATATGCAACTAATGTGCTTTGATAAAAGTGGAGGCTTATGATCTAAAGATGATCGAGTCCATAGTCGGTATGTTGGGGACATGACTTGTGTATGGCATGGCTTTAATAGCAAGAGTGGAATTCTAACTCAATTAAAGAGTTAATGATATCCTCTCATTGGTATTGTGTGGATTGATAAATATAGAACGTGGCCACAGGTTGCTTGTTTTCGAACGAGCAATTTATCACAGTCATTTGTTGATTGTGATCATATTAATCATTAAAAAGACACAATGGTGACAATGAGATAAAATAGGATTGTATTGAGTGAATAGATTTAACTCAAATGAATCAAGGATATCATATGAAGGTAACACATACATGATGAGGTAATTGGACAAAGCAATTGGATGAATTGCTTTCATAAAGAGTATACAATAAGGAGTTTTCAATCATGGTACTTATTGTGTATTGACTACATGATTAAGTAATTGCGAATTATCAGAACGATACTTCTGGACATAATTGCAATCACTAAAGCCTAATTGTGTATGTCTGTTTGGTCCCTTCGCTAGTTCAACAAAAGCTCGATCGGACTGCATTTGAATCAGAAGAAAATTCTACGAGTTCAGGAATAATTTAATTGAGTCGATTTATTTGATGTGAAAGTAAATTAGTTGGTTGTGAGAATTATTTTCAACTCGAGAATTTGATTAAATAATTTTCTTAAAAAATTAATTTAGAATATCTAAGTGATTTTTGAAAAAATTAATTTTGATCAAGTAAAATTAAATTAATATGATATTTTTGGAAGTTAATTTTCAAGTCAGACAATTGGCCCAATGAGTAATTGAACTTAAAAATTGGATTTTAGATCGTAAATTAGGCCTAGGAGCCCAAAACCAAGACCAAGACCTAAAAACTGGTCGAACTGGGCACGGTATGTGAAACTGGGCCGACAGTCCAACTGGTGGCTACATCGAACCAGTCTGGTCATCATTGACCTAAACCGAATCGATAGCAGCAAAAATCGACTCGGGGTGTTGTAAGGGTGTCGCACCTGCATCACCGAACATGACGATGTCAGTGGCTGCGACGGCGGCATCTTGGTGGTCGGCGGTGGTTGGTAATTAGTGGTTGAGTAGTAGAAGAGTTACACTCCTACTGGGACTGTACCAAAGAATTTAATTTCAAATTAATTATTCCAAAAATAATATTATTTTAATAGTTTAATATTAAATTAAATTTAATACTTATTTTAACAGTATTTTATTAATTTAATATTTTGGAAAAAATACTAATTTCAAACTAAGTGTTTATTACTTTTGATATCACAACCAAGATCTTATTTTAAAAAAAAATTAAACTCTAGTTTTTCCCTAAATTTATTTTCCGCTGCATTTTCCAAACTCGTTTCTCCAACAAGTATTTTGGTCCCCCAAATTAAGTCAATCACACTAGGACTTTTGCTTCCACAATAACTCTTCATGATATAGGACTGATTCAAACTCCTCTCTAACCTTATTTTCCCTCTGAGCCAAGTGCACTGAGGTAGACCGTTCCATGTCCATTTGTAAACCAGTTAAGGTATTGACAAACTTCTTTTTACGAGTTCCAATATGCCCATAAAGTGTTTGATTCCAATTCCTAATGTTAGAATTGAACTTAGAAAGAGAACCAAACATGTTACCATCAAAGCTCTACTTTTCCTTGACAAAGTCAATGAACAGCTTGTTTTCAGTGATATCAAAAATAGTGGTTTCGGGACCACAATTCTAACAGGGAGTGTTTATTTTATTATTATTTTGAGGCTATGAGACTATAGTAGGTTCGTATTAAAATTTCGTCTAGAAATTTTGATGTTTGCATGATTAATTAAGTAAAAAGAATTAAATTGTAAAAAGTGTAAAAGTGAATTTCTATTAGTTAAAGGGGCTAAATAACTATGAAAATGAAATTAAATGGACTTAAATGATAACTAGACCATTTGATGAGTTAGTGGATAGTTATGGATATGGTTTTGATGAAATTATGATAAATTTTAAAGGTTAAAATGGTAAATGGGTAAATAAAGCTAAAGTACCTTAAGAAAATGTGTTAATCTAAAGCTAAAGTACCTTAAGAAATGTGTTAATCTTCTTCATTTTCACATTACTCCACCGAAATTAACCATTGAAGGATAGGGTTGATTCAGCCAAGCTTCTTTTGGTGCATGTAAGTGATTTCAAGTCCCGTTTTTAATGATTTTTATGTTTTTGAGATCGTTTTAGCTTAATCTAGCTAGCCTGGGGGGTTAATTTGTAAAAATATTAAAGGTTGAGGGCTATACCATGGATTTTTTGAGTAGGTTTTGATGTTAAATAATAGATTATGAATCTTTGTTGAAAAATAAACAAGTTTTATTAAGTGATTTTGATGAATTTTAAAATTTGGGACTAATTTGTTAAATGTGTAAATTTTAGGGTTTTATTGTGAAATGATGGTAAATATGAGTTGTTTCAAGGTCCCTTTCATCTATGGTTAATATGGATTTAGATTAAAATGGTTATATTTTAAGTTATAAGCTTAATGACTAAATTATGAAAAAGTTAAATTATTTGGGGTAAATTGGTAATTTTGCATAAATATGAAATGTGGATTAAATTGAATACTAGAAGTGGTTAATTGATTAAAATTACTTATTTAGTTCGAACTTAGATCGAGGAAAAACTAAAGTTACGAATTAGCTCAATCATATTTTTACGCCCTAACTATCGAGGTAAGTTTGTATGAACGATTATCGCGTTTATGTTTTTTAAATTGAATGTTATTATGCTATTTATAATGTAAATGGATCAATATATAAAAATATATCAATGCTATGATAAATTGACGAATATCGAGTCCCGATTGAACCTTAGGAATTCGTAGGATACAAATGACATGTCATTAGGAATTTCATGTTTCGGATACTGGTCTTGAATGTCCTACTGATGTCTAAGGTCCTGCATTTGTTGCAGATTCTCCACAGCTCGTGTGAGCAGCATCGTGTAGCTTACATTCTGACCCACAGCTCATGTGAGCAGGTCCAATTCACAGCTTGTGTGAGTATTGATGTAAAGGAAATGTTATGGTTATATGTAAAGGCACACTTTGTGTGAGCTTCCCAAGTATCCGAAGTAATTTTAGATGATTCAACGGGCAAGAAAAGGGAACGAAATGGTAAGTATGTTAATGGATTGAATCATGATTTAATGAAAGGATTAGTAAAGTAAATGATGATGTATGTAAAAGGAAAATTTCATATCTCATGAATGATTTCATTTATGTTATGGATGGACATACTAACTTGTGAGTTGGTGATGTTGTATAGGCTTATACTAAGCTTTATGACATTGGTCTTGTGTTGTACTGGTTATATGATTGTATCATGGAAATGGTAAGTTATGCTTATGTTTATACGGGCTTACTAAGCACATGTTGCTTACGTAGTTTCTTTTCATTATTTTATAAATTATCGGAAGCTCGATTTGGTTGGAAGCTCGTCGGAGATCTATCACACTATCCAGCAAGTAATTTGGTAGTTTTTGAGCATTTTGGCCAAGGTTTATAATGGCATGTATAGGGTGATTTGTAATGATATGTTGATGAATGAGTTGGTGCTTTGGCATGTATAAACTTGTGATGGTTTGGTACCATTTGATGCCTTGTCAAATTGTGTCAATTTGGTTACCTTACTATGCATGTTGGTATGACTATTTATGGTATGTTTAGAATGGTAGGATAATGGTTAAATTTGTGGTATGTTTTGGTAAGTAGTTGAATTAGGTTATGATGCTTGAAATAAGGTAATGTTGACTTGATTTGACATATTATGTTTTGGTATATTTGAGGTGCCTTTGAATGGCATATTGGTTAGGTGAATTAGGTGGTTTGAAATGGCATATTTATGCATGTTTGAATGATGTTTAGGTACCTTGAATATGTGTTTAAATGGATTGAATGTTTAGGTATGGTTAGGTTGTGAAATGACTTGATTTTAGGTCAATTTTAGGTTCACACGATCTGAGACACGGGCATGTGACTCAGCTGTGTAATGCACACAGCCTAGCGACACGGGCGTGTGCCATTTGAGGGTTTTAAAGGGTACAAGTCAGTGAGTTACACAAAACACGGTCATGCGACCTTACTCAGTGAGTTACATGGGTGAGGACACGAGTTGGGACACTGCCGTGTGTCCCTATTTCAAAAGTTACACGACTCGGCCATACGCTCGGCCACATGGCCGTGTGACCCCTATTTTGTAATTTTTGCATCTTTTTCCTAAACTTTATGTTTTGTTTCAAATTAGTCCCGAATTACTCTTAAGCTATTTTTAAGGCCTCGTGGGCTCGATTTAGGAACAATATACATGTGTATGAATGGTTTATGATATTATTAACATGATGAATGATATCATATTTAAATGTTTCTGATTGTACAGTAATGTTTTGTAACCCAAATCCGACGACAGAGATGGGTTAGGGGTGTTACAGTCAGAAAACTTCAAATGTTTAGTCCACCCAACCAAAAATTGAAAGGGTCTCCCCACAAGGTATTAAACTTTAGTCTACAAATAAGACAAAAGGGGTCTATGATCTGATTTAATCCATGTTAAATAAGAAACCATGCAATTTGGAAATTTCTGAACTGAAGCAACATTACCTAAGGCTTGATCAAGTCTTTCAAAAGTTCTCCCTCTTTGCCAAGTAAACGAATGACCACTGGACCCCAAATCATGCAACTCATTAAACTCCACAAACTTCCCAAAAGAAGGTCACCTTTTCCTACAAGATTTACGTCCGGATTTGTCATTTGAAGAGAGAATTGCATTAAAGTCGCCAATAGTCATTCAAGGAATTGACTCAGAAGGAACGTAGGGTCTCAAATCCTCCCAAAGCATTCTCCTCTTCTTCTTACACGACTCCCATATACAAAGGCAATTAAAATAAATTACGATGAGATACTACTAAAGACACGTGCCACAATAAATTGAGGATGATTACATACCACTTCCAGCCTAACCAAAATTTTCCACCCAAGCTAAATACCACCAGAAAACCCAATAGCTTCAACCCGATGAGAATGCTGAAATCCCACCCTTCCAATAATTTCATCTGATTTCCCACTACTCACCCTCGGCTGCAATAAGTAAACAATATCCGACTTATGTTAATTTATATTCCCTAAAAATACGAGGCAACTTTGCATTCCAACACCCCTAACAATTCTTAAAAAAAAAAAAAAAACCGACAAATTTAAATCCATAAAAAAAATTCCAGATTAAATGAAACGAACCTCATTGTCGAGAGGCATCCTTAGGACCCATCTATTTTCCGGCATTTTTTGGTCCTTCTTGAGCTGTCTCCTTCTTGATTTGTGAGGTAATAAACTCAACCAAATTGTTAACCGAATCAGGCAAGGGGATTCGTGAAGTCGAAGATTTAAAAAGGTTCCCTCTGTCTCTAATGGTTTTGCTGAGCTTTCTACCTCTATGACCTCCACCTACTTTTTCTCCATCGATTCGCAAATCAGCCGCCACTCCTTTTCTACCCAAAAAATTCTGCTGAGCAACACTCATAACAGAACCTGGATTCGGATGCATTTTCTCCTTAAAAGTAACAGCTGAATGGTTTGAGTGATTCAAAACACCTTCTTTCAATTTGACTGACACTTCTAACAACCCTTCATACATTGGATTAAAATGGGAAGAAGAATTGGAATTAAAAGCAGCAGTATGGGACGTACCTGCCACTGTCACAGTCTCTAAATTCGAAGGGTTTTTCGCGTGAGAATGGGAAGAAGCAGACCCCCCAGGACTGGGTTCGATTGGGCTATAGCGGCCTGAGTCAACACGGCTGGGCCATTCTGCTCATGGGTCTCCTTAGGTCCTTTCAGCGTTTCACCCGCCTGCATAAAAATAGTGGATCCCAATTCAGATCCTTGGATAGGCCTTTTTCCTTGAGATTTTGAACCGACCCCACTCTTAGTTGGGCCCACACGCAAAATCCAGTTCCTTGGAACCCCCTTCGAGCCCCCCTACCGCTCCAATACTAGACTGGCCCACTACATCCTTCTTTCCAGAAAATGGACGAGCAACCCTATCTTCTCCGCAAAAAATTGGCAGAATCCCCATTACTGCGTTTTACCCGGATTCCCTCTTTTCCATTAATATTGACCAAAGCGTTAAACCTGGATTTGACTACCATATTCCCCTGATTGGTGGCTTCAGTCCCTCGAAAACCACTAAAATTTCGCCTCTTCCTCCGCTCAACAAGCAACCACGGCCGTAGGGGTTTGTCTCAGTAGCAACACCGTCTTCCACCATCAAGGTATCCGTTGTATGGGTTCAACCAGCAACTGCAGTTGCTCCATCATCTATACTCGGAACAATTTTCTTTATTTTGCAAAATTCTTTGACACGTCCGTAACATCCACACGAGAAACAAACCGTAGGCGGATATTCATATTCAATTCTCTGAATAGTTCCATTGATCAATACCTATAAGACCAAAGGCTTGTCCAGATTGACATAGATCGCCATAGCCGCAAACATGCCCCTTGCTTTGTTACTATTATTGAAATCTAGTTTTGCAACCTTACCAACCATCCCTCCGATCTCCCACAAAAATTCCCTCTTGTACATGTGACTCGGAAGCCCCGGAAGATGGATCCACGACATTACAACACAAGGAAAGGCTTTACATGATCAAATTAATGGACTATGGCTCAACCATTAAGTATTGTCCAAAAATGATCTAGGTTACTTGAGAAAGAACTTTCTCAAAATCGTCGGAATTCTGGAACTAAGCTAAAAAATACCCATTCTTTATGTCCATTAGATGAAACGGTTTAGATGGGTTACAAAGAAAATACTCTTTATTTTGGAGTGTAGCCATATCATTGACTAATAATTGATTCACTCAATAGGAGATTTCAATAAAAGGAATGTCATTAATAAAAGACTTCAAATCTATTCTGAATGAACGTTCCTCGAATTACATTCGTTACCAAACAATCTTTCCTTCCAAGAAGTTTTTGGATCCGAATCCAACCGTCACTTTCCAATGCCATTGAAAGATCTTTCCAAGCTTCAGTAAAAACAATTCTTAAATTCATTTTTTTAAATTAGGATAATTATCAAAGAGTTAATTTTAATCTCTTTTATTATTAAAAGAATAAATTATATAAGGATTATTCTAAAAAGCGTAGTTTTAGACATCAATAAAATTTCGTCACATCATTAAAATTTAAAAAATGAAATTATTATTATATACTCATTCATATTCAACTTATTCTCCAACTTTATATTTTTTAAACATAAGTAATTAAAATAAAAAATAAAATAAAATAAAAACTTTAAAATTTACACAATTCTTATTTATGACAATTCAATGCAATATATTTTTCACTTTTAAAAAAGGTATAATATAAAATTATAAAATAGAAAACAGCTTAAAATGGAAAAAAAAATCCACGGTGTAGAAATTAATTTTTTTAAAAAAATTAATTCCACAAAAATAAAAAAATATTAACTTCTGACAAAAAAATGATTAAAAATTGTAAAAGAAAAAAATGTTTGTTTATAATTTAAAAATTAATTATTTTAAATTTAAATTAAGTTAAAAAAGATAATAGATATAGATAAATGTATAATAATATTTTATTATCTTTAAAGTTTGATGACATGGTAATTTTTATTAATAGTTAAAAATTATCCTTTTTAGAATCATCTCAATATAATTTATTTTCATAATTTATTACCTATTATTAAAGGTTTATTGGTTGAAACGTACAGGATTAAAATCTTCCCGCCCAAACCCTCCAACATACCCAATAAAACTAGAAAATACCCACAAAACAAAGATGAACCCCCCCCCCTTTCGTATCGTCTCTTTGTCTTCCATGGTGTCTCAGAAACTAACAGAGTATGAGCGTAAAAGGCTTGAAAACATCAAGAGAAATGCTGAAATGGTGGCCGCACTCAATATCCACTCAAAAGCAGCTATTCTCTCTGCCGCTACCAAACGCCAAAAGTAACGAAATCCATCTTTGTTTTTCACCCATTTTTGTTACAAAGAAAATAACGTAAAGATTGTCTTAGTTTTAAATTTTTATGATTGCTTGCAGAACAAAACAAGTGAAGAAACCCAAAATGGAGAACCCGATCGTAACTCGACGGTCACCGAGAACAAGAATTAAGCCACCGGATTCAAAGGGTTTGTCGGATAAGTTCCTAAAACCTATTAGTATGATAGATGCTTTCATAGGGTATGAAAAAGAATCTAACCAAGTGCTGGTTGATACAATTTTGAGTATTGCTGAGGAAACTCAAGCTGGATTTCCAGAAAATGAAGAGTTTAATGGTGCTAAAGACGTTAAAGATGGGAACTTTAGTGGTTTTAGTGAGAAAGGTACTTTGGATTCTTGCAAAAGTGAGGCTTTTGAATTACCAGTTAAAGAAGAGTTTGATGAGCATTTGGATACTAAGAAGAGTGATCCCTGGCTGAAATCAATGGATTTGAAACCAGAGAATGTAGCATGGCCAATGCCCGGAAGGATCATGGAGGTTAAGTTTTTCCCTTGTACTGGTATTAGTATGATTGCAGTGGGGAACAAAGTTGGGAATATAGCATTTTTGAATATGGATTCTGAGGATGAAATTGATGATGGTATATATATTTATGGCCCGCATACAGGTGCTATTTCTGGGATTTCGATTCAAAGATATTCAATGTCAAAGGTACTTTGGGGTTTCAACCAAGATTTTATTTTTAGTTTGTGATTTCAGGCTAACAAATTGCTAAAGAGAATGCATATATAAGATGTTTTTCTTCTTTGTTGCATTGGGATGCAGATTTATAGCAGCGGCCATGATGGCTTTATAAAATTAATGGATGCTGAGAAGGAAGTATTTGATGTTGTGCATTATTGTGATAAAACTATACATTGCCTCTCTCAACAGCCTAATGATTTCTGGAACTTATATTTCTCGGAGGGTCGTGGAGTGTTGATTGAATGGGATGTTCGGACTGGGAAATCCAGCGGAAACTGGATGCTTCATGAAGATACTATCAACACTATAAGCTTCAATCCACAAAACCCAAACATTATTGCAACCAGTTCAACAGATGGAACTGCTTGCATTTGGGATTTAAGGAGCACGAGGTCTCGCAAACCGAAAACAATGAAGACTGTGAGCCATGGTAGGGCTGTTAACTCTGCTTACTTCTCACCCTCTGGAACCGCTCTTGCAACAACAAGGTATTAACTACTTTTTCTTAATCCAAATTTTTAATTTTCTTTCTTGTTGTTGCAGTACAAACTTATTGTATGTCATATTATGATTGACTTGAATGGATGTACTTTACGTTGAGATACATAGCTTCTGTTATTTTGAGGATGTCTTTAGCATTAAGTGGTTCCTAAGATGTTACCTTGTTAATTAACTGTATCCTCCTTTTGGCATGTTTATGTAGATAGATGCTTTTCTACATTTGTCCAATTGGTTCTAATATTATTTCTCATTTAACATAGTTTGGACAACAATGTCGGTATAATAAGTGGATTCAATTATGAAGACACTTCTATGATATACCATGATAATTCAACAGGAACTTTGAATCTTAGTTTCAGGTAGGCTTTTTGCCTGTCTTTCGTGTTCTTCTCAAAGTAATCTACTTGCTTGATGTTCTGTTGTATATGGTTGAGTGTTTTTCATTTTGGTGTAAGCAGAGGTATATGGGGGTGGGATGATTCATGCATATTCATTGGCAACATGAGAAAAGGTATTGATGTAATCTCTCCAGTACAAAGAACAAGAGTAATGACATTACAGAGTCCACAATTGCCTGCAATTCCCTGGAGATTTGATGCACATCCATATGAAGTTGGGATGTTAGCAGCAGCCACCAATGGGAGTGGAGTTTGCCTGTGGACACCATGATAGAAAAATCTGTGCTTTGCAGTTGCTACCCAGTGTTTTTGTCTCAACTTGTTAGCCGACTTTATCATAATTTATCTGATTTTCTTTTGGGTTTGCGGAGGGGAATGGCAACAGCGGGGTTTGAACCCTGATTTTTGGATGCCAACAAGGAACTTAACTACTCTTATGTTGTTGGCAATATATCTGATTCTTGTATCTTTTTTGTTATTGACAATAGTATGCTAGATTTTGTGAAGGGGACCAAAAAGCAAAGTTAAGCATAGGATTTGGGTTGCATTTCTTAATTCCTAATTAGTTTAGGGTTTAGAAATATATTGGAATTTCAACCATTATCATGAATGAAAAATATACTAGATGATAATAACAAGTTTTGAATCTTTGTTTTTTGGTAGAAAGAGAATAGAGTCAATTACACTTAACCAGAAACAACATTAGAAATAGATATTAGAGAAGAAATATCTAATCGAATTTGATCAACAACTCTAGTAGGAGTAATATCAAACACACGGGGCCCAAATGGAAACTCTTTCATTTGATCAGTTAGGATATGGGGGGTAAAGTTAGCTTCTCTTGGAATCTGCTTAATGATCACTTGCCAACCACTTATGTCTTTATAATTCTTGTGTACGTAATATTAAATCTCTATTCGCATGTTCTTTAAAATCCCCATGAATACCTTTAATGGCCTGAGCACAGCTAGTCTTAAGAACAATTTCCTTTTAGTTAAAGTCCCATGCAAGGTGAAGACCATCATAAATAGCTCAAAGTTTAGCTTGTTCAACATTTCATCTTCCAATATTCTAGACGAGAAAAAATTCTTGCTTTGACATATGGTTACTCAAAAGGCAGATTCATCCTTGACTGAACCCCCTCTCAAAATGACGTTTCTTTTTGATAGAATAATTGCTTATCTCTTTTTTTCATATTGACAGCCGTTTATAGACTGTTAATAACAAAGAAAAAGTCCTAACAGAATCCCTAACCTAGAGTTTATGAAGGAAATAAAAACTTAATATAATAGAGAAAATAAGTAAAACTAAAACTCTTAATAAAATGTTATATAATAAATAAATAAAACTAAAGTTCCTATTGCAATAAAAGCGTTCGTATCATTACTCCCCTTCTCGGAGTTGAGCTTGTCCTCAAGCTCAAATTAAGAATAAACTTTAGAACTTACCTAAAATCATCTATCTCATCATCATCAAATAACCTTTTACATTTGTGTGCCATGGAATAAGACTCGTTACAATTATAACACAGCCCCTTAGTCATTCTTTCCGCCATTTCTGTCTGTGTCAACATCTTAATAAATGGTGCAGAAGAACCTATTTTGTCGTTGTTCCCTATTGGTTCTGTTGTTTGTCCCCATCCCTTTGCAATGCTTTTAGTTGTTGGAATGATTGAATTGCTGCCAGTGTTTTGGGAAGTTGGCCAATTCAGGATGGCTCGAGATGACAATCTGGAAGAGACATTTTGTTTACGTTCTAATGTTTGAGCCATATTCATTGAAACTTCAAGGTTTTTTGATTGTTTCATCTCAATATCAATTCTAAGTTCCTCTACTAACCCGATAGTAAAAAGGTTTACTTGTTGTCAAGGTTCAGCAGTCTTAGCCAATAGTGATTGAAATTGGCATTGATATTCCTCTTCTGTCCCAGTTTGTTTCAAGTTGGCAAGTTCCCCCAAGGGGTTATTACTCATAGGTGGCCCAGACCTTACATGACAACACTCTTTGAAGCACCCCCAATCAAGATTTGTCTCCTCTTCTTCCATTTGATCAATAGAGATAGAATGAAGCTAAGCCTACTTTGTTTTCTTCGTTAGTTTGTTGATTGCCAAAAAACAATTTGCATCTTTTCAGCCACCCTAAAGGATCTTCAACACCATCATAAGTGGAAATTCCATCTTAGAGTATCGTGGCACCATGCACTCATTGTGTTGTGAGTTTGAGTTCCTTTTCCTGCCTCTGTTGCTGCCCTGTTCTTCATTGTTTTTCTCTGAATCCCCATTCATTATCTTTTGGACCAAAAGAGATAATATCTCCACCTGCTCCTCCAATGCTTGTTGCCTTGTAGCCATTTGTTCCATGAAAGCCTTCAATTTGGCTGTCAAAGTCTTTTCGTTACCCATGACAGCTGGCTTAGATACCAAGTTGTTATATACCTTGGCGTAGGATCTAGTCACAGGTCTAGACGAGAAAGAATTCTTGCTTCGACCTATGGTTACTCAAAAGGCAAATTCGTCATTGACTGAACCCCCTCTCAAAATAACGTTTCTTTTTTATAGAATAATTGCTTATCTTTTTATTTCATATTGACAGCCTTTTATAAACTGTTAATAAGAAAGAAAAGAGTCCTAATAGAATTCCTAACCTAGATTTTATGAAGGAAATAAAAATCTAATATAATAGAGAAAATAAGTAAAACTAAAACTCTTAATAAAACCTGATATAATAAATAAAACTAAAATTCCTATTGCAATAAAAGCGTTCATATCATATTTGTCCCAATTCCTGAAAGCCACCTACCATGTTCATCTCTTTCCACTGCTGTTGAAGTTGCGAAGCTTGAAGACAGATTGCGGGCACCATCGACATTTATTTTGATAGATCTAGTGAGTGATGGGATCCACCTACAATTTCCACTTTGATTACTCCTAGAACCACTTGGTCTGCTAGGCTTCGGCTTAATATAGTTCATCCAACCCCACGCAGATTGTATAACATTGGCAGCATCAGAAGGGGTACCTTAGAAAATCCTAAGATTCTTTTGTTTCCAAAGCTTTTAGCAGATAATACCAAAGAGCGATTGCCACATCACATCCTTATATTCTAGGCCAAAATCATTCCTCAAATTTTCCAAAATCCAATCCTGCATAGAGTAAAAAAAATTGAAAAGAGAGGATAGGGGGATAATACTATTCCAAACCTTTCGTGCTAGGCAGCAGTCTCTTAATATGTGAATACAAGATTCCTCAACTTCCCCACAAATCACACAAGAAGGATCCGTCGAAACTTCTCGTTTGCAACATTTCATGTTAGTCAATAGACGTTCCTTGAGAACCAACCAAAGGAACTGATAAACTCACTGAGGAGCATCCAAGGTCCAAATAAGCTTCCATTTGTTGTCCAATGGGTTGAGAGAGTTTTCCAATAGCACACTGTAAGCAAATTTAACTGTATAAATATCATTTGGAGACCATTTTGATATAATTGCATCCTGACCAACCAGAGAGCTCAGAGCTAGGATTCTAGCAATATAAGTAATCCTAATTCCAATTTAGGGCCTTAGCCCATTCAGATACAGTCTCAGATATAAATTAGGGCCTTAGCCCATTTTAGATACAGTATGCATACAGTAACAGAAATCAGTGTCTTACCCATCAGCCTCTACATACCATCTCCGACCATCCCTACACACCATGTCGGGTTTAAAACACCCACCCAGCCTTACACATCAAGTTGCATCGAATGCGGCACATATCAATAATATTTCAGCTAAGCTACCAGATAATAGGCATGAAAGCCTTTCAGTACATTTCCTCCAATAAACAATCATCCCGCCCCAATGCAGATGCAACTAAACATGCTTAATGCAGACATACAGAATTACATACTTACATGCTACAATTCAGTTACCAGTCATACATACAGATCAGTAAGCATACATAAATTCAACATGCTCAATACATATAGTATAATCAGATCATATGATTTAGGGTCTAAGTAGCGCTTACGACCCGTGCAACCTTAGGAAACATTTTAGCTAAATGGCCTACACGACCAGATTGGCCTTGCCCATGTGGATCACACGGCCTGGCCCAGATATCACACGCCCAGTTCAGTTTAGCCCGTGTGTTCCACACGGCCACACCCTGGCTATCACACGGCCGTGTGCTACGCACGGCCATGTCTTCGTCGACCACACGGCCGTGTCCTCACACACGGCCTACCACAATGGCAACCAAACGCTCGTGTGGCGTCGACAGTGGCCAATTTTGGCTTTTTCTAAAAACTCGATTTCTGCGTTTCGGGTACACACCTGGTATCAGTTTGATGCGAAACCACTTCTAAGCCTCTTGAAACTTAAAAACAGCATGACCAAAAGCCAAATTTCAGTATTACCTTCGAAAAGTTAATGGAACTATACTACAAACAGTAACTCATCACATCCAACAATGCATCCGTATACTTATTGGTGATGGAACGAAACTCCTAACGCTTAATCCACTACAAGAGCACCAACAGAACCTTGATTTTCCCCTAATCGAAAATCAAACATAAACCCTCATCAAAATCCAACCATGAAACAACAAGATGGTGACAGAACAAAACTTATCGACGAATGCAAACAACAGTTGTAAGAGGAACACAACAGTAATCGAATGAAAGCAAAAAAAATCAGGATTAGAGAGTAGGATAAAAGAGGAAAGAAAAAAAATGGCAAGAAAGGATTTTTTGAGAAACAGTAAACACAATGATCAGATTCTGATAACCCCCTAATTTTCCTCCCACTAACCCACTAACTACCCACTACTCAAAATTTCTGTTTGACCGAAACTCTCTCGGTCAAACAAGAAAAAATAAACTCTCACGCCTGCGCAAGGATTCAAACTCCAAACTCCAAACTCCAAACCCCCAACACACCAACACACATCTTAACCACTAGACCAGCAAGCCTATTCTGATATGGAATTACAAATGATGTACTATATGCCCACTCTCCAAGCACGAGGTTTAGATCAGAAAAACATCAAAAAAATTCCAAAGCTAGGGCTTGGACTTGGGACCTCCCACACACACACAGAATACTTAACCACTAAAGCAGATACACATTTGTGTCACATTTTAACAGAAACAAAAATAAGAAGTTTGGGGCATTACACATTTATCCAAAACTATTTTGAGTTTTCAATCATATTTCTAAATCACTTGTCTTTTTATTTAAAATTTAGAGAACTTGGTTATTCGTCATTATTTCGGAAATAAAAATACATTAGCTTCATAAATCAAATATCTTTAGAAAACTCATTTGTAAACATTAATAATTTTGAAAAATAAGTCTAATTTTCTTAAAAACTCATTTTTTAGAAATATAATGAAAAAAAGTATTATTGACAGATTTTATTTTAAAAATTGAGTTTCATGTGAAATCTCATCAAATACTAACTTATGTCGTTTTTAAAACTTAATGTCATGCAATCAAGTCATGTAAATCATAATAAAATCCTCAAAGTAATGTCTCATGCCACAGTCCATACTCAAACTTATTACAAACTCAAAATATCAAAATAAATATTTAATTACTTTAATTTAAAAAGAATTCTGAGAAACTCCTCGAAATACAGTCATCGAATCCTACCTCGGGGTTATTTGTAAAATCGGAAAACTAAAGGGGGTGAGCTTTTAAGCTCAGTGTGAGTCTTATAACTAGCTAAATAACAATAAGTTAAATAACAAGTAAACACATATTCATCATATAACATATTCGAATTTCATGCACATGGTCATGATAGTGCAATTCTCGTAAAACAATTATGTAAGTTTTTATAAAACATCTTACCCATCACTGCTACACTATAAAAAAAGTTCCCTATAACTCGCTCATCCAAACACTTCAATGTGGATGAAGCCACCAATATTTGCGGACAAGCTGCCATGTAGGTTGTGGACAAAGCCACCATATAGGTCGTGGAGGAAGCCACCACGTAGGTTATGGATGAAGCCACCAATTCTTCCTCCTTACAATATTCCACCACATGCATGTGATACAGTCATAATGAATATATATAAACATTTTACTCATTTCAAGATTTCATTTGTCACAATGGGCATGCCGAACATGCAAATCGGATAATATCATGTAGGCCATGTTTAACATGCAACTAAATCTTAATTTTAATATCGGTGGCATGATTTAAATATTATGTCTATCATATAATGTCATCATATCACATGTCATGAGAGATGAGAATATGTACATAGTATGTAACAACCCGATTTTGGGGCTATTCGGAACAACCCGAGGTTGAGGAAAATTATTTTCATATTATTTCATGTGTTGTAGCATGATTATATGGATGCATGAAAATTTTGGTGCTTTAATTTTAACAATTGTATGCGTAATTGTGAAAAATGACTAAATCGCATAAAGTGCGAAAGTTCTATTTTACAAGGTGGAGGTACCTAATAGCTATAGAATGTTAAAATGGAGGTCTTTAAAGTGAAATTAGGCCAATAGAGGAGTTTTGGCCGGCCATATGGTATAGGGAGACAAGAGCATTCAATTTTTGATCAAAATTGGGTGAATTAGGTGAGAAAGGATGAATAAAATATGGTAAAAAGAAAAACTATCATCTTTCACTAATCACTCTTCATCTTCACCGAAAATTTCATGATTAGAGGGGTTTTGAAAGCTTGAAAATTTCAGCAACTCATCTTCTCTACAAGTAAGTGATTTTGGTGGTGTTATCTGATAATTTTTGTACTTTTGTAGTCCTCAAAGCTTAATCTAGCTAATGAGAGGACTAATTTGTGATATGGTTGAAAGTCTAGGGACTTGCCATGAGAATGGTTATGTTGTTAGCTGAGTTTTTATGGAAGAAAATGAATGTTAGGGAGATGATAAACAACTTTTGTGAAAGGTGTTAGCATGAAAACACCTAATTATGACTTGAATGCAAAGAATGAAATTGTGTCATAAATGGATGAAATAGATGGAATTGTGAGTAGTTGTAAGAAAAATAAATGTTCAACTAGGCTTGTCTAATGAGAAAATGTGTTGAAAATGATTTATGAGCCTAGGGACAAAATCGTAATTTTTCCATAATACAAGGGCAAAATGGTCATTTTTCCTAAGTGTAGATTTTGATGCATTATGATCATAGAATGATCTAAATGAGTGAATTTTATTGTTATAGATAGAGAAGAGTGCGGGATTAACCTTGACCAGGGAAAAGGTAAGGTTAAGAATTAAACCGCAAATTGAAACGTTTTGCACCGAGGTAAGTTTATGTGTAAACGATGCATTTTATATACACATTGTTGTTGCTAATTAGTGCATGGCATGACTGAGAACATGTATTATTCAAGTGGAATGAATTTGGTAGTTATTGAATAGTTTTCGTATGAATGACAAAACAGATATGTAGATGTGTAATAACAACACTTGACGGTGGGCTAAGTGCGATATCACCTTATTATTTAACTATGATGGGCTGTGTGCGATACCATCTTTTGTATTATTATTTGGTGGGCTATGTGCGATACCACCCTATTAAAGATTGGTGGTGGGCTATGTGCGATACCACCCTAATAAAGAATGATGGTGGGCTAAGTGCGAAACCACCGAGTGATTGAATTATGAATGGTTGATTAAGAAATTGTGATGTGTTGTAATATGTGATATTGTGGTGCTAAGTGCAGGGAAGCATGTCAATGAATGTAAGCATTAAGCTTGTGATATGGTTGGAAAGTGGTAAGGGAAGAAATGAGTAAGCATGATTATGAATGTGGATTGTTATTGTTTAGCACATACTATAATGTTATTTGTTTACATGTAAACTTAATAAGTTAAGCTTACTCCCCTTTTTCTTTTCCCTTGTCTTATAGAATTGAAGAGCCGAGTCGGGATACGAAGATAATTAGAAGATCGCCCACACTATCAGCACACCTCGGTATATCTAGACTTAGTACATTTGAGTATGGCATGTATAGGGGCTAGACTAGGTATATTGTTTTGTTATTTTGGCCAAGAGTGTGTTGGCCCCTTTGTTGAGAAACTCTTGTGTATATAGCCATAGTTGTTGGCTCTTTGTTATATATATATATGAAAATATGAAGTTATTCATGGAAGTTTATATTGCAAAATATGAGTTGTTTAATGATATGTTGAATGGATTCATGTTGTGTGAGCTAGAGGGGTGAAAAAAAGCTTGGCAAATAGCCTTGTTCTTGTCCACACGGGTAGGCACATGGGCATGTGTCCAGGTCTTGTGTGACACACGGTCAGTCCCGTCAGTGTGTGACTTGGCCGTGTGTCCCCTGCATGTTGGTGTTGTAAGTTAGTGTCGACCACGGGCTTGCCACACGGGCTTGCGCCTAGGCCGTGTGACCTTTATAAGGTTATTGATGTCACAAACAGAATACCCAAGTTTTTACACACGGGCAAGGACACGAGCGTGTCTAGGTCGTGTGGAGCACACGGGCCAAGCACACGGGCGTGTGTCAGGTCGTGTGAAAACCCCTGTAGGTTTGAAATGAAAATAAATCCCACATGGGGTAGGGACATGGGCGTGTGTGACCACACGGCCTGCCCACACGGGCGTGTCCCATTTCACATGGGCGTGTGGCCCCTGTTTAAGTGAAAAAATTTTAAGATCGCAAACGTTTTCGGTTGGGTTCCGAAACCCCTTGTAAGTATGTTTAAGGCCTCGTAGGTCCTTAATGAGGTTGTTGTGATGACAATATATATATGTCAAGTTGGACTGAAAGTTTATAGACTAAAGTTGTTGATTAAGTACGGTAATGCCTCGTGCCCGGTTCCGGCTTAGGATATGGGTAATGGGTGTTACATAGTATCACAACATTCATCAAATCACATCAAATAACACATGAGATCATTAAACGAATAGTTCGAGGTACTTACTTGAATAATTACCCTTTTTGTAAGTTTTAACATCCCTTTTCAAATACATAGTGTATTCTCAACTTTTCATGTTATAGAGATTTTTAACAAGGTTTCAATGATAAAATAATTATATTTTATCGGTCAATAAATATTATATATATTTCTAATAAATTAACCCACACCTGATCTAAGCAACTTTGATGTGGAAAAACTCTTTTTAACGTCCGCTTCCAGATTTAATTAGATCTATCTTGAATCTAAACACAAAATGAATAATTCATCATTAATTCGTCACTTAATTTATCCTTTTAAATAAAAACAGTTTAATATTGATTTACAATACCACACTTACGCTTACTTGACTAGAATCGAATATGTGATTCACTTCCCAAAAGTCAAAGGTATTCCAAGTTGCTAGCAGTCTACCCTTCACACAAGATCAATATAAGAAATGTTAATATCGAAGAAAAACAATGTCTAAAACTAATACTACACTCGGATATTAATAAAAATTTTAGGAAGAAGTGATTATTTACCCAATATCATCCCATACTTACATTATACATTAACCAAATCTTTGCTGAATCAATCGATCAAGAGAAGAGAAAGGAAAAATCGAAGAAATAATTGATAGCAAAGGATCTTTTTATGATAAAAGCAATAAAATTTCAGCAAGGATTTATCAAGAAATAAAAAGATAGATATTAAGGTGGAAGTGGCGAGTTTTTGAGAAGAGAAAAGAAAAAAATAGGAAAAATAGTGGTCACGGCGGTGGTCCAGTGGTGGTGTAGTGATGGTGTGGTTAACTAATGGTGGTGGAAGGTGGAATAGAAGTGGAGAAAAAGAGGTGCAATGGTGGCTCAAAGAAGAAGAAAATGGTAGAAAAAGGAAGAGCATGTGAGATGCAATTGAGGAGTTGGTCAAGAGAGAAGGAAGAGACACTAAAATGAGAGAAAAAGTGAATGTTGGCTAACTTAGGTGGGATGGACAGTTCAAGCTTGGTAAATGTGAGAAAATAGAAGCTTTGGGGGACAATGGCATGAAAAGTGGATCAATGGGGAACATGTGGAGTGAAAAGGGGGTTTATAGGGGAAAGTTGACTAGCTAGAGGAGGAAAGAATCTTTCTTTGCATGGTAACTAGGAGTGGATGGTTATACAAGCTTTGAACAAAGTTTTATGAGAGCCAAAAATTAAATAAAAACATAAGAATGTAGGGAATTGAACATAGGACCTTTTGGAAATTAACTAAACATTTAACCACTTAACTATTCACTAGCTTGTTATAATTCCTACAACATTTATTTTAAAAACATAGTGTGACCTTTACTAAGGATTGAGGTAAAATTGCACCACATAGAAAATAATCTGAGGGAAGGGATTCGAACACAGGTCATCAAGGACCATCTCCACCATTGCTCAACCACTGCACGTGATACTTATTTATTATCAAATAATTAAAAGATCATCCAAAAAATTTCGGGCATGACCACTCTCGGTTCATTAACCTAATATATATGAATCCAATTTCTACTAACCTAGATTTTGGGAAGTGACAATTTCTACTAACCCTTTATTGATGTCAGATGTAACAACCTGCTTTTAATGGTGTCAGAAATAGTGGTTTCGATGAGTGAGCCAATTTTTAATGTTTATTTAATGTCTATATGGTTACATTAAAGTCGTATTAACTTTTCATTTAGAAATTGTAAAGTTTAAATGGTTAATTAAGTGAAAAGGATTAAATTGAAAAAAGGAGCAAAAGTTGGTTTCTCTTTGTTAAATGGACCAATTAACTTTTAAAACGTAAACTAAGGAACTTCAGTAGTAATTATATCATGTGACATGCTAGTTGAGGTTTATGGATAGGTTTTAATGTATTTATAATTGTTTTTAAAGGTTATTTTTTGTAAGTTAATAATTAAAGTAATAGTTAAATAAAACAATTAGAAAAAAAAAGTGTGTCATCTTCTTTATTTTTCTTTACCAAACCGAAATGCCATTATTGTAAGAAGGGAGAGTTTCAGTTAAGCAAAAATTAAGTGCATGGTATGTGTTTGAACTTTATTTTGGATGAATTTTACACTTTTGAGTTCATTTCAACTTAATTTACTTAGTCCAAAGATTAATTTGTTAAGTTGTTAAAATTTTAGGGACTTTCCATGTTAAGGTTTGAATGTGTTTTGAATTTAGATAATGTATTATTAAGTTGAGTTGTTAAATATACAAGTTTTGTTAAGTAATTTTTAGTAATTATGTGATTTAGGGACTTATTTATGAAATAGTAAATTTTCATGGTAACATTGTGAATTGGTTATTTAAATGGGCTGGTATGGGTCCCCAGGAAGTTCAGTTAGTATGTCTAGAGAGTAAAAATGATATTTTTGTTAATTTCAAAATTTGGGACTAAATTGTTTAAAAGTTAAAATGTTTGGGGGTAATGTTGGAAATTTATATTAAATATGGTGTAACACCCCAAACCCGGCCCATGCGTTATGACCAGATCTGACATGTCACATGAGAAAAACATGATAAGTCATTTTTGTTCATACTAAAAAGGTTTGTTTGTTAAAATCAAAAAAATAAATTTGATTTGAAATATTTGATAAAGTTTTATAAACCTCGAAGGTTGAATTGAAAAATCGATAATTTGAACTAAAGATCTTATAAACAAGACTTTTGAAAATATTGTTAATAATTCGAGAGAAAATTTTCGAGTTAAAATATTTGTTAAAATTAATTATGAAATCCCTTTGTTAATCTATTTTAGAAAAATCTTTATTTAAGTTTTTAGAAAAATTCCCATTCAAATAATTCAAGCAAAATAAAAGTACGTCAAACATATAGCAAAATAAAAATACTCCAGAGGCCTTATTACATCATAAAAACCCAAAATAGTAAAGAAAACGGAAATAGAAATTTAAAGTTCAAAATGAAACACCATTTTTGAAGTATGGCCTCCACCGAGTCATCCCAGGCCCAAGTCCACATCACTGAGCATTACCTGCAAGGGTTAAGGAAACGGGGTGAGTTACTAGAACTCGGTGTATAATCCCCTTACAGTTGTCCACTGGGCCTGAACCCATATTTCAATATCTTGGGCCTAAGCCCATTTACATAATAGAATATATATATATATATATATATATATATATATATATATATATATATAGCAAAGTATGCAACCCAACCTATCCATCCAACACACCTCCGTACCAACCATCACACCTGTGGGGATCAAGTCAACCCACCCCGCCATCACACCAAAACGCAGGCAAATTGCCATTTAATAAATTTTATTGTGGCCAAGCCACCGATATCATGTGTAAACATTATAATAAACAGTTTATTGTGGCAATGCCACTAGGCTACACTTCTCTTCAACATTTTCCCAACCCATGCAATATATGAAAATGCAACAACATAATAAAATGTTCGCATAACAATAGCAATCATTTATCAAGTAATTTATTACAATGACTAGGCTCATTTAAGCAATAATAATCGGCCCATTAAGGCATTCTAACATAACGGCCCATTAGGGCATTTCCGTAATTCGGCCCATAAGGGCATTTTTCGTAATTCGGCCCATAAGGGCATTTTCATAATTCGACCCATAAGGGCATTTTCGTAATTCGGCCCATAAGGGTATTTTCGTAATTTTAACAATCTTAATGCCGATTTTGTCAGATCTTTCAAAATAGTATACTTTAAGCAAATTCCTCGTTTTATGCCAATTTTTCGATTTTAGTCGTATAATGATAACAATCTACTTATTCGACATGTTACCGAATCATAAATCTACGAAATTACGGTGTGAGATTACACACCTGATTACGGTAAGTGCTAGGCCTTCTCGATCGTCGACACCTATGTTATCATAACACCCGATTAATCGACATATGTGATTTTTTTAATCTAACTCTAAAATAAAAGATCTAAAATGTTTACCCTTAGAATCGTGAACAACCACGATTTGTCTATTTTCACCGGATGATGGTCCACAACCCCGTGGAAAATCCCGAACCGCCGATACCATCCTTCGCTTGAATTTAGGAGTAGGAATCACAAATCCGCTCCTTTTGTGATCTCCAAACGCTTTCCCTTTCGATTCGGTACCGCTTGCCTCTATTGAATAAGATCTTAGTCAAAATGATAATACGTTGATATGAAATGATTGACTAAAGAAAAAGGGTCGGCTTACCACTATTTTCGTATGATCAACGAGTGGATAGATCGAGCGATTTAGTCCCTATAAATATAATCGATTAGTCAGAACCACTATTATTCCGTTAGCAACTAAACGAATAATGAACGATTTCAAGTAACCCATGAAGAACTCCATACCTTATCGATTTTGGATCCGGTTTCTACCGTTTGACTTAAGGCTAGAATAATACACGGCCACCCACTTAGAACACTACAAAAAAGAGGGTGATTAAGATATGAAGGAGTGGAAAGTAACACCATTTCGGTTAAAAATCAAGATTCACAACCGAATAATGATATGTACCTATTCGGCTAGAAAGAAAAGAATATGAAAATAGAAAAGAAATCACTTACCGATTTAATCGAAGAAAAGAGTGTCAACCCGAATGAAAAAAAAGAAATTATGAAGGGGAGATTATGGATTGAAAGGTTCGGCTATGAAGGAAAAATGAACAAGAACAATTTCGGCTATGAGAGTATGGATTAGAGAAGAAGAAAGAAGGGTTGAAGAATTTTGTGAAAAAGAAAAGAAAGATGGAGAAGGAGTGCTTATCTAGTTTCGGTTTTCAAGAGAAGATGAGTGAAAATAATTGGTCACAATGGCTAGGTGTTTTCGACAAGGCAAAGAAAGAAAAGAAACAATACTCACTGTTGACTTGAAGTTGCGGCAATGAGAGGAGAAGTTGAAGAAAAGAACACAAAAAGGATGCCAAAAGAAATTAGGCCTATCAAGCACCAAAAATTCTACCAAATGACTAAAGCAAATTCAGCTACCCTCTCCCTTCACCAAAACCGTGTATTGTTTTGCCCATAAGGATAAGTGTTGACCAACAACACTTTCCAAAACATCACTCATGAAAAAGGCCAACATGCTCCCTTATCTTGCCTTTTTCTTTTGATTCCTTTCCTTACCTTCATCCTTTCCTTGTTTCTTTAGCCATCATACCATAATTAAAAATTCCACCTTACCTTAAATACCACCATGGCCGACACTATGTATGAGTAGCACAAAAAAATAATCAAAAATTTGTACCAAGCGGGATTCGAACCTCTTCCCTCAAAGCCCTTCATGTGGCGCCATATCCCCTTTACCATATGCTCTTTTATGCTAGCAAATTACTCACTTATTTCTATAAGCTTTGATGCCACTTACTATCTTTCCTTAAAATGCTAAAACACCAATTTTTTTTTTTTACTAAGGCCCAAATAAACCCTAAGCCTTCTTAGGACCTTAAAACATACACAATTAATAATTTAGCTAGCCTCACACAAGATATCATACAACACATAAAATTCTAAATTTTAGGATGTTACATATGGAATATAGGTTTGAATCTAATACTTGAAGTTGTTGGAAACATTTAATTAAGTTAATTTATTATTTAGATCAAGACAAACAACAACTAGACATAAATTGGGGAAAAGCTAAAATCTTGGACTAATCTTCAACTTCGTTTTTTGAAATCATAGGAATCGAGGTAAGTTCGTATATGTAAATTATGGTTAATTCTTTTAATTTTGATGTTGTATTATTGTATATTGATTGTGAGGTAATTCTGTAACACCCCAAACCCGGCCTAGACGTTAGGGCCAAATCTGGCGTGTTACATTGAAGTGTTTTTCGAAAACCATGTTTTCATTGGAAACCCTTCTTGAAATTTAAAAACTTCTTTCCGTTTAAAATTTGTACAAAACCTCAGTTTGCGTTTGTTTATCTCCTATCGTGGTTTATTAAAAAGTTATTCCCTTTTAAAACGTTATTGCCTTTAAAATCTTATTTGTTGCGGAAGCTTAATTTAAAACAATTAATTTACAAAAAACGTGATATTTAAAATTGAGTTGCGGAAACATAGCGTTTGAAAAACAATTATTGTTTTGGAAAACTGCGATATACTTTTAACAGATAGAAAACATAATAAACTGAAAATCCCAAATTAAAAACCAGAAATTAAAAGAGGCCTTATTACAACCCAATAAGAAAACAGTTTAAGTAAGGTAAAATAGAATACTAAGATTTAAAGCTGTTCGTAGTGTGGCCACCTCCAAGTCCTCTAGTACGTCGAATCGCTTACTAAGAATTACCTGAAAAATTAAAAAGATCGGGTGAGTTTACAAAAACTCAGTGTGTACAATCCTCATCGATCATAAAACATGCATCACATCAATCTGGGCCCTAGCCCATTACAGTAATCAATGTGGGCCTAAGCCCAACACAATAACGGTGGCATTTGGGCCTTAGCCCATAATAGCCTCAGTTGAGCCTTAACCCATATCTAATGTCACATATCACATCTATCTGGGCCTCAGCCCATTTCAATATCAGAATCAGTATATGCAATGCATGAATACCCAACCAACCCTGCACTCCGTCTCCTGTCCAACCTTGCACTCCTGTGGGGATTTAATCGACCCACCCATCCCTACACTCTTTATGTAGCACCGTTTGCGGCACTAACCAATATTGCAGCAGAGCTGCCAATCTCATAATCGACTTAAAGCCATCGGTGGATCCACAGTCGTCAAGCGACCATGCGACCCTAACAAATCATATACTTCCTCCAAATCAATGATCCCATCCCCCATGCAGCATAATATCACATGAATGTAAACATACCTTAAATGGCATACAATAACAATCATTTAATATGTAAGGGCATTTTAGTCATTTTGCCCTTTAGAGGCATAACGGTCATTTTACCCTACAGGGGTATTACAGTCAATTTACCTTACAGAGGTATTTCGGTCATTTTACAACCTTCCCAAAAGTCTATAGTCACCTCGAGCAACACAGATAACATATATGCTCGAAACGGAGTATTTGGGCCCAAAGCTCAATATTCGGCCTAAGTGGGCCCACACGCTCGTGTGGCCCAATTAGCCCAGAAATAGCCTCGACTATACGAATAGCACAGTTCAAACCAATAGAAACCATTTATCATGCATTTTATCCGTGTGGGGCCCACCAGCCTAGTGGGCCCACACGGCCCATTTCGGCCCCAACGCGGCCCAAAGCGACCCAAGCCCATGAGAACGCTCATGGTGGCCTTAACCATCTTACGCCCATATTCGTGGGCTCGGTCCACCACACGTGCAATCGCACGCTCATGTGGCATCATTCGCCGGTACTTCGGCTTTTCGGCATTTTGTCGATCTACGATCAAAAGGAGAGTGGTTACACACACTCTATCGGCTTTCCCGCCAACTATCGAATACAAGGTACTATTACACACCTGATCGCGAAGCGCACCACGAATCCCTAGTCAGTCGAGATTTGATAAGTTCCCACTAATTGTTAGCAGGAATTGATCCCCTTGCTGCAATTATAGTCCAAACTGAGAGTAGGCCTTCAACCACTTTTGGAACACGTACCCCTCTTTACTCCTTGAGAACGCCTAGGTATCAACCAACGTTAGTCTAAGGGAAGAGAGAGGATTCGACAGGAGGGAAAAAGAATCATACTAGCAACAAAAATCCCTTTAAGGAATCACCATAACTTACACTTAACCTCGGCAAACTGAGGAGAAGAAATCACAGCCTTATGATAGGAGAACAGAAATGAGAGTAAATTCGGCAATAGATGAAAGAGAGATAGCAGGGTATTCTGCTTTTACACACTTATGAACAAATGATAACAGTGTTACACAAAAAGGGAAATTCGGCTCAAGAGAAATAAATGGGGAAAAACAAGAAAGAAAAAGATGTAGAAGAAGAGAAGAGATGTAATCGACCAAGGGAAAAGAAATAGGCAGAAAAAGGTACAAAAAAGATGCCTAAATGGTAGCACAGAAACGGCTAAGAAGAAAGTAGAGTGAAACAGAGCAAAAAAGAATGCACGAGAGGTCACTTTTAGTGCAGTTTCGGCAGCATCCAGAAAAAGAGAAAAGTCGCTTCGGTTTGGCAACTAAATTGATCAAAAGAAAAGAAAAGAAAAACAAAACTCAACAAAACCGAAATATGCACCAAAATCCCCCTTTGGCCGAATTTCTTAAGTGCTACACTCAAAAATTGGCTCCAACCTCCTCCAATTCCAATTCCTTATTTTTCTCCTCTATTTTCTCCTCCAAATCTTTGCCAACTTCTATCTCTATCCCATGAATCACTCCCTTAAGACCGATTCTACAACCACCTTAGCAGAACTCCACTCCAACTCAAACACTAGGCATCCCGTCAGCAAAATAAATACTCTAATGCTTGTCCCAGGACTTGAACCCAGTCGTCCTATACCACCCTTGGCGTCACTTACCATTGGAGCCCAAGCTCCTTTCGTGTCTCTTTTTAATCACAATTATTTAAAAGGCTTAAACCAAGGGTCATGGTTCCCCTAATGCTAAAAATAAAAATTTTCCATATGACATGGCTTGAACCAGGACTTCATAGAAGCCCCTTAACCTTCCAAAATCACTCACCCAGCAGATCTAACATGCAATTGTGCCGTTCTCTTATTCTCCAAAAATTTTAAACGCTCCCATGCCCAAGGCCCAGTTCTTCTAGGCCCAAAATTCGGGGCGTTACAATTTCACTGAGCATTTGGTATGTTATGAAATTATTGGGCTTTATGCCTAGCAGGCTTTGTGCTAGTGAATTTATCAAGCTTAGTGCTTAGCAGGCTTTGTGTCGGTGTGGTTATCGGGTTCTGTGCCTAGCAGGCTTTGTGCCGGTGAATTTATCAAGCATAATGTTTAGCAAGCTTTGTGCCAGTGTAGTTATCGAGTTTTGTGCCGATGAATTTATCAAGCTTAGTGCTTAGCAGGCTTTATGCCGGTGTAGTTATCAGGCTTTGTGCCAGTGAATTTATCAATTAATGCTTAGTAGGCTAAATGCTGGTGTGATTATAAGGCTTTTTGCCCAGCAGGCTTTGTGCTGGTGAACTTATCGGGCATAACGCCTAGCAGGCTTTGTGCCGATGAATTTATCAGGCATAGCACCTAGTAGGCTTTGTGCCAGTGAGTCAAGTTGTTTAGTTTATTGATGTTTTATAAGACTTTGAATTGAGAGGTTAAGTAATTAGGTTAATTACCTGAACTTACTAAGTTATGTTAAGCTTACTTGGTTGATTTCATTTTGTAGGTCTCTTGGAATTGTATCATCGGTTGGATCGATTCGAGAGTTCACACAGTATCATCCATACCTTGGTAGTTATTTTGTGCATTTTGATTGGTTAAAAGTGGCATGTAACTAAATGGTCTTGTGGTATTATGATATAATATGTAGTTGAACTAGTAAGCTAGAAATGGTCATTTTGATGTTGGTATGGTGTGTTTAATAATTTGGTGTACATATATGGAAATATAATGTGTTATACATATATAATTAGTAATAATTGATATATTGAATTTGTTGGTGTTTGGGTTTGATTGAATAATTAAATGTGGTACTAACGAGGGTGCATTGGTTGGTTGATGGAAATAGGTTGTGTATGTATTATTTTAGCATGTTTAGGTCTTGTTTAAAGAAGTATGGAATAGGTCTAAGGGTTGGCTAACGGTATGCTTGAGGCATAAAAAAACATTTTTGGTAAACTTGACTTTTAAGGTACATTTCGGTACACACGGACTGGGCATCGGCTGTCACACGGTCGTGTGTCACACACGTTCTGTTCGCACGACCATGTATCTTTTAAGTTTTAGTTTTTCACACGGTCTGGCACACGGCCTGCGACATGGTCGTGTGTCCCAAAATAGTAAATTACACAGTTTGAGACACGACCTTCGACACGGCGGTGCGGCTCTATTTTGAAAACACACACGGGCTTGGACACAACCGTGTGGATTCGCCACATGGGCATGTGTGTTAGACAAATGACCATGTTATTTGCCACACGGGCTGGCCTGTGTCACATGGCCTGGCCACACAACCGTGTGACCCTTGTTTCTAAAATTTTCAATTTCTTCATAACTTTTCTAGTTTATTTCAAATTGACCCTAGAATGTTTCCAAATTACTTTTAGGGCTTCGTAAGTTGGGTTTAAAGCCTGTAGATGCAAGTTTGGCTTAAATTGAATATGATTTGTTTATTGATATTTACATTGGAATATAGATTTGTAATTAAGCATAAATGTTTGAAAATTCATCGTAATACTTTATAACCCAAATCCGACGATAAAAATGGGTTAGGGGTGTTACATTTAGTGGCATCAGAGCTACGGTTTAGTCAGTTCTCAGACTAAATGTAGTATGTGTTGAGTCTAGAAATACATGCCACTTTATAACCTTCGATAGTGTGATGGCTTTTGATTATTTTGAAATGTTTTCATATAGATAAAAGATGTCATCTGGATCTAGTCAAGCAGATTCTGACGAGATAGAAAGTTTTATTCCAACGACTGATGTAGAAAGTACTCGGAATAAGCCCAGATTACAAAGGCCCGGAGATATGGCACCAAATGGTTTTCTCTGTATGATGCACGCCATGTATGATGCATATTTAAAGGTAAATTCAATAACTCAACAAACTCATTCCCTTCGTGCTCAAAGTTCGATTCAACAACATGTTCAAAGAATTACTATCGATAAAGTTAGAAAATGTGGGGCCATAGAGTTTTATGGTAATGTGCTTGATAACCCAACCAAGGTCGAGTATTGGTTAGAACATACTCAGAAGGTGTTTGACGAAATGTTGTGTGCTCCGGAGGATTGTTTGTGGTGCACAGGGTCGTTGCTAAAGGAAGAGGCATTTCAGTGGTGGTCCACATTAACGTTAGTGATACATAAAGAAAGAATCATGTGGGATTTCTTTAAATCTGAGTTCCGCAAGAAGTATATTAGTAAGAGATATCTAGAGCGAAAGAAGAAAGAATTTCTTGAGCTAAAGTAGGGAAACAGAATCGAGGCTGAGTACGAGAGATAGTTTGTGCAGCTTAACAAATATGCTCGTAAGATTGTACCTACTGAAGAAGATATGTGTGTACGTTTTGAAGATGGATTGAATGATGAAATCAAAATATTAGTTGGAGCTATGGAGATTCGTGAGTTTGTGATTTTTTTTATTGGGCTCAAAAGATGGAAGAAATTTGTGCTAGCAAAAGAAGGAATGGAGTAAAAACACACGACTTCAGCAAACGTATTGGGCCTAAAACTTTCTCTGGTTCTCCAAAAAAGAAGTTAAGGGAATCCAGTAGTAAGATTTCCGCACCACTAGAATTCTCGGGTAGGGATCATTCGAGGCAAAACGATAAGAAAGCCTCAATTCCTTCAATAGCTAGTACAGCAATGTGCGAAATACCAACAGGGCTGAGTGCAAGTGGAACGACGAAAATGTGCAAGTGTACACAATCGCAACAAGTAATAAAGTGACAAGTAAATGTCGAGTTATTGTACCCACAGGGACTGTGAAAAGAATTATTTATGAATGCAATTTAAAACACTTTGGTGAAGAAAAATATTTTGATTTGAGAAATGATTAAACCAAAATGCAAAACTAACAAATTCACAAATAATGACTTTTTAAAACTGTAACACCCCAAACCCGACCCATTCACTACGACCGAATTTGAAATGCCACTGCGGAAAACGTTTGAAAAATATTTTGACTTAGGATTAAAAACATAAAAATTTATTGTCTTTAATAAATCGTTGTATATTTAAAATTCCAAATAAAATCAAGTTGTTACCAATTTCCGGATTTAAAACTTTATATAAGTTATTATAATATAAATTGATTCAAAATATTTCCCATTATTAGCTAAATAATAATATAAACTTCAAAACCATAAATAAAGTCTCCAAATAGTTTAAGAGGCCCCAATTACATCAAATAAATACTTAAAAATACTGAAAAATATGTAAACAATTAAAAACATCTTCTGCATGGGCCACCTCGTATCCACTCCAACCCGGTCCAAGCTTTAAGCATCACCTGTAGGTTTGAGAAAAATTGGGTGAGTCAAACAGACTCAGTGCATAGTTATTTCACATGTCTCTACATATGGGCTTGGCCCATATCCACACAGTTCACATACAAAAATTATGCAATTATGAAGCCCATCCCAACCTAATGTCCATCCATCACACCTACCTTGGCAGACCCGCTGCCCAAGGTCGTGGCTAATCCACCGATCAACCAAGTGATCCCACATATCTTACCTTGGCAAACC
Source organism: Gossypium australe (assembly GCA_005393395.2). Taxonomy (NCBI): domain Eukaryota; kingdom Viridiplantae; phylum Streptophyta; class Magnoliopsida; order Malvales; family Malvaceae; genus Gossypium; species Gossypium australe. The sequence continues at coordinate 100,006,001 of CM016619.1, read as the reverse complement.
TGCTGCTCAAGGCCGTGGCAAAGCCACCGATCACATAAGTGATCCCACATATCAATCAGTCTACGGTGATGCACACAGCTATCAACCGCCGAGATAGGCACCTAGCCAACACCTCCCTTGATGAAGCACATAGCTACCATCAAGCGCTAATGTAGCACAAGGCTATCATTAGACCACGTACATAATGTACACCCTTTCCTTCTTTGTTCATCCCAAATCCCATGCATAGATATGTCATGCCACAATATCATTAAAATAAGCATACATCACATGCTATCACAATTTCATACGTATACCATAGGAAACTTATTGTCATAAAGTATTGACCTGTTTAATCGCTTACCCACCATGGGTATCCACCCTTTTAGCCATTAATTCGGCTACCATGCACATCATATACATACATATAATAACACATTTAAACATTCAAGAGACAGTGCGATAACTACGCACCTTTTTGGCACAGTCTACTCAATCTCGAATACTTGCCCTACTTCTGTCGACTTGCCCCCTAAATAACCATAATAAAAATCGGTCACATTTAAACCCAAGATATGGCCTTTGACCGAAAGTCCTAGATCACTTACCTTGCTAACTAGATCCCGAAATGTCGGCTTGTTCCTGAAGTTGTCGAAATCCCCATCTAGCAAATGTTAGAATCGGCTAACTTAATAACCAATAAAGCTTATGGCCGAATAGTACATATAGGCTTACCTTGCTGAATCGAATCCAAGAGACTCCCTTAAGGCTTCTTCAAGTTGCTACATAAAAGAAATACTTATTATGGCAATAAGAACATTCGACCATCCCTTAGAAACCAAGGCCATCTCTTGATTCGGCACCTTTTAAGAAAAGAATCCAAAACCGACTTCTAAAGGAGAAATACTTACCACCCAAGACACTTTCGGCTTATCAAACTAGCGACAGGTGTAGGAGAATAATACCACTTGAAGATTCGGCTAACAATAAAAAGAAAGAAGTTTGAGACAAAGAAGTAGATTCGGCCAAGAAGCAAATAGGTTCAAAGTGATCAAATTTTCATCTTTAATGCTCTCCACAAGGTTCGGCTAAGCTTTTAAAAAGGGTAACTGCATATTCGGCTATCAAGAGGAGTAGGTATGGAGTTGAAGAAAGGAAGAATGGGAGAAACTTAGGGGCATTCGGCTATGACGTCTAGAGGAAGAAAGATTGGTAATAGGAAGAAAAGAATACTCAAAACAATGATCCCTCCTATTTATACCCCTATATTCTCTCCATACCTCTCTTTTAAAATAAAATTAAATAAACCCAACATTTAAAAAAAAATAATCTATCACATTATCCATTATCATCCCATTTAAAATTAAATAAACTAAAGCCACCATTATCTTCTATCTATACCAAATAAAATAAACCCCCAATTATTCAAAATAAATTAAATAACCTCCATTCATCCACTATCTCACTATTTAAAACAAATAAAACAAAATCCCCAATTATCTACCCACTTAAAATAAATAAAATAAATCCCCACTTATTCAAAATAAATTAAATAACCTCCATTCATCCACTATCTCAATATTTAAAACAAATAAAACAAAATCCCCAATTATCTACCCACTTAAAATAAATCCCCACTTATTCAAAATAAATTAAATAACCCCCATTCATCCACTATCTCAATATTTAAAACAAATAAAACAAAATCCCCAATTATCTACCCACTTAAAATAAATAAAATAAATCCCCACTTATTCAAAATAAATTAAATAACCCCCATTCATCCATTATCTCAATATTTAAAACAAATAAAACAAAATCCCCACTCTTTAGCCAAATTTTAAAATAAAAACAAGCCTTATGTCATCCATTTTAAAAGTCCAATGCCGTCCCACTTCTCTCCACTCTTGACGTCAAAGGCCCAAAAATAAAACACACTCCTTGCAGCCAACAAGATTCGAACCTCTTCCCTCCTGAAGCCCCTTTGACGCAAACGCCCCAAGCCACCTTGCTGCTGGTTCTTTTGTGTCATCAACTCCCTATAATTTCTTTTAAAGCCTCCTTAGCCCAGTTTCCCTTCTTGACGCAAAGAGCAAAAATAAAAACACACTTATGCTGCCATCAAGACTCGAACCCAGGCCCTTCTCCTTTAGACTTAAAATTCTAATATTTTTCCAAAACTTCCTCCTACATCGTTGGATTCTCAAAACCCTTAAAACACTCCCAACTACATACTAAGCCTTCTCTTACATGGATTATGCACTAACCGCATAACCCCTAATCTAGGATGTTACAAAAATAGTCCCCAGCAACGGCGCAAAAAACTTGGAACGACGGAAATGTGCAAGTGTACACAATCGCAACAAGTAATAAAGTGACAAATAAATGTCGAGTTATCGTACCCATAGGGACTGTGAAAAGAATTATTTATGAATGCAATTTAAAACACTTTGGTGAAGAAATATATTTTGATTTGAGAAATGATTAAAAACTAGAAAACAAAGTAAAATAAATAAAATAAAATAAAGTTCTAATGCACGATTTCAAAAGCTGATTTTAATCAAGATGACATAATTGTGTTAGATTAATTACATTTCTTAACTTAGAATTATTAAACTCATGTTTATATTGCTACGAATAAATTCACGGCTACTCGGTAATTTGCTAACTTATGAACATACTTACCTACCAAAATCCATTTATCCATTGACTATATCTCTACCTACCAAAATCCATTTATCTCTTGACTATATCTCTATGTCAATTCAACCGATTAAACAAATTTTAGTAGACAAATATATTAATGTACATACATACTTATGAAATCAAAATAATCTCTTGTACATATCCCTATGTCAATTCAAACAATTAATTCAATCTCATAAGCACATAAAAGATTAAGTAAGGTAACAATGTATTCCTACCTTGAAACAGTTTAATCACAATAATCTTGCAAGTTATGCAGGGCAATTGTATCTCTCGATACCGTTGCTAATTTAACCCTTAGCTACCTTAGATGATTAAACATGCACAGATTAAGTATCGTGTCAATTAATTACAATTTCAATCCGTTTAAATAATTAATTCATTAGTTACTGTACAATTGTAATGCAAGAATAACTTAGTCATGGTTTTACTTAATCAAACATCTTTCAAGAGGTGAAATCGGCAAGAGGACAAAGAAAGGATGGGAAATAAAGAGAAAAATTTGAGAGAGGAGAGAAGAGAGAAGAGATGAGAATGTTGTGGTGTATTTCAAATGACCAACCTAAGGGGGGGTTTATAGCTGAAGAGGGCTGCTAAAAATAGCTAAAATTATCAGCCAAAGAGCCCTCCCTTGGCTAACCACACATGTGGCAAGGTTGATAGTTTCAACTTTGCTAATTTAGGCTTGGGGCAAATCTATAAAGCCACCAATTGTGGAGGGGTTTGTTTGCAACTTGAACAAGTCTTAAAGGGCCTCTTTGCAAGCTAAATAATCTGCCAATAATTTGATTTGGGTCAGCATATGGACGGTTTTGGGCTGTCCACTTATTGGTCGGTTCAGTTCACTAGGTTCGGCTCAACTGGACCACTTTTTCATGATTAATTAATAATAATTTATTTAATCCAAATTAAATTTGATATAAATTAAAATTAATTATATCATGAATTAATACACATAATTGGACCGAATTAGGGTGAAAATTAATTCACCTTAATACTTCAATTTGCTTCTCAGTTTTGAACTTCTAGCAGTGTCTACCGAGTCGTTTTTTTACCCTTTGTGCAAATCTGTCGAAAAATGATCAAAATTAATTATAAAATTATTTAAATTCGACATGTTCATAATTTAAGTGCAATTTAATTATTTTATAAAAATTAATTATTTTTCGATAAGAATTTTATCAAAACTGCTTGAATTTAAGTTAAAAAGGGCATGAAAAAGTGTGTATATTTTTGTGTTTCCGCACTCCAAACTTAATTCATTGCTTGTCCCGAGTAATGCACAAATTTGAAAAGAATTTCTCAGAAACACCTTTGAAAAACTCCTTCAGAACAACATTCTTCTCAGAATTATGAATTTAATATACTTATGCTCAAAAACAAGAAATTTGATAGTTATGCTACTTAAGTATACATATCGTTCAAATTAATCTCAACAACTATTATGATAGCAGAATTAGACTAAATGCTTGCTTAACAAAGACATGTTAACCCTTACCAATTTGATTTTATTTTCTTATTCAAGATTAAGCTGCAATCATTAAGTTTAACTTGTGCCTTCATATGTTGAACATAGCAATTTCTCTCCACTAATGTAGGTAGCATAGAGAACTTGAATCAATAGGTCTTTAAAAATTTTGTAACGTGGCTAGGCTAGGGGTAGGTAAAAGATAGATAAATTTAGGTTTAAAACCTTAGACTCAGATTCAATCAGACCTTTGGAATAATTTCCCTCAATACACCAACTTACTTTGCTTTCACATACTCTATTTTCTTTCAAGTAAATGTGCTCTCTTTTTTCCAACACGAGCATTTTACTGTATATACTACAATTTTTAGAGCATTTGATACTTCTTTCAACTCCCCCAAACTTATTTTCAAAGGATACTCTGAATAGTACTGAGTCTAGTGTTTGGGACAATTTAAATATAATTAAGAGAAAAAGTTATGGCTAAATATTGCAAAGGTTCAAATAGAATTAGGCGATATAATCTCAAATTTGGGTTTCAAGGGATAAAATTTCATTATGGTTGGCTTGAAACACTCAAACGGTCCCAACAAAAGTTGCCTAAATCATTTTCAACATTCCATGCTTCCCAGGATTTCACCTCAAGAAACTATTAAGTCAGTTCTAAAGACTTAAACTTTCATGCACGTCTAACTTTCCTAAGGAACTAAAAATTTTATGGTACGATTTGCTTGCTTTATTAAAAATAGATTTATATCATTATTAAGCTAACATAATAATTTATTGAAATAATAGAACTTTATTTATACTAAAGTTTAGCATACTTAACAAAATTTCAAATTATTGAACAAAATATATCCTAATCATAATTAAAAGAACTATTTATTCTGAGTGGAAATAATTTCAATTTTTCGGTCCCCCTACTTAAAAAGAACAATGTCCTCATTGTTTAAAGTGAATAGATACTATACACCAAGTAGGATTCTAGAAAAGAGGAGGTGAGTCAATTTGACTGCTTAAGTACCAAGCTCTTTATAAATCCAATCCAAGGACTCATCATCCATTTGTTGGAAAGCAGTGATCTCGTTCCTCAACTTAGCATTCTTGCTAGGCGGGAAATACTTCATGAGGAATCTTTCTGCTAATTCTTGCCATGTGGTAATTAAATTTGGTGGCGCAATGAGTTCAACCAGGCTCGAGCTCTGTCCCTTAGTGAATATGGGAACAGCTTCAATCGTAATGCATCTTCGAGTACTCCGGCTAACTTGAAGGAATCGCTCACCTCCATAAACAATCTTAAGTGTAGGTGAGGATATTCAGTAAGCATTCCACTGAATTGGCCCACTGTCTGAAGCATCTGGAACATGACTGGCTTCAGCTCGAATTGATGTGCCTCAATTTTGGGTCTCCTAATACCCAAATTAAGATCATTAAACACTGGCACTGTATACTGTCTTAAAGCTCTATCCCTATCATCAGCAATAAGGATAGGATTTTGAGCAGGGTTTGCTCCATTTCCTTGATTCAAATTTTCAAGGTTCATCTCTTCGGTCCTTCTCTGATTTGCTTGTCTTCTTCACTGTCGAAAAGTTCATTTAATCTCAAGGTCTATAGGGAGTAAATCGATAATTCGGTCAATACTCATAAACACCTGAAATAATCATAGAAAAATTAATTAAGTTAAAATTTTAACAGAAAATTAAACCAAAATGTAAAACTAACAAATTCACAAATAATGACTTTTAAAACAGTCCCCGGCAATAGCACAAAAAACTTGGAACGACGAAAATTTGCAAGTGTACACAATCGCAACAAGTAATAAAGTGACAAATAAATGCCGAGTTATCGTACCCACAGGGACTGTGAAAAAAATTATTTATGAATGCAATTTAAAACACTTTGGTGAAGAAATATATTTTGATTTGAGAAATGATTAAAAACTAGAAAACAAAATAAAATAAATAAAATAAAATAAAGTTCCAATGCACGATTTCAAAAGCTGATTTTAATCAAGATGACATAATTGTGTTAGATTAATTACATTTCTTAACTTAGAATTATTAAACTCATGTTTATGTTGCTACGAATAAATTCACGACAACTCGGTAATTTGCTAACTTATGAACATACTTACCTACTAAAATCCATTTATCTCTTGACTATATCTCTATGTCAATTCAACCGATTAAACAAATTTTAGTAAACAAATATATTAATGCACATACATACTTTTGAAATCAAAATAATCTCTTGTACATATCCCTATGTCAATTCAAACAATTAATTCAACCTCATAAGCACATAAAAGATTAAGTGAGGTAACAATGTATTCCTACCTTGAAACAATTTAATCACAATAATCTTGCAAGTTATGCAAGGCAATTGTATCTCTCGATACCGTTGCTAGTTTAACCCTTAATTACCTTAAATGATTAAACATGCACAGATTAAGTATCGTGTCAATTAATTACAATTTCAATCCGTTTAAATAATTAATTCATTAGTTACCTTACAATTGTAATGCAAGAATAACTTAGTCATGATTTTACTTAATCAAACATCTTACCGAGGCCTATAACTATACAAACACAATTTTAATAAATAAAATAAAAGAAATGCAATCAACCTAACACGAATTAAATTTAAGCCATATCAATTAAATTAAACATATCAACATCACAAATATTCAAAGACATGTTCATCATAACAACAACAGAATTAAAAAGGATAGGGAACAAGAAGCAAATCGGTGTTTCTCCGTGGCTTGACTGGTTTGCTCCACTCTTCCTTCTTCACTTGTTCTTGTCGAACTGAGGCTTCTATGAACACTTAATTTCTGCTCCAAATGATGGATGAATGACACTTTTTCAAGAGGTGAAATCGGCAAGAGGACAAAGGAAAATGGATGGGAAATAAAGAGAGAAAGTTGAGAGAGGAGAGAAGAGATGAGAATGTTGTGGTGTGTTTCAAATGACCAACCTAAGGGGGGTTTTATAGGCTGAATAGGGCTGCTAAAAATAGCTAAAATTATCATCCAAAGAGCCCTCTCTTGGCCGGCCACACATGTAGCAAGGTTGATAGTTTTAGCTTTGCTAATTTAGGCTTAGGGTAAATCTATAAAGCCACCAATTGTGGAGGGGTTTGTTTGCAACTTGAACAAGTCTTCAAGGACCTCTTTGCAAGCTAAATAATCAGACAGTAAGATGATTTGGGTCAGAATATGGACGGTTTTGGGCTGTCCACTTATTGGTCGGTTCGGCTCAACTGGACCACTTTTTCATAATTAATTAATAATAATTTATATAGTCCAAATTAAATTGGATATAAATTAAAATTAATTATATCATGAATTAATACACATAATTGGACCGACTTAGGCTGAAAATTAATTTGCCTTGATACTTCAAATTGCTTCTCGATTTTGAACTTCTAGCAGTGTCTGCCAAGTCGTTTTTTTGCCCTTTGCGCAAATCTGTCGAAAAATGATCAAAATTAATTAAAATTCAACATGTTCATAATTTAAGTGCAGTTTAATTATTTTATAAAAATTAATTATTTTTCGATAAGAATTTTATCAAAACTGCTTAAATTTAAGTTAAAAAGGGCATGAAAAAGTGTATATTTTTGTGTTTCCAGTAAGCAATGCGGTCGATATCATTTTGGAATATGCAGGCTTAATGACGGGACATGCTTTATCTGTGGATCCCCTGATCACTTTAAAAGGGATTGTCCTGATCAAAATGAGCCTAATAAAGATCAAAATGAAAATATACGGCTACTCCTACGCGAGGTCGACGTCCTGGAAATAGCACTTCAGCCGAAGTTAACTAAAGCGGAGTTAAAGACATGTCAACTAGACCTTAAGCTAGAGCTCCTGCCAGAACCTATGCTATTCGTGCACAACAGGAGGCTTCAGCTCCCGGCATCATTGCTGGTACCTTTTCTCTCTTTAATGTTAGTGTGTATACATTAATTGACCGGGGTCAACATATTCATTTATATGCACTACGTTAGTGACAGAAAAGAACTTACCTATCGAGTCCACTGATTGTGTCATCAAAGTTACGAATCCTTTAGGTTATAGTGTTATATTTGACTTTGTATGCAAGCAATGTCCATTGAAAATTGAAGCTTACAACTTTCCTGCCGATTTAGTTTGACGTTATTTTGGGAATAGACTGGTTGAATCTACATGACGCTGTGATTGATTGTCGACGAAAAAGAGTTGATTTGAGATGTCCCGATGGTGAGATAATTTCTATTAGATCTAATAAAATCAATGGTATTTCAAGTACAATCTCAATAGTGAAGGTGTAGAAACTAGTTCGGAAAGGTTGCAATGCATTTTTTAGCTTACATTCTGGACTCTAGAGTGCCAGAGAAGAAAATTGATCAAGTGTCGACAATGTGTGAATTTTCAGATGTTTTTCCTAAAGAATTGTCAGGTTTACCTCCAGAACGGGAAGTTGAATTTGTTATTGAGTTAGCACCTGGTATTGCTCCAATTTTGATTACTCCTTATCGAATGGCTCCAACGGATCTTAAGGAACTTAAGGCACAATTGCAAGAGCTGACAAACAGGGGTTTCATATGACCAAGTGTGTCACCCTGAAGGTGCACCGCTGTTGTTTGTTAAAAAAGAAAGACGGGGCGATGAGGTTGTGTGTTGATACCAAAAGTTGAACAAGGTTGCCTTGTATTGAAGATTTATTTGATCAACTGAAAGGAGCCACAATATTTTCAAAATTTGATCTTCAATCTGGTTATTATTAGTTACGAGTGAATGATGTCTACGTACCAAAAACAAAATTCAAAACTCGCTATGGACTTTATGAGTTTTTAGTTATGTCATTTGGGCTAACGAATACCCCTGTTGTGTTTATGAATTTGATGAACAAAATTTTTTGATCGTATTTGGACGGATTTGTAGTAGTCTTTATTGTTGATATTCTGATTTATTCTTAAGATGAAGTGGAACACGCTCATCATTTGAGATTAATACTACAAACTCTACGCGAGAAACAGTTGTTTGAAAAATTCAATAAATGCAAGCTCTGGCTTCGAGAAGTTGGATTCTTAGGTCACGTAGTATCGGCTGATGACATCAAAGTGGATCCAAGTAAAATATCTGATGTTTTGGATTGCAAGCCTCCAAAAAACATCACCGAGATTAGATGTTTTCTGGGCTTGGCTAGGAATTGTTAGAGATTTGTTAATGGGTTTTCAATGTTTGTTTACCATTAATGAAGCTACTGCAGAAAAATGTGAAATTTGAGTGGTCTAATATGTGCCAACAAAGTTTTGATCAGTTGAAAACGATGTTAGCTGAGGCTCCTGTATTAATTCAGCCAGTGTCTAACAAAGAATTTGTAATTTATAATGATGCTTCACTTTATGGGTTCGGTTGTGTTTTGATGCAAGAAGGTAAAGTTGTAGCTTATGCTTCCCGTCAATTAAAACCTTATGAGAAAAATTACCCGGTGCACAATTTAGAGCTTGCAGCTATTGTGTTTACTTTAAAGATTTGGCGTCACTATTTATATTGTAACACCCCTTACCCATATTCGAGCCGAAACAGGGTTTGAGGCATTACATAGCTAATCTTGTTTAAGCATTTAGAATAGGGTTATAAAATTTCATTTAACCCTATCACTCGCACATAATCAGCCTAAGAGGCCCTAAACATACTTCCGAGAAGTATCAAAAACTTTTCAGGAACTTTCACGAGTTCAAGAAACTTTTTGATAAAATAGGGGCCACACGCCCGTGTAGGCCTAGGGACACGCTCGTGTCCCCCACCCGTGGTCGACACTGACTAATTTCACACGGCCCTGACACACCCGTGTCTCCCAACCGTGGTCAACACTGACTAATTTCACACGGCCCTGACACGCCCGTGTGCTACAACCGTGTGGTGATTCAAATCCCAAATGCAAGGTGCAGACTTCACACGGCCTGAGTACACGCCAATGTGCTAGCCGTGCCTCCCACACAATTTTGTCCCACGCCCGTGTGATTTCCTATATGAAAATTTTGAAGGCTATATACCAAGCCCTTGCCACCCTAGAGTGCACACATACATACTTCCACTCAAGCAATACAACATCTACCCCATAAGCAAGTCTAAGAGTTCAATCCAACATACAAGGTAACTAAAGGGACATACACTTCATGAATTTTATCTTCGTTAAACAAAAGAGTTTGCCAAGTATATGCCTAGCTCATGAGGCCATTTACAAAATGACTCTTACTAACTTACGTAGCCAACACTTTGACTAACAATTACAACTTAACAAAATACTCAAGCATTATACATGTCATACTCAAAATAAGTCTAAAATTGTTATACCAAAGTGCTGTCGATAGTGTCATTTTCGAACTCCTACGTTCACGGTCCACGATTCACCTTGGCAATACTACAAGAAAGAAAGGCAATGAATTGCATGGAAATAATTAACAATAATAAGCTCATAAAATAATCCAACCACGGTATTAGCTAACCGAACTCGAGTCAAGGCTTCTTGACAATACTTACTTGCAATTGCCCTTATCTAGCACATACCGTGCCACATATCGCAACCGATTCTTCGTGACTTATTCACGAGTACCTATATTCACTCATTCACATGACTTAAATATCATTCACATCTCTACTTCTAAATTCATCTACTTATCCCACTATTCTCAAGGGATAGTCAAAGATGTGCGTTTATCGATACTACTGTAGTATAAAGCCAATGCCACATCTTCGAGGTGGTCTTACATGAATGCCATATCCCGAATATGGTCTTATATGGAATTTCCTATCATGTGTCAATGCCATATTTCGAATATGGTCTTATACGATTTTCATATTTCTTACCGAGGTCATATCCTGAATATGGTCTTATACGGGATCTCAACTCGGTGCCGAGGCCATGTCTCGGACATGGTCTTATTCGGGACCTTATCTATTTCATATCTCAATGATAACATTTCTATAATTAATATGGCCCATTAGAATTTCAACATTTCATTCACGTTAACTACTCAAATTGGTAGTACATCATGCATTAACATAAGGCCAAGCATTTCTCAACATGCTAATATAAATGTTACTTAAATCACATACAAACTTACCTCGATTTCAAAATGAGCTAGCTTGTCAATCTAGTCCGAGACTTTGTTCTTTCCCCGATCAAGGCGGGTCCTCGGTTCTTCTTGCTCTATAGTAGCAATTCAACTTATTTTAATCACTATATTAATAATAGCATTTCAAAAATCATGCTTAGGCAAAAATTACTATTTTTGCCCTTAGACTTTGGCAAAATGACCATTTTGCCCCTAAGCTCGGAAATAAATTCTAATCGTATTTCTACCTTCAACAAGCCTAGCTGAACATTTAATACTCTTATAACTATCATCAAAACTCAACATTTCACATACTACAAGTTTTGTAGCCTATTCATCAAGGTCCTATTTGATGTTTTTATGCTAACACCTTTCACAAAAGTTGTTCATCTACCACACTACAGGAAAACAGACTTTTTGCGGTATTTTTTTTGGCCTTTAGCGGCGCTTGCTAAAACTATTTGCAGTGCTTGTGAAAGCGCCGCAAAAGACGCCACTAAAGATCATAACTTTTAGCGGCGCTTTTACAGAAAACGCCGCTAAAGATCATGGTCTTTAGTGGCGCTTTTATGAAAAACGCCACGAAAAACACCCAAATTTTAAATATAAATATCTAAAGGTCTTGGTCTTTAGTGGCGCTTTCTAGAAACGCCGCTAAAAACCACAACTTTTAGCAACGCTTTTGTAGAAAACGCCGCTAAAGACATGACTTTTAGCGGCGCTTTTTTTACAAACGTCGCTAATTTGATCATGAAAAATAAAAAAAAAATTTAAAATATTTTTCATATCAAAAAATTAAAAAAAATAAAAATTTTGCATTATTATTGGATCTCCGATTTATTTGGTACTGAAACACCACATTCTATGTCACATGAATCTACATTTTTTCCTTCAATAAATGACCAAAAAAGGGAAAATTTATACAAAAAGGAAACGATATATTGCAGTTCATCAATATTCAACGGTGGAATCGAATGAATTAGTTATTTCCAGAAACATACGCAAAAAGAGTCAAACTGTAACTTCGAAGCTGCTGAGTACAATTCCGTAAGCAAATGTAGACACTAGAATCACAAGAAAGAAGACATGGGAATCAAATTCTATTTACATGATATTCCTTGCAGTTTCACATAAACTTCCTCTAGTGTTCTAAGTAAACTAGAAAAAAGATAGCATTAATACGCACGTTATGGGAATCCAAGATGTGTATAGGTGGTATTTGTTGTAAGTAACCTTGTCCAGCTTGTAAATACATTTAGATGTAAAGTCATCCACCAGAGTAGCTGGATTATCCCAATCTACCGAAAGACTTTGTTATAAGTCTAACGACTGCTATCAGACTGACTTTTGAGGCAAATAACCTCCATACTGTTTATGACTGTGCCAAAGAAAAGTTCCTCATGCACATGCAATCATTTGTATGCCAAACCAGATAATACCATATAAATTTCCAATAATTCATACAACATATCATTGCAATCTCATAAATAAAAGTAAAGTCAGCCAAAGGGGGAGATAAGTACATACCTTCAACATCTGATCATGTGATATACTGCCAAGAAATCTTCTATCATGAGAAAAAGCTATAATAAAAAGTAAGCAAGCATTTTCAGTAATCAAGGAAGAAAAAAACTACAGGGAGAAAAGCACAGAAAGAAAGCCACCAACATTTTTAAAAGCTTAAATGGCAGATCTGATTTTGAATTAAGATGGTAGTTAGTTGTTCTTTAGCACCAATTAGCAACAATATTGTCTATACCATTATATAAATAGCTGAGAGAAGGCTTTCGTTTGCATTAATAAGCATATATAACATGCTAATATTAAACGGCCTACAAGCAAAACCAACATATCACCTTTTTCCACCAGCTTTTAAACATGGGCCTCTTGCTTTCTTAGTAATAAAGCAAATACATCATTCTTTCAAATAAACAAAAGCATATATAACAGGCCAATATTAAGCAGCTATAAGTACGTCCAGCATAGGCTCTGTTTGGTTTCAACTTTTGAGGCCTGCATTTGTATATTTTCCATTTGCTTGCTTATCTTTTGTGATTAATCAGACACAAACTGAACAGATTTACATTCAATTAAAAGGAAGTAAATACTTAAAAGAAACAACCAACCCAAATATAAAGGTTGAAAATATAAGTAAGATGATATTTTTCTATGTCAAATTTTAAAATCTGAAATTCTAAATATTCAAACAAATTTAAATCAATGTTAGAGCAGGCAGATCAAATCAACATCCAAATAAATATCTCCTTCCGTGCCCAATTTTCACCTGATGAGTCCATTCTCAGATCCTGTAATGCGTATCTTCATCAAGCTGACACAACAAATATTAAAATGCAAAATGTTTATTGGTTATTTTAAGCCAACCGATATTAGAAGAATTTGGAAACCAGCTTACCTTCAACATAGCCTCCACAGAATTTGGAGAAAGATCAACAAAACGATCACTAGACAACCAAATGATTTATTCAGGGAACAAAATTAGGTGAAAATATCATAAAGAGAGAAGGAGGAGAGAAATTCAAAATCATGGAGGATTTGGAGAAATATAATGTAATATGTTTTTAATGCACAATACCTGCAGTCCTTAAAAAATCCCCACGAATATAACAGCAAAGTTATTAGAATATAATTTTCCAATAAGATTAGAATCATTTTAGGGTGACCTAGCCTTAACCAACAAGAAAAATCCCTTGGACTATAATTTTCCAATTATAATACCCCAATGATAATATATAGCAACATTAAACATATGAATCTAGTTCATACCAGCTTTATCTTAATTCTATTTGTAAGCAAGCCACTAATAATCTTAATTTAGCATTTGTGTTGAAATTTTCATGATGGTTTGTGATGCATCTTGTATGTTCTGTCCTTGAGGAACCATTAACCTAAAACACCCAACTATGAGACAAACTTCATTAGGGTCTATAGTTTTGTTAAACGATGTTATAATGGACAGAGGTTGAAATTATTGCACTGCATTGGTGTTATTATTAGAGTTCAAAATTATGAGTTGTAAGGATCTAACCATTATATTTCAGGTCCAAAGGCTGGGGAATTAAAATATAGGGAGAAGCTACATAAGAAATGAAATACAAATATAATTTTCTATAATGGGATAAAAAGAAGAAAAAGTAAGATGTGACCGTCATCTCATGCTGGCATTTTACAAACAAGACCAAAAAGAAAAATCAATACTTTAACAACTAAAAGCTCCAAAGGTGCACCTCAGTCTCTTATGTACTTCAGCAAGCTGAGCTCGAAACCTTGATACTTCTTTTGTCATTTCCTGAAAAATAACAATAACCCAGGCACATAACAGAATTAACAATAACTTGAAAATCGAAGATAAAAAAGGACACATGTAATGTCAGAAAACTTCTTACCTCAATAGATTGACTGCTGCAAGGGGCCCAAAATAAAATAAATAAAAATTAGATTCTTCTCAACATCCCTCATAAACAGAAATATTTATCTGGAAGAAATTGAGATAAAGGCGACATACTTTGCACCTAGAAAGTCATGTATGTTTAGATCATGATTACTAATGAAGTTTAGTAAGTATAGAACGAATAAACAATTAATGAAACCTTGGATAGAGAAAATGTGTCCTATCAGTTCCATTCATATGATCTTTCAGCAGCTGAGGATGATACTCCAGTATCTCACGGAAAATTAGCTCTTGTATATCATCTTTTGTGACCCTTCGCCTCTCAAATTCAAACTCCATCTTTGTAATTGGTTGACATGAAGGCTCCCTCTCAACTGTTGCCAGCCCCTTAAAGTAAGGATCAGCAAGAGCCTGAAACATACCAAATTAAAAGATGTTAGTGTTATAAACTCACAATGCGGATTGATATCATTTATGTAGTTAAAAGAAAATTTGCAGCAACAAATTATCAGGGAAGAAACCAATACTCTCCAACAACCACAGACCTCTTCAGCTGTTGGCCGGTCTTTTGGATCAAAGGCAAGCAATCTTTGCAGTAGACGTAGAGCCAAAGGATCTGCATTTGGAAATTTTTGTTCAAATGGGATCGGTTGCTTTTTTCTCATGCTAGTTAAGTATCTTCTTGCCTTTTCATTACGAACCTGTGAACAAGAATAGGAAAAAGAAGTTAATAGCAGTTGTCTTTATGATCAAAAAACTGCTCAGAAGTCTTGATGTGCGTACTCGAGAGATGGTATCTAATGAAGGGGTACCAAGCAGATCAGTCATCATCCAGCTGGTGAACTACGTTTTTACCAGGAAAAAGTGGCTTCCCATTTAATACCTCAGCAAAGATGCACCCTATACTCCATATATTAATTGCAGGTGTATATTGCATTAATTTTAAGCAACAAGGATAGCAATCAAAGATCAGAAAATAAACAGGAACACCACCATGAAGCATTTATTCCAAGTAACATGAAAGCCAATCAAAACCTCACAAATTAAAAGAAAACCAATCATGCAGCAACCATTAAAAGTAAAAAGAAAAAGAATCAAAAATTGGAAAATGAACAGAAATCCATGTGAAATGCTTCATCTTATATGTTGCTAATATAGGATGGGATATATAGGCCGAAGGATATCATAACTTGCATGCTACATTGCTAATAAAATGTTTTTTGAATGTTCTGTTAAAACCAAATTTGAGTTTGATAAAATAATATGGATAAAAGTAAACAACACACACCATTTCAAAAAACTTTGCATTCATTAAAATTTGAAAAGTATGGAAGTGGGAATGACGTGTACTAGAAAATAATTCGAGTTCAGTAAACATTCAGAAAACTCATATTAGCATAAAGATAGATACTTTGAATCATTCATTTCGCATTGGAACATCTAGGCAGACAAAAAGCAATCATTTCATGATATAAATTGCTCAGTACTACATGCTAGGAAGTTCTTATCAACCTAATAATTCACCTATATGCATTTTAGACAGGAACATATGTTAAAATAGCCACATTTTTAAATTCAAATCTTGATCCAAATTAAAAATTTAGATATACATAAGAAACTGAACAACTAGAAAGAACATTGCATGCACCACAGAATGAACTAATATAGCTTCATCCAATATGATCTCATACAGGGAATAAATGCATCACATGATTTTAGGTTTGTAGAGTTCCAATCTTTAAAGTCTATGCAAGAGGACGTCTTTACCTTGGAGAAAAAGGATCCACAGAGTTCTGGAGCTCTATACCATCTTGTAGCAACGTAATCTTGAAAATGCCCAACAAAGAAGTCCATAAAATCAGCAAATCAGTTCTTTCTATTGTGATAAATGTAGGAAACAGTTATAATCTGAAAACATCAAAGACTGGTAATTTTAAAAGGCATATACCGTCCAGAAAATTGTCATAGGTGTATCATTAAATGCAACTCTAGCTAAACCAAAATCACATATCTTAAGCTTGCAGTTTGCATTTGCCAAAATATTCTTGGGTTTTAAGTCTCTATGGTAGACATTTGCTGCAGCCAAAAAAGCAAATATCAGATACATTCTGCAGTCTACAAATATAATCTATCCTGTCCACAGCACAAGACACTGAGGGTGATATAAGAAAACAGAAAACAGAGAACAAATTGAATTAGAAAAATAGCACTGACAAACTTTAGAAAAATAGCAGTTGTTACCAAAAATGAATACAACAGAAAGAACAAAAGATTTGCTAAAGTTGAAAACAGAATTTTGAAAACCTAAAAATAATTGGAACTTGGACATTCGGACTAGACAAAATATTTACCAGAAAAATGTTTACCAAATGTTATGGCATATACCTAAAGTAGATCACAGAGAAGACCATTATCGGGAACCTCGTTGGCCTTTGAATTTCCTTTATTTGATCCAAATTTTCCAACTCTGGAGACAACCCTCCGTGCATACAAAGTATCTTCTCATCAACGAGTGCAGCCACTGGTAAACTGTTAAAGCAATCTGTAAATATTTTCCAAAGCCTAACATTGAATCGCCTTTTACACTCATCATAATATCCGTAAATTCGATTGATCTTCGCATCTTCATGGTTTCCCCTTAAGAGAAAAACTTTGTCGGGATACCGTATCTTATAGGCCAAAAGCAAACACATCGTCTCCAAACTTTGCTTGCCTCGATCTACATAGTCCCCAAGGAACAGGTAGTTTGTCGCAGGAGGATAGCCACCAAACTCAAAGAGTCTTAAGAGATCTTGGTATTGTCCATGGTATTGTCCATGAATATCACCTGTATAAGGCCTACATGTTACAATTTATCGAGCAGAAGGTCGGTTAAGTCGGTCAGTTCAGGCTTGCTTCATAATAGGCATGAAGTTCAAGACAAAATACCCCATTATAACAACATCAACAACATAGGAGTCAAAATATTTGCTGCTCAACTCCTTAGGGAAGAGATTAGTTCCCATATTACCAAAGAAAAATCCCAAATTGGATATAATTCAACCAAGCTATATACTTCATTACAATAATTTTCAACACAAATTGGACTTATCCAAAAAACCTAAATAAACTCTCATTCCATGAACTTTCAAAACAAACTGTTTAGAACCAAGCCATATCCAAATGAACTAAACATACAAATTTATCTCAAATTCTCTTCAAAAGTTGATGCTATCAAAGTGTTAGCAGGGAAAACAATCAATTCCTCAAATAACAACAGCCAAAAACATAAGCAATTTCATAAATAGATAGAAAAGAGAGAGAGAAGGAGAGAGAGAGCTGACCACAGATTCTAATGGGGGCATGAATCTGAAGTATATTAGGCTATGAAAGGAAGATTTGACGAGCATTAACACAAAGCTGACGGATCTCTCCTTCAGAAAGCTGAACCTGTTTGCTTCCTTTACCTTCCAACAACCTTCTTATTATATCATCTAATACACCCTGATCCATCATTCCTTCCATTGTCATCATCATCATTTTTATGCTTCAAAGTCTTAAGAGATAAAAACACCTACTCAATTCCCTTCAATTTTTTTATTGGGAGATACTATAAAGAAAGGGTATCGACAGAAAGGGAGAAGAAATGAACCAAAAAAAAGACTTAATTTATATATATAGAAAGAAAAGGGTATTGTTTGAAACTTCAACAAATAAACACACACAAAAAGAAAAGAAAACTCTTTTTATATAAACAAAGGGAAATAAATAAAGGTCAACAAAAAGGACAAAATAAAATCTTTAACAGGAAAGGGTAGAAATTTATGTAATTGAGTAGGATAAAAAGGATCAACCTTTACAAAAAGGAAAGAAATTGATGAAGAAAGACAATAATTCATGGATGTTGGCTATCAAATATTTTGAAAAAAAAAAAAAAAGATTCAACATTGCCAACAGTTTGAAAGCTTCAAACTTCAAAGGCAAATCTACTGTATACATAAATACCTAAAGGCATAAATATCAGTGGGGGGTTTTGAGATTTTGGGGATTTGGAGTTTGAAATGAAACTAAAATAAAATTGAAATTGAAATCAACCTGAGCGTGGACATGCGATGACCAGTGGGTCGATTAAGTAACTTGAACTTCGTCATTTAGGGGAGAAAGAGGGAGAAATTGAGATAGAATGAGGAAGGAAGTACTGAAGTAGGAAAAAGAAAAACCCTAGTTGAACTAGACAGTTGCTAACAAATTCTACGGTTTTGTGGCGTTTGTAAAAAGCGCCACTAATGCAGTTGAAAAGGAGTTTAAAACCGCAAAGTTTTGTAAATTTTTGTGTAACATATTTGTCACTACAGCATATCCTAATCCGGAGTTTTTTATGAAAATGCCACTAATCTATATAAAAATGGTATCGTTTTCTAAAGTTTTGCAGACTTTAGCTTAACTTTTTGTGTTAATTTTTTTTATTTTTAATTTATTTTTTTCTATTTTTTCTTTTAAAATTTTTGTGTTAAGATTATCATTTTTGGAATTTTTATTTTTTAAATTTTGAATATTAAATTTTTTAACTGAAATATAGACTAAAATATTAAAATTTAAAATTTAAAATTTTTAAGTTTTTTTATTTTAAATTTTTAAATTTTTTGAAGATTTTTATAATTTTTAAATTAACATATAAAAAATAGTATCATGTCATGTGAATTACATCAATATATTTTTGATTTAATCATACCCATTTAAAAAATAAATACATCAATATATTTTTATATTGAATAAATATAAATATTTATGTATGCAATATATAAATATAAAATGATGTTATATCAATAATTGTGTTAATAATTTACAAGAACTAGATCAAATTAAAGTTCATGTATACAATTGCACACTAAACCATTGTTTATGTATGCTTTTGGGATTTAACGTCATTTTGATATATTTTTTTAAAAATAATAATTTATATTTATCTTATTTAGATTTATATTGTAAAAAAATCCAAGATACACAAGTAGTTCACCATATTTACCCCTAAACCCTAAGAAATAAAGCCTAAACCCCAAACATCAATCCCTAAACTATAAACTATAAACCTTAAATCATAAAACCTAAATCCTTAAACCATATTAGCCTAACACATAGCCCTAGTTCTAAACCCCTATTAGCCTAACCCCTAAAACCATGAACAATACCAAGACCCTAAACCATATAAAACAATAAACCCCAAATCATAGACTCTAAACCATAAACATTAAACTCAAACTCTAATCAAAATAATAAACATACTATCATAAACCCTAAAAACCCAAACCATAGACATTAAACCTTAAATCCAAAACCCATTCCATAGCTATTTGCGGCGTTTTTAACGAAAACGCCGCTATTTCTATCTTTAGCGGTGTTTGTGAACAAAACGCCACTAATTTATTTTTATATTGATACCAAAACGGCGCCATTTTATTATGAAATAAAATAGTTGTTTGCGGCGTTTTTGAGAAAACCGCCGCTATTGCTATACCTTTAGCGGCGTTTTGTGACGCCGCCTTTTCTATACCTTTAGCGGCGTTGTAACACCCCTAACCCGTATCTGTCGCTGGATTAAGGTTATGGGCATTGCCAGAAAAGCTACAATTCTTACATAGTCAATCAGTCCTGGTCAAACATGCTTATAAAAAGGTACGATCATAAATAAGTAGTCACATATGCGTAAAACATACTTAATATATTAAACTAGGTTATGAAAATATTACAGTCATTGATGAACATAATCAGTAGCACCATATGCATATTATTATTACATACCAACATATAAATACTATAAACCCCAATTATCCTATTTTATTTAAAATTTTATAAAGTACCTGAGCTATTATATTATTCGTTTTAAAAGGATAAAATAAGCATGATCTAATTGTCACCTCATAATAACTTCCTATTAATATCAAATTCATATGGCTTAAATCTTACTTTCACATAGCCGAAAATATGCAAACTCATTACACATTATATACACACTTATTTATTAGGCCGAATATACAAGGTCTCATTCAAAGAATTTCATGTTCGTTACATATCACAAACCAAGTTTGGTAGTTCATGCACCCAATTTAAAATAAGCAATCTCACAAGCCAAATACATACATATATATAAATGTATATATCATAGTTATGCACATTTTTTTTCCATATTCGGTTATGAACCTAAACAACTAATTCCTTAGGCATGTTAATTATATTTGAATATAACACATAGGCTTGGCCGAATATAGATACATGCAACTCACAGTATAATTCACAACTTTGTAATTCAATAAAAGTTGGCACACACACACACATACGAATTCAAATGATGCTCGGCTAGCACCTAGCTACCTTGACTCATGCATTTAACCCTTATTAATGCTCTAGTTTACTAAATGACATTATATGATGCACATTCGAAAGTCTTACATATCAATACTCATCCCATACCAAACATTTCACTACTCATGTACTCTCTTCAAAAGTTAACAAAACACATATAATAAAGGACCTCAAGTCAAACATCATATATATAAACATAGCTATTTAGCATGAACTTACATACCACATCCTCAATTGTTGTTCAAGCAAAGCATACACAAAATACATTAAAGATAAGGTATGCCATCGACATAATTATTTAACAACTAGCCACTTTCGCATGGCTTAGATACATTATCCACATATCATTCAAAAACCTAGCTAGCCTATACATGCCTTAAGAACAAAAGTTTAAACATTATAGGTACCAACATGAGCCGATAGTGTGAATGACTTTAGTGACGATCCCCAGAGCTCGAAGCTTGAATGAAATCTATAAAACGAACAATAAACACAAACAAAGTAAGCTCACTAGCTTAGTAAGTCTTAAGCAACCACATTATAATATTCAATTATCCAAGCATTTTAAACAACCAATTCCTTACATTGAATAACATGGCTTAAATTATAATTGCATCAAAGCCGAATATTCTACCTCTCTTAACCTGTCAACTTTCATTTATTTACCAAGGTACAACATTACAGAATATTTATGTACATATATATATATACATAACGCAACATCATACATATCAAATTACTTATACGAATAACTTTAACTACTTATGCTTTCATATAACCAAATTTTCTCATAGCATAGCTCATATTTCATTTCCCACCTATCAATTGTATCTTACATTTCTCACATCATTTCATTTACTTAATAGCATCGTACACATACATGTACATATAATACATGAATATGAATAATACATACCTTGTAGCCGGAGTAACAAATTCTCTTCCATATGTTTAGATATACATGATTTATCTCACGACTTTATTACCACGTAATCTAAACTTGAAATGGCAACTTACCGGTTTAGAACCTGCTAGACATTAGTCCGAATCTCACACACTGGCAGTAGGCCTGCTAGACCCAAGGTCCGAAGTTAAACACCGGCATTAAGCCTGCTAGGCAATAAGCCCAAAATATATCACCGGCACAAGGCCTGCTAGGCTCGAAGCCCGAATATCAACATAATTAATCCTTCAATACACATTTCTTAATGCTGACATCACAAACAAATCATATACTTCCTATTACATTCACATATTAAATCGAATATACTTATTCATATCACATTAACAAAATATATTCAATCCAATATAATACCCTTACATTCGGCTAACTCATACATTTATGCTTAAAATTACTAAATTCATTCATTTACTACATTCATATATAATTCTTCGATGTATATTTTCTTAAGAACTTACCTCGACTATCGACGGATAACGTAGATCGGCTATTCGATAACCTTCGCCTTTCCCCGATCCAAATCCGTTTTTCTTTGTTCTTGATCTGAACACATTAAAATTTAGCTCACTCAAGCACATTTCATCTCAATTTTGTACTAAAACACATAAATGGGTAAATTACCATTTTGCCCCTAATGTTTCACATTTTTACAATTTAGTCTTATTTGCATAAAACACAAAATACACAAAATTTCACTAAACCATACAAGGGCCGAATGTTCATAGGGACCACACTAGTCCATATATTTCATTTATTTTACATTTTGGTCCCCTCAAAAATTCATTTTTGCAATTTAGCCCAAATACTCAAATTTACTAAAAATCCAAAGACAAAACATACTAATCTAACATACATCTTTCATAATTCATCAACTATCATCATAAAACTCATAAACTCATCAATGGCACATCTCAAAATATTCATCAAAATCAAAAATTCAAGCATGGGTCTTGAAGTATTCGAAGCAACGATCACAAAAACGTAAAAATTATTGAAAACCGAAATCAAACTAACCTTTGATTTGAGCTTATAAGTGCCGAATTTTGAAGCTTGAAAAACCTATCTTTCTTCTTAATACATTAGGCTTTCATGAATAGAAAAGATGATATGGCTTTTTCTTTTGTTTATTAACATATATTATGATTTTTAATTAATTACTTATTTAACCTTATAACATAAAATTTTATAACATATAACTTAAGGTTAATCTTGTCATATACCACCCACTAACTTAAAAATGGGCTATTTACCCATTTAATACCTCATATTAAAAAGCCATTATCATTCTAGCACTTTTCACTATAGTATGCAACTTTTACACTTTATGCGATTTAGTCCTTTTTGTTAAATTAAACACTCAAACGATAAATTTTTTATACGAAACTTTCACACATCATAAATCACATATAATTAGCACCAAAAATGATATTTAAAAAATTTTTTGGACTCGGATTCGTGGTCCCGAAACCACCATTCTGATTAGGGTCAAATTCGGGCTGTTACAACTCTCCCCCCTTAGGGATTTTCGTCCCCGAAAATCTTACCGTTAAACAAAGTCGGATATTGTTGCCTCATTGAATCCTCAGGCTCCCACGTAGCCTCTTCGACTCCGTGCCGATTCCATAGTACTTTCACTAATGGAATTCTCTTGTTTCTCAACTCTTTCATTTCCCGAGCTAAAATACGGATCGGTTCTTCCTCTTACGTCATATCGGATCGAATTTCAATCTCAAACGGAGCGATCACATGTGACGAATCTGATCTATATTTACGAAGCATCGAAACGTGAAATACATTGTGTATCTTTTCTAATTCAGAGGGCAACTTCAATCTATAAGCAACAGGCCCAATACGTTCGATGATCTCGTACGGTCCGATGAATCTCGGACTTAGTTTGCCTTTCCGACCAAAACGAAGAACTTTTTTCTACAGAGAAACTTTCAAGAATACCCGGTTTCTGATCTGAAACTCAATGTCTTTGCGTTTCAAATCAGCGTAAGACTTTTGACGATCCGAGGCAGCTTTTAAACTATCTCTGATTATAGCCACTTTCTGTTCCGTCTCTTTAATCAAATCAACCCCGTGCATTTTATTTTCGCTGAGCTCGGTCCAATACAACGGTGTACGACACTTGTGACCATATAGAGCTTCGTAAGGTGCCATTTTGGTACTTGATTGAAAACTGTTATTATAAGCAAATTCAATCAAAGGTAAGTATCTTTCCCACGTACCTTCAAACTCAAGGACGCAACATCTCAACATGTCCTCAAGTATTTGAATGGTTCGTTCAACTGACCGTCTGTCTGCGGATGAAAGGCTGTGCTAAAGTGGAGTTTAGTACCTAAGGCATCTTGCAACTTCTTCCAAAATCGCGATGTGAATCTCGAGTCTCTGTCTGAAACAATGGAACTCGGCACACGATGCAATCTCACAATTTGAGATACATACAACTCAGCAAGTTTATCGAGCGAATAGTCTGTACGAACCACTACAAAGTGAGCTGATTTGGTCAGTCTATCCACTATAACCCAGACTGCATCTTTCTTGCTCGGTGTCGTAGGCAAACCAGATACAAAATCCATAGTGATTCTATCCCATTTCTATTCAGGTATCATGATCGGCTGAAGTAACCCAGAAGGCACTTGATGCTCGGCTTTTACTTGCTGACAAATTAAACACTTTGAAACAAATTCAGATATATCCCGTTTCATGCCAGGCCACCAATAGAACTATTTCAAATCATTATACATTTTCATGCTACCCGGATGTACCGATAGTCGACTATTATGAGCCTCGTTCAAAATCATCTGAATCAAATCCACATTCCTCAGAACACATATTCGGCCTTTGAAGTTTCAGACAATCATTTGCATCAATTTGAAACTCTGACTCTGCATCATTTTCACACTGAACTCGTCTAGCAATCATATCTTTGTCAATTTTCTGTGCATCACAAATTTGCTGAATAAACATCGGTCTTGCTTTTGACTCGGCTATGATCGAACCATCACCAGACATAACCATATGTGCATTCAACGCACGAAGAGCAAACAATGATTTTCGACTTAAGGCATCTGCAACAACGTTAGCTTTCCCCGGATGGTAGTCAATCACTAGTTCATAGTCTTTCTGTAAGAGTATGCCCAAAGATCAATCATGAGATGGTTGTAATAACATACTTTATTTACCATATTTATTAATATAAAGCGTTGTCATTATTATTTCAATTTTTCTATCTGTGTATACAAATAAACTGTTTTATAATAATGTCCTGAGAATAATATGATTATTCTTAAAAGATCCTTAGTCGAGTATTATTGTTGACTAGGACAACAATAATGCATTAAGACTAACATGTAGTTGATTGATGATAAAGAGTTGTCATTGATGTGGATTGTCAAAATCAATGCATGAATATGTGTGTTAGAGAACAACATATTAGATTGACCCATTATGAGTATGTTTATTGGATTATTATGTAATTGTCACAACATTACTCATAGTGATTAATATGTATATGATCCTCAGACTTGAGATAATTATTATCTAAACATCGTGAGTTGTATATTTTGATACAGTCAAACGTACACCGTAACTGGTTGTTCTATAAAGGCTGATGTTGGATATATCACAATCTATGTAAAGGGATATGGTTGATCAATAAAGGATAAGTCCCTCCTACATAATGGGAGTAATATCTTAGGCCACTTGATTGAGTGAGACTAGAAATGCATGGCCATGCTCAAATAAGTTGACATAAGATGTCATACTAATTTGTATATCATAGTCTACTCAAGATATCAAGAAACATGGGATGGACTATACAAGTGTGACTATTCCATGACTTGTGTCCATTCCAGAGATAAAGGACTTAAGGATTAATGCATGAAAGGCTAATCACAAAAAGTTATGTGGAATCATGACTTCTTGTAACTTAGGTAGCAATGATGCATTGCTAGATGCCACTCATTGTTTGTGACATTAGAATCATTCTATTATTACTGCTAACGTTGCAAGAACCTACAGGGTCACACCCTATGGTTTAAATGAACGGAATAAAATATAATTGGTATTGTTTTTGGTTGTCACATGAATTAAATTAATTAAAGAATTAATTTAATTGGGCAATCAAATATTGAACATATTATATGTACAAGGATGTTGTACACATAATGACAACATAATTCTATTAATATATGAATTTGATTCATATATAAATTTAAATAAATATAGTTTACCGAAATCCTTATTATAATTAATGTAATTATAATTTTCGGATATAATTAATGTAATTATAATTTTCGGTTAAAAGCTTTATTGTATTTATTTAATCTTATGATACATTCAAGAGATACCAATTATAAAAGGGTATTAAAAGGATACCAATTAAATGGGCCCAATGAAAAAGATACCCATTATAAAAGGCCTAAATAAAAGGATACCCAATATAAAAGGTATTTAAAAGAGACAAAGCTTATGAAAAAACCCTAAGTGATTGCTTGTTAGGTCTAGCAGCCGTCAAGCAAATAAACCTCCAAAACAGTTTTGGAGATTTCTTCCGTTCATAGTCAAATCGGGTGGATTACGTAGAGGCCGACATCGGAAAAGGTTGTGGCTTGATTCGACAGTAGATCAAAACTCTTGTTGACAAGGCGTCGCTGTCTACTCAGATTAAAGTTTTGGTAATTTCGAAACCTTTATTTCACCCCGATTCGTTCCTCACACATGGATTCATGATTTGAATCGCTGGATCTAATTTTATTCTGCTGCGCCATGGGGTATCCGACGTTCCAACAGTGGTATCAGAGCCACTTGTGTGATATGAACTCGGGTTTAAATACTTGGGTGATGCAATTGTATGAGATGCATGTTTTGATCTTATTGTATTTTTGATTGTTTAAATCGTTTAAGCATAACCTGATAACTGTTCCTTTCGGTAATTGATTAGATGTTAATCATGGTGTTGTGGCCTATTCGATTTTATGTTATTACTGTTAACTATTAACAAATCTGTAATAATGCGACGGTGGTATTTATAGTTTCCAGTAAGTGTTAACTGGCTACTGGAACAAGGGTTGTTCCGATATGAAACCTCAAGGATTAAAATCCTAAAAACACGATTCTGTTGATAAAAAGTTATCAAATCGTGAGGTTTCATTTGACTGGGGTATGCGATTCGTACCGCGGAGGCTCTGCCCCGTACCCCTGGTCCATACCGCGGGGGCTCCGCCCCCGCACCCCCGGGATAGGGATCTGAAGACGACTCCGGCCGCGAGCCTTCGGCCCGCTTCCTCCGACCTCCTCAGACCCCCGCAAAAAGTTTTGTTAATAAAAGAAATTTATAAACTTGATGGGCCACAAAAGGTTGAAAGGATATTTTATAATTCACCTTAGCAAAAACAAAAACCATTGAATTATGTATGCTATTTTTGACATGCACGGTGTTTGAAATGCATAGTTATAGCCCAATGACCTATTCGATAAAAGGTTGTATTTTTTTTAAATACGGCCTGCGTGTCGTGCCTTACTACTATTCTCTTGTATTTCTCTTCTCATCTTATTCCTTCGTATGTAAAACGAGTTTCTGCATATTGTAATTTGCAAGAATTGCTGTGGGCAAAACGAGAAGGAAGGTGGGAGAATGATTGTGAATGATAGCTTGTGAAATGGCTTACACCTTTAGGTTTCTTTTTGGTTTTCCCATTGGCTTGGGTTGAACCACTTTAGTTTATGGGCTATAACTATTGCATTTATTTATTGCTTTATTTATTCATGTATGAGATGCTATGGATGTCTAAAGCATGCCAATTATATATATTAAAACTTGATGATAATAAACCCTATTAATTGATGAGATCGATTAGAAGACTAAATGGGCTAAAGTAGACCATAATTGGTGAGATGCAACAACCTTAATAAAATCCCTCTATTAAAATATTAAGTCAATATGGCCTTCCAATTTTGCCCTCGTTAAGGCCTCGATCAATACTATGTAGGTTCTGCCAAAGCGAAGTACTAGTATTTATCTTAGTTAAACGCGAAGAATAAACAAGTGATATTCGTTGGTTAAAAAATTGGTTAATGACTTAACTAGGTTACACTAATAGGATTAGAAACCTAGAGGCAAGTAAATTGGATAAATCATAAGATGATTAGAACAAGAGTTGTTCACCAAATATTAGGAGTTACATATGATGTAATTAGCAAATGTTGCAAACACTAGTACACTCTCATTGTGATCGGTCCTTGAGAAGGATAAATTGAATGGTTTGAATTTTCTTGATTGGTTCCGTAACTTGAGGATTGTCCTTAAACAAGAACGAAAATTATATGTCATTGAACAGCCACTTCCTAATGAACCACCCGCTAATGCCTCGAGGACTGATAGAGATGCTTACAAGAAGTATCTCGATGACATGATAGATGTTGGATGTCTTATGCTTGCCACTATGAATCCTGAACTTCAGAAGCAACATGAGGACATGGTTGCTTATGATATGATCGAGCACCTGAAAGAACTTTATCAGGGACAAGCACGGCAAGAGAGGTTTGATATCTCTAAGGCCCTATTCCAATGTAAGTTGGCTGAAGGAAGCCCAGTAGGACCTCATGTCCTTAAGATGATTGGCTATATTGAAAGCCTGTCTAAGCTTGGGTTTCCATTGAGCCAAGAGTTGGCCACTGATGTTATTTTACAATCGTTGCCGGATAGCTACAGCCAGTTTGTCCTCAATTTCAATATGAATGAAATTGACAAGACTCTACCACAATTGCTCAGTATGTTACGAACTGCTGTAGGCAACTTGAAAAAGGTTGGACCCAAGCCCATACTGAGCAATTTCAATGAAAGGCCAAAGTTCAAACAAAGCCCAAGGGCAAAGGTAAGCCCAAATTTGGAAAAGGAAAGGCTGCACTGAAACCTAAAGGTGGGGTGTCTAAGGAAGGAAACTGTTTTCATTGTGGTGTGACTGGACATTGGAAACGGAACTGCCCTGTCTATCTTGAGTAAGTCAAGAAGGCTAAAGCAAGCGGAATGTCTGCTTCAGGTATTTATGTTATTGATATTAATTTATCAACTACTACTTCTTGGGTATTAGATACTGGTTGTGGTTCTCATATTTGTACTTCTGTACAGGGACTACAAAGGAGTAGGACTTTGGCTAGAGGAGATGTGGACCTACGAGTTGGAAATGGAGCAAAAGTTGCTGCATTAGCTGTGGGAACATATACTTTATCTTTGCCTAGTGGACTTGATTTATGTTTAGAGGATTGTTATCTTGTGCCCAGTTTAACTAAAAACATTATTTCAATTTCTTGTTTAGACAAAATTGGTTTTGAGATAATTATTAAGAATAATTGTTGTTCCTTTTATCTCAATAATGTTTTTTATGGTTCGGCACAATTGATAAATGGCCTCTATATTTTAGATCAAACGAATCCCATTTACAACATAAATACTAAAAGATCTAAAATAAATGACTCAAATCAAACTTATCTTTGGCATTGTCGTTTGGGCCACATAAGTGAGAAACGCATATCCAAACTCCATAAAGATGGTCTCCTGAATTCATTTGTTTTTGAACAATTTGAAGTATGTGAATCTTGCTTATTGGGAAAAATGACTAAATCACCTTTTTCTGGAAAAGGTGAACGAGCTAGTGATTTATTGGGCCTAATACATTCTGATGTATGTGGACCAATAAATACACAGGCCAGAGGTGGATTTCACTACTTCATTACTTTCACTGATGATTTCAGTAGATATGGGTATGTTTATCTCATGCGCCATAAGTCTGAGTCCCTTGAAAAGTTCAAGGAATTCAAAAATGAAGTACAAAATCAACTAGGCAAAACTATCAAGTCACTTCGATCTGATCGAGGTGGAAAGTATTTGAGCCTAGAGTTTGATGATCTTTTGAAAGAATGTGGGATTGTCTCACAACTTACTCCTCCTCGTACTCCTCAATGGAATGGAGTATCTGAGAGAAGAAATCGAACTTTATTAGACATGGTTCGATCCATGATGAGTCATGCTGATCTACCGACTTTCTTTTGGGGACATGCACTTGAGACTGCTACTTTCACACTAAATCGTGTTCCATCTAAATCGGTTCAGAAGACGCCATATGAGATGTGGACTAGGAAACGTCCTAGTATGTCTTTTATGAAAATTTGGGGTTGTGAAGCTTATGTTAAACGTCAGACGTCTACTAAGCTTGAACCCAAATCTGAAAGGTGTATTTTTGTGGGGTATCCAAAAGAAACCAAAGGATATTATTTTTTTAATCCCACTGAGAACAAAATTTTTGTTGCTCGGACTGGTGTCTTCCTAGAGAGAATTTACTTCTAGAAAAGGAAGTGGGAGAAAGATTGAACTTGAAGAAATTCAAGAATCACAAGATACCACTGAACCAGAGATTGAACAAAAGCAAATTCCACAAGAAATTGAGGAACAAACAACTGCTGTAGAAACACAACCACCGCGCAGATCTTTAAGAGAACGCTGTGCACCTGAGAGATATGGATTTCTCATTACAACGCATGTTGACGTTCTTCTTATAGATCAAGATGAGCCTAGGACTTATCAAGAAGCGGTGACGAGCCCAGACTCTGAGAAATGGCTTGAGGCCATGAGATCTGAGATGGATTCCATGTATGAAAACCAAGTATGGACTTTGATTGACCCACCCGAAGGGGTTAAACCTATAGGGTGCAAATGGGTTTTCAAAAAGAAAACAGACATGGATGGTAATGTACAAACATACAAAGGGCGATTAGTCGCTAAAGGTTTTCGCCAAATTCATGGTGTTGACTATGATGAAACCTTTTCTCCTGTAGCTATGTTTAAATCCATCAGGATCTTGCTCGCCATAGCTGCATTTCATGATTATGAAATCTGGCAGATGGATGTCAAAACAGCTTTCCTTAACGGGAAACTTGAAGAGGATGTGTATATGACACAACCTGAAGGTTTTGTAAATCCAAAGGATGCTAGAAAGATATGTAAGCTACAAAGATCCATTTATGGATTAAAGCAAGCTTCTCGAAGTTGGAATATTAGTTTTAACGATGCAATCAAAGAGTTTGGTTTTATCAAAAATGAAGATGAACCATGTGTTTACAAGAAAGTTAGTGGGAGCACTATCACATTCTTGGTACTATATGTGGATGACATACTTATCATGGGAAATGACATACCTACCTTGCAGTCTATTAAGACTTGGTTAAGAAGTTGTTTTTCTATGAAGGACTTGGGCGAAGCCACTTATATCTTAGGAGTCAAGATTTATAGAGATAGATCAAGACGACTACTAGGTCTAAGCCAAAGTACATACATAGATAAAGTACTGAAAAGGTTCAGTATGGAAGAATCTAAAAGAGGATTCCTACCTATGAGACATGGTATTTCACTCTCGAAGGAAATGTTTCCTTCAACTCCACAAGAGAGAGAACGTATGAGTAAAATTCCATATGCTTCCGCTATTGGATCTATCATGTATGCTATGTTATGTACCCGTCCAGATGTCTCGTATGCCTTACGTATGACGAGCAGGTATCAAGTAGATCCCGGTGAAGGTCACTGGACCACAGTCAAGAGTATCTTTAAGTACTTAAGAAGAACTAAGGATACGTTCCTATTATATGGAGGTGAGGAAGAGTTAAGTGTAAAAGGTTACACTGATGCCAGCTTCCAAACTGACAAGGACGATTCTCGATCGCAATCAGGTTTTGTGTTTTGCCTTAATGGTGGTGCTGTGAGCTGGAAGAGTTCAAAGCAAAGTACAGTAGCCGATTCTACAACAGAGGCTGAGTATATTGCAGCCAGTGAGGCAGCAAAGGAAGCGGTTTGGATCAAGAAGTTCATTACTAGACTAGGGGTTGTGCCTAGCATATCAGATGCTATAGAACTCCGATGTGATAACAATAGAGCTATTGCACAAGCTAAAGAACCCAGATCTCACCAGCGATCCAAACATATACTTAGACGCTACCATCTTATTCGAGAGATTATCGATCGAGGGGATGTAGAGATATGCAGAGTACCTTCAGATGATAACATTGCTGATCCCCTGACCAAGCCTCTGACACAGCAGAAGCATGATCGTCACACTAAGTCACTTGGTATTAGATATATGAGTGATTGGTCTTAGTGCTAGTGGGAGATTGTAAGAGTATGCCCAAAGATCAATCATGAGATGGTTGTAATAACATACTTTATTTACCATATTTATTAATATAAAGCGTTGTCATTATTATTTCAGTTTTTCTATCTGTGTATACAAATAAACTGTTTTATAATAATGTCCTGAGAATAATATGATTATTCTTAAAAGATCCTTAGTCGAGTATTATTGTTGACTAGGACAACAATAATGCATTAAGACTAACATGTAGTTGATTGATGATAAAGAGTTGTCATTGATGTGGATTGTCAAAATCAATGCATGAATATGTGTGTTAGAGAACAACATATTGGATTGACCCGTTATGAGTATGTTTATTGGATTATTATGTAATTGTCACAACATTACTCATAGTGATTAATATGTATACGATCCTCAGACTTGAGATAATTATTATCTCAACATCGTGAGTTATATATTTTGATACAGTCAAACGTACACCGTAACTGGTTGTTCTATAAAGGCTGATGTTGGATATACCACAATCTATGTAAAGGGATATGGTTGATCAATAAAGGATAAGTCCCTCCTACATAATGGGAGTAATATCTTAAGCCACTTGATTGAGTGAGACTAGAAATGCATGGCCATGCTCAAATAAGTTGACATGAGATGTCATACTAATTTGTATATCATAGTCTACTCAAGATATCAAGAAACATGGGATGGACTATACAAGTGTGACTATTCCATGACTTGTGTCCATTCCAGAGATAAAGGACTTAAGGATTAATGCATGAAAGGTTAATCACAAAAAGTTATGTGGAATCATGACTTCTTGTAACTTAGGTAGCAATGATGCATTGCTAGATGCCACTCATTGTTTGTGACATTAGAATCGTTCTATTATTACTGCTAACGTTGCAAGAACCTACAGGGTCACACCCTATGGTTTAAATGAACGGAATAAAATATAATTGGTATTGTTTTTTGGTTGTCACATGAATTAAATTAATTAAAGAATTAATTTAATTGGGCAATCAAATATTGAACATATTATATGTACAAGGATGTTGTACACATAATGACAACATAATTCTATTAATATATGAATTTGATTCATATATAAATTTAAATAAATATAGTTTACCGAAATCCTTATTATAATTAATGTAACTATAATTTTCGGATATAATTAATGTAATTATAATTTTCAGTTAAAAACTTTATTGTATTTATTTAATCTTATGATACATTCAAGAGATACCAATTATAAAAGGGTATTAAAAGGATACCAATTAAATGGGCCCAATGAAAAAGATACCCATTATAAAAGGCCCAATTAAAAGGATACCCAATATAAAAGGTATTTAAAAGAGACAAAGCTTATGAAAAAAACCCTAAGTGATTGCTTGTTAGGTCTAGCAGCCGTCAAGCAAATAAACCTCCAAAACAGTTTTGGAGATTTCTTCCGTTCATAGTCAAACCGGATGGATTACGTAGAGGCCGACATCAGAAAAGATTGTGGCTTGATTCGACAGTAGATCAAAACTCTTGTTGACAAGGCGTCGCTGTCTACTCAGATTGAAGTTTTGGTAATTTCGAAACCTTTATTTCACCCCGATTCGTTCCTCACACATGGATTCATGATTTGGATCGCCGGATCTAATTTTATTCTGCTGCGCCATGGGGTATCTGGCGTTCCAACACTTTCAATAGCTCTAACCATCTGCGTTGTCTCAAGTTCAAATATTTCTGAGTCATCAAGTACTTCAGACTTTTGTGATCTGAATAAACATGACATTTCTCACCGAATAAGTAATGACGCCAAATTTTCAACGCGAAAACGATGGCTGCTAATTCCAGATCGTGAGTCGGATAATTTTTTTCATGAGGCTTCAATTGTCTCGAAGCGTAGGCTATGACTTTGCCTTCCTGCATCAAGACACAACCCAAACCATTCATAGAAGCATCACTATAAACAATAAATTCTTTACCCGGTTCAGGTTGAGCTAACACTGGAGCTTTGGTCAAAAGGGCTTTCAACTGATCGAAACTTTTCTGACACTTTTCTGACCACTCGAACTTGACATCTTTCTGCAGTAGCTTTGTCAAAGGTGTAGCTATCGTGGAAAAACCTTTGATGAATCGTCTGTAGTATCCCGCAAGTCCCAGAAAGCTTCGAATTTCGGAAACATTCTTTGGTGGCTTCTAATCAAGTATAGCCAATATTTTATTCGGATCAACCCGAATGCCTGATGCTAAAACGACGTGACCCAAAAAACTGACTTCCTTCATCCAGAATTCACACTTACTAAACTTTGCATACAACTGTTGATCTCTCAAAGTTTGTAGCACCAGTCTCAAATGCTCGGCATGCTCGGTTTCATCTCTGGAGTAGATCAGGATATCATCTATAAACACTACCACAAATCGATCCAAATACTGTCTGAAAATCCGATTCATCAAATCCATAAAAACAGCAAGTGCATTAGTAAGTCCAAAAGGCATAACTAGGAACTCAAAATGTCCGTACCTCGTTCGAAATGCAGTCTTTGGTATATCCGAATCTCTGACTCACAACTGATAATAACCCGATCTCAAATCTATCTTCGAAAACACTGAAGCCCTTTTTAGCTGATCAAACAAGTCATCAATCCGAGGCAACGAGTACTTATTCTTTATAGTCACATTATTCAGCTGCCGATGATCAATACACATTCGCATAGTTCCATCTTTCTTTTTCACAAATAGAACTGGTGCACCCCAAGGAGAAAAACTCGGTCGTGTAAAGCCCCTATCTGTCAACTCTTGCAACTGTGCTTTCAACTCTTTCAATTCAGTAGGTGCCATCCGATACGGAGCTATCGAAATCGGAGTCGTCCCCGGTACTAATTCAATACCAAACTCCACCTCTCGAACTGGCGGTAAACCCGGTAATTCTTCTGGAAATACATCTGAGTATTCACATATAACTGGTATGGATTCAACTTGCTTTTCGGACACTTTACTATCCAACACATAAGCCAAGTAAGCTTCACATCCTTTTCTCACATACTTACGAGCTAACATCGAGGATATTACTGCCGGTAACCCATTCAAGTCATTAGATTCAATCCGGATGATCTCACCGTTCTGACATTTCAATTCTATGGTCTTTCTTTTGCAATTCACTACAACATCGTGCAAAGTTAACCAGTCCATTCCCAAAATTATATCAAATTCTTTGAAAGGCAACAACATTAAATCAGCTGGGAAGCATGAATCTCGAATCATCAACGGGCAACCTTTACATACTTTATCAACGAGAACACATCTACCCAATGGGTTGGACACACGGATCACAAACTCAGTAGACTCAACAGGCAGAGTCTTACTGGTTACTAAAGCTTCACACAGATAAGAATGAGTCGAACCCGGATCAATCAATACAATCACAGTAGTATCATAAAGTGTGAAAGTACCGGTAATAACATCTGGAGAAGAAGCATCCTCTCTGGCACGTATAGCATAAGCTCTAGCTGGTGCTCGAGCCTCTGATTAAACTGCAGTGTCCTTCATTCCTCTCTGACTGCCACCTACATTCCCTGAATGTCTGGGTGGCCTGCCTCGTGATGATGCGTTGCTTGGTTTAGTGTTCTGAGTCGTATTTTGCTCGGCTAGCATCGGGCACTCTCGAATAAAATGGTCCGACGATCCACATTTAAAGCAGGACCGGTCACAGAATCTACAACTCCCAGAATATCATTTTCCACAATGCTTGCACTCAGCCCGGTTCTGCTGAACATTACCAACACTAGCCATCGAAGTGGCTCGGGAACTCACTGGAGGTTGAACTCGTTTAGACAGGTCTGAAGTAGCTTTATGTCGGTCGAAGTCATCTTTGAACTTCTTAGGTGCTGAATGGAAAGTCTTACTCGATGATCTTTTACGAGTGTCTCTAACTTCTATCTCAGCCTTTCTTTTCTCTTTTCCGAGCTCTTCAGCTTTGCAAGCTCGTTCAACAAGTACCACGAACTCTTTGATCTCAAGAATGCCTACAAGCAACTTTATGTCTTCATTCAGACCGTCTTCAAATCTTTTGCACATAATGGCTTCAGTTGATACATACTCTCGGGCATATCGGCTCAATCTGACAAACTTCCGCTCATATTCCGTCACAGTCATACGACCCTGTTTTAGTTCCAAAAATTCTTTTCGTTTCTGATCAATGAACCTCTGACTGATATATTTCTTACGGAACTCGATCTGGAAGAAATCCTAAGTCACTTTTTCTTTCGAAACTACTGATACTAGTGTATTCCACCAGTGATATGCAGTGTCCCGAAGTAGAGATATAGCACACTTCAAGCATTCATCTGGAGTACAGGATAGCTCATCAAGTACCCGAATAGTGTTATCGAGCCACATCTCAGCTCGTTCTGCGTCGTCATCATCATTGGCTTTAAATTCTTCGGCCCCATATTTCCAAATTGTATCAACAGGAGGCCTACTAGATCTCATCGGATCTAACATCGGAGGTGCTGAAGGTACCAGAGTTGGATTATTCGGGGGTGGAGGTTGTTGTAAAGCCGGGTTAGTCTGAATGAACTGGGTAAACCATTCATTCATCATCTGGTAGAAGGCTTGCTTAGCCTCCCCTTCATGGCTACCCGAGACAGGTCGAGAGTCTACCGGCGCTGACCCACGTGCGCGATCAGGCGCTACACTCTCTACATCATCCGCTACGGCTCTGTCAGGATCCATTTACTATATAAAACACAGTTTGAAATGTCAGAAGTCACCACACTATAGTATTATAAAACTTAAGGTATATATAGCTAGACTCTCACGCGCTACGGTAGTCCTAGAATCGACTAAATCGTAAGCTCTGATACCAATTAAATGTAACACCCCTAACCCGTATCCGTCACTAGATTAAGGTTATAGGCATTACCAGAAAAGCTACAATTCTTACATAGTCAATCAGTCCTGGTCAAACATGCTTATAAAAAGGTACGATCATAAATAAGTAGTCACATATGCGTAAAACATACTTAATATATTAAACTAGGTTATGAAAATATTACAGTCATTGATGAACATAATCAGTAGCACCATATGCATATTATTATTACATACCAACATATAAATACTATAAACCCCAATTATCCTATTTTATTTAAAATTTTATAAAGTACCTGAGCTATTATATTATTCGTTTTAAAAGGATAAAATAAGCACGATCTAATTGTCACCTCATAATAACTTCCTATTAATATCAAATTCATTTGGCTTAAATCTTACTTTCACATAGCCGAAAATATGCAAACTCATTACACATTACATACACACTTATTTATTAGGCCAAATATACAAGGTCTCATTCAAAGAATTTCATGTTCGTTACATATAGCAAACCAAGTTTGGCAGTTCATGCACCCAATTTAAAATAAGCAATCTCACAAGCCAAATACATACATATATATAAATGTATATATCATAGTTATGCACATTTTTTTTCCATATTCGGTTATGAACCTAAACAACTAATTCCTTAGGCATGTTAATTATATTTGAATATAACACATAGGCTTGGCCAAATATAGATACATGCAACTCACAGTATAATTCACAACTTTGTAATTCAATAAAAGTTGGCACACACACACACATACGAATTCAAATGATGCTCGGCTAGCACCTAGCTACCTTGACTCATGCATTTAACCCTTATTAATGCTCTAGTTTACTAAATGACATTATATGATGCACATTCGAAAGTCTTACATATCAATACTCATCCCATACCAAACATTTCACTACTCATGTACTCTCTTCAAAAGTTAACAAAACACATATAATAAAGGACCTCAAGTCAAACATCATATATATAAACATAGCTATTTAGCATGAACTTACATACCACATCCTCAATTGTTGTTCAAGCAAAGCATACGCAAAATACATTAAAGATAAGGTATGCCATCGACATAATTATTTAACAACTAGCCACTTTCGCATGGCTTAGATACATTATCCACATATCATTCAAAAACCTAGCTAGCCTATTCATGCCTTAAGAACAAAAGTCTAAACATTATAGGTACCAACATGAGCCGATAGTGTGAATGACTTCAGTGACGATCCCTAGAGCTCGAAGCTTGAATGAAATCTATAAAACGAACAATAAACACAAACAAAGTAAGCTTACTAGCTTAGTAAGTCTTAAGCAACCACATTATAATATTCAATTATCCAAGCATTTTAAACAACCAATTCCTGACATTGAATAACATGGCTTAAATTATAATTGCATCAAAGCCGAATATTCTACCTTTCTTAACCTGTCAACTTTCATTTATTTACAAAGGTACAACATTACAGAATATTTATGTACATATATATACATAATGCAACATCATACATATCAAATTACTTATACGAATAACTTTAACTACTTATGCTTTCATATAACCAAATTTTCTCATAGCATAGCTCATATTTCATTTCCCACCTATCAATTGTATCTTACATTTCTCACATCATTTCATTTACTTAATAGCATCGTACACATACATGTACATATAATACATGAATATGAATAATACATACCTTGTAGCCGGAGTAACAAATTCTCTTCCATATGTTTAGATATACATGATTTATCTCACAACTTTATTACCACGTAATCTAAACTTGAAATGGCAACTTACCGGTTTAGAACCTGCTAGACATTAGTCTGAATCTCACACACTAGCAGTAGGCCTGCTAGACCCAAGGTCCGAAGTTAAACACTGGCATTAAGCCTGCTAGGCAATAAGCCCGAAATATATCACCGGCACAAGGCCTGCTAGGCTCGAAGCCCGAATATCAACATAATTAATCCTTCAATACACATTTCTTAATGCTGACATCACAAACAAATCATATACTTCCTATTACATTCACATATTAAATCGAATATACTTATTCATATCACATTAACAAAATATATTCAATCCAATATAATACCCTTACATTCGGCTAACTCATACATTTATGCTTAAAATTACTAAATTCATTCATTTACTACATTCATATATAATTCTTCGATGTATATTTTCTTAAGAACTTACCTCGACTATCGACGGATAACGTAGACCGGCTATTCGATAACCTTCGCCTTTCCCCGATCCAAATCCGTTTTTCTTTGTTCTTGATCTAAACACATTAAAATTTAGCTCATTCAAGCACATTTCATCTCAATTTTGTACTAAAACACATAAACGAGTAAATTACCATTTTGCCCCTAATGTTTCACATTTTTACAATTTAGTCTTATTTGCATAAAACACAAAATACACAAAATTTCACTAAACCATACAAGGGCCGAATGTTCATAGGGACCACACTAGTCCATATATTTCATTTATTTTGCATTTTGGTCCCCTCAAAAATTCATTTTTGCAATTTAGCCCAAATACTCAAATTTACTAAAAATCCAAAGACAAAACATACTAATCTAACATACATCTTTCATAATTCATCAACTATCATCATAAAACTCATAAACTCATCAATGGCACATCTCAAAATATTCATCAAAATCAAAAATTCAAGCATGGGTCTTGAAGTATTCGAAGCAACGATCACAAAAACGTAAAAATTATCGAAAACCGAAATCAAACTAACCTTTGATTTGAGCTTATAAGTGCCGAATTTTGAAGCTTGAAAAACCTATCTTTCTTCTTAATACATTCAGCTTTCATGAATAGAAAAGATGATATGGCTTTTTCTTTTGTTTATTAACATATATTATGATTTTTAATTAATTACTTATTTAACCTTATAACATAAAATTTTATAACATATAACTTAAGGTTAATCTTGTCATATACCACCCACTAACTTAAAAATGGGCTATTTACCCATTTAATACCTCATATTAAAAAGCCATTATCATTCTAGCACTTTTCACTATAGTATGCAACTTTTACACTTTATGCGATTTAGTCCTTTTTGTTAAATTAAACACTCAAACGATAAATTTTTTATACGAAACTTTCACACATCATAAATCACATATAATTAGCACCAAAAATGATATTTAAAAAATTTTTTGGACTCGGATTCGTGGTCCCGAAACCACCGTTCTGATTAGGGTCAAATTCGGACTGTTATAGGCGTCTTTGTAACAAACGCCGCGAAAACTCTGTTTTCCTAGAGTGTAATTAAACGACGCCTTTTTGAAATATCTTAAAAGATTTTTGTGGCGTTTTAAGTAAAGTGCCGCTAAAAGCGATCTTTAGCGACGTTTTTGAGGAAGCGCCGCTAATGCTCAGATCTATAGCGGCCTTTTTTGGGGAAGCTTGCTAATGCTCAGATCTATAGTGGCATTTTTTAAGGAAGCGCCGCTAATAATCTGATCTAGCGGCATTTTTACGAAAGCGCCGCTAATGCTCTGATCTATAGCGGCGTTTTTACAAAAGCGCCGCTATTGCTTAGATATATAGCGGCGTTTGGTAAAAAAACGCCGCTATTGCTCCTTTTTTGGGGCGTTTGGGATAAAAACACCGCTATTGCTCAACTTTTTGCGGCTTTTTCTCTCAAACGCCACTAATGTATAATATTTGCGGCGTTTTTTAATTAAAACGCCACGAAAAACACCGCTAAAAGTCTGTTTTGGTGTAGTGCCAACTAAGACTCAATTTCTTCCATGAAATGCAGCAAATAACTAAGATAGCTCTCATGGTAGAACTCTAAACTTTTCACAATATTTCACAATAGTCCCTTCATTTGAAAGCTTAAGCCTTAGGGTTCTCAGAAGTACAATTATTTTCAAGCAAAGTTCACTAGAACACTTACTTGTGAAGAGATGAGTGTGCTGAAATTTTTGAAGCTTTCTACCCCCTATTTGCTACTAATTTTCGGTGGAAGAGAAAAGGAGAAAAGATGATATTTTTTCTCTCTCCTTATTTTATTAATACAAGTCAAATAAGTCACCAACTATCACCAACCTTGACTAACATTGTCCATCTTTGTCTCCTATGGCCGGCCATGCTAACTTTAGGGGCCTAATTGCCCTTTAAAGACCTCCAACTAACAATCTATGGCTATTTGGTATCTTTAGCCTATGGAATGGAACTTTCGTACGTTATGCGATTTAGTCCTTTCTCGCGATTAAGCATGAAATCGTTAAAATTAAAGTACTAAAATTCTCATGCACATATTCTATCATGCTCTGACTTATAATATAACATGAAAATAAATTTCTCTAATCTCAAATTATTGATCCCGAGATCACTATTCCGATTAGCCCTTAAATCAGGCTGTTACATATATGGGAAAAATGCCACATTTTCACAGATCACAAAAGTTTGAAGTACTTGATGTTGCAAAAAGAATTAAACTTGCGTCAACGTAGATGGTTGGAACTGCTAAAAGACTATGGGCTAGTTTAGCAATGCTTTTGAAAAATGCCGTGGAAAAGTGCTTTTCAGAAGTTGTTTTGAAAAGTTTGGTTTAAAATTTGAGTGTTTAGCATTGCTGTCAAAAAGTGCTTTTGAGAAATAAAATGTCCATTTTATACATGTTATTATCAAGTAACAAATATGCATTTAAATAATATTTGAATTAATTAATATTATTATATTTTAGTAATAATATAAAAAATATTATAACTTGTTGTTAATATTTTAATATATGAAATATCAATTTTAAATATTTTTAAGCAATAAATATTAATTATTATAAAATTTAATTAGAATATATAAACTATATTTTAAATATTTAAATATAACCATTAAATATTTGTAATTAGTATTTTAAAAAATATTTTTTTCATTTTTAATTAATAGTTTTAACACATTTGTAATTAAGCACCAAGAAAAAAAAGGAAAAAGTACTATGTTATTGGAGGGGTGAAAAAGTAGTTAAGCACCAAAAGTGTTTTTGGGAGAGGAAAAGCTCAAAATTTTATCTCCTCCTTTCCAGAGTTAAAAATATCAGCCAAAAGCAGCTTGTTTAGCACAACTTTTCTTCCAAAAGTGTTTTTGGAGCCAGAAGTGCTTTTGAAAAGCACTACTAAACATGCCCTATGATCTGGTCATTGATTTTCACCCGGGTAAAGCTAATATTGTTGCTGATGCTTTGAATAGAAAATCTTTATTTGCTTTACGAGCTTTGAATTCTCGATTAACGTTGATTGAAGATGGTTCTATTTTAGCTGAATTAAAAGCTAAACCAATGTTTCTGCAACATATTTGTGAAGCTCAGAAAAATGATTTCGAACTGATTGTGTTTCCGAAACAAAATTTGTGTATCGATAAATTCCAAAGTTAAACGGAAGATTTTGCAAGAAGCCAACAACAATAGTTACTCGATACATCCTGGTAGTAACAAAATGTATGGTGATCTGAAACAAATATATTGGTGGCTAGGTATGAAGCATGAGATTTCAGAATTTGTATCTAAATGTTTGATTTGTCAACAAATAAAAGCCGAGCATCAGGTACATTCAGGATTACTTCAACCTGTTATGATTATAGAATGGAAATGAGAACATATTACTATGAATTTTGTTTCAGGACTTTCGTTATCTCTGCGGAAGAAAGATGCTATTTAAGTTATTGTTGATCGCTTAACTAAATCAACACACTTTATACCTATTCGAACAGATTATTCACTCGAAAAGTTGGCAGAACTATATGTTGCTGAAATTGTTAGACTTCACGGAGTACCATTATCTATTATCTCTGATCGAGATCCACGATTTACTTCTAGATTTTGGGGTAAATCACATGAA
Source organism: Gossypium australe (assembly GCA_005393395.2). Classification (NCBI taxonomy): domain Eukaryota; kingdom Viridiplantae; phylum Streptophyta; class Magnoliopsida; order Malvales; family Malvaceae; genus Gossypium; species Gossypium australe. Next base: position 99,963,140 of record CM016619.1, on the reverse strand, counting down.
GCTTTAGGCACCAGATTACATTTCAGCACATCATTTCATCCACAAAGCGACGGTTAGTCTAAACGAGTAATTCAGGTACTCAAAGATATGCTTTGTTGTTGCATTCTAGAATACGAAGATAGCTAGGAAAAATTTATTCCTTTGGTTGAATTTGCATATAACAACAATTATTGTAACGCCTTAAAACCCGACCTAGAAGTTTAGACCTAATCCCGGATGTTACATTGATCACCGAAGTGATTGTAGGTAAATTTAGGATCAACAAATGAGAAAACAAACACTATTATGGTTATGTAAAAATTTTCAGTTATCAAATCCCAACATCTCAAAATACAGTGATATGGTCATAATGAATATATATAAACATTTTACTCATTTCAAGATTTCATTTGTCACAACGGGCATGTCGAACATGTAAATTGGATAATATCATGTAGGCCATGTTTAACATGTAATTAAATCTTAATTTCAATATCGGTGGCATGATGTAAATATTATGCCTATTATATAATGTCATCATATCACATGTCATGAGAAATGAGAATATGTACATAGTATCACAACATTCATCAAATCACATCAATTAACCAACACCTGATCTAAGCAACTTTGATGTGGAAAAACTCCTTTTAACGCTCGTTTCTAGATTTAATTAGATCTACCTTTGATCTAAACACAAAACGAATAATCTATCATTAATTCATCATTTAAATTATCCTTTTAAATAAAAACGGTTTAATCTTGATTTCCAATACCACACTTTCGTTTATACGACTAGAACCAGAGATGTGATTCACTTCCCAATAATCAAAGGTGTTCCAAGTTGTTAGCAATTGACCATTCACACAAGATAAATATACCAAATGTTAATATCAAAGAAAAACAATGTCTAACACTAATACTACATTCGAATATTAATAAAAAGATGAGGAAGAAGTGATGATTTAGTACCCAATATCATCGCATACTTACGTTATTCATTAACCGAATATTTGTTGAATCAATCGATCAAGAGGAGAGAAAGGAAAAATAGAAGAAATAATTGATAGCAAATGATCTTTTTAGGATAAAAGCAATTAAATTCCAGCAAGAATTTATCAAAAAAAAAAAGAAGAAGATAGATATTAAGGTGGAAGTGGCGAGTTTTTAAGAAGAGAAAAGAAAAAATAAGAAAAATGGTAGTCATGGCGGTGGTCCTGTGGTGGTTCGATGGTGGTGCGGCAGTGGTGAGGTGGTGTTGCGGCGATGGTGTGGTTAACTAATGGTGGTGGAAGGTGGAATAGAAGTGGCAAAAAAGAGGTGCAATGGTGGCTCAAAGAAGAAGAAAATGGCAAAAAAAAAGGAGGAGCATAGGAGATAGAATGGAGGAATCGGTCAAGAGAGGAGGAGGAGACACCAAAATGAGAGAAAAAAAGTGAACGATGGCTAACTTAGGTGGGATGGACGGTTCAAGCTTGGTAAATGTGAGAAAATTGAAGCTTTGGGGGACAATGGCATGAAAAGTGGATTAATGGGGAACATGTGGAGTGAAGAGGGGGTTTATGGGGTAAAATTGATTAGTTAAAAGAGGAAAGAATCTTTCTTTGCATGGTAACTATGAGTGGACCGCTATGGAACCTTTTGACCAAAGTTATATGAGCCAAAATTAAATAAAAATAAAAATGTAGGGATTTGAACATAAAACCTTTTTGAAATTAACAAAGCATTTAACCACTTATCTATTCACTAGCTTGTTTTAATTCTTCCAATATTCATTTTAAAAACATGGTGTGACATTTGTTAAGGTTTAAGGTAAAATTGCACCATATAAAAAATAATGTAAGGGAATGGATTTAAACACAAGTTATCAAAGGCAACTCCACCACTGCTTAACCACTACACTTGATACTTATTTAATATCAAATGAGTAAAAAATCATCTAAAATATTTCGAGTGTGACATTAAATCAATTTCTATTAATCCAGATTTTGGGACGTAACACTTACGTTTTTTGTAAAGAAATATTAGAAATTTGATTACCATTGGAATTGTGGGTCCTATTCTCAATGAATTTTATTACCGAGTGGCAGTCCGGATTTCAGGTCGCTGCTACTGGCTCTTCTACAAAACCATTGGAAATTCCTTGTTTCGACGTGATAGAAGTCTTGCTGGGTAAAACCATATACGGCGAAACAGGGGCATAATTGGGCACTAAAGTCGAATCTGGGACTGGGTTGTTGGGCTTAGAAACATCCACATTAGAAATTAAATTTCCAGGACACCCAGTGGAAGCGGTGGGCCCAGAATCCACGTTGGAGAATCCAACGTCCACTCCTGACGAAAGAATTTGATGCCCAGCAGTGAGACTATTCTCTACCAACCCATTACCTAAAGTTTTCGGGCCATTACCCAAATCCTGGCCCTTAATACCTTCTTTACAAGACTGGCCCAAATCTGTCGCATAACCCATCTGAGATTTACCCAAATAGTATTACTCTTTGAGGTGGAGTTTAACCATTGCTTCCTTATACCATTAACAATTAAAGTTAATGAATAGTACGGACTCAGTTTTATTAGGATTCAAATATGAGTTAATTACTCTCTTCACCCTCAAATTATGACTTTCATTATTAATTGGTCTTCAAACTTCAAAACATTGTAATTACACCTCTAAACTATTAATGTTTTATATCAATCAGTTTTTTTACTATGAAATTGTTAATTTAACCATTAAATGACACATAAAATCTTATGTGATATAATTTAAAATTAAAATTAAAAAAATATTGTCACATAACTTTTAAATTTTAATATTAAAAATAAATTTTAAAAAAAGAGTGAGTGAACAATTGTTTTTGTAAAAGCTTCAAAAACTTCAAAACCAAGATTTTTACATCTATTTTTACAATATTCATTTTTCTTTAAAATTTTCATTTTGAATTATGTTATATAAGATTTGGATTCTCATTTAATGGTTAAATTATCAATTTTAGTAATGAAAGGACCTTATTGATATAATATTGATAGTTTGAGGATGTAATTAGAAATTTTTAAAATTTGAGGACCAATTTAAAATGAGAGTCATAGTATGAGGATGTTTAGTGAAATTAACTCTACAAATATTGTGAGTTTTGAGTTTTTTTTTTTACCAGTAATAGATTCAAAGCAAATGTTGATATAATTATTTTTATTTAAATTTGTTTTTACTTTTTTTTTAAATAATGAATGTGAATTTAGATATTTTTAATTTTCAATATAGGATATTGTAACGACCGGTTTTAGTCAATGTCGAAAAATGTAATTTCAAAGTTAAATTTTATAAATTGAATTAGTGAGATTGTTAATTAAAGAGTTGACGTATCTAGTGTGAGATTATAATATTGAATTATCGAGTAATTGAATCGAGAAAGTCGTTAATTAGTACAACAACTAAATTGCAAAAGTGTCTTTACAAGTGAGATTTGATTAAAAAAATGTGGGAGGCCTGATTTGACAATTGTACCAAAGACCCAATGGTTATTTAACCATCATTATCTCATGGTTAGTGGGATGAAATGATCCCATCTATTCATTGCAACTAATGTAGTTAAATTAAGATCATGGCCATCGATTTAGTTTCATTAAGCTTGATTAAGGACCCTATTTACAGTGGGAAAGAGAAAAACATCATCTTCTTCTTCCCTTAATGCCGTCCATGCCATAGAAAAAGAAAGGAGAAAAGGGTTTTAAGTTTCTTTCACATTCGGTCTTAAATTCATCAAGGTAAGGGAACTTTTTCTTCATAATTTTTATATATTCTTGATTGTTTAAACGCGATTAAGGTAACCCAAGTATTAGATTATTCAATTGATAAGTTTAATTCAAGTTGACATGGTTGAATTCTTAATGAGATTGAAGCTTAAATGCCGTGAATAATGAGAACTATGTTTAGATTATGTTATGGCCATGTTAGAACATAGTGGAAAGTGTTGTATTAAGTTAGAAATTAAGTAGGCTATATAATTAACTTTATGATATTAGGGACAAATTTGAATAGATTTAAAGTTGTTGAAAATTTATGCTATTGATTGGAAGCTTGAGATCCCTAATGAATGAGTACAAAGTCGGATTTTGATTCGATAGGGAATATTGAAAGATACGAGCATTCAGGACATTAGGGCTTTGAGGGACTAAAAGTGAATAAATTGCATTTTAAGTTTAATTGATATGTAAATGTAACACTCCAAACTCGACTCGATTGTTGGATCCGAGATGTGAGATGCCACATTCGTTACTGAAGCAACTACGATTTCATTTCAATATCTAAAAGAGAAGTCATACAAATAATTAAGTTTCAAAACTTAATAAAACACATTATTCATTCAAATTTGGGTTATAAGTGAGCTTATGAAAGCTCTCATGAAACACCGGTAACAAACAAAATGACTAATGTAGGGGTTATATCTATAACGACCTGATTTTCAATGATGTCAAAACATGTGGTCTTGTGACCCCATTTTCGTAAATCGAAACCATAAATAAAATAGGAATACTTTCAAAAATTATTATGAGAATATAATAAAGTTCGGTTAAGTAATTTAACAGAGAAATTAGTTAATTAAAGCTTAGGGACTAAATTGTAAAAGTTCAATTGCTATTGAGTTTTAACTAAGAAAAGTTTAGGGACCTAGATAGCAATTATCCAAATGAACAAAATGGTAAAAAAACCAATATTAAATAGTAGATAGTGGACGATGATGGTTGTCCCACTTAGTTTAAATTATAATTAAATTATGTATATGTTATTTAAACTAATTAAACTTGATTAAATTAAATAAACTAAAGCTAATTAAGGTATAGATAATATTGTAGTGCAAAAAAAGATATAATCTTCATCTTCTTCCTCCGATTCTTGAAGAGAAAAAGAAAGAAAAAGCTTGAAACATCCTATACATTCGACCATTGGTTCTAATAAGGTAACCAAGCTAAATTCATGAAATTTTTATAGATTTAAAATCATGAGAGCTTGATTTAGTTAGTGGTCTATTGTAATTTGATACGACAAATTGAGCTTTCCAAAATAATCGAGGAGCTTATTCTCAAGCAATTTATGAGTCTTTTACATACTGTTAAGTTAAGCTTTAATTTGATAAATTTCTAAGAGATAAACTTTTAAATCTACTCTCAAAACACTTAGAAAATATTTTTAACAAGTTCAAAATGATTAACAAGTTTAAAATTGCTCCATAATCCAAAGTATCGATGTAACACCCCTAACCCGTATTCTTCGTCGGAATAGGGTTACAGAGTATTACTGTAAAAACTAAACTTTATACATACATTTCAAAAATTGACATAAACATGATATAATCCATTTATTCACATACCTATCGTCCTTAATCGAGCCCTCGAGGCCCTCAAAATACTTTAGAAACAATCTGGGACTAAATTGGAAACATTTGGAGAGTTTAAGAAAAAGTTAGAAAAATTGGACTGTAGGGGTCACACAACTGTGTCTCAGGTCGTATTGTAATGCCCCAAAATCGGCCTAGGAGTTTAGACCGAATTTCGGAGGTCACATTGATCACCGAAGTGATCAAAACAATTTTACAAAATGAGTTGTTAAAATCTTATTCGAACACAGTTATTAAAATCGAACTAAACCATTTAGCCCTTTTAGGATTCAAAACAGAGAATTCAAGTCACGTTGAAAGCGCTCGGAAATAAAGTTCTGAAGTTTTTAGAAATCAAAACAAAACTACTTACGGAAATACTAAATTAGATTGTACCACAGTCTTTATAACTGTTTACAGTCCAAAATAGTTCACAAATTTAAAAAATTAAAAAGTCATTTTATTAGTCCGGCTTAAAACATGTCACTCCGAGACCTCTGGCATGCCAAGTCCAGCTACAGAAAACGAGGGTACCTGCAAAGGAATAAACTAAGGGGGTAAGCTACACGAGCTCAGTGTGAGTTTGACACGTGACTATAAACAGAATTACAAATATTAATTTGATAGCGAAACAAACTTACAGATATCCAAAGAATCAGAAAGTAAACTTGGAACCAATGCCCCAACAGAACGTAACAATTCAAGCTCACCATATCATACACAGACATTGAGTCATAAGTGTTATTCAATCAGACAGAATACAGTCAAATAATCTTACACCCAGTCACTTAGACAGATGTGTATGAATGTATTCAAGTAATAAAAACCCACCCATCCAGCCAAAACACCTCTCCGTCCCCTGATCACTCCCCAAAAGAGCTGTTTACGCTCATCTAACCAAATACACCACATAGGACCCCGAAAGGCCCATCCAACCCTACATACCATTTATGTGGACTAAGCCACTCAGATAATAATATGCAGTAAGGCTGGCGTATATGTAGTACAATGCATTGCGGTAAACTGTTGTACAGACATATTACAGTTTAAATTGCCAGATCAGATAATAGTACGCAGCAAAGCTGACGTACATGTAGTATAATGCGGTAAACCGCTGTACGAATAAGTTGGAGTAAAACTACCAGATCAGATCAGAATCAATCTTCCTTCTCTTCACAACCAACCCCAAAATTTCTTTATGCAAGTGCATGTATGCTTACAACCTCATAGAAACAATGAACACGTCGACAAACAATTAGACAGAAACATATATGCACACATACCCAGGTAACCGGGTTCAGAATCAGACATCTCACACAACAGTCACAAATAACACATAAGTCGAAGCCAGGATCAGAGTCTTAACTACCCTCAATAAAGCCTAGCCAAGGGTCGGAACACACAAACACATTTTCAGATAAAAAACATACACAGAACTAAAATTGGTGACTTAGGACTACACGGTCGTGTGCTCTGGCCGTGTTGAAAAGCCTAGGCCGTGTGGGGATCAACACGCCCATGTGGGAGGAGGCACACGGCCAGGTGGCTGAGGTACACGACCTGTGAGCTAGGGACATACCCGTGTGAACAGGCCATGTAACTCTCTGTCCATTTGTGCTAAAATAGAGCATAGGGCAAACATGGTCGTGTGAGGCTCTCACAAGCCCATGTGCCCACCAGACACGGCCGCGTGTCCAAAATACAAGCCCGTGTGAGATCCCAAAATCCCCAAATTAACCACACGGCCATGTGGCACCAAATCACTAAATTACACAGTTCAGAACACACACCTAAGCACGCATTTAAGAATGCCCAAACACGATCGGCGCCTCAAGTCCACCAATTTCGAAAACCAATTCAAAAACCTCAATGAATGTGGTTGTGCACAACCGATAGTAGTTAAAGATTCTGTACTAGATTTATGAAGTTACGATGTTGAAACCATACAAAGAACAAACTCCCGATGAACAAAGAACCCCACAAAATGATTTTAGATTCAAAACTTCAAATTTTGACAAAACAGAAATTGGAGGAGGAAGAGCCAGGGAAAACTTGACAGAAACCAGGGAAAAGGACGTGTTAAAAACTTCTTTCTTTCTTTTCCTTTTTTTTTAAAAAAATATAACTAAAAATAAAATAAAAAATAATTAAAACAAACAAATATAAATAAATATTTAAACTTTTAAAACAACACAAAGCTAAATTAAAATAGTCATTCCAAACACACCTGAGGACTCAAACCCGAGACCCCAAGCTAAACTCCCACAAAACCAACCACCAGACCAGCAGGTCCATTCTGACATTAAAACACAAAAAAACCCAATTGTCCGATCTAGCCACTAACCCTACCTATAAATCTCAAAACTTCTAACCTTAAAATCCAGGTTGTTACATGTGTAATAATCGAAGTAAGGACACATGACCGTGTCCCATCCCGTGTCCTTACCCGTGTAACTCTCTAAGTTGGGTCACAGGTGTGCCAGATCGTGTAAATCTCGAAATAGCTACACACGCCAGTGTGCGAGGCCATGTAACAGCCTGACTTGCATGCATTAAAACCTATAGGGGACACACGGCCGTGTCGCCTAGCCGTGTGTCATACACGGCTGAGTCACACGCTCGTGTCTTAGGTCGTGTGGACATGGAATTGACCAAATTCAAGCAATTTCCGACACCAACTCATGCAACCACCTAAAAGTATTTTGAGCACATGATCAAGGCATCATAACATGACCAAAACCAACATGAAATGACCAATTCAATAGTGCAAAATCATTCAACCAATATACCATACAAGGCACCTCAAATGCAAACATACAAACTTACTTAAACTTACATACATACTTGACCACATTTCATTCATACACACTTAGTTTAATACCATTTCAAAACTTACCATATTTTGAGCATTATTACTTCAACATAAACTTACCATTTGGGTCATACCATTCATGCATCACAAGCACTAAAATGATACAATTCAACCATCATAAAAATGGTACCAAAACAACCAACTTGTACATACCAAAATTCAACATATATGCCTTCAACTAAACATCAAACACAAGTCCACCTATACATGGCATTATAACCTTGGCCAAAACATCAAAAACTACTGATATATTCGTTGGATAGTATGGTAGATCTCCGATGAGCTTCCAAATCGACCAAGCTTTCGATTATCTATAAAACATAGGAAGGAAAACTACGTAAGCACATAATGCTTAGTAAGTTCGTAAAACATGAACATAACTTACCATTTCAATACATAACATTAAGATTAAGTACAACATAATCCAACCACAAGCTTGGCTCAAGCCTAAGCACCATTAGCAACACATGTTAGTGCATTCAAACATAATTCACTTGAATTAACATAAGGTAAGCCATTAGTCATGAACATACTTCATTTGAACTCATCATTTTCATGAACATAAGTATACTTCCATTGAAGATTACCATTTCAATCTTTTTCATAAATACATGATTTAGTTCATTTGAACACTTACCGTTCCTTTCCTTTTCATGCTCGTTGAACCATTTAGAATATCATCGGATATTTGGGAAAGTTCACACGAAGTGTGCTAAACATATAACCGTAACCTTTCCTTTACATTGTTGCTCACACGAGCTGTGAAATGGGCCTGCTCACATGAGCTGTGGGTCAGAATGTAAGCTACATGATGCTACTCACACAAGCTGTGGAGTATCCACAAAAAATGCAGGACCTCAGCCATTAGTAGGACATTTAAGACCAGCACCCGAAACATTAGAACCCTAATGACATGTCTTTTGTATCCTACAAATTCCTAAGGTTCAAACGGGGCTCGATAACCGTCATAGAATTATTGGATAATCATCATTTAATTATATAAAAACTAACATAATAACATATAATCGAAAATAGCACTAGAAATGATACTTATTCATACGAACTTACCTCAATGATAAGGGCATAAAAACGAGATCTACTAATCCGAGGCTTTAGCTTTTCCTCGATCTAGATCAATACGTGGTATATTTTGATCTAAATAGACAAATTAAATCCATTTAATTCTTCTATTATACAATTCAGTCCGTATTCATATTTTTGAAAAATTACAATTTTACCCTTAACATTTTAACTTTTTTTACAATTTAGTCCTTAAGCTCATAAATTGAAATTTAAACATTTTAATCCTTATCTCATTCTAGCCGAATTCACTACAGACTTATAGCAATTCATACAAACCATCATTTCACAATTTCACTATGAACTTTTATCATTTTTACAAATAAGTCCCTAAATGCCATTTTCATCAAAAATCACTTTACAAAACTAGTTTATTTATCAATAAGGACTCATAATCTTTCATTAAACATTAAGAATCATGAAAGAACATTATGTCAAAACCCTATATCTTTAACAGTTTTGCAAATTGATCCCCGGGCTAGCCAGGTTAAGCTACAACTATCCTTATAAAAATCACTAAAAACGGGCTTGAAAAACCTACCATGCATGAAAGCCTAGCGAACAAAGAAGCGCAACCCCTCCATCGACCAAGACTCCTGACACGGGGACTCCTTCAATATGCACTTTTATGTAAAGTGGCTTTAGGTGCATGGTCATTGCCTCAGTAGGTCGATCTATGTCATCCTTAAGGAATCGGTTGAAGAAGATGATTTGAAGGTGATATCTCTTTTTTCTTTGTTTTTATGATTTATTTACTATTTTACCATTGTCTTTTAAAAACATTCAAAATTTCAATAAAACCTTGTCAATGTCCACTAACTATAGAAATGGGCTAATTACCATCTAGGTCCTCTCACATTAAATTTTCATAGCTATTTGTCCTTTTTTACTAAGAGAACTTCACTTTTGCATCATTTACGATTTAGTCCTTTTCACTTAATTAAGCATGCAAACATCAAAACTTCTTAACGAAATTTTTATACTACCTTTCTAAAATTCCATAGACGTTAAAATAATAAAAAAATAATAATCTACTCGTCGAATTTGTGGTCCTGAAACCACTGTTCCGATTTCATTGAAAATAGACTATTACAATCGATACTCATACCTAGTATCAATACCAGTTTGAGCTTTGAAGTTTAGAAATTTTTAGCAAAAATCAAAAGTATCGATACCTTCCTTATTTTATCAATGCCCCTGCCTAGTATCGATACTAATTTAAGCTTCGATGTTCAAGAAAATTAAGTAAAAATAAAAACTATTGATACCTTAAAGAAAGTATTGATACCTTCTAAAATTTATCAATACCCTGCCTGGTATAGATACTATTTTGAGGTTCAATATTTTTAAAATTTAAGAAAATTTGCCCGAGTATCAATATCCTCTCCAAGGTATCGATACCTCATAGAAAGTATCGATAAAATTCATTTTGTATCAATATTTAAGGCATTAACGATCACTGTGAGGCATTAAATGCCCAAAGTATTGATACCCTTCTAAAGGTATCGATAACTTTTGTTGTAGAAGACATTAATGCTCTGATTTTTAGACCTCCAATGGCTCTATTCAATTCTTTAACAATCACAACGGTTGGAAATCAATTAGGGGCTATAAATATCAACTTCTAAAGCTTCTACAACAATAAGAGAGATTACAAAAGATCAAAAGTTATGAAGAAAGATAAAAAACTCTTTTATCAACCTTTTGTGCTTCAATTCTTCATCTTTGTCTTGTAAACACTTGTGACCATTCATTGTATTCCATTAGCTTAAGTGTTTTTATCTTAAGTGTTGAATTTGGGAAAATCCTTAGTGGTGGGAAAGCTATGGTAGAGGAGTAGGCAATTGGGGTTGAACCACTCTTTCTTTGTGTTTATTGTTTCATTTTCTTATCTTTTTTACCATAATTTTAAAGGCTAATTAACCCCTTCTTTACTATTACAGTTGATCGATTGAGCTAACAATTGGTATTAGAGTTAGTCTTTAAAGACGATTCAACAACCAAGAGAAGAACCTTGGAGAGCTCAAGCTGACATCAACATATTCCTCAAAGAATGACGTCCACTTCTAGGTCAATTTTCTATGGAGAATCTCAGTCTATCTCAAAGCTTTCATACTTTAATGGAGCAAACTACTCTTATTGGAAGACAGGAATGATGCTCTTCATTTAAGCCAATGATCTTGCGACTTGGGATACCATCATGGATGGTCCTTCCATTCCTCAAAATTAAGAAGGAGAGTTAGTGATTCCAAAGAGCAAGAAAGAGTGGAATGAGGAAGATAAAAGGAATATTCAACTCAGTGTCAATTTCATGTACACCTTATTTTATGCACTTGGTCTAGATGAGTATAGTAAGGTGTCATCTTGTTCTAATGCCAAGAAAATATGAGACAAGTTAGAAGTCACTCATTAGAGAACAAGTCAAGTAAAGAAGTCCAAAGTTGGGAATTCTCACCCTTAGCTATGAAACCTTCAAGATGAAGCCCAAGGAGGATATCAAAGCGATTTCGATCAAATCAAAATTATCATAAGTAGTCTTAAGTTATATGGGAAGACATATCCCAATGAAGAGGTTGTGATAAAGATGCTTAGAACCTTGCTAAAGTCTTAGGAAGCTAAAGTGACCACCATTAAAGAAGCAAAGAATTTGGAGACACTTACCTTAGACGAACTTATTGGTTATTTTCTTACACATGAAATGAGGCTTAAAGAAGGGGTATAAGAAGAGGAAGTTTAAAAGAAAAAAAATATGTTGCTCTCAAATCCACTACAAACGAAGAAAACGAATCAAGTGATGAAGTGGATGAGGATAAAGAAATGACCATGTTTGCTAAGATATTCATGAAGTCGAACAATGAAAGAAGATTTCAAAGAAAAGAAGGATTGAAGCTTGAATCCAACAAGGAGAAAGATCCCATAATTTGTTATGAATGCAAAAAGTCGAGACATATCAAGGTTGTCCCTAATGAAAGAAAAATGGGTCAAACAAACAAAAACATAAGGCCAATGTTGTTTTTTGGAGCGATGAGGATTCTTTCGATGATGAAGAACAAGAAGTAACCAACATTTTCCTTATGACCATTGAAGACTCTGAGGTAACTTCTAACTCATCTAGTTTAATTCCATATTCATTTGATAAGTTACAAGATGCCTATGATGAGTTAGGTTTGGAATTCGAAGTAATGGTTTCAAAACACAAAAAAAAAAAAAATTCAAAATTGAAAGTTGAAAATGACTTACTTTCCAAAACCAATCATGAACATGAGGAGAAAGTAAATAGATTGCAAACAATTACTGATGATTTTTGAGAAAAAGAATTCCAACTTGCAAAACTTACTTTTAAAAGTTCATGAAGATCATTAAAAGCAAGTTGAGTTGCTTAAGAAAGAAAAAAACTTTATCTAACAAAGTTTCTCCAAAAAGATTTGAAAGGAGAAAATTCAGAAACAAACTTTATTAAATCAAGCTTTAATCACTATAGACATAGAGGTCCCTCAAGAACTTATAAGGGAAAACTTATTAAGAGTGTATGGGTCCATAAAGGACTTAGCACTACCCAAGACAAGGATATCCTTTCTAAGTGGATACCCAAAGGGACTAGAATTTTAAGAACTAATGCTTATAGACCCAAAAGAATTTGGGTACCAAAAATCAAAACTTAAATCTATGTTTGTAAGGGAAAGAGCATTGCTTCAAGGTGAACAATTTAAGTGGAAACTCATGGTACCTTGATAGTTGATGCTTAAGACATATGACTGGTAACAAGAGTCATTTCATTGACCTAAAACCAAAAAGTGGAGGAAAAGATACATTTGGTGACAACTCCAAAGGACTCATTGAAGGAATTGACTCTATTGGTAAAAATCTTCAATCTTTATTGAGAATGTTTTATAAGGCAATGATCTTAAACATAACCTTTTGAGTATAAGCCAAATGTGTGATAAAAGTAACAATGTCATATTTGAGTCAAATGGTTGTAAAGTTATTGACATTATTTCTAATAAGATCGTGCTTGTTGGTCATAGAATAGGAAACATCTATGTGGTGCATTTAGATGATTTACATTATTCAAACATTTGTTTTATGGCTAAAAATGAAAATATTTCTTGGTTATGACAGAAAACTAGGACATGCTAGTATGAGTATATTGCATAAATTGGCTAAATTATTTTTCGTGCACATGTAACATTTAGGTCTCGAGAATTCGAGAAGTTCAGCAACATCTAGGACTCACTTCTCAGCTCAACCAAGTTTGTGTAGTATTTTTTATGTTTGGTTTAAGTTTCGATGTACCTAATGTCAAAACTTAGCTTTAGAGTCTTTTTTGATGTTTTGGTATTTGTAAGGTTATGAAGTTGTAATCTAAGCATGATCATATAAGTATAAAGATCTATAAGGACGTAGTTATATATATGATTGAATGCATGACCTGAATTGTATGTGTACATCATTAATCAAGTGTTGCTTACATGTCATGTTAATGACTAGATATTTGAAACCGATAATGTTGTGATCATGTTAATAGTTAAGTGTTTGGATGTGTTTAAATATGCTTGAATGATGTTTAGTAACATGTTCTTAATGTCCCATGATGTTTAGAAATGGAATGCTAATGTTTTGAGGACATTTTGGGCAAGTACAGTTTGAAATTTGACTCAACAGGGTCAATGATGCAACAAGCACTTGTTGTGGTCACGACATAGACCAACAGTAAGGTCAATGTCACAAAAAGCACTTATTGTGGTCGCGACATACACTTGTCGTGGTTGTGACATTGACTTTTTTTTTTGCTCTTTTCCAAATTACTTCAAATTTTTACTCGTTTGACTTCCTATATGCCACCAAGGGTCTTCGACAACTTTCATAAGCACAATTAGAACCTGAATATTTTTTGTAAAGGTCTTTAAAAGAATTCAAAACTCATTTTAATTCTGTTGAAACCTAAACTGCATTTTAACATCTTAATTGTATTGTATTGAATTGAATGATTGTAATTGATGTTGCTCAGGCAACGAATGTGGTGTCTTATGGTCAGACCTAACGACCGAGTTGGGTGTGGGTTTTGGATCCGGTGCCCTAAGTGTAGTATATTACTTTTGGGTGTTGTGTACTTGTATACTTGATTTATTACTTTTTTGAACAAAAGTGTAGTAAATTAGAAATTTTGAAATTAATAAGACTAAAAGGTCAAAAAAGCCCTAGTAACAAGTTAAAAAAAGCAATTAAATTCTTTTAAAATTTAAAAAGTATTTTGAAAAATTATATAAAAAATTGAGCAAATAGACGGCATAGTTGGATAAAAGAACAATATATTTTTGATAAAAGAATAATATATATATTTTTATCTTTCTAATATGTAAACGGGTGCACTCATACTGATATGCTATAAAGGTTGGACAAGATCCAACCAGTATCAATGCTTGAATGAAATTTGTATGATCAAAATTGATGAGGGCTTTCAAAGAAACTGAAAAAGAAAAAGCTAAGAGTTCTTATGCTAAGAATCTTGATATTAAAAATTTATTAACATTTTTCTCGTGTAGCAGCGATTAGGGTTTACCTTTTAGTTGTCGTGTTCGTCTGCAAATTGTTGCAGGTTGGCGGTGATTTCACCATCTTCTAAAGCTTTTGAGTTTTGAAGTCTCATTATTAATACAAAGCAATTCCAAATCACGATTTTTCAATGGAAGAAGACCTTGCAAATTTAAGAATAGGCGCTGAAGAAGAAGATCTGATTCTTAACCAAGACGAGGAAGAGGATTATGAAGACGATTTTAGTATGTGTCTGGTAGGAAAAGTGTTAACTAATAGTGTAGTACACTTCCCATCTATGAGGAATGTTCTGGCAAAATTATTGCATCCAATTTACGGCGCCTCCAACTCTAAGATTGAGGAGAAAATAATTATTTTTTTGTTCTACAACGAGTTGGATCTAAACAGAGTGATTGACGGTTTTTTCAATAGACACTTGATTATCTTTGAAACTGCCCGTTTTTGGTCAAATCGGAACAGTGGTTTTGGAACCACAAATCTGAAGTCAAAATATTTATTTTATTATTTTAATAAAGTCTACAGCATGATAGAATTTTTGTGTGAAAGTTTCGTAAGGAAATTTTACTGTTTGAGAGCTTAATTCGGTAAAAAGGACTAAATTGCATAAAAAGTAAAATGCATGTTCTATTAGTTAAAGGTGTCAAATAGCTTTGGATTTTAATTATGGAGGCCTTAAATGGTAATTAAACCATTTAAAAGGTTAGTGGACATTTATGTCCATAGTTTATGTGAAATAATAATGTTTTATTAAAGGTTATTAAGGTAATTGTTAAAAAAAGATTAGTAAAATAAAATAAAAACAAATGAAAGGCTTCCATTATCATCATCTAACCGAAATTGAAGAAGAACAAGAAGAAAAATAGGGTTCTTCATTCGGCAATATTAAATTCTTCAATTAGGTACTAGCCCAGGGACTAATTTGCAAAACTGTTAAAGATTTTGAATGATGCCATTGATCAATATGTATGAGTTTTGATGTTTGATGATAGATTATGAATATCTGTTATGAGTATTACAAGTTTTGTTAAGTGATTTTTAGTAAAAATGCAAATTAGGGGCTAAATTGAGAAATGTTAAAAGTTAGTGGTTAAAATGTGAAATAAATGAAAAATATGGGCTGCTAGGGGTATTATGGTAATTCAGCTAGCATGGGTTTATTATGAATTTCATTAATTTGTGATTTTATGAAATAAAGACTAAATTGTGAAAAATGTAAAAGTTTAGGGGCAAATGTGAAAATTGCCTTAAAGAGTATTTTGGATTAAATTGAATAAAGTAGTGATTGAATAAGCTGAAATTGATATTATATAAATCAAGAAAAGCAGAATCCAGACCTAGATTGGGGGAAAACTAAAGTTATCGACTAAATGACTCGATTCACCGTTTTAGCATTCGAGGTAAGTTCGTACGTGATAAACATTGCTACAATTATGGTTTTAATGCTTTAATATTGCTTAAATTGCATACACGAGACTATGGTCATGTTCGATAATAAATCGACTATGTTTAGCACTTAGTGTGCGATTCAAGATAGCTTCGGCTATTTATGGCACTTAGTGTGTGATTCAAGATAGCTTCGGCTATTTAGGGCACTTAGTGTGTGATTTGGAATAGCTTCAGCTATTTATGGCACTTAGTGTGTGATTTAGAATAGCTTCGGCTATTTATGGCACTTAGTGTGCGATTGGAACAGCTTCGACTATATATGGCACTTAGTGTGAGGAATTGTAATAGCTTCGACTATGCGATGGCACTTAGTGTGCGAAAATGGGGTGGCAAAATAGTTTGGTAAATAGCCTATTTTTGCCCACACGAGCAGAGACATGGGCGTGTGTCTTAGCCATGTGTGACACACGATCAAATTACACGACCGTGTGTCTCCTTGTGTTGAAATTGAATTGAAGTCAGTATGCTCCACACGGTCTCACACACGGGTGTGTGACTGGCCGTGTGGTACAAGTCAGTATACCCCTTAATTGGAACACAGCCTAGTACATGGGTGTGTGACTTGGCCGTGTTGCATAAGTCAGTATACCGTACAGTTTTGGTATGGCCTAACACACGGGCGTGTTGTCGACTGTGTGACCCAATTCAGTTTGTATGCCTTGTTTTCACACGACCTTAGACACGGGCGTGTCTACTAGCCGTGTAAGGCACACGGCCTGTTCACACGAGCGTGTGACCCTTATTTACATGAAAAATTTCTATGTTTCCAGAATTTTCGTATGATATCGGTTTAGTCCCAAACCACTGTTAAAGCATGTTTAAGGCCTCGTTGGTCCTTATAAGGGACAATATGATTGTGTTGAATGATTTATGAGAATGAATACTTATTGTTGCATAAATGTATGCTATTTGTGTTGTGAATTGATCGGTAATACCTCGTAACCCTATTTCGGCGTTGAATACGGGTGAGAGGTGCTACATTTATTGGTATCAGAGCTACGATTTAGTCGATTCTAGGACTAACGTAGCGTGTGTGAGAGTCTAGCTATACATGCCATATATAAACTGTGATAGTGTGATGACCCTGACATTTTAAACTGTGTTTTCATATAGTAATGGATCCCAATCGAGCTATAGCTGATGAGGTTGAGAGTAATGCGCCTGCTCCTGTGCAAGGGACAGTGCCATCTGATTCTAGACCTATGACGGGTAGTCAGGGAGGAGAGGATAAAGAAGCCTTCTTCCTAATGATGAACGAGTGGTTCACCCAATATATTCATACGAACCCGACCGCTCAACATCCTCCACCCCTTCCTATTCCCTAACCTGTACTTGTAGCTCCTCAAGGAGTTGAACTTTTAAGATTGAATAAGCCTCCAGTTGACAAGATCCGTAAACACGGGGCCGAAGAGTTCAGAGCTAATGTTGATGATGACCCTGAGAGAGCCGAGTTTTGGCTTAAAAATACGATTAGAGTGTTTGATGAGCTTTCTTGCACCCTAACTGAATGTTTAAAGTATGCTATATCCCTTTTGAGAGATACCGCGTATCAGTGGTGGAATACATTAGTATCAGTAGTGCCGAGGGAGAGAGTTACCTGGGAATTCTTTCAGACTAAATTCCGAAAGAAATACATCAATCAATAGTGTCTGGATCAAAAGCATAAACAGTTTTTAGAATTAAAGCAAGGCCGCATGACTGTAACCGAGTATGAAAGAGAATTCGTATGGTTTAGCAAGTACACTCGTGAGTATGTTTCTACCGAAGAAATTATGTGCAAGCGATTTGTTGATGGGTTGAACGAAGATATTAACTTCTAGTTGGGATTTTAGATTTAAAAGAATTTGTTGTGTTAGTTGAACGAGCTTACAAAGTCGAAGACTTTAGCCGAGAAAAGAGAAAGGCTGATTCAGAGGCAAGAGACTCAAGGAAGAGATCGATGAGTAAACCTTATCAGTCATCGTCGAAGAAATCCAGAGACTATTTTAACCATTCGGCAACTTTAATGGGATATTCTAATCGGGATCGTGGAAAGTAATATACCAGCCCTAAAGCTCAAACTACATCGGTATCAAGTGTTGGCAATGTGAAAGATGTTAAACCCGAGTGTCAACAGTGTGGAAAACGACATTTTGGAGAGTGCTGGATGAAAAATAATAATAAAGCTTGTTACAATTGTGGTTCACTAGATCATTTTATCAGAGATTGTCCCGAGCTAAATGAAAAAGATAAATCTCAAAATGTAAGATCGAGTAATACAGCAACTCGAGGGAGGCCGCCAAGAAATGTGGGAAATGCAAGTGGTAGTTGTGGTATAACGAGAGATTCTACAGTGAGATCTGAGGCCAGAGTACCTGCTAGAGCCTACGCTATTCGCGCTCGTGAAGATGCGTCATCACCAGATGTCATTACTGGTACATTTTCTCTTCACAACACTAATGTTATTGCATTGATTGATCCTGGATCTGCTCATTTGTATATATGTATGAATTTTGTGTCTAATAAGAGTTTGCCTGTTGAGTCTACTAAATTTGTGATTAAAGTATCGAACCCCTTAGGCAAGTATGTTCTAGTTGATAAAGTATGAAAAAACTGTCCTTTAATGATTCGGGGTTACTATTTTCTGGCTAACTTGATGCTTTTACGATTTGATGAGTTTGATGTGATTTTGGGTATGGATTGGTTGACCCTACATGATGCCGTGGTGAACTGTAGACAAAAGACTAAAGAACTTAAATGTCAGAATAATGAAATTCTTCGGGTTGAATCTGATGAGTCGGGTGGTTTACCAATAGTGATTTCATCGATGTCAGCTCAGAGGTATGTAAGTTTAGGTTGCGAAGCTTATCTCGCTTATGTTTTAGATACTTGTAACAGCCCGATTTTGACCTTAATCGGAACGGTGGTTTCGGGACCACGAATCCAAGTTGGAAAAATATTTTAATATTATTTTCTATGCTAATTATGTGTGAATTGGTGTGTGTGAAAAGTTTGTATTAAAATTTGATCGTTTTAATGCTTAATTATGAAAAAGGGCTTAATCGCATAAAAAGAAAATTTGGTGGTTAAATGTGTAAGTACTGAATTGATGATGTCATTATAAATTGGAGGTTTAGAGTTGCAAATTGACCATAAAATGTTGATAGTGGATGGTCATGATTATGCATGTAATAGTGAATTGAAATTTTATTATATTTTATGTTTTATGTTATATTTTAATATATGATAAATATAATAAAAGTAAAAAAAGTGAAAAAAAAGGAAGAGAGTGGAGTGTTCATCTTCTTGGTGCCGAAAGTAAGAAAGAAAAAGAGAGGAAGAAAGTTTAGAAACATTCGGCCCTTTGCAAGCTCAATAGATCAAGAACAAAAAGAATCGGGATTGGATCGAGGAAAAGCGAAGTTGAACGAATAGCAGGGAAAACCTAATCTGTCGATTTCCGAGGTAAGTTTTTAAGCAATTGGGTTGAATTGAATTATTATCTATAATGAAGTACATGAATTAAATAAAGGTAATATGTACAATATGTCAATGCCGAATGTATTATTGGTTGGAAGATGAATTTAGTTGAATGTGAAGTATAAAATATGTGCTCATGACATGGCTAAGTGAGATATTGATGTCAAGAAATGAATATAGTTGAAAATGATGAATAATTGTTTATTATTAATATTTAGCCGAATGTGGAAGGATATAGAAAAGAATAAATTAATTTTTTTATACATATATATATATGTGATTGGGATTCAAATTTTTATATATATGTGTGTTTATTTAGACAAGTATCAAGACCAAGAAATGTGCTAAGTGAGTGAATTTGAATACCGAGCACTGTGTGTGTGAAATCAGTCACGTGGCACTAAGTGTGCGGATTTTAACATCCGAGTACTAAGTGTACGAAATCGGATAGTAAGCACTAAATGTGCGAATTTAATTTTCCGAGTACTAAGTGTACGAAATCGGATAATAAGCACTAAGTGTGCGAATCTATTTTCCGAGCACTAAGTGTGCGAAATCGGACAAAGAATTTTAATTGCATGAATTGAACTTTAAAACACGTTTGGTACAAAAAGGAATTTCGGTCGATGCGTATGAAAGGTGTGAGTGTAAACACCAATGTAATGGTTGAAATCGGTAAGTTTTCGATACTATGAGAGTTTATTATTTGTATAAGCCATGCGAAAATGGCTTGTCCATCTTGTTAATCTTGGAATTTATATTTTGGCTTGATGATTATGTTTGGTTGTGGTTTTGGTTGATTTGGTTTTGGTATATATAAGTATGGTTAATGTATAGAGTTTAAATGAAATGGAGTAAAGATGTTATAAACTTGATAACCATGTTTTGCAATGAAATAGTTTTTGGTTAGCAGTAGTGATGTGATTTTGAAAAATCACCAAAAATAGGAGAAATGGAATTAGAAAGTGAATAAGATAGAATTAAAGCTTATTGTGTCTATTTTTATATGAAAGAAACAAAGTAGACAAAAGAATTTTATATTATGAGATATTTAAATTTTAGTGAGACTAGTTTTGAAAGACTTCGTGATCCCCTGTTCTGTCTTAGAAAAATTATTAAAAATTGTACAAAAATAATCATGGAGCATAGTTTATAAGCTTAGAATCCTTAATGAGTCTATTTTTTATTAGAATAAACGAGAACATTAATTGAATTCTGTAAAATGAGATAACTAAGTTTTTTGTAAAGATAGGCCAGAACCATCAAATAGTGAAACAGGGGAAACTTTAATGAATAAACTGTACTAATTGGCCACAATAAAAATTCTGGAAGAATTATAGTAAGAAGATATATGAGTCTAGTTTCAATAAAAATTTACGGATCTAAATTTTGAGTTCGTAACTCGAGTTATAGTTAATTTAGTCAACATGACGCAGATGGACAGTTTCAATTTTTATGCCCCGAATTAGTAGTTAAGTTTAGTAATACTTCGAGCTCGACTCCGGCAACGGTCTCGGGTTAGGGGTGTTACATTTTATTGGTATCAGAGCTATGATTTAGTCGGTTGTCAGACTAACGTAACGCGTGTGAGTCTAGCTATACATGTCATAATTTTTACTGTGATAGTGTGATGATTTCTGACCGCGAGATGCGTTTTTTCTTCTTTCATATAGTAATGGATCCTGATCCTGAGCGAGTCGTAGCTGATGATGTTGAGAGTGTGGTGCTTGCTCCCGTACAAGGGACTGTGCCGGTTGAATCTTAACCCGCTACGAGTAACCAAGATGAGGGGGCTAAGTAAGCCTTCTTTAGTATAATGAACGATTGGTTCAATCAATATATCCGAACTATTCAACAACCCCCGAATCCGAATACTCCACCTTTAGTACCGGTGGTACCTTCGATCATTAATCCTGAGAGAATAAATAAGCCTCTAGTCGACAGAATCAGAAAACACGGGGCTCAAGAGTTTAGAGCTGAAGATGATGATGATGCTGAACGAGCTGAATTTTGGCTCGATAATACAATTCGTGTTTTCGATGAACTATCCTGTACACCTGATGAGTGCCTGAAATGTGCTATATCTTTATTACGGGATTCTGCCTACTATTGGTGGAACACTCTCGTATCGGTTGTTCCAAAGGAACGAGTTACTTGGGACTTTTTTCAGACAGAGTTTCGCAAGAAATACATCAGTCAGCGATTCATAGATCTGAAACGCAAAGAATTTCTCGAGCTTAAACAGGGTCGTATGACCGTACTTGAGTATGAGCGCAAGTACGTAAGACTTAGTAGATACACCCGTGAGTGTGTTTCATCTGAGGCTGCTATGTGCAGAAGATTTGAAGAAGGGTTAAATGAAGATATAAAATTACTGGTTGGTATACTTGAAATAAATGAGTTCGTGGTACTTGTTGAGCGAGCTTGTAAAGCCGAAGAGCTTGGGAAAGAAAAACGAAAGGCTAAGAGTGAAGCTAGAGATTTCTGTAAGAGATCAGCAGGTAAATTTTCTCAATCGTCATCAAAGAAGTTCAAAAATGACAATAGCCGATCCAAAGCTAATAGAGGGATCTCTATACGAGAACGACCACCAGTGAATTCACGAGCTACCTCGATTGCTAGTGTCGGTCGACCGAATAAACCCGAGTGTCAATAGTGTGGTAGATGAAATTTTGGTGAATGTTGGAGCAAGTCCAACAACTGAGCTTGCTACAAGTGTGGTTTGCAGGATCACTTCATTCGGGATTGCCCGGAGTTAGCTGAAAAAGATAATGCTTAGAGTGCAAGACCGAGCGGTACTGCAGCTAGAGGTAGACCACCCCGAAATATGGGAGGTAGGAGCGGCACTCAGAGAGGGACTTCGGATATAGCTATTCGATTAGAGGCTCGTACACCAGCTAGAGCCTATGCCATTCGTGCCCGAGAGGGGGCTTCATCTCCAGATGTCATCACTGGTATATTTACTCTCTTTAATACTAGTGTAATTGCTCTGATTGATCCCGGTTCAACCCATTCGTACGTGTGTGAAACATTAGATTCCAGCAAGACTTTACTTGTTGAGTCTACTGAGTTTGTGATTCGGGTTTCGAACCCCTCGGGCCGGTGTGTGTTAGTTGATAGAGTGTGCAAGAGTTGCCCTTTGATGATTTGAGATTCATGTTTTCCGGCTGATTTGATGTTACTACCATCTGACGAGTTCGATATTATCCTTGGTATGGATTGGTTAACCGTGCGTGATGCATTAGTGAATTGCAGAAGAAAGACTATAGATCTGCGGTGTCAGAATAATGAGATAATTCGAATTGAATCTATGGATTTGAATGGGCTACCAGCAGTGATATCTTCGATGTTGGCTCGACAGTATTTGAGAAAGGGTTGCGAAGCTTGCTTTGCTTATGTGATCAATAGTAAAGTGACCGAAAAGAAGATAGAATCTGTACCTGTTGTATGTGAGTATCCGGATGTGTTCCCGGAGGAATTGCCGGATTTGCCACCTGTTCGGGAAGTAGAGTTTGGTATTGAGTTAGTGCCAGGGACGACTCCGATCTCGATAGCTCCATATAGAATGGCACTGACTGAATTAAAAGAGTTGAAAGCTCAGTTGCAAGAATTGACAGATAGAGGTTTTGCTCGACCAAGTTTCTCTCCCTGGGGTGCCCCAGTGTTATTCGTGAAGAAGAAAGATGGAACTCTGAGAATGTGCATCGACTACCGACAACTCAATAAAGTGACTATAAAGAATAAATACCTGTTGCCGCGCATTGATGATTTATTCGATCAACTGAAAGGGGCTTCAGTGTTTTCAAAGATAGATATGAGATTGGGTTCCTATCGTGAGTCAGAGATTCTGATGTGCCAAAGATTGCTTTTCGGACGAGATACGGTCATTATGAGTTTTTAGTGATGCCGCTCAGACTCACTAACGCCCCTGCTATTTTCATGGATTTGATGAATCGAGTATTCAGACCGTATTTGGATCGGATTGTAGTTGTGTTTATAGATGACATTCTGATCTATTCACGCAACGAAACCAAGCATTGTAACACCCAAACCCGGCCCAAACACTACAACCGGATCTGGTATGTCACTAAGAAAAATTTCTATCAAAACATGTCGTATTTTCAGGAAAGCCCAAATATGTTTTATATAGAATATGCTTAAGTAAAGAAAAAAAATCCAAACATAAATACATGCCTTAGTTTAATTAAAATAAAAACTTAAATGACTTAAAGTGATAGAAGCCCATAATAAAACATAATAGCCCATGGCTTTATTACAACGAGATTTGAAGTCCATTAATTAAAAATAAAAATAAAACTTGAGTCTCTTTTTGCCAAATCTACATATTCTTCTGCATGGCCACCTTGCGTTCCTCTCCAGCCCGGTCCGAATCACTAGGTATCACCTGAAATGTTAATTAAAAGGGTGAGTCGCGAGACTCAGTGTGCAACCCTCATGCACCACTAGAGTTTGGTCCTTAAGCCCATTAAACAAAATAAACAGTGTAATAATCATAATAAAAATTAATAGCAAATAATATGCAAGGCCCAACCCGTTTGTCTAGGTTTCCATCCGCTACACGCCCCCGTACCAACCGTTCACACCATTGGGGATTTCTACAATTGACCCACACCGCTACACACCATGATGGCAGTCATGCTGCTCATCCACATATGATGGCCGAAACCCTTATAACATATAATGGCCGAAGCCCGTATAACATTTAATGGCCGAAGCTCGTATAACAGTTCACGGCATTAGCCGCTACACATATAACGTATAACTTCCTCCTTTCATCAACCCAACCCATGCAATCACATACAAGCATTTTACTTATAACATTTAAACAGATTATTTACTAACCTGGGGATCCGCTTTTACCCTCCTTGGGCTTTCATCAATAAACCGAGATTTCGGCATTTATCAAAACATATAAAACACATGAACATACAATAATAGGTAGTTCTAGATAGTGGGGAGGTATTACACACCTGGTTACCGCGAAAATCTACTATCCTTAGCGTAGAGACTTATTTATCGAATCCCGAAAATCCCTAGGAAACGTCACCTCCCTACCTTCGGCTTTACCACAAAAACAGCACTACAGATCTCAGAATTTGGCTTCTAAGATTAAAGAGTGAAGTTGACAGGCCCTTGGAACAAAAGATTCAGTTTAGATCTTAAAAAAAAATGGGGAAATCGCAAAGAAACAAAATCCCGAAACTCACCAGATTAAAGATGAGTATTCGGCTATGGTGCACCTTCGGGAAAACGTAATCACCCTTGTAGATTCGGCTTATGTGAGATGAGAGTATGAATCAAAAGGAATTCGACTTTTAGAAAAAAAAAAAGAGAAACTGTAGGAAAGGCTTGGAAATTTCGGCAGAGAATGAGAGAAGAATAGGGTTTCAAAATACCGAAATTAAAGAATACTACTCCCTATTTATAGAGAAATTTCGGCATATCATCCACACACAGAGTTGGAATTTCGGCCAACTCTTCCCTTCTCATGATAGCCTTTATCTCACCTGATAACCCAATCCTTATCTCCTCAAAAAAAATAGCCCTCATCTTTCTCTTCATTATCTTCCTATTTATCAAGAAAATAAAAGAATTAAAAACCCTATTTTGTAGCTAGTGTGCCGTCCACTCCTAGGGCTTGTAAGTGCCGAATTTTTGTATTAAAATTTTGGGCTCTAAGTGGCCATACTAGGCCCAAACTTCTCCCTTCTTATGACGCCACCTTATGCCCACTTAAAGCTCCTCAAATCTTTGGGCCACAAGCCCAGCTTGTCACTTAATTAACTATCTACTTAAATTATAAGCTAACACCATGTATTAGCCACCTAACCCAAATTTTTAAAGCCCAATATATCACTTTAAAATACCCAGAGCACTAATTTAAACCCTAATCCACATATTTAATCAAAAAGTTAGCCCGATCCTTAGAATCTCAATTTAACATATTAAACTATCACCTTAATGCGCAGGCCCACGTTTAGGATGTTACAAGCATGCCGAACAGTTGAGACTTGTGTTACAGATTTTGCGTGATAAGCAGTTGTACACAAAATTTAGTAAATGTGAGTTCTGGTTACGTAAAGTTAGCTTTTTGGGGCATGTTGTTTCAGCATCAGGTATTCGGGTTGATCCGAGTAAGATTTCGGCTGTACTTGATTGGAGACCCCACGGAATATTACTGAAGTTCGGAGCTTTTTGGGACTTGCCGGTTATTATAGACGCTTCTTCAAAGGTTTCTGAATGATTGTGACTCTGATGACAAAACTACTTCAAAAAGATGTTAAATTCGAGTTGACGGAGGAGTGCCAGAAGAGTTTTGATCGGTTGAAAACCTTGTTGACTGAAGCACCAGTGCTAGTTCAGCCTGAGTCAGGTAAAGATTTGTTATCTTCAGTGATGCATCATTTAATGGAATGGGTTGTGTTTTGATGCAGGAGGGTAAGGTTGTAGCCTACGCCTCGAGACAGTTAAAGCCGCATGAAAAGAATTATCCGACGCACGATCTCGAATTAGCTGCTATAGTTTTTGCTTTGAAGATATGGCGCCACTATCTGTTCGGTGAAAAATGTCATGTTTATTCCGATCACAAAAGTCTAAAGTACATAATGACTCAGAAGGATCTGAATATGAGACAACGACAGTGGTTGGAATTATTAAAAGAATATGAGCTTATGATTGATTATCACCCAAGAAAGGTGATAAACCGTAATAGTAACATATTTTAATCCCACATTTAGTATGCTTTTGGATGATTTAAGCCTCGATTTATATAAAAAGGTACTCTTAATCCTTTCTTTTCATGTCTTATACTCAGGAAAGCACCTGAGGATAAAAAGAACGAGAAACGGGCCCAAAACAGAGCAAATTGGGCCAAGGTGGAAATCGACACGGCCTGGACTTAAGCCCACACGGCCGTGCCTTGTTGATCATCTAGAACACGGCCTGACCACCGATTTACATGGCCGTGCTTCATTAAAGAAATCCAAACACGGCCCAAAGACTAGTCACACGGGAGTGTGACATGGCCGTGTCCCTGTCGTGGCAATGAACAATTTCATTCGAATTTGGATACTTTGGGGAAAAGAAACACATTCCAAGAGCCTATATATACCCCCTAAGTTCATCCTTGAAGGGGACAGTTAGCTAGGCCAAGGGGCCAAGTCGAGAAGGTCAGATTTGTGGGAATCACTCGAAGATAGCCAGTTGATCCATCCCAAGAAGCCGGAATTGTACTTAAGGCGGCGGATTTCTCCTTCAATTCCTTCAGGGAGTTTTAGGGATTTCTTATGTTTTGTTTTATCTTTTCTCTTGAGATGTTTTCTTTATTTGTTATGAACTAAAACCTTCAGATACCTGAAGGGGATGAAATCTAGATGAATCTTGTTATTATTTTATGAATTATATGATAAATACTTAGTTTGTTCTTAATTGTGCAAGCTTAATCCAAATTTGATGTGCTTAGGTGGAGGAGGAATAGACCCTGCCTAAGAGAAGATCTAGCATAATAAAGTGGAGTTGATCGCACGCCTAGAGATAGGGTGACGAGATTTGCCGAATTAGGGAGAAACTTAATATGGGAGTCCATAGATCGATTTACTGCTATTTTAGGGGGTTATTAAGTGAGAAAGAGATTTCCGTTAATTAACCTAGGGTTAGACGTTATTCGCCTCGAGAGAGGGTTTAATATACGTTAGGGAGTCTTACGGATCAAACTAAGTAAATAAATCGTATGGTTCAGGGTTAAATAACAAGTGAAGTCTAGGAGGATTCTTTCTGAGGGTATCGTCTTAATCAACTGAGTTTTTCCTAAAGTTATTCTCCCAATTCATCCTTTTTGTCTTTGTGTCTTTGGCTTAATAATTAGTTTAGATTAAATTAAAGAAACTTCACTTATTTTAGGCTAAATAATAAAAAGAAAGTTAGTATTAGTACTTTTAGTTCCTTTGGGTTCTATAATCCGGTCTTGCCTAAGCTATACTACTGTTCGATAGGTACACTTGCCTTCAATCATTGTCAGAGTTAGTTTCCAGGTTTGATCATTCTCTTTATAAATTTTAAAACTCGACAGACATACGATGAAGTTTTTGGCAACGTTGCCTGGGGAACTAAAATATTAAGAAAACTCTATTTTTATTACTTTAGCCATTATTTTTAATTTTTGCAATTTACTTTTAGTTTTTTTTAGAATAATCTAGGTTTTGCTATTTTTTTTTCAGCAGGTACCTCTAGTTTATGACTAGAAGGAACCCGAAAGGACCACTAGTATACGATAGTGAAATTGAAGCTACCATTCGTAGGAATCGCAGAGAAATCAGGCGAACCCTAAATTATATAGAGGAAAATCAAGAAGGCAGATCCAATCCTACTGAAGGGATGGACGAGAATAATCCACAACCACATGATGTGGGCGAAAATAATGCTCCACGTACAATGTTTCATTATGCTAAACCGCATTTAACAGGAGTAGAATTGAGTATTGTTAGGCCTGCTGTAGCTGCTAATAATTTTGAATTAAAGCCTAACACAATACATATGATTCAACAATTTGTTCAATTTGATGGTTTGCAGGATGAAGACCCAAACACTCATATAGCTAATTTCTTAGAGTTCTGTGATACCTTCAAAATAAATGGCATTTCTGATGATGCCATACGTTTTCGGTTATTTCCCTTTTCATTAAGGAATAAAGCCAAACAGTGGTTGAACTCGTTACCACGAGGGTCAATCACCACATGGGAGCAAATGACTGAAAATTTTTTATTGAAATATTTCCCACCGGCCAAAACGGCCAAATTACGGAATGATATCTCTTCTTTTGTGCAGATGGATTTAGAGACATTATACGACGCATGGGAGAGATACAAGGATCTCTTGAGAGGGTGTCCACACCATGGTCTACCCTTGTGGCTACAAGTCCAAACTTTTTATAACAGTGTAAACCCCTCAACGAGGCATCTAATTGATTCAGCCGCCGGTGGAACCCTATACAACAGAACTCCTAAAGAAGCCTACGAGTTCATTGAAGAAATGTCACTGAATAATTATCAGTGGCAAGTTACAAGGACTAAACCGACAAAGTCAGCCGGAGTTTACAACATCAATGCAGTAACCATGCTATCAACGCAGGTAGAGATGATGAATAAAAAGCTTGATAGTTTGTGTTCTTTGCAGGCACACCCAGTAATGCAGTATGACGCGAGTGGAACGGTGGCAAATCCTGAGTACCCACCCTACCAACTAGGCGTAGAGAGCGAACAGATGAACTATATAGGTAATAATTTCAGATCCAATAATAATCCTTATGGTAATACTTACAATCCAGGTTGGAGGAACCACCCAAATTTTTCATGGGGAGGTCAAGGAAATCAAGGAAATCAAAGGCAACAACCTCCAAAAAATTTTCAAAATCAGCCATATCCACAAGAGAAAAAGCCAAACCCCGAAGAAATGTTGACGAAGTTCATGGCAAGCACAGAAAACCGTCTCCAAGATACAGAGAAAACACTCAAAAATCAACAAACATCGGTTGACGAGACCAAGAATCGAATCGGGGAACTTATTAAGTCAGTAGGGGAAGTCATTAAGGCAGTCGGACAACTTGCAAAGTTAATGTCCGAACGACCGCAAGGACGTCTACCAAGTAACACAGAGATTAATCCAAAGGAGCAAATTCAAGCCATCACAGCTCATGATAGTAAAGTGGTAGACAAACAAAATGAAGTGGACAAAGGTAAAATAGAGGTAACACAAGAAAAGCCAAAATCGGTAATCAAGGAATACCAACCTCGCATACCTTACCCCGAAGCCATAAAAAGAGATGATACAGAGGAACAGTTCGGTAAGTTTCTTAAACTTTTAA
The DNA here is from genome assembly GCA_005393395.2 of Gossypium australe. Lineage (NCBI taxonomy): Eukaryota > Viridiplantae > Streptophyta > Magnoliopsida > Malvales > Malvaceae > Gossypium > Gossypium australe. The sequence continues at coordinate 99,933,499 of CM016619.1, read as the reverse complement.
AGAAATTACATATTAACTTACCTCTTCTTGAAGCTCTTTTTCAGATGCCAGACTTAAGAAAATTTTTAAAACAGCTCTTGACGAACAAACGCAAATTAGACGAAGAGCCACATGTGGAATTAAACGCAGTATGCTCAGCAATGTTACAGAATAGACTACCGCGGAAGCAAAAAGATCTAGGGAGTTTTACTATTACATGTTTAATTGGTAGTTTAAATGTTGATAATGCGTTAGCTGATTTAGGGGCAAGTATAAATGTCATGCCTTACACATTGTTTAAACGACTAGGTCTAGGGAAGCCCAAACAAACTAGGATGAATATTCAATTAGCTGATAAAACTGTTAGAATTCCTAGGGGCATTATCAAAGATGTTCTTGTCAAAATCGATAAATTCATTTTCCCAGTTGATTTTTTTGTCTTAGACATGGATGAGGATAATTCAGTCCCCTTAATTTTAGGAAGACCTTTCCTAGCAACTGCTAAAACTAAAATTGATGTTGCCATAGGAGAACTCATACTTTGTGTAGGTGATGAATCAATCAGTCTTCAAGCTCTTGACTCGGCCAGGACAACAATCGATGCAGGTAAGAAAGACAATTCAGTTGATAATCAATTTTTACAACCTTCATCGCAGGAAATACCACAAGGACACAAACCTGAGCCGAATCACGGACCTAATACCAACAAAGAGAATTTACATAAGGAACGAAGCCTTAAGGTCGACAAACTAAAGGAGCAGAAAACAAACTTTGAAGGGGAATCGAAACCACGTAAGGAGAAACCAAAGGAGCCCCCAGAAAAGATCGTAGGAACATCAAACCACTTCAAAATAGGGGACCAGGTATTGATCGAAAAAGACGACCCTCGCGTCACCACTCCAGACCTAAAAGAAACTCCTCTTAAGGTACAAAATATCTTCCCATATGGAATAGTCGAGGTAAGAAATCCAACATCAGGCACTTTCAAGGTAAACACTTCTCGACTTAAATTTTACCAAGAAAATAAAACTATGAGCACGAAGGAAGATATTCAAACCTTTAAACCTCACTGATTTTGTTACAAGGAAAGTCTAGCTTAAGACTATAAACAAGCGCTTTTCGGGAGGCAACCCGAGCACTAACCCTATTTTACTTTTGCATTTATTTTCAGTTTCTCGTCTTTCCTTTTTCATTTCCTAAACATCTAGTTTTAAACTAACACAAAGTGCAGAATTCTAGACCACACGGTCTTACACACGGCTGTGTCCGTGACCGTGTGGACCACCAGAATCCCCCGTGTGAATCGACACGCCCTCGGACCACGGGCGTGGGAACGTACCAGATTTGAGCCTCTATTTAAACACCAACCCCCTCCCCATTTTCCTACTTTCCACCTCTTTTGTTATTTCTTCTTCTCAGATTAACCTCTCCATATTATTCTTCAAAAACTCTTGAGCTACACCGAAGCCATGCCGAAGAAGTGGAAGAAGGCAAGCATAATCTTCCCGAGGGAGACCCCAACACATAAGTTCATGCCGGCCGCTTCATTCCAACAACAAGCCAAGGGTCTTTGAGACCATTTAGTTTCTATTTTTCTTTTCTCTTTTGCTTCAATTTCCTTATCTTTACTTCTCTTCTACTCTATTTAGTTTAATTTATTTTAGTTTTTTAGTGTTAGGTTCAAAAGGCTGCTAGGGAATCACGCCACTTCCGCCACCGCCAGCATCTCTGCAGCCCTAGAGGTCACACCCACCTCGCGAACCATCCTACAATAAGGACTCTTCGGTCCATTCTTCTTTTGTTTTATTTTTATTTTCCTTCTTAGTCTCATTCACTTTAGCTTGCTTTTCTTTAATTACATATTTATTTTATTTTAATTATGTCTTAATAAACCCTGGCTCATCCTTCACGAACTTCCCAATTTCTTCACCTAGCACAGGATCGTCATCCAGACCGACCCTCCAAACGTACACACCACGACCTCTACCATCATGCAGGGACATCATCCAAAATTCAGGGAGTATCTTTTGATTTATCCCGTAAATGTTATTATCTATCTTTGTACATTGAGGGCAATGTACATCTTAAGTGTGGGGGGTGAATATTTATTTGAAGAAAGTGCATAACTTTTTGCATTATTCTCATATTCGGCCAAACTTTTTTTTCATTATTCTCAAATCCCTGAATTTAGACTTATTTTGAATCAATTTTCTCATATTACTAATTAGGATGAAATTTCTGATGATTTATGGTTTTTATTGACATGTTTTTTGAGTAAGTCATTGATAATTGTGCATTGATAAGTCATTGATAATTGTGCATTGATGATTAAATTTTAAGATACTAGAGAATCAAGCATGATAAGTCTAATTTTCAGAACTAAAATTCTCACTAGGTTGTTAACCTATATTTAAATATTACCTTGAACTTTGAAATTTACAAGGTTGATATCAAAATACCCATAAATTTTTGTGATATTTTGAGCCTTATAGAGCATATATCCCTTTTTCATGCTCACCTTTTGATTATGAGTGTGTCAACTATGAACTGTTATTCTAGAACTTGCCTCAATTATACATGTTGAGACCACACCATTGATTTGATACACAGAGATGATAAAGGCACCTAGGTTTTAACCCACTCACTCCACTAAAAAGCCTACCTCCACAATTAACCCCTAGTGAACCCCGTTGATCCTAACAACCCTTTTTATTGACTCACCAGCTAATATTAACCCAAAACCCCTTTGTATTTGTTATCACCATTCCTTTTGACTACCCTTATATCGAGATTTGATTTGATTTGATTAGTTACCTGATTATATTATTAGTTCAATTTATCATTTATTATTAGTTTGTTCTTAAAAAAAATCGAAGCATATTCAGTATTAGTAGAGAGCTTATACAATTAAAGTCAAATTATCAAAAGAAAAAGCTCGTATTAGTTGGTTTATTACTTTTCAGTTGATATAATTATTATTTCGGTAATTTTTAGGTAGGTACTTGTCAATTCAATCTCGATTCTAACCTTCTAATTTCAGCCTTTATCCATACCTTTAACCCTAGCCCCGTTACAACCCTGACAAAGACCTTTTGATCTGTTTATCATCTCATTTTAAAGTGGTGGAGATTTGATTTTCAGGCAAGCCTATGGGATTAACTTTTCAGGTTCGACTTATGAGTGATTATTTTTCCTGAACCTTAAACACTTAAGAGTGATTTGAGTGAATCTTTTGTGAGGATATTAATCCTTTTCGGTTTTAAACTAAAGGTAATTATTTAGATAAGGGGAGACACCTACATTTTCGCAATACAAATGTATGACTTATCTTGTTTGAATCTTTAAGACTCTTTGAGTTGAATTATCCATGTATAAATTATCTATGAATTATGATGAGGCATTGTTGATAAGAATTATGAATTATGGAAAGTTCGTTTTAATTGTAAGTTGATAATTTTGCTTGAGGACAAGCAAAAGCTTAAGTGTGGGGGTATTTGATAAACCGTAATATTAACATATTTTAATCCTACATTTAGTATGATTTTGGATGATTTAAGCCTCGATTTATATAAAAAGGTGCTCTTAATCCTTTCTTTTCATGCCTTATACTCAGGAAAGCACCTGAGGATAAAAAGAACGAGAAACGGGCCCAAAACGGAGCAAATTGGGCCAAGGTGGAAATCGACACGGCCTGGACTTAAGCCCACACGGTCGTGCCTTGTTGATCATCTAGAACACGGCCTGACCCCCGATTTACACGGCCGTGCTTCATTAAAGAAATCCAAACACGACCCAAAGACTAGTCACACGGGAGTGTGACATGGCCGTGTCCCTATCGTGGCAATGAACAATTTCTTCGGATTTGGATACTTTGGGGTAAAGAAACACATTCCAAGAGCCTATATATACCCCCTAAGTTCATCCTTGAAGGGGGCGGTTAGCTAGGCCAAGGAGCCAGGCCGAGAAGGTCAGATTTGTGGGAATCACTCGAAGATAGCCAATTGATCCATCTCAAGAAGCCGAAATTCTACTCAAAGCGGCGGATTTCTCCTTTAATTCCTTCAGGGAGTTTTAGGGATTTCTTATGTTTTGTTTTATCTTTTCTCTTGAGATGTTTTCTTTATTTGTTATGAACTAAAACCTTCAGATACCTGAAGGGGATGAAATCTAGATAGATCTTGTTATTATTTTCTGAATTATATGATAAATACTTAGTTTGTTTTTAATTATGCAAGCTTAATCCAAATTTGATGTGCTTAGGTGGAGGAGGAATAGACCCTGTCTAAGAGAAAATCTAGCATAATTAAGCGGAGTTGATCGCACGCCTAGAGATAGGGTGACGAGATTTTGCCGGATTAGGGTGAAACCTAATATGGGAGTCCATAGATCGATTTACTGCTATTCTAGGGGGTTATTAAGTGAGAAAGAGATTTCCGTTAATTAACCTAGGTTTAGACGTTATTCGCCTCGAGAGAGGGTTTAATATACGTTAGGGAGTCTTACGGATCAAACTAAGTAAATAAATCGTATGGTTCAGGGTTAAATAACAAGTGAAATCTAGGTGGATTCTTTCTGAGGGTATCGTCTTAATCAACTGAGTTTTTCCTAAAGTTATTCTCCCAATTCATCCTTTTTCTCTTTGTGTCTTTGGCTTAGTAATTAGTTTAGATTAAATTAAAGCAACTTCACTTATTTTAGGCTAAATAATAAAAAGAAAGTTAGTATTAGTACTTTTCCTTTGGGTTCGATAATCCAGTCTTGCCTAAGCTATACTACTGTTCGATAGGTACACTTGCCTTTAATCGTTGTCAGAGTTAGTTTCCAGGTTTGATCATTCTCTTCATAAATTTTAAAACTCGACAGACATACGATCAAAAGGGTAATGTAGTTGCTGATGCCTTAAGCCGAAAATCACTGTTTGCTTTACGTGCAATGAACGCAGATATGGCCATGGCTGACGATGGTACAATTATAGTAGAATTAAAAGCGAGACCATTATTTGTTCAACAAATTTGTGAAGCTCAAAGGGTTGATGATAATTTATTAGCGAAAATGAAGCATTGTGGTTCGAATGCTGACTCGAAATTTCAAGCTGAGGGATGTTTGCGATTTAGAAATCGAATATGTGTGCCAAAGGATCTTGAGTTGATTCGAATGATTTGTAATGAAGCTCATAATAGTAGATTGTCTGTTCACCCGGGTAGCACGAAGATATATAATGATTTGAAACAACATTACTGGTGGCACGGTCTGAAGCGAGATATTTGATCGTTGTTTTTTCGAGTTTTAAAATTTATAAAGAGAATGATCGAACCTGGAAACTAGCTCTGACAACGATTGAGGCAAGTGCACCTATCGAACAGTAGTATAGCTTAGGCAAGTCCGGATTGTCGAACCCAAAGGAACTAAAAGTACTAATACTAACTTTCTTTTTATTATCTAGACCAAAATAAGTGTAGTTGTTATCTAATCTAAATTTAACTTTCTATTAAGCTAAAGATGCAAAGACAAAAAGAATGGATTGGGGAAATACTGTTGGGAAAACTCAGTTGATTAAGACGATACCCTTAGGAAGAATCCACCTAGACTTCACTTGTTATCTAACACTGAACCAGACAATGACTTGATCCGTAAGATTCCCTAAGTTATATTAAACCCTCTCTCGAGGCGAATAACATCTAACCCTAGGTTGATTAATTGAAATCTCTTTCTAATTAAAACCCCTAGAATCGCATTAACTCAATCTATGGACTCCCATATTAGGTTTCACCCTAATCCGGCAAAATCTCATCACCTATCTCTAGGCGCGCGATCAACTTCGCTTAATTATGCTAGATCTACTCTTAGGCAGGGACTTTTGCTCCTCCACCTAAGCACATCAAATTTGAATCAATATCCCGAAAATATTAACACAAGAATTAAGCACACATAATTAAGAACAAATCAAGTAATTATCATATAATTCAGAAATCAAATAACAAAATTCATCTAGGTTTCATCCCCTTCAGGTATCTGAAGGGTTTAGTTCATGACAAATAAAGAAAACATCTCAAGAGAAAAGATAAAACAAAACATAAGAAATCCCCAAAACCCCCTGAAAGAATTGAAGGAGAAATCCGCCGTCTTGAGTATAACTCCAGCTTCTTGGGATGGATCAACTGGCTAACTTCGAGTGATTCCCTTAACTCTGACCTTCTCGGCTTGGCTCTTTAGCCTAGCTTTGACGCCTTTTCAAAGGTGGCACTTGGGGGATATATATAGGCTCTTGGAATGCGATTCTTTCTCCCTAAGTATCCTTTTTCGACTGAAATTACTCTTTCCAACGACAGAGGCACGACCATGTCACACGCCCGTGCGGCTCAACTTCAAGCCGTGTTCGGATTTTTAACTTGAAGCACGACCGTGTAAATTGGAGGTGCGGCTGTGTTCTAGATGCTCGTCAAGGCACGACCGTGTGCTATTTGGGCCAAGCCGTGTGGATTTCGTGATATGGCCCATTTACTTCATTTTGGGCCTGTTTTACGTTCTTTTCATCCTCGGGTGCTTTCCTGGGTATAAGACATGAAAAGAAAGGATTAAGAGCACCTTTTTACATAAATTGAGGGATAAATCATCCAAAAGTAAGCTAAATGTGGGATTAAAATATGTTATAATTACAGTTTATCAAATACCCCCACACTTAAGCTTTTGCTTGTCCTCAAGCAAAATTCTCAACATACAATTAAAACAAACTTTCCATAATTCACAATTCCTATCAACAATGCCTCATCAGAATTCATAGATAATTTATACATGGATAATTCAATTCAAAGAGTCCTAAAGATTCAAACAATGATAAGTCATTCATTTTTAATTGAAAACTTAGGTGTTTCCCCTTATCTGAAATATTACCTTTGATTCAAAATTGACAAGAGTTGACATCCTCACAATAGATTCACTAAAATCACTCAAAGTGTTTAAGGTTTAGGAAAAGAAGCACTCATATGTCGAACCTGAAAAGTTAATCCCATAGGCTTGCCTAAAAATCAAATCTCCACCACTGTAAAATGAGATGATAAATAGATAAAAAGGTCTTTGTTAGGGTTGTAACGGGGCTAGGGTTAAGGTGTGGATAAAGGCTGAAATTATGAGGTTAGAAAATTGACAAGTACCTACCTAATGAATACTGAAATAATATTTACATCAACTGATAATAATAATCCTAACAATACGAGCTTTTCTTTCAGAATATAAACTTTAACTGTATAAGCTCACCACTAGTACTGGATATACTTCGACTTCTTTTTTTAAAGAACAAACTAATAATAAAGGATGAATTCAAATCATAGCATAATATAATTCGGTAACTAATCAAATCATATCTCGATTAAAAGGTAGTCAAAAGGAATGGTGATAACAAATACAAAGGGGTTTTTGGGTTATTAATAGGTGAGTCAATAAAAAGAGTTGTTAGGATCAACGGGGTTCACTAGGGGTTAATTTATGAAGGTAGGCTTTTTAGTGGAGTGAGTGGGTTAAGTCCTAGGTGCCTTTATCATCTCTGTATATCAAATCATAAATGTGGTCTCAACATGTATAAACGAGGCAAGTTCTAGAATAACAGTTCAAAGTTGACACACTCATAATCAAAAGGTGAGCACAGAAAAGAATATATGCTCTATAAGGCTCAAAATCTCACAAAAATTATGGGTGTTTTGACATCAATCTCATAAATTTCAAATTTCAAAGCAATATTTAAATTTAGGTTAATCAACCTAGCAAAAATTTTAATTCTGAAAATTAGACTTATCATGCTTAATTCTCTAGTATCTTGAATAATCATCAATGCACAATTATCAATGACTTAATCTAAAACATGTCAATAAAAATCATAAATTATCAGAAATTTCATCCTAATTAGTAATATGAAAAATTTACTTAAAAACAAGACTAAATTCAGGGACTTGAGAATAATGACAAAAGTTTGACACTTTTACCCCCCACACTTAAGATGTACATTGCCCTCAATGTACAAGGATGGATAATGATAGTCACTATGCAAAATTAAAATAGAGGGAAGAAAGTGGCACTCCCTAGATTAATGGATGATTTCCTTGGAGGATGGTAGAGGTCGTGTTGTCTGATGACTTGTGTAGTGGTGAATTGCTTCCTAGAGATGTTTTTTTTTTTGAAACTGCTAAGTCATCAGTTAGAAATCGTTTTGGGGTGTAATTAGATAAATATTTAGGAATACTCGAGGGCTAGCTGTTGATGATACTCATAATAAAGGTTGTCAATGTATGATGAAAAATGTTCAAACTTTAAGACAAATTAAAATAACGAGAAAATAAAAAAATAAAACTTAAAAATAAGAAAAAGAAAATTTGGATAACAGGAATCAAAGGTCCTCATCATCAGCCGGGTACTGCAGTGGTTCTGCTAATGAGATATGGAGGTGCTGGCATATCTGTTGAAGGGTAGCCTCTATCCCATCAAAACGTCGAGTGTTGTCAATGAAATATTGCTCGAACCGGTCTAGGCGTGCAAAGATATCCGCCAATGAAGTCGCTGCATGGGAGGGCCGCTGGCTCGGAATTGGTGCCTCCTGTGATGGTGGTAGGACATCATCAGTAATGTCCTCTGGCTCCCTTTCAGCTGAGGAGGTCACTAATTGGTATTGAGGAGGGTCAGTCCCTCGACAATGTTGAATCATCCTCATGTGTAGTATCGTTTGGATGCCTTGAGGTACCATCTGGCCTATTAGTGTAAGTAAGGAAATCTGCTCCTCGGTGTGGAGGAGGCCAAAGTATCGAGCCAGCCTTGTGATAAACGGTCCCATTGATAAAATCCCCTTCCTGTGTGGTTCTGTCTGGTGCTGAATTGCACATGCGATGAAGTATGCTAAGTCGAAAACGTGCCCTTCTGCCATGCACGATAAGTAGTAGACATCGTGCTTGTTTACCACGCCGATGCTCTCACGTCGTCCTGTGATAGTGTAAGCGAGAATGGCGTGAATGGCATCTGGGATAGAGCTGCTGGGGTCGTAGCTTCTTGTGGTAGGGCCTAGGTTGCGCCAGCAGTTGAGTGGAGTGCAGTGGAGCTGGCGGTTTAACCCGGAGAGTGGGTTTTCTTTTATGAATTCTGGTGTATACAGTCCGAGTGCTGAGCCGAATTGTGGGACGCTCAGTCGATGTACCATACCCCCTAAATGGATTTAGATGGTACCCGAGTTATCGAACTATGCCATCGTTGTCTGCAGTGTGAAGGTGGTGCAAAATTCTAGTGTGAGCTCCAAATATGTGGGCTCAATGATTGAGAAAAACTCCTCTCACGGGTCGGTTGAGAGAAAGGCTCGAACATCAGTTGCGAGCCCGACTTGTTCTATTGCGTTCCAATCGATGCACCTACAGGTGCCTAGGGGTCTATCCCGGATTGCCTTGTAACGCTCTTCTTTAGCTGCTTGAGGAAATCTGAGGAATGGGTGTCGAAGCTCGGAAGAGGCACTTGCGGAGGATGATCTGAGCCCCTTTCTTTTCTTGCTTGGGGCTGCTGTGGATCGTTTGGATCGTGAAGTTGACATGGCACCTAAAAAAAATCAAATATAAAGCAAGTTCCTTAACAATAATATAGCCAAAGTATTTCTTACTAAATCAAGCAAAATGGTAATCAGTGGATATTATTTGACAGCAGTGATTCTTTCAAACAAAGAAGTATATCAAAGATGCAAAAGTTTATTCCTAAAATGAAGTCAATCAGCATCCAATTCATCAGAGATTTTTACTAAGTATTCATGAGTTTTTGAGAGAAATCTCTAAATATAAATCATGCCTAATACCAAACAAAAGTAAAAAGCAAAATGGCATAATATTTATCAAGTTTTGAGTCAAGAAATTGAAGTAGTGAAGGGAACCAGGGGTTGTGATGGTGTGAGACAATCAGGCACGGGCGGAGCACAGCAGTGGTACGGGTTTTTGCAGCACAAACACGGCGGTGGCAGGGGCGTGGCGTCAGTAGCACGGCTATGGTACGGGCGTGCGAGCGATTTTTGGATGGTTTTTGGAGAGAAATGGTAAGGGGAGGCAGTTTTAGGTGGAGGAGAATGCAGGTACGGCTGGATTCGGGAGGAAGGGTGTTAAAATCTGATTTTAGGTTTAGGTTTTGGGGAAGAGACGGTTAAATTTTGTTATAAAGGGGAAGGGGCACGGTCAATCGCCACGCCCGTGTGATATTTAAATAGCCCGTGCTTTTTGCGATTTCCTGATTTTGGGAGCGTTCAGGGTTTTTGGCACAGCAGTGGTTACATGGGCACGCCCGTGTTTGACAAGTCAGTATGTTGGCATGGTGGGGTAACACGGGCGTGTATAGCCCGTGCTTGGCAAATCAGTAACTTCGCACGGTCGTTGGGCACGGCTGTGTTTGGCCCGTGGTGTGTAAGTCAGTAGCTTCACAAGGTTATGAAGCACGGGCGTGTTCAATCCGTGGTCAACAAGTTAGTGACCTCGTACGGGTAGCTAGCACGGGCATGGTCTGGTATTGCAGCCCGTGTTGAAGAAAGAAATTTTTCCCTGTTTGTGCACGACTACTGTCACGCCCGTGGTTCGTCCCCTGTCTTGCACACGGCCATTAGCACGCCCGTGTGCAAGGCCGTGTTTAAGAACCTGCACTTCTATTGGACTAATCTTTAGTGTGGAGTTAGAAATGAAAATAAAATGTTAGTGAGTTAGTGCTCGGGTTGCCTTCCGAGAAAGAGCTTGTCTATAGTATTAAGCTAGACTTTCCCTGTGTTTGGTTCTAAAAGAAGGTTCATAGAGCAGAAGCTCCTCTCTTATATTTCCAAAATCTGCACCATTATAAATTTTGAGTCGGTGACCATTTACCTTGAATGTGCCTTTAGTGGGATGAGTTACCTTGATTGTGCCATATGGAAAAATTATTTTGATCATGAATGGACCTGACCATCTTGATTTCAGTTTTCTCGGAAATAGTTTAAGCCTCGAGTTGTATAGTAGGACCAAGTCCCCTACTTCGAATTGTCTTGATCTCTTGAAACGAGCATCATGGCGTCGCTTTGTTGCTTCCTTGTATAGTTTTGAATTCTCGTAGGCTTTAGTTCTCCATTCGTCCAGCTCGTTCATCTGCATCATTCTTTTCTTTCCTGCAACCTTAAGATCAGAATTCAAAAACTTTTTTGCCCAAAAAGCTTTGTGTTCTAATTCGAATGGTAGATGACAGCTTTTCTCGTATACAAGTTTGTATGGGGATGTCCCTAGAGGTGTTTTAAATGCTGTTCCATAGGCCCATAAAACATCATCTACTTTTAATGCCCAATCTTTTCTATTTGATTCAACCGTTTTTTCTAGGATGCGCTTAAGTTTTCGATTGTCTACCTCAACTTGCCCACTGGTTTGAGGGTGATATGGGGTAGCTGTCTTGTGGTATACTCCATATTTCTTTAGAACTTTTTCAAATTGAGTATTACAGAAATGAGTACCCCTATCACTAATGATGGCTCTAGGTGTCCCAAATCGAGAAAACAGTTTCTTGAGAAACTTAACTACTACACTGGCATCATTGGTAGGTAAAGCTTCCGCTTCTACCCATTTTGACATGTAATCAACTGCCACTAGGATGTACTTGTTTCCAAACGAACTAGGGAATGGTCCCATAAAATCAATACCCCGTACATCAAATATTTCACATGACAACATATATGTTTGGGGCATTTCATTACGTTTAGAAATATTACCTATTCTTTGGCATCTATCACAAGAGGTAACATATCTGTTGGCATCTTTAAATAGAGTGGGCCAATAAAAACCTGATTCGAGTATTTTGTGTGCTGTCTTAATACCACTGTAGTGTCCTCCTGAAGGTCTTGAATAAAAATGTTCCAGGATTTTGCTTGCTTTTGCCTTTGTAATGCATCTTCGAATTACCTGATATGCACATATGCGGAAAAGAAAAGGATCTTCCCAAAAATAATTTTTCACATCGGCAAAGAATCGCTTCTTTTGGTGATGTGTTAATTTTTTTGGCAAGATGTTAGCTGCTAAATAATTCGCAATATTTGCAAACCATGGTACCTTAGAATGTGTTATAGAAAAGAGTTGTTCTTCGGAAAACAAATCGTTTATTTCACTTTCATCGAGCTCTTTGGTATGTGGACTTTCAAGTCTAGAAAGGTGATCCGCTGTAAGATTCTCAGCTCCCTTCTTATCTTGTATTTCCAAGTCAAATTCTTGTAAGAGTAAAATCCATCGTCTGAGTCTGGGTTTTGCATCAGGTTTGTTTAAAAGATAACGAAGAGCTGAATGGTCAGTGTAAACGAAAACTTTAGACAATATTAGATACTGTCTAAATTTATCAAAAGCAAAAACTACAGCTAACAGTTCTTTTTCTGTGGTGGTGTAGTTTTTTTTGTGCGGGTGTTAATGTTCTGCTAGCGTAGTAAATTGGCTGAAAATGCTTGTCTCTTCGTTGTCCCAAAACTACACCTACTGCAAAATCACTTGCATCACACATTAGTTCAAAGGGTAAGTTCCAATTAGGTGCAATTATAATTGGAGCATTTATGTAACACCCCAAAACCCGGTCAACACACCACGACCGAATCTGGTATGTTACGAAGTGAAAACATTTTAAAATTCATAAGTTTGTCGGATAATTTTCCTAAAAACCTTTTTATTTAAAGTTTGGAAATCCTTGTTTAAGATGATATTGAAATCGTGTGTTGATTGTTTAAAACTCATGCTTGATAAACTACTTGTTGTTACAAATTTTAGAAAACAACGATACTTGCTTAAAACTGGGTGCAATGCGTATGATCGAGTTAAAAAGCATTTGCTTCTAAAGTTGTGTGAAATTTAGATTTATAAAAACATCCAGGTTACCTTATTAGTTTAGAAAACATTGCTTTCTACCGGTTAATTTTCTTTCAAGTTCATAAATCCAAAATACATGCACAAAATAATCAAATAAAAGCAGATAATTAAAACCCAAAATAAACTTAGCGGCCTTATTACAAACCAAAACCAAATTTAAGGAAAATTAAATAAAGTCGAAGTAGCAGCTTAAAAATCAAAACCAAGCTAAGATGCATGGCCACCTCGAGTCCTCCCCGGCTCCATATCCGCGATCTATGCCTCATCTGCAAAATGTAAGGGAAGGGGTGAGTCACCGAGACTCAGTGTATAAATCCCCAACCCGATAGTTCATGCACTCACACAGATCATCCGCAAAACATGCAAATCATGCACCCCATAACCTATCCATCCAATCTCCTTTAACTACCCCGTGTGGTCAAAACCACTGGTGGTCAAAACCACTAGTGACCGAAGTCACAAATATATCGGTGATGGGGCCAACCCATCGTGTGGTCAAAACCACTGATGACAATCCCGTAATATTTCATGTGGGGCCAACCCACTGTGGTACCAAACCACCGGGACGAGTCACAATAATCCATGTGTGGTCAAAACCACTGGTGACCGTGGTCACAAATATCAATCATGTGGTCAAAACCACTGGTGGTCAAAACCACTGGGACTTAGTAACAAATCATATCAATAGTGTGGTCAAAACCACTGGTGACCGTAGTCACAATTCAACTGATGGGGCCAACCCATCTTGTGGTCAAAACCACTGGTGACAGTCCAAATAAATCATCCCCCTCCTCTCATCAATCCCATCATTATCACGCTCATATCATACGTGTCATAATATCATGTATCATGCATTTTAAAGCATAACATAGCATTTAACAAACCATGATGATGAATATTAAAAATCACACAGCAGGGGACTTACCCGGTATCCAAGCTCATGCCCACAAGGCAAAGTCACAAATACCAAAGGTTATACAGTAACATAATGAGCATCTTTAACTAATAAAGTGTGTAAGCGTTTATACAGCTGACTATATGTAATATCCTGGATTATGGCTTATGCATAATTACTTAATTGAATGCGAAAGCATGCTTATGAACATTATGAATGTGTATTATGAATTTTGTGAACTTTAGAAAATAGAAGAGTGCCTTAGAAATTATTAGATTTTAAGTTTAAAAGGGGGAGCTAAACGAATAGGGCCTTAAGAGAAATTGTAGGGAAAACTATGACACAAAGATCAGCTTGTTTAAGTGGCATGAAGGCGCCACTTAAAGCTTTAATAGATGACGTCACAAGCATGTGTACAAGGCCAAGGTTCGAGCAGCAAGAGGAGCACTCTTGAGAGTGTTTTTCCGTCAGACAGCAAGGGAATTGGGCTTGTAGTCCAAAATTTATTAATGCTAAGTTGGGCATAAGGGTGGCGTCACTTAAGAGGAGGAATTGGGCCCTGATTGGCCACAAGGGGCCAAGTTTAAGAGTTAAAATTCGGCACTCCTAAGGTAAGGGGGGGTGGACGGCAAGTATGCTACAATTTAGGAGCTTAATTCTTTTGATTTTAAGAGATAAATGAGGATAATTAATGAGAGTAAGGATTAATGGAAAAGAAGATGTGATAATTTATAGATAAAGCTATCAGATAAGGAGAGTTGGCCGATTGGGGGAGTCTAAGGGTGGTATCTTTGGCAAAAGGGAAGAAGTAAGGCCATTCTTCATACTTTCTTTTCTTTTCTTTTAAGCCTCTGCCGAAATTTCTAGCAACTCTTTTCTCCTTCTCATAGTTCTCAAAAGCCGAAATACCTTGTGTTCTAGCCGAATCTCCATCATCAATCTTTTTCATCCCTTGCAAATTCTCTCAAAGCCGAATACTTAAAGAGAACTCCTAGCCGATTACTCCATTAAGTCCAAAAGCCGAAATCTTTGATCACTATCCAGTCTTCATAGCCGAAAAGCCCTGTGGATTCAAGTGAAGGTGCTGCCGATTTGAATATAGAGGGGTAAGGATCTATAGTCATCATCTTATTTCTTTTTTTTAAGCCAAAATTAAGATTCTAATGCCATCAATGTTTTTGGCCGAAACTATGGAAGGTTCTTTCGGGATTTAGGTGTTGTCGACTACAAGGAAGGATATTTCGGGACTTTAAAGGTTCAAGGTAAGTCATGTGTATATTCGGCCAAGGGCTATTTAATGGTGATTAAATGTTAGAAATTGATCTAACATGTGTCCATGGGTATTTCGACAGATACCTAAGACAAGGGATACTTTCGGGATTTGAGAATCGTAAGGTAAGTGCACCTACACATTCGGCCAAGGCCTATTTAGGAACCTAGATCTATTTCTTACTTCGTTTAAAAGCCGAAACTAATTAGTTAAGTGATTTTAGTGCCTAGCCGATTGCAAGGGAGGAACTCTGCGAAGTTTCAGGATTTGGTTGGTAACCAAATCGGCGGCAAGGTATGAAGTGATTTCGATAATCCTATTGGGATTTGGTTTTATGGCCGAATGGGTTTTATTAAATTGCTAGTGTTGGCCGAATATAGGAATTAAAGATCTAAAGCGATAGATCGGGTTTCGGGATTTCAGTGAACTTGCTAAGCGAATCTGGTGTGTACCCCACCCTAAGCTCTAATAGTTTTATGGTACTATTTATATGCATGTGTTAATAAGAATGTGTAACGTGTGGCTAAGAGTACCATGCAATGGTACAAAGTACTCAGGTACGTTTTCCTACTCCTACTGTGAGTATGATTTATGGCACATAAGTGAATGTGATAAGAATGTGGAATAAGACTTAAGGCATGATATTGCATGATATGTATGACATGGGGCATTTGGGTGATTATGAAAGGGGAAGTGAATGTGGTGACTATTGTCACAATATCTGAATGTGGTGACTTCGGTCACATTATTTGAATGTGGTGTCTCATGACACAAAATAATTATCTGGTGGCTATGCCACGAATTTTATAAGGGCGATGAGCACGTCGACTGCAGCGACTGCCTTCGATGGTGTGTAGCAGATGGAGGGTTGACTTAGTAGTCCCCACGGTGTGCAGATTGGTACGGGTGATGTGTAGAGGTTGGTAACTAGGCTTGGGTTCGGGAATGCATCATTAATTGTAAATTATGATATGTATGTGTCTGATTTGATATGCCTGAATCATTAGGACTTAGTGTTGGATGTACACATTGAGTCTGTTTGACTCACCCCGTTGTGGGAATATTTTCAGGTGACGATCAGTGGTGGACCGGGTCGGCAGGAGCTTAGGGGTGGCCATGCTCAGCAAGGAATTTACTTTATTTGGACATTTTATTTTATTTAAATACTTTAAATTTATTTTGAGTATATTTTGATGTAATAAGGCCATAGTATGAACTCATTTATGCATGCTTTCTAATTATTTCCTTATGATACGAAAATTTTATCAAATTAAAGGCCAAGAAAAATTTTTATCTAAGAATGAACTCTAAACATTTTTAACCCTAAAAGAAAACGATTTCCAATTTAAAGATAAAACCTAAAACCAATTCGGCATATCTTTCAACTTAAAGTTTTGAAACTTAACAATGGAATTTTTATAAACACTTGTATTTCAAAAATAAACTAGTTTTCAACTTGAGCCCAACCCAATTCGAGTTTTCTCCCAAAGTCACATCCAAGATTTTCAAAAGATACAAACCAGTTCTGAAATGTTTTTCTCGAGAAACATACCAGATCTGGTCGAGGCTCGTGGGCCGGGTTTGGGGTGTTTCACTATACGTAGATCTAGTGAGAAATTCCGAAGCTACGCGATACTACGAGATCCCGAAACGTATGCCCTCACTGCTCCTACAATCGGCCAATGCTTAATTAGTAACCAAAAGCCCTATTCGGCTTAACTAGAAATCCCGAAAAGATGTCGCATGGAGCCAACTCTTTACCTTAGTGCTGATTTGGTTTCCAACCAAATCCCGAAACTTTGTGATAGATCCCCCTAGCAATCGGCCAAACACTAGCACCCACAAAGGTTAGCCTTCGGCTTTTAATCAATTAAGAAATAGACCTAAATGTTGAACCCTTACGTCAATGACAGATTCGGTTAATCAACCACCAATGTTCGGCACCCCTAAACGATGTTATAGGTTTCGGCTCCCTCCAAAGAACAAGAACAGAGTTTTAATACTTAGATATAAAATGGTAAAAGAAGATAGAGGAGAAGTGGGTTTCGGCATTACCCATGTTGATCAAGAAAAGAAAACGAATAAATAGTTCCCTTACCAGAGTTTCGGCTATGATCTACAAAGAAGAGTAGGTTCGGCACTTGCCAATGGGGACAAGATCTCACGAAAAGAGAAGAAGAAAAAGGACTAAGGATGTTCGGCCAAAGTGACAATCAAGAAGAAGAAAATAAAGAGTAAATGGATTTCGGCTATAGCTTATGAGTGTAAACGAGAAGAAAGAAAAATGTAAATGAGAAAGGAGGATTTGGCTAAAGTGGATGATAGATTAGAAAGAAAATATATGGAGAAGGGGATGGATACAAGTGATTTCGGCACTAAAGACTACCCAAAGGAAACCGAAAAGAAAAAGGGAAAGAATGGCTTGTTTGGTTTTCGGCTTTACCAAGAGAAAGTAAAAATGGTTCGGCCAAATACAAGGTTTGCCGAAAAGAAAAGAAAGAAAACCAATCGGGTCTTAATTCGACACAAAACGAAAAAGAAAGGAGAGCTCCCAAAGCTAGCCGAACACTCCCTTAACCCCCATATACATTCGGCCACCTCTACAAGACTCCAAAACCGATAGCACCCCTTGCCCAAAGTCCCTTATTCGGCCAACACCCTTCAAATGTGTTTGAAAATATTCAAACACCTAAATTTCCTCCCCTCCACCAATTCGAATTTGTTTGAACAAGTCAAGCTCCTCAAATTTCTCCTCTCCATCCATTCAAGAGAGTCCCACCTGAGCACACCTCCTCTAGCTTGTGGCGTAAAAAAGAAATAGCAGGGAGAGGTTTCTGCAGCTCGAACCCAGGTCCTCCTTACTCCCTGTGGCGTCACCTCCTCCAAGCCTTAAGTGGCGCCTTCCTGCCACTTTACCAAGTCATCTCTTGTGCCAACACTCCCCACTAATTTCTCTTAACCTCTATTTCCCTTAGCTCCATTTCCTTAAGTGCCAAAACAAAATTCTTAGCCCTAGCTCAGGCCTAACCTAGGGTTGTAACTAGACCCCAAAACATGACAAATCAACACTATAAACAATTCATCACATGCACATAAGCAAAATGCAGAGACCCCGATTCAAGGATGTTACAGCTCTACCCCCTAAAAATAATTCCGGCCTCGAAATTACCTGGTCAGAAGAGTTGAGGGTGCTGCTGCAGCATCACATCCTCTGATTCCCACGTGGCCTCCTCCGTACCATGGTTCCGCCATAATACCTTCTCCAAGGGTACTGACTTCCTACGTAGAACCTTGACATCCCGATCCAAGATCCGTACCGGCTCCTCCTCAAAGGACAAATCAGGACTCACCTTTATTTCCTCAACTGGTACCACATGTGACGAATCCGATCGATAGCGCCTAAGCATTGAAACATGAAAGACGTCGTGAATCTGACTCAACTACGCTGGCAACTCAAGCTGATAAGCTACCGGTCCCACTCGCTTCAACACCGTATACGGCCCAATGAACCTAGAACTTAACTTGCCCTTCCGACCAAATCTCAACACTTTCTTCCAGGGCGATACCTTCAGAAAGACCTTATCACCCACAGCATACTCAATCTCCCTGCGCTTAAGATCGGCATAAGATTTCTGCCTGTCCGACGCTTTCTTAAGACGAGCCCGAATTACCTTAACCTTATCCTCTGTTTCTGTTACCAACTCCGGACCCAACATCTGTCGTTCACCCAATTCTGTCCAACACATCGGAGTACGACATTTCCGCCCATATAGTACCTCATATGGTGCCATCTGAATACTCGCTCGATAACTATTGTTATAAGCGAACTCTGCCAAAGGTAGGTACTCCTCCCAACTACCACTGAAATCCAGAACACAGCCCCTTAACATATCCTCCAGAATTTGGATTACCCTTTCGGACTGTCCATCAGACTGCGGGTGAAAAGCCATGCTGAAATCCAACCTCGTACCCAAAGCCTGATGCAAAGCTTTCCAGAACCTCGACATGAACCTGGGATCCCTATCTGAGATAATTGACACTGGGACACCGTGCAACCTTACTATCTCTGCCACATATAACTTGGCTAACTTCCGAAGCCAATAATCCACCCTTACCAGAATAAAATGAGCCGATTTAGTCAGACGATCCACAATTACCCACACTGAGTCCTTCCTACCAGGTGTAAGGGGAAGTCCACTGACGAAATCCATCGTAATCCTTTCCTACTTCCACTGTGGGATCTTTACCGGCTGTAACAACCCTGACGGCAACTGGTGCTCAGCTTTAACTTGCTGGCACGTCAAACACTTGCCCACAAATTCTGTTACTTCCCGCTTAAGACCTGGTCACCAGAACTGTTCCCTTAAATCACGATAAATCTTACTGCCTCCAGGATGCATAGTGTATGGGCTACTATGAGCTTCCTGAAGAATCTGCTGTCTCAATTCCACATCCTTAGGCATGCATACTTTCCCCTGAAAACATAGTACTCCCTCACTGCTCAAGCTGAAACCTTCCAACTCACCATTCTGCACTTGCAACCTCCGAGCACTTAAAACCTCATCTGTCAGCTGTTTCCCTTTAACCTGATCAATCCAAGACGGCTTTACTTGCAATTCTGCCAAAAGACTCCCATCATCATAAAGACTTAGGTGAGCAAACATAGCTCGCAGGTCCGCTCCCACCTTACGGCTCAATGCATCAGCTACCACGTTCGCCTTAGCCGGATGGTACTTAATCGAACAGTCGTAATCTTTCAACAATTTGACCCACCTTCGTTGCCTCAAATTTAAATCCTTCTGAGTCAAGAGGTACTTCAGACTCTTATGATCCGTGTAGACTATCGACTTTTCCCCATACAAGTAATGCCTCCAAATCTTCAAGGTAAAAACCACTGCCGCTAACTCCAAATCATGTGTCGGGTAGTTACCTTCATGAGGCCTCAACTGCCGAGATGCATACGCTACCACTTTTCTATCTTGCATCAGCACACACCCTAAGCCGGTATGTGATGCATCGCAATAAATTGTGAATTCCTTCCCTGCCTCAGGCTGAATCAAGACCGGAGCTTCAGTCAGAATCTTTTTCAACTTGTCAAAACTCTCTTGCTGTTTCTCAGTCCACACAAATGGAACCCCTTTCCTCAACAGCTTAATCAATGGTGCTGCGATTAAAGAGAAACCCTCTACGAACCTTCTGTAGTATCCTGCCAAACCCAGGAAACTCCGAATCTCTGCAACCGACTTGGGTGGTTTCCAATCCAACACTGCCTCAATCTTACAAGGATCCACCCTAATTCCCTCAGCTGATACAACATGACCCAAGAAAGTTACCTCCTTAAGCCAGAACTCGCACTTACTAAACTTGGCGTACAACTGCTTCTCTCTTAGAACCTACAGAACCACTCGAAGATGCGTGTCATGTTCCTCTTCAGATTTCGAGTACACCAAAATGTCGTCTATAAACACTACGACGAACCGGTCCAAATACGGCTAAAACACCCGATTCATCATGTCCATGAATGCTATCGGTGCGTTGGTCAAACCAAAAGGCATTACCAGAAACTCGTAGTGTCCATATCGAGTACGAAATGCCGTCTTATGAATATTAGCCTCCTTCACTTTGAGCTGATGATACCCCGACCTAAGATCGATCTTAGAGAAAACCGATGCACCCTTGAGTTGATCAGACAAGTCATCAATCCTGGGCAACGGATACTTGTTTTTGATTGTCAACTTGTTCAGCTGGCGGTAGTCTATACACATCCGCATTGTACTATCCTTCTTCTTAACAAAAAGCACTGGAGCTCCCCAAGGCGATACACTCGGTCGGATGAAACCTCTGTCCAACAATTCCTGAATCTGGGCCTTTAACTCCACCAATTCCTTTGGCGCCATCCTATAAGGAGCAATAGATACTGGCGCGGTTCCCGGCAACAGGTCTATACCGAACTTAACTTCACGATCCGGAGGCACACCCGGAAGTTCCTCAGGGAATACATCGGCAAACTCCCTTACAGTTCGAACATTCTTTACGGCTGCATCCTTAGCTTCCAAAGCACAGGCATGCACTAAAAATGCTTCACAACCCTTCCTAACCATTTTCTCAGCTTTCAGTGCAGAGACAACATTAGATAAGTAATCTCTCCTATTACCTATCGTCACCACCTCCTCACCTCCCATGGTCTTCAACACCATGCGCTTAGCTGCACAATCCAAGCTAGCTTGATACTTTACTAGCCAATTCATCCCGAGAATCAGATCGAACTCCCCAAACGGCAGTTCCATCAAGTCAGCCAGAAAAATGACCCCTTGAAGTTCTAGGGGTACCTCCCTATATAGTTTACTTACTTCTACAGAGTGACCTAGAGGGCTTATCACAGTCATCTTCCTAGAATTAATCTCAGAGTCTAAATTCATAGTTTCCACTATAGTACTAGCAACATACGAGTGCGTCGAACCAACATCAATTAAAGCACTATAAGGTACTCCAAAAATTAAGAACGTACCGGTTATGACGTCCGATGTGTCGCCCTCCTCTCGACGTCTCGCTGCATAGACCAACCCAGGCTGTCTCGCCTCTGTACCACCTGCACCTCTGTCCGGTGCTCCACGACCTCTACCAGAGCCATTACCTCCCCTACCTAAACCACGGCCCCCCTTAGCTGCTGATTATCCCTCCTAAACCGTGTACGATTCTGATCCTCAGACTGCAGCCTAGCTGATCGCTGTGGACAATCCCTGACTCGATGCCCCATTGAGCCACACTCAAAGCATCCTTTGTTACCAGTCCAACATTCTCCCGTGTGAGGCTTTCCACACCGAGCACACCGCGGCGGCCACTGAGTATTAGAAGCTGCAGGCCTGGCAGCTTGATTCGGCCCACTATACCTAACCCTCTTCTGCTGATTCCCAGAAATCCCAGATGATCTAGAAATACCCCGAGCATACCGACTCAACCGAAAAAATTCTGCCTCATATTCTGCTATAGTCTTATTGCCCTGAACCAAGTTCAAGAAAGCTCTGCGCTGCGCATCAACGTAACTAGCCCCTATGTATTTCCTCTAATAAGCTGTTCTAAAGAATTCCCACGTGAGATCGTCTGCCATCGCTCCGTCCCTAACCGTGAGCCACCACTGATATGACTCATCCCTCAGCAGAGATACTATGCCCTTCAGCTTTTCCTCCGCTGAAAAGTCCAGGTCATCCATAATGCGTTCCGTCGCCTCCAACCAATACTCTGCCGTACTAGGTGCCACACCAGACACACCTCTAAATACTTCTGCACCATTAGCCTTGAGTCGCTCGGTCACAGATTTCCGAGCTCCAGTTCCAACGCCTGCACTCGCAACCCTTTCTAGTACCCACAGTACAGCCTGCGACACTGCGTCATTACCACCCGTCTGATCCTGATATTCAGCGCCCACAGCTGGCGGCGGTGGTACCTCATTTTCCGATCCATGCCCGGACCTTGCTGGTTCCGAGACCATCATCCTACCCCTACCTCGTCCACGAGTGTTACGCCCACGTCCACGTGCACTCATATCTACCGATATATTCAAGCTGATTAAAAGTTTTATGTGTTAGACTTTTATTCCACTGTCTCTTAAAGCCCAGTCTTATGGAAAATTTTAATAGAGGATTGTTTTGCGAGTACACATCATCCTATGGTTCATGTCTCTAAAGTAGTTCCTACTACTATTCAATCATGCCATCATCATAATAACCATATCATCAAAAAGCAACAGTTTGGGGTACTTACCTGGGCGGATTGGTGCCGGAGGCTCAGTGCCATGCTTTCCTCACTAAATTTTTCCAATAAAAGCCTTTCACAACCCATTTAAAACATTTTTGGGCCTCGGGTCCACAGCCGAGCTGTTGAACCTGGCTCTGATAGCACAATTGTAACACCCCAAAACCCGGTCAACACACCACGACCGAATCTGGTATGTTACGGAGTGAAAACATTTTAAAATTCATAAGTTTGTCGGATAATTTTCCTAAAAACCTTTTTATTTAAAGTTTGGAAATCCTTGTTTAAGATGATATTGAAATCGTGTGTTGATTGTTTAAAACTCATGCTTGATAAACTACTTGTTGTTACAAATTTTAGAAAAAAATGTTACTTGCTTAAAACTGGGTGCAATGCGTATGATCGAGTTAAAAACCATTTGCTTCTAAAGTTGTGTGAAATTTAGAGTTATAAAAACATCCAGGTTACCTTATTAGTTTAGAAAACATTACTTTCTACCAGTTAATTTTCTTTCAAGTTTATAAATCCAAAATACATGCATAAAATAATCAAATAAAAGCAGATAATTGAAACCCAAAATAAACTTAGCGGCCTTATTACAAACCAAAACCAAATTTAAGGAAAATTAACTAAAGTCGAAGAAGCAGCTTAAAATCAAAACCAAGCTAAGATGCATGGCCACCTCGAGTCCTCCCCGGCTCCATATCCGCGATCTATGCCTCATCTGCAAAATGTAAGGGAAGGGGTGAGTCACCGAGACTCAGTGTATCCCCAACCCGATAGTTCATGCGCTCACACAGATCATCAGCAAAACATGCAAATCATGCACCCCATAACCTATCCATCCAATCTCCTTTAACTACCCTGTGTGGTCAAAACCACTGGTGGTCAAAACCACTAGTGACCGAAGTCACAAATATATCGGTGATGGGGCCAACCCATCGTGTGGTCAAAACCACTGATGACAATCCCGTAATATATCATGTGGGGCCAACCCACTGTGGTACCAAACCACCAGGACGAGTCACAATAATCCATGTGTGGTCAAAACCACTGGTGACCGTGGTCACAAATATCAATCATGTGGTCAAAATCACTGGTGGTCAAAACCACTGGGACTTAGTCACAAATCATATCAATAGTGTGGTCAAAACCACTGGTGACCGTAGTCACAATTCAACTGATGGGGCCAACCCATCTTGTGGTCAAAACCACTGGTGACAGTCCAAATAAATCATCCCCCTCCTCTCATCAATCCCATCATTATCACGCTCATATCATACGTGTCATAATATCATGTATCATGAATTTTAAAGCATAACATAGCATTTAACAAACCATGATGATGAATATTAAAAATCACACAGCAGGGGACTTACCCGGTACCCAAGCTCATGCCCACAAGGCAAAGTCACAAATACCAAAGGTTATACAGTAACATAATGAGCATCTTTAACTAATAAAGTGTGTAAGCGTTTACACACCTGACTATACGTAGATCTAGTGAGAAATTCCGAAGCTACGCGATACTACGAGATCCCGAAACGTATGCCATCACTGCTCCTACAATCGGCCAATGCTTAATTAGTAACCAAAAGCCCTATTCGGCTTAACTAGAAATCCCGAAAAGATGTCGCATGGAGCCAACTCTTTACCTTAGTGCCGATTTGGTTTCCAACCAAATCCCGAAACTTTGTGATAGATCCCGCTAGCAATCGGCCAAACACTAGCACCCACAAAGGTTAGCCTTCGGCTTTTAATAAATTAAGAAATAGATCTAAATGTTGAACCCTTACCTCAATGACAGATTCGGTTAATCAACCACCAATGTTCGGCACCCCTAAACGATGTTATAGGTTTCGGCTCCCTCCAAAGAACAAGAATAGAGTTTTAATACTTAGATCTAAAATGGTAAAGGAAGATAGAGGAGAAGCGGGTTTCAGCATTACCCATGTTGATCAAGAAAAGAAAACGAATAAATAGTTCCCTTACGGCTATGATCCACAAAGAAGAGTAGGTTCGGCACTTGCCAATGGGGACAAGATCTCGCGAAAAGAGAAGAAGAAAAAGGACTAAGGATGTTCGGCCAAAGTGACAATCAAGAAGAAGAAAATAAAGAGTAAATGGATTTCGGCTATAGCTTATGAGTGTAAACGAGAAGAAAGAAAAATGTAAATGAGAAAGGAGGATTCGGATAAAGTGGATGATAGATTAGAAAGAAAATATATGGAGAAGGGGATGGATACAAGTGATTTCGGCACTAAAGACTACCCAAAGGAAACCGAAAAGAAAAAGGGAAAGAATGGCTTGTTTGGTTTTCAGCTTTACCAAGAGAAAGTAAAAATGGTTCGGCCAAATACAAGGTTTGCCGAAAAGAAAAGAAAGAAAACCAATCGGGTCTTAATTCGGCACAAAACGAAAAAGAAAGGAGAGCTCCCAAAGCTAGCCGAACACTCCCTTAACCCCCATAGACATTCGGCCACCTCTACAAGACTCCAAAACCGATAGCACCCTTTGCCCAAAGTCCTTTATTCGACCAACACTCTTCAAATTTGTTTGAAAATATTCAAACACCTAAATTTCCTCCCCTCCACCAATTCGAATTTGTTTGAACAAGTCAAGCTCCTCAAATTTCTCCTCTCCATCCATTCAAGAGAGTCCCACCTGAGCACACCTCCTCTAGCTTGTGGCGTAAAAAAGAAATAGCAGGGAGAGGTTTCTGCAGCTCGAACCCAGGTCCTCATTGCTCCCTGTGGCGTCACCTCCTCCAAGCCTTAAGTGGCGCCTTCCTGCCACTTTACCAAGTCATCTCTTGTGCCAACACTCCCTACTAATTTCTCTTAACCTCTATTTCCCTTAGCTCCATTTCCTTAAGTGCCAAAACAAAATTCTTAGCCCTAGCTCAGGCCTAACCTAGGGTTGTAACTAGACCCCAAAACATGACAAATCAACACTATAAACAATTCATCACATGCACATAAGTAAAATGCAGAAACCCCGATTCAAGGATGTTACAATTTATTAATTTATCCTTAAGGACGTTAAATGCATCTAAACATTCCTGATTGAAATCGAAAGGAACATCTTTTTCTAGTAATTTTGTCAACGGCTTAGCTATTTTAGAAAAATATTTAATAAATCTTCTATAGAACCCTGCATGTCCTAAAAAGCTTCTAATAGCCTTAACAGAACTAGGGGGAGGTAGTTTTTCTATGGTTTCAACCTTTGCTTTATCCACCTCAATTCCTTTACTAGAAATCTTATGTCCTAACACAATTCCTTCTCTAACCATAAAGTGACATTTTTCCCAATTCAAAACAAGGTTTGTTTCCTCACATCTCATTAAAACTCGCTTTAAATTTTTAAGGCAAAGATGGAAAGAATTACCGAATACCGAGAAATAATCCATAAATACCTCCATGATGTCTTCCACGTGTTCGTCAAAGATTGCCAACATGCAACACTGAAAAGTAGCAGGAGCATTACATAATCCACAAGGCATTCTATGATACGCTAACGTACCATATGCGCATGTAAATGTTGTCTTCTCTTGATTTTTAGGAGCTATGGGGATTTGGAAGTAGCCGGAGAGTTCGTCCAAGAAGCAGTAGTACATATGTTCGGATAGTCTATCTAACATTTGATCTATGAAGGGTAGAGGAAAATGATCTTTTCTGGTGGCATCGTTTAGCTTTCTGTAGTCTATGCAGACTCTCCATCCTGTAACTATTCTTGTAGGGATTAACTCATTCCTTTCATTGGGCACCACCGTCATGCCTCCTTTCTTTGGAACTACTTGTACAGGACTTACCCAAGTGCTGTCAGAAATAGGATAAATTATTCCTGCATCTAGAAGTTTAATTACCTCGGCTTTGACTACTTCTTTCATGTTAGGGTTTAGCCGTCTCTGGGGTTGCACACACAGCTTGTATTCTTCTTTCATTAAAATTTTGTGGGTGCAGAACGAAGGGTTTATACCCTTGATGTTAGAAATTTTCCAAGCTATGGCCCTTTTATGTTCTCTTAGTACCTGTATCAATTCCTCTTTTTCCTTGGGTTCTAGTTCTGAAGAGATAATAACCAGTAGGGTAGAATTTTCCCCAAGGAATGCATATTCCAAGTGTTTTGGCAACTGTTTAAATTCCAGACTGGGTGGTTCTTCAACGAAAGATTTTTGTTTTATTTTGTCATTATTTCCAATACTTTCTTCTTTCATTTGTCGAAATGAAGATGTATTCAAGTTCATCTCTTCGACTTCATCTTCTTCCCCCTCTTCTTGAGTCTGGTACAGTTCCATCTTGTCGTCATGAATGATTTCCTGTAATGAACTTTGAATGATTTGATCAGTAGTATCAACAAAATAACAAGAATCATCTTGTTCTTTAGAATATCGCATGGCATCATAAATTTGAAAAATAATTTCCTCACCGCCTATCCTTAGTGCAAGTTTCCCGTCACCTACATCAATAACAGGTCTAGCAGTAGCTAAAAAGGGACGCCCTAGAATTAGAGGGACATTAATGTCTTCATCCATGTCTAACACAACAAAATCAACAGGAAAATTTTTTGATAACTCCTCTAGGATATTTAATGGATTTATCAGCTAACTGAATACTCATCCTAGTAGGTTTTGGTTCCCCAAGATCTAGTTGTTTAAATATTTTGTAAGGCATTAAATTAATACTGGCACCTAGATCAGCTAATGCTTTCTTAATATTCAAGCTACCAAATAAACAAGGGATAGTAAAACTTCCTGGATCTTTTAATTTGGTTGGCAACTTGTTTTGGAGGATGGCTGAGCATTCTTCATTAAGTTCCACTGTCGACACTTCTTCAAGCTTCCTTTTGTTCGTTAGGAGTTCCTTTAAGAATTTTGCGTACTTCGGCATCTGTGAAATAGCTTCAACAAAGGGTAAGTTAATATGTATTTGTTTAAAAAGTTTAAGAAACTTACCGTATTGGGCATCTAGTCGTTCCTTCTTCATCTTTACTGGATATGGGATTGGTAGGTTGCTTTCATTTTGTACCAGATTTGCTTCCTCAACTCCCCTATTTCTTGGTTTGTTACCTTCGTGTGGTATTTGTTTCTTTGGTTCGACTAATTTCTTTCCACTTCTTAATGTAACTACTTTTACCTATTCTGTTCCTTTAGAAAGGATTTCTGCCCGTATTTCACAAATCATCTTAGTAAGTAGTCCAACTTACTTAGAGAGCTCCCCGAATGACTCAATAAGTTTTTCAACTGACGCTTGTTGATCTTTAAGTGTTGTCTCAGTTTTGTGGAAACGGTTTTCAGTGTCTGCCAAAAATTTTGTCAGCATCTCTTCGAAGGTTGGTTTCTTCTCTTGTGGATAGGGCTGATTTTGGAAGTTTTAAGGAGGTTGTTGTATTTGATTTCCTTGGTTTCCTTGACCTCCCCATGAAAAATTTGGGTGGTTCCTCCAACCTGGATTGTAAGTGTTACTATAAGGATTATTATTGGATCTGAAATTGTTACCTATATAGTCTATCTGTTCGCTTCCTGCTTCCGGTTGGTAGGGTGGGTACTCAGGATTCGCCACGGTTCCACTTGCGTCACACTGCATGACTGGATGTGCCTGCGAAGAACACAAACTATCAATCTTTTTATTCATCATCTCTACCTGTATTGATAGCATGGTTATCGCCTCGAGATTGTAAACTCCAGCTGATTTTGTTGGTTTTGTCCTTGTAACCTGCCACTAATAATTATTCAGTGGCATCTCCTCAATGAACTTGTAGGCTGCTTCAGGAGTCTTGTTATTCAGAGTTCCACCGGCGGCTGAATCAATTAGTTGCCTCGTGGAAGGGTTTCGAATTGTAGCCACAAGGGTAGACCATGGTGTGGACACCTTCTCAAGAGATCTTTGTATCTCTCCCATGCGTCGTATAATGTCTCTAAATCCATCTGCACAAAAGAAGAGATATCATTCCGTAATTTAGCCGTTTTGGCCGGTGGGAAATATTTCAATAAAAACTTTTCGGTCATCTGTTCCCATGTAGTGATTGATCCTCGTGGTAACGAGTTTAACCATTGTTTGGCTTTATTCTTTAATGAAAAAGGGAATAATTGAAGACGTATGGCATCATCAGAAACGCCATTTATTTTGAAGGTATCACAGAACTTTAAAAAGTTAGCTATATGAGCGTTTGGATCTTCGTCTTGCAAACCATCAAATTGAACAAACTGTTGAATCATTTGTATTGTGTTAGGCTTTAATTCAAAATTATTAGCAGTTATAGCAGGCCTAACAATACTAGATTCTGCTCCTGTTAAATGTGGTTTAGCATAATCAAACATGGTACGTAGAGCATTGCATTCCCCTACATCATTTGGTTGTGGGTTATTCTCGTCCATCCTTTCAGTAGGATTGGATATGTCTTCTTCATCTTCCTCTGTGTAATTTAGGGCTCGCCTGATTTCTCTGCAAGTCCTACGAATGGTAGCTTCGATTTCACTATCGTATACCAAAGGTCCTCTGGGGTTCCTTCTAGTCATAAACTAGAGGTACCTGCTAGGAGAAGAAAGAAAGAAAGAAAAATTAGCAAAAATTAAAATTTGACCTAAAAAGAAAATAAAAATAAATTGCGAAAAATAACAACTAATGGCTAAAGTAATAAAAATAGAGCTTTCTTAATATTTTAGTTCCCCGGCAATGGCGCTAAAAACTTGATCGCTGAAATCAGAGTTTCAAAATTTATAAAGAATGAGATCGAACCTGGAAACTAACTCTGACAATGATTAAAGGCAAGTGTACCTATCGAACAGTACTATAGCTTAGGCAAGACCGAATTGTCGAACCCAAAGGAACTAAAAGTACTAATACTAGCTTTCTTTTTATTATTTAGCCTTAAAAATAAAGTGAAATTGCTTTAATCTATATTAATGACTATTAAGCTTAAAGATGCAAAGACAAAAAGAACGAATTGGGAAATAACTTGAAGGAAAACTCAGTTGATCACGACGATACCCTCAGGATGAATCCACCTAGACTTCTCTTGTTACCTATCACTAAACCATATGATTTCTTTACTTAGCTTGATTCGTGAGACTCCCTAACGTATATTAAACCCTCTCTCAAGGTGAATAACGTCTAACCCTAGGTTAATTATTGGAACTCTCGTTCACTTATAATAACCCCCTAGAATAGCAGTAAATCGATCTATGGACTCCCATATTAGGTTTCACCCTAATCCGGCAAAATCTCATAACCCTATCTCTAGGCGTTCGATCAACTCTGCTTAATTATGCTAGATCTACTCTTAGGCAGGGTCTATTCCTCCCCCACCTAAGCACATCAAATTTGGATTAAGCAACATAATTAAGAACAAACTAAGTAATTATCATATAATTCAAAAATCAAATAACAAAATTCATCTAAGTTTCACCCCCTTCAGGTATCTGAAGGGTTTAGTTCATGACAAATAAAGAAAATATCTCAAGAGAAAAGATAAAACAAAACATAAGAAATCCCTAAAACCCCCTGAAGGAATTGAAGGAGAAATCTGCCGTCTTGAGTATAACTCCAGCTTCTTGGGATGGATCAACTGGCTAACTTCGAGTGATTCCCTTAACTCTGACCTTCTTGGCTTGGCTCTTTGGCCTAGCTTTGACGCCTTTTCAAAGGTGGAACTTGGGGGATATATATAGGCTCTTGGAATGTGATTCTTTCTCCCTAAGTATCCTTTTTCAACTGAAATTGCTCTTTCCAGTGAAAGAGGCACGGCCATGTCACACGCCCGTGTGGCTCGACTTCAAGTCGTGTTCGGATTTCTAACTTGAAGCACGACCGTGTAAGTTGGAGGTCCGGTCGTGTTCTAGATGCTCGTCAAGGCACGGCCGTGTGCTATTTGGGCCAGGCTGTGTGGATTTCATGATATGGCCCAATTACTCCGTTTTGGGCCTGTTTTACGTTCTTTTCATCCTCGGGTGCTTTCCTGGGTATAAGACATGAAAAGAAAGGATTAAGAGCACCTTTTTACATAAATTGAGGGATAAATAATCCAAAAGTAAGCTAAATGTGGGATTAAAATATGTTATAATTACGGTTTATCAGTAGTTTACAAGATTATTTTGAAGGCAATCGTCAACAGATTTAAAAAGGCTCTTAATGACTGTATCAGGGAGACACAAGGATCGTTCGTGCCTGGGAGACAAATTACTGACAACATCTTGGTGGCTTATGAGTTGTTACATTTGTTCAAGAAGAGAAGACACGGAAAAGGGACTTTTGCGTTGAAATTGAACATAAGTAAAGTCTATGATAGAGTAGAATGAGATTTATGGAGAAAATGATGAGAAGTCTTGGCTTCTGTAAAGGATGGGTATCATTGATAATGAGATGTGTCAAAAGTGTCTCCTACTCATTAGTGCTTAATGAGGGACAAGGGGTAAGTTTTAAGCCCACAAGAGGATTGAGGCATGGAGACCCAGTAAGTCCATACTTGCACAAATGGCTTCTCAAGATCGCTAAAGCTGCAAAAAGAGAAGGAAAGTATTGGGAAATGTGCCCATATTGTAGTAAAGATGTAACTGTTTTCTATTTATTTGAATGATGGATAAATAAATAAATTTAATTTCACATTTCACTATTATGTATTTCATATTTCTGTCTTTTATATTTTGCATGCATAGCAAAATTTTGACAAGCAAATATTAACTCATTGGTTGTCTAAGTCCAAACTGAAGATAAGTGGCATTGTAAGAATGTTTACATTGCAAGAAAGGCAACTTACTTCAGTAGATAATCTAAATGAGTCCATAATCCTGTAAAATAATCAAAGTGAGCATTTGATTCAAATACTGAGAAGGATTATTATGCCATCTACAATTCCAATTGGGGAGATGGCTAGTCTTGGCTATCGGAGTAGTTGATTCCACAGGTAGAGACATAGATGTATTCATTGGTAGAATGATGCATTGGATTGGACTCAAGATGAATTAATTTTGAATCTGTTTGTGAATTAATTCACTTGTGACGTTCATGGAGTGATTTACCTAAATCCTGAGTTAGTCACTGACCATACGTATGCAACTTATGCGCTTTGATATAACCGGAGGCTTCTGCTATAAAGATGATTGACCTCATAGCCGTATGTTGGGTACATGACTTGTGTATGGCATGGCTTTACTAGCAACAGTGGAATTAATAGCTCAATTAAAGAGTTAATGATATCCTGTCATTGGCATTGTGTGGATTGATAAATATGGAACGTGGCCATGGATTACTTGTTCTCGAACGAGCAATTTATCACAATAATTTGTTGATAGTGATCATATTAATCATTAAGAATACACAATGGTGACAATGAGATGAAATAGGATTGTATTGAGTGAACAAATTTAACTCAAAGGAATTAAGGATATCATATGAGGGTAACACACACATGACGACGTCATTAGACAAAACACTTGGATGAATTGCTTTCGTAAAGAACATACAATAAGGAGTTTTCTATCATGGTACTTCTTGTGCACTGACTCCATGATTAAGTAATTGCGATTTATCGGAGCAATGTTTCTGGACATAATTGTAATTACTAGAGCCTAATTGTATATGTCTGATTGGTCCCTCCGCTAGCTCAACAAAAGCTCGATCGGACTGCATTTGAATCAGAAGAAAGTTCTATGACTTTGGAAATAATTTAATTGAGTCGATTTATTCGATGTGGAATTAGATTAAGTGGTCGTGGGAATTGTTCAACTAGAGAATTTGATTAAAAAATTTTATTGAAAAATTAATTTGGAAAATCTAAGAGATTTTTAGAAAAATTAATTTTGATCAAGTAAAATTAAATTAATCAAATTAATATGATATTTTTGGAAATTAATTTTCAAGTCAGACAATTGACCCAATGGGTAATTGAACTTGAAAATTTGACCTGAGATCGTAAATTGGGGCCGGGAGCCCAAAATCGAGACCAAGACCGAAAAACTGGTCGAATCAGGCCCGACATGTCAAACTGGGCTGATGGTCCAACCGGTGGCTACATTCGACTAGTCGGGTCGTCACTGACCCGGGCCCAACCAGAAGTAATTGAACCGGCTCGAGGCGTCGTAAAGGTGTCGCACTTGCATCCTCGGATACTATAACAGCCCAAATTTCAGTGAAATCGAAACAGTGGTTTCGGGACCACAAATCCGAGCCAAAAATATAATTTATTTTTATTTTATTATATGGACTGTATTATGTTAGAAAATTCATGTGAAAATTTTGATACAAAAATTTTATCGATTTAGTGCTTAATTACGAGAAGGACTAAATCGCATAAAATGCGAAAGTTGAATTCTAGTAGCTATAAGGATTAAATAGCTATGGAATTCAAAACTAGAAGTCCTTATATGGTAATTAGACCACTAATAAAAAGTATGTAAATATTTTTGGATGATTCACCCATGGAAATTGAGAAAAAGGCTAGGGACTAAATTGGAAATAGCAAAATACATATTAATTAAAAAGATAATAAAAAAGATATCATCTTATTTTATGTCATCTTCTTCCCCAAAATAAACATGGAAACCCTAGGAGAGAGAGAGGAAACTTTCATGGCCAAATTGGGTAAGTTTCTTTGTCCCGTTTTTAGTAATGTTGATATTTTTGGAATTGGGATAACCTAAACTATCTATTTGGGGGATCAATTTGAAAAGTTATCAAAGTATAAAAATTGGGTCAAGGATGTACTGGTAGAAAATGAAAGATTGATGATAGATAAACAATTTTTACAAAGTGATTTTTCATGAAAACTTGATTTAGGGACTAAAATGAAAATTGATGAAAATCCATGGAAAATGCTGAAATTTGTGAAACGTATGTGCTGTAAAATTTGTATGTATATTTCGGCTAGGCTTGGGTAGAGGGTCGGATTTCATGAATTTCATTTTCTGAGCCTAGGGACAAAATGGTAATTTATGGAAAAGTTAGGGGCAAAATGGTAATTTTGCCTAAGATAAAAAGTGAGTCCAAATAAGTGTAAAATGTGATAAATTGACATTAAATTTACCCGTATAGATCCGAATAGACCAAATTTTGAATTAGAACGAGGAAAATGTCAGATTAGTGGATTTATGTACACGAACATTTGTCGAGGTAAGTTCGTGTAACTAAATTGTATATGTTTTTATGCTTGATTTAAATGTTGTGTTTGTGAATTTTTTTAATGTCATAAATATGTGAAATGATCACCTACTCGATATAGCCCGATAAATGAAAATGCCCGATAAAATGGTAAATGAATAAAATGTTACTTGTGTGCTTGACATGAATGTGGAACGTGTTTCACTCGAATTACATAAATGTTCGGGAGGCATGAAACAATAAAATGCCCGATAATGCTTGAAAAGTGTTTATGTAACACCCCAAAAATTAGGGGTTAGTAATTTTTCTTAAATTCATGTGGTGCTTGAACGGCTAGCTATTTGAGTGTATTTGGGGGTTCCAAGGAGGCCTGGGTTCGAGTCTGGGCTTTGGAAAAAAATTAGTTTTTGGCCCTAAAGTGAATAAGGTTGTTAGTTGTAGGATTTAAGTATATTTGTGTGCGTTTAACTGACACGAGTGGAGCGTATAAATTAGTGGTGTGGATTCAATGGGATAACAAGGAAGAGTGGGGTTCGAATCCCACAAATTGCAATTGGAGACTTTTATTTTATGTCTTGAGGGAGCAAGAGGTAGAGTTTGGATCAAACTCTGCAAGGGAAGTTGAAGACTTGGTCAAGAGTTTTGAATAGGAGGCTAAGAGTGTTTCAAGGAGGATTCGGTGGAGGAAATCAATGAGATGGATGTGTGAGGGAGTGTTGGCCGAATGTGGGGAAGTGGAATAGGGAATTTCGGCCAAGGGTTGTCACTTGGGGAGTGCATATTCGGTTTTGTGTTAGGGTGAGAGTGCCAAATTTTCTTTGGATTGTTTTGCGGGAGTGTTTACATTTTGGTACCTTTGGACATTTTAGGTCTTTCTTTTCATTGTTGACCTCTGCCGAATTCACCTTGTCTTTATCTTTTCTTCCTCCTTCATTTTTCCTGCTAAGTGTTGAATTGATAAGCCTTTACTCTCACATTCTTTTCATCCTTCTTCTCATTATTCTTCTTCTTACTTCATCATCTCGCGGTTACAGCTCGCTTGCTGTCGAATCTCTTTTCCCCCTTCGGTTCTCCTTGGCCAAACACAACCTCTGTTTCCCCTACTGTTGCTCCACTCTTCACTTTGCAAAGCCAGTCGATTTGTATAGGCTGAATCTATTTTCTTCCTTTGTTTCTAATCTTTCCAAATCCCTTCGATTCTGTGGGGCCATTTTTCTTAAGCAAGGAGTCGGCTGATTACCCTTCCCTTACAGGAGATCTCTCGATTGGTGGTGCTTAATCTTGGGAGCTTATCTGACAACCAAAGTAGGTGTGTAATCCTACACCCCCTTTTTAGTTCTGTCAATGCGATGAGTGAAGGGGTGTATTCATATTCTGATGATTTGTGAAACGGCTAAAAGCCGAAATCCCGATGAGCCGAAACTTTGGCATTTGGGATCACTCGAGCGTGCGAGCGCTCATAGTGATAAGCTGAGCCACAAACGTTGGCGATAGACCGATGGGAATACCATGAACCTTCTCGTGGGATTAGGCCGTAATGGGCCTGGTTGGGCCATAGTAAGTCGAATGGGCCTAATGGGCTAATGTGCCCATAGGGGCGAAATCCATGGTAAATGCCGGACAATAGATATGGCTGCGAGGTTCACAAAATCGTAGCTGAAAATAGGTTGAATGGGCCCCACGAGTGTGGGCCTACTTGGGCTGAAAGTTGGGCTTTGGCCTAATTGCACCGTTTTGATCAAAAAGAGCATCTGTGTCGTTCGAGGCGACTGTAGGCCTCCGGGAAGGCCATTATAGGAGTAAAGTTACAAAATACCCTCTATGGGTAAAGTTACCGAAATACCCTCTATGGGTAAAATTGCCGAAATACCCTTAAGGGGTGAAATGACCATTTTACCCCTAACCGTCTAAATGACCGTTGTACCCTTAGTGGTAGAACCAGTGTTGTATGTGTATTAATTGTATGATTGATTATGATTAAGATGCACTGCATACATGGATTAGTTATGACATGACATACTGAATTGGGGTGTTTCTTTTTCTGATTTAGAGGAAGTACCGTTATAGTTGCATCGCCACGTATTCTGATTCTAATGGCTCAGCCACGTATATCGTTGTTAGCAGCTAGGCTGCATTATTGGAGAGTTGGCTAGGTGGGTTGACATGGTCCCCACATGGAGAGCTAGTTGGTACGGGCGGTGTGTTGGCTGGGTGGGGCGACTCGGTCCACACATGGAAAGATGGTTGGTACGGGTGGTAAGTTGGCTTTTAAGGGATGGGTTACATGTCTGTTTGCATTGATATGATTTAGGGCTTAGGCCCAGACTGATACCGTATGGGCTCGGGCCCAGACTATGACCGTATTGGGAGATTACACACTGAGTTCTCGTAACTCACCCTTTTCTTCAACTGTGTAGGTAATCCCCAGCCTTAGAGGATTTGGAGCTGCGAGGGACTCGGAGGTGGCCACACGTCCGATTGGTTTTAAAGTTAAACCTAGCAAATTTATTTTATTTTTGATTAATTTATAGGGTTAATAATTTTGTAATAAGGCCATTTAGGATTTTTAACTTTTGTTTGGTGTTTCTTTAAATTTTCAACCTCATAGTCTATTAAACATGGGATTTTAAAACAATAACTACTGTTTTCAAAATATCACGTAATCGTAATTGTTTTGAATTAAACTTCCGCAACAAACAAGGCTTTAAAAATAATAATATTCTGCGAGAGAATGACTTTGTGTAAATCATGTTTTAATAAGTAAGCAACGAAATCTAAGGTTTTAAATGGTAGAAAGTTTTAAACTGTAAGAAGAGTTTTCGATGAAAGCATATTTTTCAAACAACATTTTGATGTGAGACGCTAGATTCGGTCATAACGTCTAGGCCGAGTTTGGGGTGTTACATTTAGTGGTATCAGAGCTAGATTGCAAAACTCGACTGTGGAATGGATTTTGAAAAATTTTCTTAGTTTGTTTAAATTTGGTTTGGAAAGAAATGATGTTACTGGAAGTGTGGTACACCGAGTCTCCGGCACCAAATCTGTAAGTTCTCTGACACTGTGCCCTGTTATATACTGAAATGGTTATACTGAGATACACTGAAACTCGTTAGTTAGGGAAAATGAGACTATAGTAGACTGAATATTTTAGTAAACTCGATCTGCAAAAACAACTCTAATTACTATTTTTTATAAAATATTTGTTAATAATTATAAGAACTATAAGCTGATTCATAAAACCCTTAATAATATAAATACGCTACATCGATATGAGCACAAGAGGTCGCAGAAGGGGTACACGTGGCCGTGGTAGAGGCCGAGGGGCTAGGACTGGATCGTCAGCATCAGGACACATGCCGGATAGGGAAGCACCAGCCTCACCTGTGACTGAGACGGGGTCTCATGACCGAGCCGGTGGGGATGATGCCCTGTCCCAAGCGATGTTACGGGTTCTGGAAAGGGTTGCTGGAGCAAGTACTGGGTCAATGGGCCAAGGGTCAATCTCTGAACGACTCTGGTCGAATGGGGCAAAAACTTTTAGGGGCATATCTGGTGTAGCCCCGAATGTAGCAGAATATTGGTTGAAGGCTGTTGAACGAATAATGGATTATCTCGATTGTACGGTGGAGCAAAAACTAAAGGGAGCAGTGTCTTTACTGTGAGATGAGGCATATCAATGGTGGCTTACCGTGAGAGAAGGCACGCAGGCCGACCGTTTGACATGGGACTTCTTTAAAATGGCCTTCCAAGGAAATTATGTCGGGGCAAGTTATGTGGATGCCCGGAGGAAGGAATTTTGAGTCTGATTCAAGAAAATAAGTCTATAGCAGAGTATGATGCAGAGTTTCTGCGGTTGAGTCGATATGCTCGGGGCATAGTCGTGACTGAGTATGAGCATTGCGTGCAGTTTGAAAATGGTATCCGAGATGAGTTGCGGGTATTGGTAGCTCCGCAGAGGGAAAGGGACTTTACTGCCCTGATTGAGAAGGCAAAGGTTGCCGAGAACGTGAAACGCTCTGAGCGTCAAAACCGTGAGAAAGAAAGGGGCAGAAATAAGAGGGATTTTAGGCCCTCAAGTTCTTTTGGTAGGCCTAAGAAGAGGCCAAGGTTTGATGGGCCAGCCCGAGCTGGGGTTTTAGTTGTTGCGGGTCGACCGTAGCCTTGCGTTGAGTGTGGGATACCTCATTTGGAAGAGTGCTGGAAAAGAATTGGGGGCGTTTCAGATGTGGGTCCAAGGATCATCAATTTAGATACTGTCCTCGGGGGCCCGTTCAGATGCAAGCGGTAGGTCAGGGCTCTGTGCAGCCAGGGAGAGGTGGTCAGCAACCACCGAGAGGCTGTGGTCCACCCAGAGGGGGAAATGGGTTTGGACGAGGTCGAGCACCAGGCAGAGGTGCTGGTAACACAGAGGCGAGGCAACCAGCATTGGTGTATGCTACTCGATGCCGAGAGGATGACGATGCTCCTGACGTCATAACTAGTACGTTCCTCATTCATAATGTACCATATACCGTTTTAATTGATATTGGGTCTAAGCACTCGTATGTTGCATGTACTGTGTCTAGAACTGTGGGCATACAGTTCAAAATTATTGATAGGGAAATGTCAGTGATTAGTCCACTAGGACAGTCAGTTAGAGTGAATAAACTATTTAGAGATGTGCCCCTAGAGGTCCAATGGGTTGTTTTTTCGGCGAATTTGATAGAACTGCCGTTTGACGAGTTCGATCGCATTTGGGCATGGATTGGTTAGTGAAACACCGTGTGAATTTGG
Organism: Gossypium australe; assembly: GCA_005393395.2. Classification (NCBI taxonomy): domain Eukaryota; kingdom Viridiplantae; phylum Streptophyta; class Magnoliopsida; order Malvales; family Malvaceae; genus Gossypium; species Gossypium australe. The sequence goes on along the minus strand of CM016619.1, from coordinate 99,894,877 downwards.
ATTGTGCTGCTAAGCGTATGGTATTGAAGTCTTCAGAGGTTGAAGAGGTGGTCGTGATAGGGGAGCGAAAGGATTATTTATCTAATGTAATCTCAGCATTAAGGGTCGAGAAGCTGGTTCACAAAGGTTGCGAGGCGTTCCTAGCTTATGTCAGCACATCTGATGCTAAGGGTTTGTCTGTTGGGGATGTCAGGACCGTAAAGGAGTTTCCGGATGTATTTCCTGAAGAGCTTCCAGGGTTGCCTCCAAATCGTGAGGTTAAATTCGGCATTGAGCTCCTACCGGGAACGGCTCCGGTGTCCATTGCCCTTTATAGGATGGCACCGAAGGAGCTGGTAGAATTAAAGGCTCAGATCTAAGAGCTACTGGATCGAGGATTCTTTTGACCGAGTGTGTCTCCATGGGGAGTACCGATATTGTTCGTGAAGAAGAAGGATGGATCCATGCGCATGAGTATTGATTATCGTCAACTGAATAAACTGACGATTAAGAACAAGTACCCTTTACCAAGGATAGATGATTTGTTCGATCAACTGCGAGGAGTTTCGGTTTTCTCTAAGATAGATCTTAGATCGGGATACCATCAGCTAAGGGTTAAGGAGACAGATGTGTACAAGACAACATTCAGGACTTGTTATGGACACTATGAGTTTCTGGTCATGTCGTTTGGGTTAACGAATGCACCGGCTGCTTTCATGGATATGATGAACCGGGTTTTCCAACCCTATTTGGACCGGTTCATGGTGGTGTTTATAGATGATATTCTGGTGTATTCCAGAACCGAGGAGGATCATGATTCACATATTCGGATTGTTCTACAAATATTGAGGGAAAAGCAGATTTATGCCAAATTCAGCAAGTGCGAGTTTTGGCTGCGAGAGGTGACATTTTTGGGACAAGTCGTGTTTGCCGAGGGGATTAGGGTTGATCTTCGGAAAGTTGAGGCTGTATTAGATTGGAAGCCACTGAAGTCGGTATCTGAGATTTGAAGTTTTTTGGGTCTAGCTGGGTATTACAGACGGTTCATTAAGGGGTTTTCACTGATTGATGCACCCTTAACTAAGTTACTGCGCAAAGGGGTACCGTTTAATTGGACTGATAAACACCAGGAGAGTTTTGAGAAACTGAAGAAGATTCTAACTGAAGCCCCGGTATTAGTATAGCCAGAGGCTGGAAAAAAATTCATTGTCTACTGTGATGCATTGCACACGGGTTTGGGTTGTGTGCTGATGCAGGAGGGTAAGGTGGTGGCTGATTTGTCCCGTCAGCTTAGGTCACACAAGGTAAATTACCCCACTCATGACTTAGAATTAGCTGCGGTGGTATTCGCACTAAAGATTTGGAGACATTACTTGTACGGGGAGAAGTCGATCATTTATACCGACCATAAAAGTCTCAAGTACCTCCTTACTGAGAAGGAGTTGAATCTTAGGCAACGAAGATGGATAGAGTTGCTTAAGGATTATGATTGCTCGATTGAGTATCATTCGAGAAAAGCTAACGTAGTAGCGGATGCATTGAGCTGTAAGGTTGTATCTGATCTAAGAGCAATGTTTGCTCGTCTCAGCCTGTTTGAGGATGGTAGTTTGTTAGCTGAACTTCATGTAAGAGCGACTTGGATTGGTAAAATTAAAGAGAAGCAGTTGTTAGATGAATCGTTGGTTCCTTGTTTTCAACTGGTAAAGAAGAGAGAGACTGTGGATTTTGGGCTGAATAGTGAAGGAGTATTATGTTTCCGTGGGAGAATCTGTGTACCGAGGGATTCTGAGTTAAGGCAGTCTATTCTGCGGGAGGTGCATAGTAGCCCATACGCTATGCATCCTGGTGGAAACAAGTTATATCGAGATCTACATGGACTGTACTGGTGGCCACAACTTAAGCGTGAGGTTACCGATTTCGTAGGTAAATGTATGACATGCCAGCAAGTGAAGGCTGAGCACCAGTTGCCTTCTGGATTGCTGCAACCTATTAAAATTCCACTCTGGAAGTGGGAGAGGGTAACCATGGATTTTGTTAGTGGACTACGTGTGACGCCTACTAAGAAAGATTCGGTATGGGTTATTGTTGATCGACTGACTAAGTCTGCCCACTTCATACCGGTTCGCATCGATTACTCGTTGCAGAAGTTGGCCAAGTTGTATGTGGCGAAAATTGTGTGGTTACATGGGGTACAAGCGTCTACCATTTCAGACAGGGACCCTAGATTCACATCTCAATTCTGGAGAGTGTTACACGAAGCTTTGGGTACGAGGTTAGATTGTAGCACGGCATTTCATCCTCAAACTGATAGTCAGTCGGAGAGGGTAATACAAATTTTGGAAGACATGCTAAGAAGTTGTGTGATTGATTTTAAAGGCAGTTGGGAAGACTATTTACCGTTGGCAAAATTCGCTTACAACAAAAGCTATCAATCCAGTATTCAGATGGCACCGTACGAGGCGTTATATGGTCGTAGGTGTCGTACCCCTACTTGTTGGACAGAATTGGTTAAGCGGCGACTGTTGGGTCCAGAGCTAGTTTCTGAAACTGAGGAGAAAGTGAAATTGATCTGTAATCAGTTAAAAGAAGCATCTGATAAGCAGAAGTCGTATGCTAATTTAAAGAGTAAAGAGATTGAGTACGCAGTGGGAGATTATGTTTTCTTAAAGGTCTCACAATGGAAGAAGATTCTGAGATTTGGGCGAAAAGGCAAGCTAAGCCCTAGATTCATCGGACCTTACAAGATATTAAAACGTGTGGGAACGGTTGCCTATTAGCTGGAGCTGCCTCCTGAGTTAGATCATATACATAATGTGTTCTACGTTTCTATGATGAGGTGATACCGTTCTGATCCTTCTCATATAGTGCCATTGGAGGAGATCGAGGTAAGACCTGATCTGACTTTTAAGGAAGAATCAGTACAAATACTGGATTGTGATGTTAAAGTGTTAAGAAGAAAATCTGTCCTGTTAGTCAAGGTGCTTTCGCGTAATCACGGTTCAGAGGAAGCCACGTGGGAGCCTGAGGAGGCAATGCAACAACAATACCTCACCTCTTTTGAAAAGGTAAATTTCGAGGCCGAAATTTCTTTAAAGGGGTAGAGTTGTAATGCCCCAAAAATTAGGGGTTTGTAATTTTTCTTAAATTCATGTGGTACTTGAACGGTTAGCTATTTGAGTGTATTTGGGGGTTCTAAGGAGGCCTGGGTTCGAGTTTGATCTTTGGAAAAATTTTAGTTTTTGGCCCTAAAGTGAAGAGGGTTGTTAGCTGCAGGACTTAAGTATATTTGTGTGTGTTTAAGTGACACAAGTGGAGTATATGAATTAGTGGTGTGGCGTCAATGGGATAACAAGGAAGAGTGGGGTTCAAATCCTACAAATTGCAATTGGAGACTTTTATTTTATGTCTTGAGGGAGCAAGAGGTAGAGTTTGGATCAAACTCTGCAATGAAAGTTGAAGACTTGGTCAAGAATTTCGAGTAGGGGGCTGAGAGTGTTTCAAGGACGATTCGGTGGAGGAAATCAAATGGATGGATGTGTGAGGGAGTGTTGGCCGAATGTGGGGAAGTGGAATAGGGAATTTCGGCCAAGGGTTGTCACTTGGGGAGTTTAGGTTTTGTGTTAGGGTGAGAGTGCCGAATTTTCTTTGGATTGTTTTGCGGGAGTGTTTACATTTTGGTACCTTTGGACGTTTTAGGTCTTTCTTTTCATTGTTGACCTCTGCTGAATTCACCTTGTCTTTATCTTTTCTTCCTCCTTCATTTTTCCTGCTAAGTGCCGAATTGATAAGTATTTACTCTCACCTTCTTTTTGTCCTTCTTCTCATTATTCTTCTTCTTACTTCATCATCTCGCGGTTACAGCTCGCTTGCTGTCGAATCTGTTTTCCCCCTTCGGTTCTCCTTGGCCAAACACAACCTTTGTTTCCCCTCTTGTTGCTCCTCTCTTCACTTTGCAAAGCCAGCCGATTCGTGTAGGCTGAATCTATTTTCTTCCTTTGTTTCTAATCTTTCCGAATCCCTTCGATTTTGTGGGGCCGTTTTTCTTAAGCAAGGAGTCGGCTGATTACCCTTCCCTTGCAGGAGATCTCTCGATTAGTGGTGCTTAATCTTGGGAGCTTTATCTGACAACCAAAGCAGGTGTGTAATCCTACACCCCCTTTTTAGATCTGTCAATGCGATGAGTGAAGGGGTGTATTCACACTCTGATGATTTGTGAAACGGCTAAAAGCCGAAATGCCGATGAGCTAAAACTTTAGCATCTGGGATCACTTAAGCATGAGAGCGCTCGTAGTGATAAGCCGAGCTCCACAAACATTCACGATAGACCGATGGGAATGCATGAACCTTCTCGTGGGATTAGGCCGTAATGGGCCTGGTTGGGCCGTAGTAGGTCGAGTGGGCCCAATGGGCTAATTGGCCCACAGGGGCGAAATCCATGGTAAGTGCTGGATAATAGATGTGGCTGTGAGGTTCGCAGAATCATAACAGAAAATAAGCTGAATGGGCCCCACGAGTGTGTGGGCCCACTTGGGCCGTAAGTTGGGCTTTGGCCCAATTGCACCATTTTGATCAAAAAGAGATCCGTGTCGTTCGAGACGACTGTAGGCCTCCGGGAAGGCTGTTATAGGAGTAAAGTTACCAAAATACCCTCTATGGGTAAAGTTACCGAAATACCCTTGATGGGTAAAATTACCGAAATACCCTTAAAGGGTGAAATGACCATTTTACCCCTAACCGTCTACATGACTGTTGTACCCTTAGTGGTAGAACCAGTGTTGTATGTGTATTAATTGTATGACTGATTATGATTGAGAAGCACTGCATACATGGATTAGTTATGACATGACATACTGCATTGGGGTTTTTTCTGATTTGGAGGAAGTACCGTTATAGTGGCATTGCCATGTATTCTGATTCTAGTGGATCAGCCACATATATCGTTGTTAGTAGCTAGGCTGCATTATTGGAGATTTGGCTGGGTGGGTTGACATGGTCCCCACATGGAGAGCTGGTTCGTACGGGCGATGTGTTGGCTGGGTGGGGCGACTTGGTCCCCACATGGAGTGATGGTTGGTACGGGTGGTGAGTTGGGTTTTAAGGGTTGGGTTACATTTCTGTTTGCATTGATATGATTTAGGGCTTAGACCCAGACTGTTACCGAATAGGGCTTAGGCCCAGACTGATACCGTATGGGCTCGGGCCCAGACTGTGACCGTATTAGGGGATTACACACTGAGTTCTCGTAACTCACCCTTCAACTGTGCAGGTAATCCCCAGCCTTAGAGGATTTGGAGCTGCGAGGGACTCAGAGGTTGCCACACTTCCGATTGGCTTTAAAGTTAAACCTAGCAACTTTATTTTATTTTCGATTAATTTATAGGGTTAATAATTTTGTAATAAGGCCATTTGGGATTTTTAACTTTTATTTGGTGTTTCTTTAAATTTTCAACCTCGTAGTCTATTAAACATGGGATTTTAAAACAATAACTACTGTTTTCAAAATATCACGTAATCGCAACTGTTTCGAATTAAACTTCCGCAACAAACAAGGCTTTAAAAATAATAATATTCTGTGAGAGAATGTCTTTGTGTAAATCGTGTTTTAATAAGTAAGCAACGAAATCTGAGGTTTTAAATGGTAAAAAGTTTTAAATTGTAAGAAGGGTTTTTGATGAATGCATAGTTTTCAAACAACACTTTGATGTGACACGCTAGATCCAGTCATAACGTCTAGGCCGAGTTTGGGGTGTTACAGTTTAAATCCCGGTTGAATAAATGGAAAATTGATGGATATGTGATTTCCCGAAACGAAAGAGGTCCTGCATTTGTTGCAGATAGGATTTAGCTCGGATGAGTAATCCTTCAACCTCAATTCTAATAGGATTTAGCCCGGACGGGTAATCCTAATATAAGTCCTCTCGAACATATGTTATGGATTGGATTTAGCTCGGACGGGTAATCCAGATCAAGCTCTTTAGAGCATATGCCATAAAAAGGATTTAGCCTAGACTAGTAATCCTGTTGTATACACTCTGAAAATTGTACCTTAAGGGTACTATTGGACGTGAATTGACAGATTCTGATTTGTACACCTTGGGTGTACCATTTGTGTATCCATCTATATTTCGAATAAATTCAACGGGTAAAGTTCTGACAAGAGAAAAGATGAATTGAAAACAAATTGACATGGAATGATACATATGATATGGAAAAATGACATGAAAGAATATTACATGAAATCCAAGAAAATGATGATACATGACAAGTGATATATGAAATATGAGATGATGATATTTGTACATGGAAAATATTTGATGAGAATGTTCATTCTTGATTATGGACTTATACACCTAGAGTGTACTAATCGTGACTTTGATATTCCAAGTAATATGTGTAAAGTTCTAATGCGAAATGATCTGAACTTGAAATGAACTATTATGAAATTATACTCGAAATAATGAGATGAATTATGTATGTTGAATGAATACATGATGTGGAAAGCATATGTTCTTGGAAACTTGATTATTGTTGAGCCCATACATGTCTTGATATTACTATGGAATATATGACTAACAAGGGCAATGAGGATGTGTGTAGGGCTTGAGATCAAAGTGATTGAATATGCCTTACTTAGTTACCTCAAATAGGATGAATGGTAAGTTAAGTACCATGTTATATGAACTTACTAAGCATCTTATGCTTACCCTATTTTATTTTCCCTTGTTTTGGAGTAAATCAGAAGCTCGTTGGATTGGAAGCTCGACGGAGATCACTCACACTATCCATCGGCCCATGTCGGTATAGTATGGTAATTCAATTGCGGTTGTAATGGCATGTATAGGATATGTTGGCCATATTGGCATGTAAACATAAACGATGCTTGTAATCTAGCCATTGGAATGGCTAGTAATGATTGTTTTAGTACACTTGTAATGTCATATTATGTTAGCCATATATATGTTAAGTAGTTGATCAAATCATGTCTAACATGAGAACATAGCCAAGATAAGATTGTAAACATGTATGCATGAAATGATATGCCATGATGGTGGATGGAATATCTTGATTAGAATGCTTGAAATGGTTGGTAATTGTATGTGATGATATATCATGTTAAATAATAGAATTAACTTGAATAAAATGCTTGGATTGGTTAGGTTATGAATGCAAGATGTGGTGTAGGATTATGGCAATGATTGGGGTGAGAAATGAAGCTAGGAATGGCTTTATTTTGTCCACATGGGTAGACACATGGGTGTGTGTCTAGACCATGTGTGACACACGGCCTGGTAAAACAAGCATGTGGTTAGGTCGTGTGTCCCCTGCACCTTAAATGCGAGAAAACAGAATGCTCAGAATTGAGCATACGGACGTCTGTCTCAGCCGTATGGGTGACACGGCCTTGAACACGGGCGTGTGACTTGGCTGTTTGAAACCTGCACCTAGTTCAAATTGAATTAATTAACCACATGGCCTAGCACACAGGCGTGTGGCATGGCCGTGTGGCACAAGTCAGAGAGCTACCTAGTTTTGAACACGACAGCACAAGCATGTCCCAGGGTCACACGGGCGTGTGAGCCCTGCACCTTGGAAAATTTTAGAATTTTGCAAAAAACTCCTTGAGTTCCCGATTTGGTCCCGAATTGATTCTAATGCTCGTATTGGGCCTCGAGGGTTTATTTAAGGGACATTATGAATGACCTCGGTGAATGAATAGTAACTTGCCTAAATTAATCGATAAATGTTTTGAATGTTCCAGTAACACTCCGAAACCCTATTTCGGTGACGGATACGGGTTAGGGGTGTTACAGATACGGTGGTGTTCCAATGTCGACAGCGACTAATCTTCAATGGTTGAGCAGTCGAAGACTTACACTTCTATTGGGACTCTGCCAGAAAATTTGATTTTAGATTAACTATTTTAAAAATAATATTATTTTAATAGTTTAATATTAAATTAAATTTAATACTTATTGTCGTGTGTGAATATGATATGCAAATTGTGTAAGCATACATGTTGAATCAAGTGATAAAGTGATAAGTGAGATCGTCTCCACAGGGATCATAATAGGTATACAAATGGTCAAGTTATTATGATAAAGTTAGATTAATGTTATAGCAAAATAATGATAAGAATGCAGTGGTAAACAAAAGGAATATTAATGTGAACAATATGTGTAATTGATGAATAATTGAAAATGCTATGGCAATGCAAGAGTAAAAATGCAATGGCAATTAAGAAAATGATTATATGAATAATATGTAACTAAACAAGTAAACAACTAAGGATGCGATGGCAAAGATATTACGGCAAGGGATAAGGGATACACGATGTTGATATGGAAGGTCAGAATTACTAAGAATCTACCCTTACTGTCAGTAATGCCACGGCAAAATTATAATCAATCAATTGTTCATAAGAGTTCTAAAGTGGTCTACTTCTTTCGAAAGTAGAAACCTCAAGTCACATTGCCTGTGTCTATAGGCCTTTAATACAATACCCTATACTATTTCCTTCTATATGAACGTTGCTCTATGTTTGGAGTCTACTACATGTATCTGTCGAGTACTTGCTCATATCATTCAATTTTGGTCCAACTAATCCAACATTTTCAGAATTAAATTAGTTTATGAGCATGTTGCACAGTCGTCCATGTCTAAGGATTGCACGCATACAATTTAGAAATAAAAGAATTGAATGAAACAGTAAATTAATTCGGATTTATGCTTCAACCATTAAAGAAAATAAAGGTTTCATCAAGTAATCCCAAACCTATGAGATTTAGCTCATAGGTTGGCAAATAAAATTCAAAACCAAAATATCATTCAACAGCGTTTCAATCAAATTAATTCACGGAGGAACAGATTAAGAAATAACAGAAGAACGTCGGGAAGACAGCTTTCCCATGTCCAGTTCACACTCCAACGGCACAATGTCCTGTGATGGCTGAGACGGATTGCCTTCGTCGTCCTCTTTCCTTCTCTACTCAGTCGCTACCCTCTAGTTCATCTATGGATCTCCACACTTGTCCGTGTTTTTAGGTTTCCTCTTTTGGATTTTTATAGGCTTTTTCCCTAGGGTAAATCCAACAACCCAAGGTATCTTCTCCTCTTTTTTTGATTTTCTTTTTGGTTTAAAATCCCTTCCTTTAGAGTAGGTGGTTATTAGCCCTTGACCTCGTGATCTTTTTCCTCTTTTTTAGGCTGATTTTTCTAGTACAAGTTGGACTGAGACTAGTATACGTTGAGTATTGACTCGGTCATTTTCTCGAAATTGCCATGGTATACAAATTGGCAAATTGTCCAACCTTTTGCCCTAGCAAACCTTCACTTATTTATTTCTTTCTCCACATCCTGCATGTAACACCCCTAACCCGTATCCTTCACCGAAACAGGGTTTTGGAGCATTACCAAAACATTCAGAACATTTTTCTATTAAACTACAAAAATTTACTATTCATTTACCGAGATCATCCATAACGTCCCTTGATCGGAACCTTGAGACCCAATACAAGCATTAGAATCGAATCAAAACTTAATCGGAACCTCTAAGAATTTTTCGTAAAATTACAAAATCTTTCTAAGGTGCAGGACTCACACGCCCATGTGGTCCAAGGGACACGCCCGTGTTACAGGCCATGTTCGATTTAGGGTGCTCTCTGACTTACGCCACACGACCATGCCACACGCCAGTGTGCTAGGCCGTGTGGTTAATTAAATTAATTCAAATTAGGTGCAGGTTTCACATGGCCAAGACACACACCCGTGTTCTAGGCCGTTTGGCACACACAATTGATACATACGCCCGTGTCTCTGCCCGTGTGCCCAATTCTGAGCATTCTCTTTCTCAAAATTAAGATGCAGGGGACACATGGCCTAACTACATGCCCATGTTACCAGGTCATGGGTCACACACGGCCTAGACACATGCCCGTGTGTTTGCTCGTGTGGAAAAATGAAGCCATTTTTAGCTTCATTTCTCACCCAAAATTTCACCCAAAACCTGCACTTGAAACTCACATCTAATACCAACCAATTCAAGCATTCAAATTGGACAATTTCTATCATTCAACATAGCATATCACTACATGCATAAGTGTTTATAGACTTACCTTGGAACATCTTAGGCATTCACAACATTGATCACACATTCTTAACATAACACAAGTATATGAATATATCATAATAATCTACTTAGTACCAAAATGAACCATTACTAGCCATTCCAATGGCTAGGTTACAAATTAACATTTCAAGCCACTATTGGACAAGTTGTCTTATACATGCCATTATACCCAAAATGACTTCATTAAATATACCCAAAATGCTAGTTGATAGTGTGACGATGCTCCAATGATCTCCAACCCTCGCGAGCTTCTAAGCACTATAAAATAGGGGAAAACTAAACGAAGTAAGAATTACATGCTTAGTAAGTTTGTATAACGAAAGCTAAACTTACCAATCTTACTTATTAAAATCTAGGCATACAATGTTATGTTTCCATCCATTTGTCTAAATTGCCTAATCACATACATTCAACCAAACATGTTAGTCACCAAAATATTCATATCAATCAAGTAACATAGATGAGCTCATCAAGCAATATTCTTTCGAGTCATTATCATATCATCTCAAGATTTTCATGCCATGTCAGGAGATTTATGTCCATCGAATCATTGAATTCTGATGGATGTTTAAGTAGTACACTCGAAGTGTACGATTCAATAATCCGTCAATTTCTTATTCAAAGGTACCCAATAGGGCACTTAACCAGGAAACACTCTCTCAAGCCACATATCGTATAACAGGATTAACAGTCCAGGCTAAATCCTTTATATAATGTAAGCTTAGAGGAGCTCGATTAGAATTACCAGTCCAGGCTAAACCCTAATCATAACGTATACTCGAGAGGTATTATACCGAGATTATCCGTCCAGGCTAAATCCTTTCAATAACAAGGTCAATGGATTACTCGTCCGAGCTAAATCCCATCCACAACAAATGTAGGACCTTATTAATTTCGGGTAAGCGCATATAATCATCGGAATCCAATATTCAATAGGGACTTAACCCTTTTTCACATTTTAAGAATATATCAATTTTCCATCATAGTTTACAAGTAAGCACATCAACATAAATCACATTATATACAACACAACATAATTACATGCTCGATTAAGTTACACGAACTTACCTCGACACTTGTTCGCGTTAGAAATCTACTAATCCGAAACCTTTTCTTTTCCTCGATCTAACCTCGAATTAGTGTTGTTCAGATATATATAAATGAATTTAACCATAAATTTCATGCATTTCATATTTAAATGGACTCAATTTACGTCTTAGGCAAAATTACCATTTTGCCCCGAACTTTTCCATAAATTCTGATTGTCCCTAGGCCCAGAAAATGAAACTTGTGCAAATTACTCCCTATTCCAAGCCTAACAAAGTGCCACTACAAATTTTCCAGCACATGTATTCATAAAATTTCAGAATTTTTCATCAAATTTTGCAACTTTTCATTTTAGTCCTTAAATCATGTTTTCATCAAAAATCACTTTGTAAAAGTTGTTTATCTATCAATAATCTTTCATTTTCTACTATAAATTTCTAATTTCCAGCATAATACATCCATGACCCATTTTCATACTTTGATAACTTTTCTAATTAATCCCCCAAATAGGGAGATTAAGCTATCCCGATTCTAAAAATATCAAAATTACTAAAAATGGGACAAGGAAACTTACCCAATTAGGCCTTGAAAGTTTCTCCTCTCTCTCCTAGGGTTTCCATGTGTTTTTAGTTGAAGATGATATAAAATAAGATGGTTTCTTTTATCATCTTTTTAATTAATTAAGTTTTTACTATTTCCAATTTATTCCTTGACCTTTTTCTATAATTCCATGGATGAGTCACCATGAAAAATCTACATACTTTTCTTAATGGTCTAATTACAATATCAGGACCTCTAGTTTGAATTCCATAGCTATTTGATCATTATAGATACTAGAATTCAACTTTCACATTTTATGCGATTTAGTCCTCTTAATTAGATGCTAAATCGATAAAATTTTCATGTCAAAATTTTCACATGCCACGTCTATCGTAATATGAACCATATAATAAAAAAATAAATTATATTTTGGTTTGGATCTGTGGTCCCGAAACCACTGTTCCGATTTCATTGAAAAATGGGTTGTTACAACTCTCCCCCTTTAGGGATTTTCGTCTTCAAAAATTTTACCGGTAAAAAGATTCGGGTATTGCTTCCTCATAGTTTTCTCCAGCTCCCAGGTAGCCTCTTCTATACCGTGTCGTTACCAAAGAAATTTTACCAAAGCTACCTCTTTATTTCTTAACTCTTTTGTTTCCCGAGCTAAGATTTTGATTGGTTCTTCACCATATGTCATATCAGGCTAAATCTCTACCTCTGTCGGAGAGATAACATGTGAAGGGTCAGATCGATACCGCCGTAGCATAGACACATGAAAAACATTATGTATCCGATCAAGCTCTGGTGGTAAAGCTAACCGATATGCAATTGACCCAATTCTTTCTATAATCTCATATGGTCCGATGAACCGTGGACTCAATTTCCCTTTACGACCAAACCAGAGTACTTTCTTCCAAGGCGACACTTTCAAGAATACTTTGTCACCAACCTGAAATTCTATCTCTTTTCTTTTTAAATCAACATAAGACTTTTGTCGATTCAAGGCTACTTTCAAGCTATCTCGAATTACCTTCACTTTTTCCTCGGTCTCTCAAACCAAGTCAACTCCGTGTAACTTTTTCTCACTGAGTTCTGTCCAGTATAATGGAGTCCTACATTTGTGACCATACAAGGCTTCATATGGTGCCATTTTCATACTAGAATGATAACTGTTATTATGAGCAAATTCAACCAAAGGCAAATACCTTTCCCAGTTACCTTCAAACTCAAGCACACAACACCGAAGCATATCTTCCAAGATCTGTATTGCCCATTCAGATTGACCATCTGTTTGGGGATGAAATACAGTGCTAAAGTGTAATTGAGTACCCAGAGCTTCTTGCAACTTGCTCCAGAATCGAGATGTAAACCGAGGATCTTTATCTGAAATTATAGAGATAGACACTCCATGCAATGTAACAATCTCAAAAACATATAACTCAGCCAATCTACCCAAGGAATAATCCATACGTACTGGAATAAAGTGTGAAAACTTTGTCAACCGATCAACAATTACCCAAATGGCATCTTTCTTCTTTGGAGACAGGGGTAATCCAGATACAAAGCCCATAGTAATTCTTTCCTATTTCCACTCCAGTATCGTAACTAGATGTAATAGTCTAGAAGGTAACTGATGTTCAGCTTTTACTTGATGACATATCAAACACTTAGATACAAACTTAGAAATATCTCGTTTCATTCCCGGCCACCAATACATCTTTTTCAGATCATTATACATTTTATTACTACCAGGATGCATAGACATGTTACTATTATGAGCTTCGTTCAAAATCTTCTGTATCAGTTCTGAACTTCTCGGCACACATACTCTGCCTCTAAAAAACAAACAACCATCAGTCCCTATCTGAAATTCTGAGTCAGGAGTTGACTCACTTTGTATCCGTTTTGCTTGCAACTTACTATCATTTTTCTGAGCTTCAGAAATCTGTTGCAAAAACATTGGTCTAGATTTTAACTCAGCTATGATCGAACCATCATCAGACAACAATAATTGGGTATTCATTTCTAGCAAAGTATACAGAGATTTTCTGCTCAAAGTATCTGCCACTACGTTGGCTTTCCCCAGATGGTAGTTAATAACAAGATCATAATATTTCAATTAACTCAAGCCATCTGCACTGTCTCAAATTCAAATCTTTCTGTGACATCAAATATTTCAAACTTTTATGATCAGTAAATATGTGACATTTTTCACCAAATAAGTAATGCCGCCAAATTTTCAATGCAAACACTATGGCCACCAATTCAAGATCATGTGTTGGGTAGTTCTTTTCATGTAGCTTTAGCTATCATGAAGCATAGGCTATTATTTTACCATCTTGTATCAGTACACAGGGGAAACCATTCAATGATGCATCATTGTAAACTGTAAATTCCTTACCCGATTCAGGCTGGACTAACACAGATGCTTCTATCAATAAAGCCTTTAATCTGTCAAAACTCTGCTGGCATTTATCAGTCCATTCGAATTTTACATCTTTTTGTAGTAAACGAGTCATTGGAGAAGCTATCATTGAGAAACTTTTTACAAATCTCCGATAGTAACCAGCTAGTCCCAGAAAACTTTAGACTTCAAACACATTCCTCGGTGGATTGCAATTAACAATGGCTGAAATTTTATTCAGGTCTACTTTGGCACCTTCAGCAGATGCTATATGCCCAAGAAAACTAACTTCCCATAGCCAAAATTCACATTTACTGAATTTGGCATACAATTGTTTCTCTCGCAGGGTTTGCAACACTATTCTCAAATGCTCAGCATGTTCATTTTCATCTCAAGAATAGACCAAAATATCATCTATAAAGACCACCACAAACCTATCTAAATACGGGCTAAAAATTATGTTTATCAAATCCATAAACACTGGAGGTGCATTCGTCAAGACGAATGGCATCACAAGAAACTCATAGTGTCCATACCTGGTTCTAAAAGTTGTCTTAGGCACATCAGATTCTTTTACCCGTAATTGATAATAGCTAGAACGGAGATCAATCTTCGAGAATACAGTGGCATATTTCAATTGGTCAAATAAGTTATCAATATGAGGCAATAGATACTGGTTCTTTATTGTGACTTTGTTGAGCTGTCTGTAATCAATACACAGCCTCAACGATCCATCCTTCTTCTTTACAAATAGGACCGGTGCACCCCAAGGTGAGAAACTAGGTCTAGCAAAACCTCTGTCAATTAACTCATGTAATTGTACCTTCAGCTCTTTCAATTCTGTAGGAGTCCTTCTGTAAGGTGCTATAGATACCGGTGTCATTCCCGGAACAAGATCTATAGAGAATTCCACTTCTCTATCTGGTGGTAAACCAGGTAATTCTTCTGGGAATACATCAGTTAATTCACATACAACTGGTACTGATTGAATCTTTGACTCAGACACTTTAGTATCCAACACATATGTAAGGTAAGCATCATAACTCTTTCGGACATATTTTTGTGTCGTTATTGCTGAAATCACATTAGGTAATCCATCCAGTTTATCAGATTCAACACGAAGCAATTCATCATTCTCACATTTTAATACAATATATTTCTGCTTACAATTTACCACTGCATCATATCGGGTTAACCAATCCATTCCCAAAATCACATCAAATGGCAATAACATCAAGTCAGCCAAAAAGCAATATCCTTTTGCCATCAATGGACAGTTTTTACAAACTTTAGTCACCATAACACACTGGCCCAGGGGGTTTGAAACTTTAACAACAAATTCAATGAATTCAACAGGTAAATTTTTAACAATCACTACGTTCGTGCATATATATGAATGTGTGGAACCAGGATCAATCAATGTAGTAATATCAGTATCAAGTAGAGAAAATGTACCAGTAATGATGTTTGGTGCAGAGGCATCTTCTCTAACACGAATGGCATATGTTCTTGCAGGTTCTAGTGCCTCAGATCTAACTGTTGTATCATTAGTAGTACCTCGACTACTACCAACATTGTCGAGATGACGGGGTGGTTTGCCTCTCGAGGCAGGATTACTAGGCTTTGGAGCTGGTTTTATCTCTTTTTCAATTTTTTCGGGACAATCTCAGAGAAAATGCTCAAGTGAACCACATCCGAAACAAGCTCCACTTTTAGACCGACATTCCCCATGATGGAATTTGTTACAATGTTTACATTTCAGCTTGGGACTACCAACACTACCCACACTGGTCACAGATGGAGTTGAAGACCTAGGGTTAGAACGTTGAGAACCCCGCTCTCTTCCAGAATACCCCGTAGAGGTAGTAACACGATCAAAATATCTCTTTAATTTCTTAGAAGAAAATGATTGTGACTTACCCATAGTTCTTTTTCTTGAAACCCGAGCCTCTCTTTCGGCTTGTTTCTTTTCCTTACTTAGTTCCTCAGCTTTTTGGGCTCGACCGGCTAACATCACAAGTTCACTTATTTCAAGAATTCCAATAAATAACTTAATATCTTCATTTAGGCTCTCTTCAAAGTGTTTACACATTTCAGCATCGGTTAAAACCCATTCTCTAGGATACATGCTCAACTGAACAAATTCCCGTTCATATTCGAGTTCAGTTATGTTTCCTTGTTTGAGCCCGAGAAACTCTTTCTTTTTTTGATCCATAAATCTCTGACTCACATAATTCTTCCTGAATTCAGCTTGGAAAAATTCCCATATGACATTCTCTCTCGGTACTACTAAAGTTATGGTATTCCACCAATGATAAGCTATATCTTTTAGTAGAGATACCGCACATTTTAGACATTCAGCAGGCGTGCAGGATAGTTCACCAAAAACCCGGATGGTATTTTCTAGACAAAATTTAGCCCTTTCCGGATCATCATCTATGGTAGCTCTAAATTATTCCTCTTCATGCTTGCGGATTTTATCTATCGGAGGTTTACCAATTCTAACATGTTCGGCACCTTATGGTACCCCAAGAATTGGTTGGGGAGCAGGTGGGGGAGGTTGTTGTACAGCAAGATTTGTTCTCAGATACTGGGTAAACCATTCATTCATTATTTGAAAGAAGGCTTGTTTTGCCTCCTCACTTCGGCCCTCAGACACGAGCCTTTCACTACCAGACACAAACGCAACTCTTTGTACTGAAGCTGAAGCATTGCTCTCAGCTTCCTCGGATTCAGCTCTAGCTTAGTTGGATGACATTACTATATGAAAAACACATTTAAAATGATCAGGAGTCATCACACTATCACAATTTATATAATGGCATGTATAGCTAACTCATGTTTGATGTAATAGCCCGGTTTAGACTGTAGTTGGAACAGTGGTTTTGAGACCACAAATCTGAGGTTAGGAAAATATTTTAATATTATTTTTGGTGTTTATAATTTGTGATTGAGCATGTGTGAAATTTCTATGTAAAAATTTTATCGATTGTGTGCTTAATTTGTAAAAGGACTAAATCGCATAAAATGTAAAAGCTGTGTGCTGTTTGTTAAAGTGTTTATTTGTCATGGATTTTTAAATGGGGAGTCCTTATTTGGTTATTAAACCATTTCATAAGTGAGTGGATGATAATGTACATAAATGGCCATATATTACATGAATTTTAAATGTTTTCATTAAGGGTAAAATGGTAAATTATTTATAAATGTTATTATAGTTAAAATAAAAGGAATTAAATGGCCATTTTATCATCTTCTTTGGCTGAAAGTTGAAGAAAAAGAAAGAAGGAAAGCTTGTTAGGGATTCGGCTAGTTTTGAGCTTGATTAAAGGTTAGTTTTTGTTTGGTTTTTGATAATTTCTATGTTTTTGTGATCGCTGATTTGTGCTCTAGCTAGCCCATGCTTTAATTTTAGAATTTGATGGTGATTTTGAGATATGCCGTTGATGAATGTTTGAGCTTTGTGATAGTTGGTGATGAAATATGATAGATATGTGAAAGATTAACATACTTTGTCTTTGAGATTTTGGTGAAATTGAGTAATTTGAGCTAAATTGAGAAAAGTGTAAATTGAAGGACTAAAATGTGAAATAAATGAAATGTGTGAACTTGTATGAACATAGAGAGATTCGGCTAAGCTTATGTGAATAGAAATTTTGTGTATTTTGTGATTTGATGAATTAGGGACTAAAGTGTTGAAATGTGAAAATGTGAGGGCTATTTTGTAAAATGCCCTAAATATGTATGTTTGGGCTAAATTGAATGAATTGGTGATTGAACGAGTTAAATTTGTATATTTATAGACCAAGAAAGGAGAGATTCGGATCGAGATCGAGGCAAAGACAAAGTGATCGATTAATCGACCGTTTTGTTACTGCAATGTCCGAGGTAAGTTCGGATATAATACATGTTGTTGAAATATGTTTTAGCATTATGGAATGAATATATATATACGAATATGAGATTAGAAATTCTATGTGTGGAATTGAATTAGATGGCACTAAGTGTGCGTAATTGAAATTGAAACAGAGATGAATAGCACTGTGTGTGCAAAGTTATGAAAGCTTCGGCTTATTGATTTGGCACTGTGTGTGCGATACAGAGATAAGTCAGTTAAAAGAATAAGCACTAAGTGTGAGATGACGAATATGTTTCGGCTATAAATTTGGCACTAAGTATGCGATTAAGTTAAACGGATAACAATGGTTGATCGAAATGTAATATCGAGCATTGAGTAGCTTGGAAGTTGAATAACTATGTGTTGGCTAAGGTATGTATTGAACCTTTGTGGTTGATGAGATTATATATGAAACTATGAATGGTTGAATGAATATCTTAACTATGGAGGATATGGTATGAATATTTGAGAATTGATCTATATGATGGAATTACTTGTTTAATGAGTTTGGTTTGTTAATTTGAATGTATTATGTTACGAACTTACTAAGCTTTTGAGCTTACTGTGTGATATGTTTCTCTGTTTTATAGTGTCAGTAAAGGTAGCTCGGATTAAGGGATCGTCAGTGATATAATCACACTATCGGCAATCTATTTTGGTATTTTTGAAATATGTGTATATATTTGGTATATGGCATGTATAGGCTAGTAGTTATGATATGTTTTTTATGTGTATTAGATTGCCATGTGACATGGCTTGAAAGTTGAATGATGTTAATGTGTTTATGCATGTGTTTTGTAAATGATGAATATGGTATGTTTTATGCTTAAATTGTTGATGAAAATTGTGGTCTAAATGTGAATGGTGGTAAGGTTTATATGATGTTTGGTCTATATGATTGGGATGTGAATTTTGGTACTTTGGATGAACCAATGTTAGATGAAAATTGAGTATTATTATAGATGGTATAGTTGATGAAGAATTGGTGTATATATTGGTATGTTTTGGTTGCCATTTGTGGTATAAATGCATATAATTTTAGGCTTATAGGTGATTCAAGGTGTGGGAGGTAAGTTTGGCCTTGAAAATGGCCTATAATTGCCCACACGGTTGAGCACACTGGCGTGTGGTTCGACCGTGTAGTTTAAGTTTGCCAAGTGAAACAAGTCAGGCTCGACCACGGGCTGGACACACGGGTGTGTGACTGGCCGTGTGGTGCAAGTCAGTGTCGACCATGGGTGAGGCACGTGGGCGTGTCTCAGGCCGTGTGGACAAGTCAATATGTATGCCCTGTTTTGACATGGCTTAGACACACGGGCGTGTCCGAGGCTGTGTGAGGCACACGGCCTACCCACACGGGCGTGTGACCTCTACAGTTCGGAAAAAAAAATCTTTAAATTTCTAAAAATTTTCGTAAGTGTTCGATTTAGTCCCAACCTCTTTCTAACACATGTTTGAGGTCCCGCAGATCTCATTTAGGGACTATATGTTTATTTTTGAATATGTTTGATTAATGATTAACTTTGTGTTGTGAAATGGTTATGAAATGTTCCGATTGTTCGGTAATGCCTCTTAACCCTATTCCGGCAACTGTTATGGGTTAGGGGTGTTATATTTGTTACATCAAATCAAAGAATCAGCTCAATCGTAGCTCTGATACCACTAAATGTAACACCCTTAACTCATATCCATCGCCATAATAGGGTTTCAGAGCATTACCGAAACATTCAAAATATTTTTCTATTAAACTACAAATATTTACTATTCATTTACTGAGAACATCCATAATGTCCTTTGATCGGGCCCTCAAGGCCCAATACAAGCATTAGAATCAAATCGGACTTATCGGAACCTCTAAGAACTTTTCATAAAATTATAAAATACTTCTAGGGTGCAGGACTCACATGCCCATGTAGTCCAAGGGACACGCCTGTGTGACCTTGGAACACGCCCGTGCTACAAGCCGTGTTCAATTTAAGGTGCTCTCTGACTTGCGCCACACGGCTATGCCACATGCCTGTGTGCTAGGCCGTGTGGTTAATTAAATTAATTCAAATTAGGTGTAAGTTTCACACGGCCAAAACACACACCCGTATTCTAGGCCCTGTGGCATACACGACTGAGACACACGCCTGGGTCTCTACTCGTGTGCCCAATTCTGAGCATTGTCTTTCTCAAAATTAAGGTGCAGAAGACACACAACTGATACGGGCCGACCCGGGGATGAGTCGAATCGTATGCAAATTTTCCCAATCGTAAACGGGGAGTATGATAGGTGGAATAGGAAAGAATAAATGTGGGTGAAATTAAATTAGGTGTATATTGAAATAAAAGGTATGAAAAAAAATTTAAGAATCAAATACGAACCAATACCAATTTGGTATCAACCCAAAATATTTATACGATTCTTAAAGTTCGGTTTTGAATGGGGATAGGACCTCGACCCGCTATCGAAAAAGGATAGGAACCTCGCTATGGAAATGGATAACAAGAAAAAGTTAGCGCCATTAGCTCGCTAGATAAGCTAACAAGTCCTAAACAAAATTTGGAGAAAAGAAATTGTCTCACAAATTCAATCAAAATAATAGTGAGTAATTCATTCAAGAAAATTCATTGGTCCCTTACATTGAAAATGAGCAACTATTTATAGGCCTAAACTAGGTAGACGAATGGATTCGGCTGAATAGGATATCAAATGGAATAAAAATTTCAGCCATGAGCATTAAGCCTTGCCGTCCATATCTTGCTCCAATATATTGATGCTCCAATAAACAACAATTATTTCCATGCTTCCAACAAGCACATGGTCACGTTCCATCATAGAAGCATGGGTTAATAAATGGTGTGATCATGCTTTACCGTCCAACATCCATGCTCCCTTTTAAAGTTTTTATATATATATATATATATTTTTTAAGCTCCATGCTCCATTTTAACCACCTTGAATAAACAATTAATCCGTGTCTTCTTGTCCCCTTAAGTGCCACCCATCATCTTCAATAAAAAAATGTCTTAGCACATAGGCATTTAAAGATTCCTTCTTGTTTTTGCCGTCCATGGCTTGTGGTTCATGGGCAAACAATTTAAATCATGCCTTTTGTCCCTTTAAGTGGCCTCCATGTCTCCTATTTAGCCTTGATAAAATAATTAATCCTGCTTCCATTAACTCATGAAAATGAATGTACCTGCACCCATTAAATTCAGCCATTTTGAGAAAGTTAAGCCATAAGTTCATTAATTCTTGAATTAAAACACTTAAAAACATTAAAAAATGCAATAAAATGTGTTAAATTAATGCACGACATTATTTAAAGATGCAGGTAATAAACAAGAAATAATATAATTGCTGCAAAAATATTTAAAACACATAATTAAAATTAAAGTCCAAATTTTATTTAATGATTTTGGCTAATTAAATAGCCAAGGCCAAATGGCCATAAACAGCTCATTATGCTTGCATGAGCTAGAAACGAGCTAAGGTGAGCTCGTTTGACTGAGATTTTGTTTGAAGGAGGGTGTGGCCATGACTCCTTGGGTGGTCATTGACTTGTTCGGATGAGCTAGCATTATTGTCTTTCCACAATTGCTGAACCATAATCCCGATAGTGTTTTTAAATTGCTTTGCTCGTGCCCTCGTGATCGGCCCTCGAGGTAACATCATAGGATCCCGGTTCGGGTTAGTCTCATGATCGATCGTGCCCGTATCATCCTCTCCCTCTTGAGAATGACTTGTCCTCAAGTCAGTACCTACATCAAACAGAGTTAAGTCAGCCACATTAAAACTAGCGCTGATGTTGTACTCACCTGGCAAATCAAGTTTATATGAATTCTCATTGATTCGCTCAATAATCTGGAAAGGACCATCTCTACGCGGTGACAACTTGGATTTACGACGGGCAGGAAATCTCTCTTTTCTCATGTGCACCCAGACCCAGTCTCCTGGTGCAAACACAATTTGTTTTCGTCCCTTATTGGCTTGCTGGATGTCTTGCTCAGTCCTCGCCTCGATATTTTCTCGCACCTTTCTATGTAGTTCATTGATATATTCCGCCCTTTTTTGCATCTGAATGAACAAACTTATCAGTAGGCAAGGGTAATAAGTCAAGGGGAGTGAGAGGGTTAAACCCGTAAACAATTTCGAAAGGAGAAAACTTAGTTGCAGAATGGATGGATCGGTTGTAAGCAAACTCAATGTGGGGCAGACATTCTTCCCACGTCTTGAGATTCTTTTGCACCAGCGCTCGCAACAAAGTCGAAAGGACTCAATTCACCACCTCAGTTTGTCCATCTGTCTGAGGATGACAAGTAGTCGAAAACATCAATTTCATTCCCAGCTTTCCCCATAGAGTTTGCCAAAAATGACTTAGGAATTTCACGTCTCGATCGGATACAATCGTCCTCGGAACTCAATGCAAGCGAACAATTTCCCTAAAAAACAAATTTGCAATATATACGACGTCGTCAGTCTTAACACAAGAAATAAAATGTGACATTTTAGAGAAACGGTCAACTATAACAAAAATTGAGTCCTTCCCCGTTTTAGATCTCGGTAATCCAAGGATGAAATCCATGGATATGTCGGCCCATGGAATTTCCAGAATAGGAAGGGGCGTGTATAAACCATGAGGTTGTACTTTCGATTTAGCCTGTTTGCAGGCTATGCAGCGCTCGCAGATTTGTTCAACATCCTTTCGCATTCTCGACCAAAAGAAATGTTCTTGAAGGGTTGTCATTGTTTTATCTCGTCCGAAGTGACCATAAGGCCACCGCTATGTGCCTCTAACACAAGCAATTCTCGAATTGAACCTTGAGGTATGCATAACTTGTTCTCCTTGAAAAGAAATCCTTCATGCCTGTAAAACTTATCAAAAGCACCACTTTCACAAGCATTATAGATATTTCCAAAGTCAACATCGTTAGTATACAAATCCTTAATGTGATGAAAGCCAAGCAGTTTAGAGTCAAGGGTAGTCAATAAAGTGTACCTTCGTGACAACGCATCAGCTACTACATTTTCCTTACCCTTTTTCTACTTAATTACGTACGGGAATGACTCTAAGTACTCGATCCACTATGCGTGTCTTTTATTGAGCTTATGCTGGCCTTTAATGTACTTAGGTGCTTCATGATCAGAATGAATAACAAACTCTTTTGGTCGTAAGTAATGTTGCTAGATTTCGAGCAATCTAATCAAGGCATACATCTCTTTATCGTACATGGGATAGTTAAGGGCAGCTCCGTTCAACTTCTCGCTAAAGTACGCCACCGGTCTTCCATCTTGGTTCAAAACGGCTCCAATCCCTACACCTGAAGCATCACACTCAACTTCAAATGTTTTAGTAAAGTCAGGAAGGGATAATAAAGGGGCTTTTACAAGACACTCTTTAATCGAATTAAAGGACCGTTCTTGCTCGTCAGACCAATGGAATGCTGAATTCTTCTTGATTACGCTTGTTAACAGGGTAGCTAGTGTACTAAAGTTGGGTACGAATCGACGGTAGAAGATGGCCAATCCATGAAAACGAGACTTGACTGATCGTCATAGGGCGTAGCCATTCTTGGATGGCTCATACCTTCTCTTGATCCACTTCCAAGCCTTTTGCACTCACGACATATCCTAGAAAAACAACCTTATCAGTACAAAATGAACACTTTTTAAGGTTAGCGTACAATACCTCTTTTTGTAAGGTTTCCAAGATCGCCCGCAAGTGTTGTACATGTTCCTCCAAGGATTTGTTGTACACCAAAATATCATTGAAGTAGACTACACATGATTTACCAATAAACGCACGCAACACATGGTTCATTAGTCGCATAAAAGTACTTGGGGCGTTCGTAAGTCTGAATGGCATTACTAGCCATTCATACAAACCTAATTTCATCTTGAAGGCAGTTTTCCATTCTTTGCCTTCACGCATTCTTATTTGATGGTAGCCACTTTTGAGGTCAATCTTTGTAAAGATTTGCGCTCCGCTTAACTCATCGAGCATGTCGTCAAGTCTAGGTATCGAATGTCGGTACCTAACGGTAATCTTGTTGATAGCGCGACAGTCGACACACATATGCCATGAATCGTCTTTCTTAGGCACTAATAACACTGGTACCGCGCAAGGGCATAGGCTCTCTCAAATATATCCTTTTTCTAATAACTCGGCAATTTGTGTTTGGAGCTCTTTTGTCTCTTCAGGATTACTTCGATATGCAGGGTGGTTGGGTAAAGCGGCTCTAGGTACCAAGTCAATTTGGTGTTCTATGCCTCGGATGGGAGGCAATCCACTAGGTATCTCCTCCGGAAAGATATCTTCAAATTCCTGTATCAAAGACAACACAGAAACAGGAAGATTTTCGGGTAACTCGTTAGTATTCAAAAACGCTTCTTTATACAGAAGCACATACATAGGTTTTCTTAAACACAATGCTCTCCGAATACCGCTCACCCTTGCAAAGACAATCATTTTATCACTCCTTTTTTCATCTCCATTTTTTTCTAGCTCCTGTTTTCTTTCGTCCTCTTTGGTATTTTTATTTTTCTCTCGATCATTTTTCTTATCTTTTCCTTTTGCTTAGTCGATAGAAAGCTTGAGTTGTTGTTGATCATCGAATACTTGTTTTGGAGTAAGGGGCACAAGGGTTACATTCCTCCCAAAATGCTTGAAGGAATATCGATTGGTGTAGCCATCGTGTATCACACGGCGGTCGTATTGCCATGGACGTCCTAGGAGTAGGTGACCTACGTGCATCGGCACCACATCGCATAGCACTTCATCCGAGTACTTTCCGATGCTAAAGGATACTAAGACTTGCTTTGTAACCTTCAATTCTCCGCCATCATTAAGCCACTGAAGTTTGTAGGGAGTCGGATGTTTCGTGGTGGCTAATCCCAATTTTTCAACCATGAGGGTGCTTGCTACGTTCGTACAACTCCCTCCATCGATGATAAAGCTACATACCTTGCCTTGCACTTGACACCTTGAGTGGAAGATGTTCTCTCATTGCTCCTCATTTTCCACGCTTTAGAGACTGAGACTTCGCTTCACGACGAGCAACTCCCCTTTAACAGGTTGTTCTAAGTCCTCCTCGTTCTCAGAATTGGTTTCGAATTCATGATCTTCTTCCTCGTCCGTTTCAATCTCGTCGTTAGCCTGCATCACCATGGTTCGTCTATTTGGACATTGACTGGCTATATGTCCTCGGCCAAGGCACTTGAAGCATTTTATATCCCTCGATCAAGAAGTAGAGCTTTCAGGTTCCTTACCTTTGCTTGTCTCGGCCAAAGGCTTGCTTGTCTTTAGAGTTAATGTAGACTCATTTGATTTATTTGTAGGATACCCTTTGTTGGTGTTTTGGCCCCACTTTGAGGGTTTCGCATTGGAGTAACCTCGGGTTGCTCCTTTTTGCTTCAATTGCTTTTCCACCTTAATGGCCATATGGACCATGTCTTCCATCTCAACATAATGTTGTAACTCGACAATGTTCGCGATCTCCCGGTTAAGTCCATCTAGAAAGCGTGCCATTGTAGCTTCTCGCTCTTCTTAGATATCGACTCGAATCATTGCCACCTCCATCTCCTTATAATAATCTTTGACGTTTCTCGTCCCTTGTGTAAGATTTTGGATTTTTTGATGTAACTCCCGGTGGTAGTATGAAGGGATGAATCTTCGTCTCATTCCGCCTTCATCTCGGCCCACGTGGTAATTGGACGTTCTCCGTTGCGCCTTTGGCTTGTAGTCAACTGATCCCACCATATCATGGCATAGTCTGAAAACTCTATAGCGGCTAGTTTAACCTTCTTGTTCTCAGAATAATTGTGACAATCGAATACAAGTTCGATTTTCTTTTCCCACTCCAAGTAGGCTTCAGGATCTGACTTGCCTTGGAAAGGAGGAATGGTTAACTTGATGTTCTTTAAATCATCATCTTCCCGCCTCAGATCTTTTTGGCCCCTGTTTCAGAATTCTCTTCGCCCAAAACCTACGTTGGACTCATAGTCACTTTCGCCTTCACTAAATTCGTTAGTGTCATCGTCAGGGTCCCTTTGTCGTTCACGCCGTTGGTTGGTACGTTCGCGCCGTTGTCTAGTAATTTTAGGAGTCACTTCTCAGGGTCTCCGTACTTCTACTTGATAGAGTCTATCTTCAATAGGGTTAAGTTTTCGATCAAGTAGACGCTCCATCTCTCGCAAGAGAGCTTGCCTTTGCAAATCAAGAACATCTCTAACTGGTTGTCTTCCTTGTTGCTCCTCCACGTTTTGTCCAACATCATGTGACATTTTTTTTAACAAAACAAATCTTCACAAAAAAAAAATAAAAAATAATCCTCACAGATCACTTGGAAAGAAAGAAAAAAAGTATAAAAAAATCAATGACACTCACGCTCGTGTGTAACGCTCTTAGTTTGGCTTTTACCTCCCCTCGAATAATCTCACGCTCTCGTGCCTTTTACCTCTCTACTTTTCTCGTGATTTCGTTCTCGGACTCGTCAAAGCTTATTAGGGGCTTAGGGGTCTGTCTCAAAGGGTTCAAAGGTTGTGACATAATAGGTAATAGGGTAGGCTGAAAGAAGAAATTTTAGGTGGGTTAAGGCGAGGGTAAATAGAGTTGGGTCGAGAAAGATGTAGTTCAAAGAAGTAGATGATATCTCAAAAAAAAATGGGATCGAACTTAATTTTTTTTTTAAATACGATTTTTTTTTTGAATTTTTGTATTTCTCTTTTTTTTTTTAACTTCAAATATACTATAATGAAATACAAGAAACAAAAATTACAACTTGAAATTTTTTTCGAAATTTTTTTTGAATTTTTTGTTCGAATTTTTTTTTTCACGAACCTATTCCAGCTTTCGTCGTCGTAGAAACTCCTCGTTTGGTGGCTCCGATACCAGATAATACAGGCTAGCCCGGGGATGAGTCGGATCGTATGCAAATTTTCCCAATCGTAAACGGGGAGTAAGATAGGTGGAATAGGAAAGAATAAATGTGGGTGAAATTAAACTAGGTGTATATTGAAATAAAATGTATGAAAAAAAAATTTTAAGAATCAAATACGAACCAATACCAATTTGGTATCAACCCAAAATATTTATACGATTCTTAAAGTTCGGTTTTAAATGGGGATAGGACCTCGACCTGCTATCGAAAAAGGATAGGAACCTCGGTATGGAAATGGATAACAAGAAAAAGTTAGCGCCACTAGCTCGCTAGATAAGCTAACAAGTCCTAAACGAAATTTGGAGAAAAGAAATTGTCTCACAAATTCAATCAAAATAATAGTGAATAATTCATTCAAGAAAATTCATTGGTCCCTTACATTGAAAATGAGCAACTATTTATAGGCCTAAACTAGGTAGACGAATGGATTCGGCTGAATAGGATATCAAATGGAATAAAAATTTCAGCCATGAGCATTAAGCCTTGCCGTCCATATCTTGCTCCAATATATTGATGCTCCAATAAACAACAATTATTTCCATGCTTCCAACAAGCACATGGTCACGTTCCATCATAGAAGCACGGGTTAATAAATGGTGTGATCATGCTTTACCGTCCAACATCCATGCTCCCTTTTAAAGTTTATATATATATATATATATATATATATATATATAAGCTCCATGCTCCATTTTAACCACCTTGAATAAACAATTAATCCATGTCTTCTTGTCCCCTTAAGTGCCACCCATCATCTTCAATAAAAAAATGTCTTAGCACATGGGCATTTAAAGATTCCTTCTTGTTTTTGCCATCCATGGCTTGTGGTTCATGGGCAAACAATTTATATTATGCTTCTTGTCCCTTTAAGTGACCTCCATGTCTCCTATTTAGCCTTGATAAAATAATTAATCCTACTTCCAGTAAACTCATGAAAATGAATGTACCTGCACCCATTAAATTCAGCCATTTTGAGACCAATTAAAGTTAAGCCATAAGTTCATTAATTCCTGCATATTAATTCTTGAATTAAAACACTTAAAAACATTAAAAAATGCAATAAAATGTGATAAATTAATGCACGACATTATTTAAAGATGCAGGTAATAAACAAGAAATAATATAATTGCTGCAAAAATATTTAAAAAACATAATTAAAATTAAAGTCCAAATTTTATTTAATGATTTTGGCTAATTAAATAGCCAAGGCCGAATGGCCATAAACAGCTCATTGTGCTTGCATGAGCTAGAAACGAGCTAAGGTGGCTCGTTTGACTGAGATTTTGTTTGAAGGAGGGTATGGCCATGACTCCTTGGGTGGCCATTGACTTGTTCGAATGAGCTAGCATTGTTGTCTTTCCACAATTGCTGAACCATAATCCCGATAGTGTTTTTAACTTGCTTTGCTCGTGCCCTCGTGATCGGCCCTCGAGGTAACATCATACGATCCCAGCTTGGGCTACTCTCATGATCGGGCTTGCCTGTATCAACAACCTAACTACATGCCCGTGTTACCAGGCTGTATGTCACACACGGTCTAGACACACGCCTGTGTGTCTGCTCGTGACAAAATGAAACCATTTCTAGCTTCATTTCTCACCCAAAACCTGCACTTGAAACACACATCTAATACCAACCAATTCAAGCATCCAAATTAGGCAATTTCCATCATTCAACATAGCATATCACTACATGCATAAGTGTTTATAGACTTACCTTGGAACATCTTAGGCATTCACAACATTGATCACACATTCTTAACATAACACAAGTATACGAATATATCATAATAATCTACTTAATCATACCAAAATGAACCATTACTAGCCATTCCAATGGCTAGGTTGAAATTAACATTTCAAGCCACTATTGGCCAAGTTGTCCTATACATGCCATTATACCCAAAATGACTTCATTAAATATACCCAAAATGCTAGTTGATAGTGTGACGATGCTCCAATGATCTCCAACCCTCGCGAGCTTCCGAGCACTATAAAATAAGGGAAAAATAAACGGAGTAAGCATTACATGCTTAGTAAGTTCGTATAATAGAAATTAAACTTACCAATCTTACTTATTAAAATCTAGGCATACAATGTTATGTTTCCATCCATTTGGCTAAATTGCCTAATCACATACATTCAATCAAACATGTTAGTCACAAAAATCCTCATATCAATCAAGTAACATAAATGAACTCATCAAGCAATATTCTTTCGAATCATTATCATATCATCTCAAGATTTTCATGCCATGTCAGGAGTTTTATGTCCGTCGAATCATTGAATTCCGATGGATGCTTAAGTAGTACACTCGAAGTGTACGATTCAATAATCCATCAATTTCTTATTCAAAGGTACCCAATAGGGCACTTAACCAAGAAACACTCTCTCGAGCCACATATCGTATAATAGGATTACCAGTCTAGGCTAAATCCTTTATATAACGTAAGCTTAGAGGAGCTCGATTAGGATTACCAGTCCAGGCTAAACCCTAATCATAACGTATGCTCGAGAGGTATTATACCGGGATTACCCGTCTGGGCTAATTCTTTTCTATATCAAGGTCAATGGGGTTACTCGTCCAAGCTAAATCTCGTCCGCAACAAATGCAGGACCTTATTAATTTCGGGTAAGCGCATATAATCATCGGAATCCAATATTCAATTGGGACTTAACCCTTTTTCACATTTTAAGCATATATAAATTTTCCATCATATTTTACAAGTAAGCACATCAACATAAATCACATTACATACAACACAACATAATTACATGCCCGATTAAGTTACACGAACTTACCTCGACACTTGGAAATCTACTAATCTGAAATCTTTTCTTTTCCTCTGTCTAACCTTGAATTAGTGTTGTCTGGATCTATATAAATGAATTTAACCATAAATTTCATACATTTCATATTTAAATGGACTCAATTTACGTCCTAGGCAAAATTACCATTTTGCCCATAACTTTTTCATAAATTCCAATTGTCCCTAGGCTCGGAAAATGAAACTTGTGCAAATTACTCCCTATTCCAAGCCTAACCAAAGTGCCACTACAAATTTTCCAGCACATGTATTCATAAAATTTCAGAATTTTTCATCAAATTTTGCAACTTTTCATTTTAGTCCTTAAATCATGTTTTCATCAAAAATCACTTTGTAAAACTTGTTTATCTATCAATATTCTTTCATTTTCTACTATAAATTTCTAATTTCCAGCATAATACATCCATGACCCATTTTCATACTTTGATAACTTTTCTAATTAATCCCCCAAATAGGGAGATTAAGCTATCCCGATTCTAAAAATATCAAAATTACTAAAAATGGGACAAGGAAACTTACCCAATTAGGCCTTGAAAGTTTCTCCTCTCTCTCCTAGGGTTTCCATGTGTTTTTAGGTTGAAGATGATATAAAATAAGATGATTTCTTTTATCATCTTTTTAATTAATTAAGTTTTTGCTATCTCCAATTTAGTCCTACCTTTTTCTATAATTCCATGGATGAGTCACCATGAAAAATTTACATACTTTTCTTAATGGTCTAATTACCATATAAGGACCTATAGTTTTTAATTCCATAGCTATTAGATCCTTATAGCTACTAGAATTCAACTTTCACATTTTATGCGATTTAGTCCTTCTCGTAATTAGGTGCTAAATCGATGAAATTTTCATGTCAAAATTTTCACATGTCACGTCTATCATATTACGAACCATATAATAAAATAAAAATAAATTATATTTTGGGTCAGATCTATGGCCCCGAAACCACTGTTTCGATTTCACTGAAATATGGGCTATTACACTGCACCTGTCAAACCACCAAACACAACCCTTCCACATGCAATTAAAAGTAACGAATAATAATATTTAAGCACCGTCGAAGCTCCTTATGCAACGTTCTAAAAATGCTAAAATAATTTACTAAAATGCAACTAAATTCACTTAAGTATAGACAATTGACCTAGTCTAAATGCATGAATTATAACTCTTTTCAAGAGTTACCACTTATCTTAATAGTATTTTATTAATTTAATATTAAAGTGATTATCTTAATATTTAATTTAATTTAATGTTTATCTACAAGATAAACATTATTATTTTAATAAGATTTAATATTAAATTTAATCTAATATTTATCTTGATAAATATTATATTAATTTAATATTAAAGTGATTATATTTAATTATAGTTGAACTCTCTAAACTCTCCCTATATAGAAAGAGCATTGGGTCATTATTTTACGCACACTTGAATTCAAGAGAAAGTTGTAGAGAAAAAATTCTCTGAAGAGATTATTTCAGAAAACTCTAAAAGATATTTTTCTAATTTACAACTTGACCCAAAAGTTTAGAGAAATTGCAAAATTACCCAGTGGCAATTTTTGTGAAAATTTTTCTTACTTGAAGCGAGCCCACACTCAGGAAACGTGAGCCTGAGGATAGCGGAGAAGACTACTTGGTCGAAGCGCTCATCCTAGATGAATCGAAAATGTATAAGTTTGATTAAGTGTTTATTACTTTAGATATCACAACCAAGATCTTGTTTTGGACAATTTTTTAAAACTCTGTTTTCCCTACATTTATTTTCTACTACGTTTTTCAAACCAGTTTTTTCCAACAATTGGTATCATGAAACAGGTTGTGTTCTATCTATAAGTACAAACAGATAATCAAAATAGATTTCTCTTATTCTTGAATGATTTGATTATATAGAAAGTGGTATTCTTTAGATCTTATACATGTTTTGAGTTCTATATGGGAATGGATGTGGTATTATATATTTGTTTTTTAATGTCAAGGTTGTGGTTCTTAGGAAATAGACCATGGACTATCATCTCCACTTAAAGCTATATTTTTAAAATTCATAAAATTCTAGTGAGACGAAAACTGACATAGGACTTAAATATAATTTTTCCAAAAGAAGTCCATGGTAAGGAAAAGATGCGATGGCGGTTGAAGACCCAAGGAATGCCTTGTGGCGAAAAATTATGTAATTTTATTTTCTAGAGGTAGAACCATGGAAACCTTGGCTGACGATTTTATTTTAAATATCTATCTCATTATATATTTGTTTTATAATTATTTATAATATTTATATTATGTAATGTTATAATTGTGATACATATATGAGATGATCCACAATTGATTGATTAAAAAATAAGAAGTGTGGTAATGAGAAGGTGCATGTCTAGTATTGGCTCTGGCTAGGAAAGGCTTGGTTTTTAAGTGGTCAAATTTGACTCACCTCCCTTTCCTAGGACCTTACCTGGTGCATGGTTAACATTCACTTCTTCAGTTTTTCCTTTAAAAGAAAAACTGTGGATAATCAAAATTGTTTGTTTTTATGATTAATAGATTCTTGTGAACAAATATGAATATTATAAAATTGTCATAGCATGCCATGCATATATTGGAAGCATGTCATTTAAATTAGGTAAGAATGCCACTAGGAATATTGTATGATCATTCTTGAAATTTGGGATAAAAAAACCTTACATGTTTTTAAAATATTGAGTTGAGGAAGGTCTTTGAACAAGATTTATGGCCTCTATTGATGGTCCCTAAGTGATAGCATGATAAAGTTTCGAGCCGGTTCCTACCCTGGCTGTACCCCAAGGTAAACTTTGTCATGTGGATCTACAAGAAAAAGAGAAATGCAGAAGGGAAAGTGGAAACACACAAAGCTAGACTTGTATGGAAAGGCTACACACAGAAAGAATGCATCGATCACGATGAGACCTTCTCTCTAGTAGCCATGGTCAAGTCTAGCCGCATACTCGTATCCATTCGAGAACTGGCAAATGGATGCCAAGACAATATTCTTGAATGACTGTCTTGATGAGACGATTTACATGGCTCAACCCACTGGCTATGTTGTCAAAGGAAATGAGTAAAAAGTTTGCAAACTACTAAGATCCATTTATGGACTTAAGTAGGCGTCCCACTCATATAATAAAAGATTTGATCAAATGATCAGGACTTTTGGTTTGAGCAAAACGCTGATGAACCTTGTGTTTATAAGCACATAAATGACAAAAAAGTGGTATTCCTCGTTTTCTATGTCGATGATCTTATCGAAAAAGATGTAGGCGAATTGTCATCGGTTAAACTATGGTTAGCTCAACAATTTAGCATGAAGGACTTGGGTGAAGCTAGCTATATTCTTGCAATTAGAATCTTTAGGGATCGAAAGAATAAAACGATAGCTCTATATCAAGCTTCATACATTGATAAGGCACTGGAACATTTTGTAATGATCGATATGAAGTTAGTCATTCAGCCGAATGCATCAGGTTTTCATCTTTCTTTAGATGACTATCCTAAGATAGCGAAAGAAAGAGAGCATATGAGTAAGGTTCCATATGCTTCGGTAGATGGAAGCCTTATGTATGCGATGCTTTGCACACGTCTAGGTATCTATTTTGTAGTAGGAATGGTTAGTTGATATCAGACAAATCCAGGTCTCAGGCATTGGCAAATTGTAAAGAATATATTAACGTATCTTAAAAGAACCAAGAATTATATGCTTGCGTATTCTGGAGAGAACCTTACTCTTGTTGGATACACAGACTCAGACTTCCAAACATGTAAAGATTCAAGGAAATAAACGTCGGGAAATGTATTCGTTCTAGGTTGTGGAGCCATGGAATGGAGAAGTGTAAAATAAACTTGTAGTGTTGACTCTACTATAGAGGTCGAGTATGTGGCTGCTTATAAGGCAACGAAAGAAGCAATATGGCTTCGAAAGTTCTTAACCGATCTTGAAGTCATTCCTAGTATAGAAAAAGCTACAACATTGTAGTGTGATAACAGTGTTGCAATAGCTAATACTAAGGAAATGAGAAGTCACAAGAGAATGAAACACATTGATCGGAGGTATCACTTGATATGAGAAATAATAGCCAAAGGAGTTATAGATGTGATGAAAATAGCTTTTGAAGATAACCTTACGGATTTGTTTACTAAGACTTTTGTAACTAGGAGTTTTAAGAAACACTTCGAGGATATGAGAATGCAAAACATGACACATTTACTTCACTAGGGCAAGCGAGAGATTGTTGGGAAATGTGTCCGTATTGTAGTAAACATGTAACTGTTTTCTATTTATTTGAACGATGAATAAAAAAATAAAGTTAATTTCACATCTCATTATTATATCTTTTGTATTTTTGTCTTTTATATTTTGCATGCATAAGGAAATTGACAAACAAATATTAGATCATTGATTGTCTAAGTTCAAACTGAAGATATGTGGCATTGTAAGAACGTCTACACTGCGAGAAAGACAGTTTATTTCAGTAGATAATATAAATGGGTCCGTAATCCTGTAAAAGAATCAAAGTGAACATTTGATTCAAATACTGAGAAGAATTATTATGTCGTCTACAATTCCAATTGGGGAAATGGTTAGTCTTGGCTATCGGAGAAGTTGACTTCACGGGTAGAGACATAGATGTATTCATTGGTAGAATGATACATTGAACTAGACCCAAGATGAAGTAATTCTGAATCTATTTGTGAATTAATTCACTTGTGACATTCATGGTGTGATTTACCTAAATCCTGAGTTAGTCACTAACCATATGTTTGCAACTTATGTGCTTTGATATAAGTGGGGGCTTATGCTCAACGATGATCGATCCCATAGTCAGTATGTTGGGTACATAACTTGTGTATGGCATGGCTTTACTAGAAATAGTGGAATTCATAGCTCAATTAAAGAGTTAATGATATCCTCTCACTGGCATTGTGTGCATTGATGAATATGGAACGTGACCACGAGTTGCTTGTTCTCGAACAAGCGATTTATCATCGTTCTTTGTTGACAGTGATCATATTAATCATTAAGAAAACACAATGGTGACAATAAGATAAAAAAACTATTTTGAGTGAATGGATTTAACACAAAGGAATCAAGGATATCATATGAGGGTAACACGCACATGACGAGGTCATTGCACAAAGTATTTGGATGAATTGCTTTTTGTAAAGAGTATACAATAAGGAGTTTTCAATCATGGTACTTCTTGTGATCTGACTCCATGATTAAGTAATTGCGATTTATCGGAACGATGCTTCTAGACATACACAGTTAGGCTCTAGCAATTGCAATTACTAGAGCCTAACAGTATATGTCTGATTGGTCCTTCCGCTAGCTCAACAAAAGCTCAACCGGACTGCATTTGAATCAAAAGAAAATTCTATAACTTTAGAAATAATTTAATTGATTCGATTTATTCGATGTGGAATTAAATTAGGTGGTCGTGAGAATTGTTCAATTAGAGAATTTGATTAAATAATTTTCTTGAAAATTTAATTTGAAAAATCTAAGTGATTTTTGAGAAAATTAATTTTGATTAAGTAAAATTAAATTAATCAAATTAATTAAAATTAATATGATACTTTTGGAAATTAATTTTCAAGTCAGACAATTGGCCCAATGGGTAATTGAACTTAAAAATTAGACCTGATATTGTAAATTAGGCCCAGGAGCTCAAAATTGAGATCAAAACCTAAAAATTGGTCGAACTGGGTCTGATATGTGAAACCGAGCCGATGGTCCAACCGGTGGCTAGATCGGATCGGTCGATTTGTCACTGACTCAGATTGAACTGGTAGTAACGGAACTGGCTCAAGGTGCTGTAAATATGTCGCACCTGCATCACCAGACACGGCGATGCCGGCAACTACGACCGCAGAGTTCCGGTGGCCGGCAGTGGTTAGTCTTCGATGGTTGAGCAGTGGAAGAGTTACACCCCTACTAGGACTCTACTAAAGAATTTGACTTCAGAATAACTATTCCAAAAATAATATTATTTTAATAGTTTAATATTAAATTAAATTTAATATTTATCTTAATAGTATTTTCTTAATTTAATATTAAAGTGATTATCTTAATATTAAATTTAATTTAATGTTTATCTTGTAGATAAACATTCTATCATTTTAATAAGGTTTAATATTAAATTTAATCTAATATTAATCATAGTTGAACTCTCTAAAATCTCCC
The DNA here is from genome assembly GCA_005393395.2 of Gossypium australe. Classification (NCBI taxonomy): domain Eukaryota; kingdom Viridiplantae; phylum Streptophyta; class Magnoliopsida; order Malvales; family Malvaceae; genus Gossypium; species Gossypium australe. The sequence continues at coordinate 99,858,942 of CM016619.1, read as the reverse complement.
TATATAAAGAGAGTCTTGGGTCATTATTTTATACACACTTGAATTTAAAAGAAAGTTGTAGAGAGAAAATTCTCTGAAGAGATTATTTTAAAAAATTTTAAGAGATATTTTTCTGATTTACAACCTGACCCAAAAGTTTAGCGAAATTGAAAAATTACGCCACTGGTAATTTTTGTGAAAATTTTTCTTATTTGAAGAGAGCCCACACTCGGCAGACGTGAGCTTTAGGATAATGGAAAAGACTACTCGGTCGAAACGCTTATCCTAGACGAATCAAAAAGGTACAATTTTGATTAAGTGTTTATTAGTTTAGATATCACAACCAAGATCTTGTTTTGGAAAAATATTTAACTCTATTTTCCCTAAATTTATTTTCTGATGCATTTTCCAAAACTGTTTTTTCCAACAGAAAGATCGAAGGACTAAAGGTAGGGAGAGGAGGGTTATCGCTAACACACTTATTGTTTTTTGCAGATGAAAGCATCCTTTTTGGAAAGGCAACAATAGAAGGGGCTTTGGCAATGAAAGAAGTGGTTAAGGACTACGAAAACATGTTTGGTCAGATGGTGAATTTCGACAAATCTCTGATTTATTTTAGCAGAAATACAAGGGAGGAAGACAAAGCGTGAATAAGAAGCAAATTGGGAGTTAGAATATCTAATAATCCAGAGAAGTATCTTAGTTTACAACCGATGGTAGGAAGAAGAAAGAAGAATGAGTTTATCAATTTAAAAGAAAAGTTCATTAAAAGAATAAAAACGTGGAGTGTACGTGATAGCATGTTTATTTTACATATTTTATGTGTTCAAATCAATTAAATCTTGAATTAATTCCTACTAAATTGGTGATTTTATGTTTAAATTTTGTTAGGAAAGAAATTCATATGCTTTAATTCAAAAACAAGAAGAAAAGGACGAAATTGGAGCACAAGTAATAAAAGTGGGGACTGAATAAAAAATTTGGAGACATTTAAGGGCTGATCTGATTTTTGACTTTGTAAAAGACATATTTAGAAAAAATCTGATATGAATGTGATTTCATGTAATTAGTTGTTAGGTGAGTTAGGCTAATTTTAGTATATAATATGTATATTGTAGCAGCCCGTTTTTTAGTGGTGTCGAAAATAGTGGTTTCAGGACCACAATTCTGATGAGTGAATTATTATTTTATTAGTTATTTAGAGTGTACATGATTATGTTAAGGTCATATTAAAATTTCATTAAGAAATTTTGATGTTTGTCTGATTAATCAAGTAAAAAGGACTAAATCGTAAAAAGTATAAAAGTTGAGTTCTATTAGCTAAATGGGTTAAATGGCTATGAAATATTAAACTAAAGGACTAGAGTGGTAAATAGACTATTTAATGTGTTAGTGGATGTCCATGGGTAAGGTTTTAATGAAATTTTGTTAGTTTTTAAAGGTTAATAGGGTAGTTTAATAATTAAATAAAAAATTAATACAGAAAAGATGAAACAACTATCATCTTTCTCATTCTTCCATTTAAAAACTTAAAAACACCATTAAAGGAGCTTGGCGCAGTCGACTAGCCTTGTCCTTGTGCATGTTGTGTGTAATTATTTCGTTTTTAATGATTTTTATGTTTTTGAAATCGTTTTAACTTAGTCTAGCTAGACCGAGGGTTAATTTGCAAAACTTTTAAAAGTTGAGGGACTTGCCATGAATGTTTTTGAATAAGTTTTGATGTTAGTTGATAGATTGTGAATCTTTATTGAAAAATAAACAAGTTTTGTTAAGTTTTTTTTGATTAATTGTGGGATTAGAGATTAGATTGTAAAAGGTGTAAATCTATAAGTTTTATTGTGAAATGATGGTAAATATGGATTATTTCAAGGTTCTTTGTAACATTGGTTAATTTGGATTTTTTTGAAATAGTTAAATTTCAAGTTATGAGTTTAAGGACTAAATTATGAAAAATTAAAATGTTAGGGGTAATTTTTTAATTTTATATAAAATGAATTATGGATTAAATTGAAGTTTAGAAGTACTTAATTAAATGAAACTATTATTTTAGATCACGAGCATGTTGATGATCGTGGAAAATGAAAGACTTCGGAGTAGTTCCTATGCTTTTGCGATTTTTGCAAACTAGTCCTGTAAGTTCGTTTTATGTTTATGTATAGTTGAATTAAACTCCTTGTTAGTGATTTAATTTTTAAATTCTGTTATATAATGATGTTTAAGTGTTGAACAATACTGTTATTCAGGCTTAGTGCCTAGCAGGCTTAGTGCCAGTGTTATTCAGGTTTAGTGCCTAGCAGGCTTATTGTCGGTGTAATAAAGGTTAACATCCTTCGAAAATTTGGTATTTGATAGCAAATGAGTTTACTTATCGAACTTACTAAGCTTCTTCGTGCTTATTCATTTGATTTGATCTTGTAGGACTCTTGGAATCATTGCATCGATTGGATTGGCTTGGAAGCTCACACACTATCATCTACACCTTGGTAGTTATTTTGTACTTGTTTGAAGTTGGTTAAAGTGGCATGTAATAGGAGAATTCTTTAGTATAATGATGTTTTGGTGAATATGTAATGGTAAATTTAGTATGTTATGTTTTGATGTCAATGTATGGTTGATGGACTTATAATGCTTGTTAGGTAAGTCCTTTTGGGTCACTTTTTGATAATAGATGTGTATGACATTTTGGTACAAGATGTTGGCTTGAAAATGGTCATTTATGATGTGTATTAGGCATAGTATAGAATGAGATCTTTATGCATGGAATTAGGTAATGGTAACATGTTTTGGTATATGTTGTTTGGATATAATTGTGGTATCTTTGAATGGCATATTGGTTAGTTGAATTAGGATATTGAAATGGCATTTTGATGTATGTTAGGATGATGTTCAGGTCTATTAAAAGTGTGCTTAAATGGGTTGAAAGGTTATGCATGAAATGGGTTGAATTAGCTTGACTTTAGGTAATTTTTGGGTCGACAGGGCCTGAGATATAAGCGTTTGACTCAGCCGTGTGAGGCACACTGCTTGGCGACACGACCATGTGTCATCTGAGGATTTCAATACAACTCAGTGAGTTACACAGCCTGACACACGGGCGTGTGACACGACCGTGTGACCCTACTCAGTAAGTTATATGGGTGAGGACACGGGCTGGGACACGGTTGTATGTTCCTAGTTCGAAAGTTACACGGCTGGAGACATAGGCATGTGAGGCACACGGCCTGGCCACACGGTTGTGTGACCCCTGTTTTGAAATTTTTGTATGTTTTTCCTGAACTTCCTGTTTTGTTTCAAATTAATCCTGAATTGCTCCTAAGTTATTTCTAGGGCCTCGAGGGCTCGATTTAGGGACAAAATGCATGTGTTTGATTAGATTATGATTTTTTTAATGTATTTAAATATTATGATGTTAAATGTTTTTTATTGTACGGTAATGCTCCATAACCCTAATCTGGCGACAAAGACGGGTAAATAGGGTGTGTGGTGGCCTTTGAAAAACACACTTGAATACACTAAAAATTCATAGCAATTTATTTCTTTCACGCGTCTGTAACCATTTTGGTTTCATATTACTTTCCTTTGACAAATTATGTTTAATTGCCTTCCAAGTCCCGTCCCTTTCCACCTTTTACTATTTCCATTAAAACCAATTACATACACCAATAAAGCATGATTAATTTCATGCTTCACTAAACTTTTACTTAACTTTAGGCCAGTATTCTTTCCAGTCAAGAATCATGAGAAATGAATCTGCACTAAAAATCTTTCATAACAGTATTTACCATCTCTCCAGAATATGAGATAATACAAATTCATCCCTTAAAGTCAATTCAGTTTCAATGCAAAAAGTGCGCGTTGGGTTGGAATTTTTTGGTGTATAGTTGGAAAGTTGAGTCAGCCATGCTATATTCGCATTCTCGCAAACAAATTGGTGTATCTTGGCAGGGTCATACTAGTGGAATTTTCGTCAAGAGAGATTGTGATCTGTTGATTTGAGTTGGATTCTTCAGAACTCAAGGTTACTGGGATCTTGAATTGCGAACGCGTGTATCGCGGTAGACAGTTGGTAAAGGTTGGTTTGCATGTCGTACTAGAATCAACTACAAAAGAAAGAATTGGCGGCTGGGACGTTTTTAGCCGCTATAACCAGCTTATGGTTTGGAGGAGAAAACTCATTTTCAACGATCAATTCAAAACCAAAATTAACCGAGTTTAAGGCTAAAACTTTATGTTATTGCCTACAAAGTTCAACTCCATTTACTTATTTTATTTTCGATTAATGTAATTGTTATTTGTTGCTATTACATTTTATTTACTTCCCAAACATTTTGACGCCCCTCAGTATGCAATCTATCAATGGGGAAAGGAGGTTTTTATCAAATCCATTTTACAGGTCATTCCAATTTACACAATGCAGTGTTTTTTATTGCTAGTTTCTTTATGTCGAGAATTGGAGATGCTGATGTGCAAATTCTGGTGGCACAATTCGAAAACAAATAAAGGAATACATTGAAGTAATTGGAGTTCTATGTGTACCCTAAAGGCACAAGGAGGAATTGATTTTAGAGATGTATCAATTTTCACTAAAGCCCTTTTAGGGAAGCAGGGTTGGAAAACTACCAATTCTACCAGTTTACTTGTGCGAGTAATGAAAGCTAAGTGAGTTTGTGAATGTGGTTTAAGATCTCACCCTTTTTTTACCTAGCGAAGCATTTTTGGTGCTTGTAGCATTTTGGAAGATGGTATTGGCTGGAGAAATGGGAATGGCAGGATAGTGAATATATGAAACGATGCATGGATTCCATGTCCTGGAGATGGGAAGGTAAAAATTTAGAATATGGATATTAGATATTTGAAGGTTGCAAACCTCATTAATAACGAGACTAATACATGGAAAACGGACTTAATAGAAATATTGTTCATGAAGGAGCAAGTCGAGATGATTTTAACCATCCCACTGGTGTACAACTCTTATCCAAATGCTTTAATCTAGACGAGTGATAATACAGGAGATTACTTGGTCAAAAGTGGGTACAAGTGGTACATTACAGGCGTCCAAGACAGGACAAGGAATGATAATAATATACAAGACATCGCTACAAAAAATTATTATACAAAACTATGGAATCTTAAAATCCCAAACAAAATTAGAATACACCAATAAAAGGTTTCTAATAATTTTCTGTCTATGCTAAGTAACCTAAAATATTAAAGACAATGGGAGGAGGCCCTATGCCCGATCTGCAAGAAGGAAGACGAAACTGTAGACCATCTTTTCTGAGACTGTGCTTTTATGAAACAAGTGCTTCAGGACATAAGACTGGTATCCTCGCACACAAACACAAATCAAGGATGGAAAAATTTGTTAGTATATGTTTTCAAAAATTGTAACAGTTTGCAAAGCATAAACATAACCATTGCATAGTGGGCCATTTGGCACAATAGAAACAAGTTATATCATGAATGTTAAAGAAAAAGGGCATATGAAGTTGTCAGTTTCATTAAGGCATACATAGTAGAGTTAAAACAATTAGAGGACATCACAGTACATCAAAACAACATAGGAGAAATACAATGGGAACCTCCAGAAGGAGTGTAAAAAATTAAAATGTCGATAATGGCAAGAAAATAGAGAAAAATAAAACAGACAATTTTTACGTGAAAACCCTTTTAAGAAAAAACCACAGGCAAATGAGTGTACAGGCCCAAATTTGCCCAGGCCCATTAGCAAATAAACCAAAACAAAATAAATAAAAAGATTCCATGTACAATAGATTCAAAAAGCCCAAACAAACCCTAACCCCAAATTATAAGGCCCAAGTGGCCCAAAATTTTTTTAACACTATCAGAAACCCTAAAAGCTAAAGCACTGCTCCTCCATGTACGCCCTCAGCGCACACACCGCCCAAGGCTCGGCTCCACCTGTGCCCTTACACCAAAATAGCCCAGCATGCCTTCGTTGACTCCTCTGTGACCTGCAAACATAGCAAAGAAAAGAATGCAACCAAAAATCAGAAAGAAACAGCAACAGCAGAAGCATAAACATGAAAAAAAAATCAAATTAGTTGTAAAATCGGTTATATAAGCCCAACAACACCAATGTAATTTTACAGACACATGAAAATCAAATACAAAGTAGAAATTTCTGAAACAGATTCAAAGAATCGAAAAGGTGCATTTTTTTTATCTTTCGAAATAAAAGAAATAAATAAAAAATAAAAAAAACTTACCATTTTTGCTTTCAGGCCGCTGTTAAGGGTTATCGCCGACCCCTGGACACCTCAAAATCCGTTGGGTTTCCGGTGAGGGTCCGAAAGGGGAAACCACGAGATCGAAACCCCTTTTTTATTTTATTTTCTACTTTTCTCTTTTCATTTTCATTTTTTGGGGGTTCAAAAATACCCAAATCAAGTTTGAAAAGGGCTAAAAAGCCCGCTTTTGGGTGCCTCTAACTGTCGTGTACGGCCGAGTCTCGGCAGGGCCACGGCAGAGGACCACCGGACCCCTTGGCCGGCCCTAAAACCCCTTCAGAGAAAATGAATGAAGGAAAACTTCTTTTTAAAACACAAGAGCCAAATGATTTTTTGGTCAAAAAAATTGAATTTATATACCTGCTAAAACGACATCGTTTTTGCGCCATGGCCCAGGCACTAAACGTCGTCGTGTCGACACTCAATGGGCCGACCCGACCCAGCGGCGGAAGATCCGCATGTTTCATAGTCTTGGGGTCATTTACTCAACCAGCCCTTCCGCCTTTTCACCTGTTTTAATTAAATCCTTCGTTTTATTTATTTATTTTTCTTTTATTTTGGCCCAATAATTTTTCTTTCATTGCATTTTAGTCCTCCTGCAACGGCGCGTTTTGGAGGAGAAGGGAAAATCTCCTTTTTAGTCCCTCCTTGTTATTTGTGCGTTCAATGGGGTCCCTTTCCTTTTTTTTATTTCAGATTTGCCCTGAACTTTTGTTTTTAGTTTAATTTAGTCCCTTCTTAGTTATTTTTGTAATTTTATTATTGTTGTTGTTGTTGTTGTTGTTGTTGTCGTTGTTGTTGTCGTCGTCGTCGTCGTTGTTGTTGTTGTTGTTTTGTTACTATTATTATTATTATTACTATTATTTTTATCATTATTATTATGATTATTATTATTACTCCTATTTATTTTTTTTACTATTATTATTCGTTTATTAATGTATTTTTATTGTTTATTATTTATTATTTTTATTATTTTATTATCTTTAAACTATTATACATAGTATTTATTTATTGGTTTACTATTAGCTTTTATTATTATTATTATTATTATATTCTTTTATTTTTATTTATTTATTATTATTTTAATTTTTATCTATTATTTTTCTTTTTTTATTTATATAGCTTGTTTGTTTTAGTTCTTTATTTTAGTTTATTTTCGTCCTTATTATTGTCATTCATAGTACACATTTATTGCATCATTCTGTTATGTGTATTAGCACTGTAATTCATCTTACATTCCACTACAAAACTGCTTTACACTTTACCCGATACCTAAAATTTCATTTTTAAAAATAAGTAATCTTTCGTAATTCGAGATTCGAAAAGTCATTCCTTAACTTATGGGTTTCGATTTTCTCGATAAATCCGAATAAACGAACGTTTTAAAGCATAAATTTTTAAACATTATCGGGAATTAGAAAAAAATTGTATTCTAACTTACGGAATACGATTTCTTTCTAAAACCGAGATAATTAAATGTCTTTCAAAATAAACAAATTTTTTGGTATTTATTCTCATTTCGGAATTTAAGATGTTGTGTCCTAACTTACGAGACGTAATTCTTTATTCTCGATTAACGTGAACTATGCCCTCTCCTTAGAAAATTTTTCTATTAAGCAATGTTTTAAAAAGGATCATAATTTTAATTTTTTTTAAATTTTAGATTTTCAACATTAGGATATTAATTAATCAATTAGGTACCAATTTTGAGCGTGACGAGTGTGCTAATCTTTCCTCGCACGTAATCGACTCCCGAACCCATTTTTTCGAATTTCATAGAGCAAAAAAATTTGTCATTTTAGTAAATTTAAATTTTTATTAAAATGATTAAATTACGAAGTGACCTGATCACACCTCATAAAAAAAAGATTAGTGGCTATTCCCATGTTCGTTTTCGTGTTCAAAATCAAAGTCGACCCCTTTAACAAAAAAAATGATTTCGACAATGAGAAGAAGATTAAATTCGAATGATTACAATGAGTATAAATTGCATCTACTTATAGGTTTAGAAAACCTCGGCCTTCGCCCTAGGGGATATTTTAATAAAAATTTGGATCACAACTCTAACAGGGAGAACAATTTAAAGTAAACTTTGATGCCTCCTATCAACAGTAGACACGCAGATCTGTTGTAGGAGTAATTATAAGGAATAACTTAGGATTGGTTATGGGCTCATGTGTTTACTCGATTGAAAATGTCCAAGACCCAACAATGGCAAAAGCGCATACATGTTTACAAGCGGTTTTTTTTTTGCGAAAGAAATGGGCTTTGGCGACATTTGTGTAGAAGGTGATGCATTCACGGTCCTAAAAAGAATAGAAACACATACTGAGATAAAAAATTAGAGCAACCTGGTTTAGAACATTTACCTCCCGATATGTCCCGTGAGCGGCAAATACAGCAGCTGATGTGTTTAAAACTAACTATGATCACAATAAAAGCAAGCGCACCTATTGTTCAATAGTATAGTTATGGTAAGACCGGTAATATCGTATCCACAATGACCAAGAATACTAGTAATTACTATCTTTTTATTATCTAGCCTAAGAATTGGAGTGGTTTCTGTTAAACTAAAACTAATTAAAACACGACAAAGAAAGAATTAGGAAAATACTTTTAAACAACTTATATGATAAAGGCAATACCTAAGGAAGAATTCACCTAGACTTCACTTATTACTTTTGATTCATATGATTTATTCACTTGACTTAATCCGTATAAATCCTTGATATATGTTAATATCTCTTTCAAGACTAAAAACAACTGACTCTAGGTTGATTAATTGAAATCTCTTTCTAATTAAAACCCCTATTGTCGCATTAACTCGATCTATGGATTCCCTTATTAGATTTGACTCTAATCCGGCAGATTTTCGTCACCCTATTTCTAGGGTTGCAATCAACTCCGCTTAATTGTGTTGATCTACTCTTAAACAGGGACTTTTGCTCCACCGAATAAGCATATTCGACTTGGATCAATAACCTGAATTATCAAAACAAAAATAAGAACTCACAATTAAGAATAAGAACAAGTATTTATCTTATAAATCAAATAATAATAAGATTCGTCTTAGGTTTCATCCCCTTAGGTTTTTAAGGAATTTAGTTCATACTGATAGAAGGAAACATCTTAAAATAGGAAAAACAACAAAACATAAGAAAACCCAAAAACTTCTAAAGAACTTGATGGGAGATCTTCAGTCTTGATGAAGATCCTTCTTCTAAGCTGCTCCCGATGGCCATCTTCGAGTATTTTCTGCCTTCTACCCGGCGTCCTCGTTTAGGTTGCCCTCTAGGGTGTTTATATAGGCTTTGGAACACCTTTCTTAGCCCACAAGTAACCTTTTCCGAATAGGATTAAACCTGGGTTTTGCAGGGACACGCCCGTGTGACACACCCGTGCGCAAGAGCTTAGGCCGTGCTCGACTCTGCTCGCCACAACGGTCGTGTGATCTGCCCGTGGACAATAGTCCAGGTCCTATGATTTCTGATGTAGGCCCATTTTGTCCCTTTTTGGCCCGTTTCTCAATCTTTTCGACTCCTAAGCTCTCCTGAGTATAAAACATGAAATTAAAGGATTAGGAGCATCAAATTCATTAAATCTAATAAAAATTCATCCAAAAATAAGCCAAGCATTGGGTAAAAATATGTATAAATTATGGTTTATCAACAGCACACAAAATGGCAACTTAGGGACGACGGTGTGAAAGCCCGATCTATTAGGTGGAAGACGTTCCACTGGACGTTGAGGTCATCGTCACAAAGGAGCAACGGTGGTAAGAGAAGATTTTCTCAATCTGAGTCCGGAGTTGGGACTAAAGGAGAGAGATTTGTAAAGCGGATGAGGGCTTTCAACTCTCACAAAGGAAATTTTCTGGTGCTTCGGAAACGGATGAGTATTCAGGGAAGATTGAAGGACTTAGGGTTTTGCGTTTTTGTTTAGGAAATGTTTCTTGTTTTTTTAGGTTCTTTATTTGCTTTGCCATTAAAGTTTTTTCAGTTTATTTAGGGGTACCCGAGGCACCGCCTATTAATAGCAATAGGCTCCTCCCAGGTGGTTGGTAGGCTAAAACGTTGTAGGGTTTAGGGTTGTATCCTATACTTTAATCTTCTTTTTTAATGCATCGGTAGAATTTTATTTCACAATATATATATAACATTTTTTTTATAAATATTGTTTATAATTCTTTAATAGTTTTGAATTTAAAGTGTTTAATATTTTTTTAACTTGATACTAAAGTCTTTTTAACCTTTTATTCTTATTAGTTTACTTTTTTTTTAATTTACTTCAAATAGAAGAATAGTGATTAATTCGAATAAATGTAAATATTAAAAATATATATTTAACAATATAATTTTAACCGAAGAGTTACTTTGCTCACTCATCTAATCTATAATAAGCTGGAAAGAGTTTATATAGAATTTGACAAAATATAAAATGTCTTTAACCAGCACAAAATATAAAATGTGTTTAACCAGCAGGTACGAGAAAAAAACAAAATAAAATTAACAAAATCGCCGTTGCCGGGGATCGAACCCGGGTCACCCGCGTGACAGGCGGGAATACTCACCACTATACTACAACGACCTGATGATCCATATTTCAAAAACCAGAATTAAAATCTAGTTAAAATGGCCCGGGAAAATGCGACAGCTTATTAGGCAAGGAAGCAGCAGGGTAAAGAGCAGAGACCTTTTCAATGGCAGTGCCAATCCCCAATCTCACCGCTCTCTCCAGCCCCACCGTGAAACCAGCTGTCATCTTCACCACCCCACCTAACTATGCCGCCAGGCTCTCCGATCTCCTCGCTCTCAAAGGCCACAATCCTCTCTGGTGCCCCACAATCACCACTTCCCCAACTCCCCAATCTCTCATTCCCCACCTTTCCCCACCCTCCCTCTCTCATTTCTCCGCCGTCGCCTTCCCTTCACGCTCCTCCATCGCTTCCTTCTCACTAGCTGCCGCCTCTCTCCGAAAACCCCTCCTCCCCTCTCACGGCCCCACATTCACCCTCGCCGCCTTAGGCAAAGACTCAGAGCTAATCGACACCCCTTTTATCTCCCAAATCTGTTCCAATTCACAACGGGTTAAACTTTTGGTCCCTCCCACCGCCACCCCCCACAGCTTAGCCTTGTCGCTTGGAGAAGGATGCGATCAAAAAGTGCTGTGTCCGGTCCCGAAAGTCGTGGGCCTAAACGAACAGCCGGTCGTTCCGAATTTCCTCGACGATTTGAAGAGCGGTGGGTGGCTTCCGGTTCGGATCGACGCGTATGAGACGAGATGGTTAGGACCCGATTGTGCAATGGCGGTGGTGAAGAAAGGGGAGGAGAAAGGAGGTGAAGTGTACGCCGCCATTGTTTTTACGAGTAGTGGGGAAGTGGAAGGGTTTTTGAAGAGCTTGAAGGAGTTTGGGTGGGATTGGGGGACGGTCAGAAGCAGGTGGCCGGGTTTAGTGGTGGCGGCTCATGGGGCGGTCACGGCGGCGGGGGCGGAGAGGTTGGGTGTGGATGTTGACGTTGTGAGTTCGGATTTTGGTAGCTTTCAAGGTGTAGTTGACGCGCTTGATGTGCGTTTGAGGGCTTTGGGACATGAATAAGATCGCTTGTCATTTTTTTTTTAATTAGTAAGTTGGGTTTGGAAAGTATAAAGTAATTCAGTGAATGGGTAATTATGTAATTATAAGAAATTTTATTTCTCAATTACAAGAAATGCTAATACCTTAATACATTGAGAAATGAATTCTCTAAACAAGAAATGCATAGTAATTATAACGTAGTTTTGTATAATTGTTTAATTAAATAAATTATAATTACAAAATTATAAAATAATTTTATATTTAAAAATATTAATTTTTATAAAATTTATTAATGATACTTGAGAAATGAATTCTCTAAACAAGAAATAATTTTTAAAATCAAATTATTTTATATAATACATTAGTTCAAGAAAATACTCAACAATACGATTATTAATAAAATTAACAAGAGAAATAAACATCCTATGTAATTTTATTTAATTACTCTAGCATTTTATATTCATTGAGTTATTCACTCCCAAATGTTTAATATATACTCTTTGTTTTTATTGATTAGTTATTGACCAATTATAAATAACTAATAATAAATATTATGAATTTAGTTAAATTTGGTATAAATCATTTATAATATATACTATGCAATTTATCTATTTATTTAATAGGTCAAAATGTATAAAAAATATCTCTCATCAATAAAATTTTCAGATTATTTAAATGAGATCAGTAAAATCATATATAATTATATTTTTAAAAATAAAATATATATCCTAGAATTAAAATATTATTATTGTATAAGAATAACTTTTAAAATTTAAATCATATACGAGCATGTTTGAAAAATCATAGGGTAAATGGATTTAAGCATAATTGTTTGTAATTACTCATGTAATTACTTCAACTACACTCAATTCCATAAGATCTTTTAATTACAATAGTTACCCAAACATGCCACAAATGTGTAATCTAATTTTTAAGTTACTTTTCAAATGTGCCCTAAAGGAAAATTAAATGTTTTATTCTTATTATTTTTTGTCTATACCATTATAAGATTTCAATTAAATATATAGTTGAATTAGGCTGGACCTTTTAAAGAAGTAAAACTCTCTCAACATTGTTTCTACATCCATAGTACTCAAATTTGAAAATTTAAGAGGCATTGCGTTCCTTATCACTTGATTCAGTAGACATTGGTTATTATTTTTTGTTGAAGAATGGTCAACTTCTTCTCAAGAAGTCTCTAAAATGTCGTTCAATAGAAGACACTAACCTATCAACGAGTCGATATTATCTTCAATCGAGTTTTTATCTTTCGACTTTGTAGAGAGCTCGAGTGCCTAAAATATGAAGATGTAATGGGTTCAATAGAGCAAGAGTGCCTTGTTGAAACAAAATGTGCCTGACGCTCAATCACATACCAAAGAAATGTGAGCATTTACACTTAGTAGGGTTTGAACACATGCTTATTTGGCAATGTTGGGAATTTATGCTACGACTTGATCTAATATTGAGGGATTTTTTACTCATTTGAAAGAAATCTTCGAATTATCATATGCTCGGAGCTGACAGATCCTTCAACACATTCAGTATAGTCCTTAAGCAGGGTTTTCTCTTTCAACTCCATTGAGAGTTGTGTTCTTCATAGAGTGGAAGCATCTCGTTCAATTGTGTAAAAACTTAATGTCGATAATAGCTATATAGAACAATTGCAAAGCAATAATAAAGGAAAAATAAGAACACACAGATTTTACGTGGAAACCCTTTTAGGAAAAACCACGGGCAGAAGAGAAGAAAATTCACTAATGTCGAATTCAAATTATACAAGATGTAACACCCCTCACCCGTATTCAACGCCAGAATAGGTTTACGGAGCATTATCAGACTACAACACATTTAAAAATACTTTTCACATACATTTAATCAATACATGAAATTATCATTCAATCTCAATCAATTTGTCCCTAATACGAGACTACAAGGCCCTAAACATGCATTGGGAGTGATTCAAGATTGAATCGATAACTCGGGAAACTTTTCAACACTTAGAATTTTTTTCTCAAAATCGGGGACACACGCCCGTGTGGCTAGGCCGTGTGTCTCACACGGGCACAAGACAAGCCCGTGTCACAGGTCGTGTGGACATTCGAAATGGGAGCACATGGCCATGTCCTAGCCCGTGTCCTACCCCATGTCCAAACAAGTGAGCTTACTGACTTAGGTCACACGGCCAACTACACGCTTGTGTGTCAAGCCCGTGTGCCCTTCAAAGTGGCCACACACGCCTGTGTGCCAGGCCGTGCCAAACCTGTAGGGTATACTGACTTATGCAACACGGCCAAGTCATACGCCCGTGTGTGAGACCGTATAGAGCATACTGACTTCAGTTCAATTTCAACACTAGGGGACACACAACCGTGTAACATAACCGTGTGCCACATACAGCTGAGACACACGCCCGTGTGGACAAAAATAGGATATTTACCAAGCCAATTTGTCACCCACAACTTCATGTACCTAAACAACTCAAATGGCATCATTTCATAGCATAATTGAACATCTATTTAGCCACATTCAAGACAATTTTATACCATTTCCAATACTAATAACCAACTTGCTTATAACTTTTGTTTTTCTCAATCAAAACATACCAAAACATATATACCAATCAATTAGTTAAACCTTTACTAATCATACATTATTTTGTACCAATTCACAAGCATGATACCAATTCCACAAACCTCATAATATAAGTCATTCACATATCCATCCATGGACTCAAAATATCAACCATTTATGCACATAACCAAATCTACCAAATTAAGTCAACACTCATGGCCATATTTACAAACCAAAGCATATACCATTACAAGTCATTACAATTAACCAAAATCACTATCAATCCATAATCAAAATGACTCAAAATACCTATACATGCCATATACTTAAAATACCAAATTTCAAAGGTACCAAGTGATAGGTGGTAGTGTGAAATGATCTCCGACGATCCCCGAATCCGAGCTAGCTTCAATATCACTATAAAACATTGGAAAATACGCAAAGTAAGCTATAAGACTTAGTAAGCTCGTACGAAATAACTTAATGCAATCATATAAATATAAATTAATAATTTGAATACATGAACATGTAGCTTACATTAACTAATAAACCTTTCAAATACTTATTCACAAACTATATACTTTCATCATCATTTATTCGATTCAATGGTAGAATAGTTTATGTACATACCTATACCATTTCGTACAAATCTCATACACATCCTCATCTTTCATTCACTCGTTGAAACCATTCGGAATAGAAATTGGATACTCGAGGGTCTCATACGAGAAGTACCTATACCATGGCCCGAAGCCAAATTAAGGTAACTTATCCGAAGTACTAATATCATGGCTCGAAGCCAAATCAGCCGATATGCATGGCCCGAAGCAAAATCGGTTTATCTCGCACACAAAGTGCTATATCATAGCCCGAAGCCAACTCACTGTATCCCCTAATGACATGTCACTAGTATCCTAAACTATTCCTAAGGTTTAACCGGGATTTCGAACTATAGAATCATCGTTGAATCATTTCCAAACTTGTCCGTAGTCACATAATCGCAATTTATGGTATATCAAAGCATATAGAATACATTTGAAATGAAATTATAACATACGAACTTACCTCGGTTGTTAAAACAGAAAATCAAGTCAACTATTTCGTAACTTTGTTCTTTCCCTGATCTAATTCTGTATTTCTCCTATCTTGATCTAAATATATTAAAAATTGACTTATTAGATCATCTATTTATTCAATTCAATCCAAAATATACATTTGAGCTAATTTACACATTAGCCCCTAAACTTTCACATTTTTACAATTTAGTCTTTATTTCATAAAATCAAAAATTAATGAAATTCCAAATATACCCATGCTAGCCGAATTACCATAATGTCCCTAACATCCCATATTTTTCATTTATTTATACATTTAACCACACATTTTCACATTTTCACAAATAAATCCCTATTTTGCATTTTTACTCAAAATCACTTTACAAAACTTGTTTAACTATCAACAAACATTCAAAATCTATCATCAATCATCAAAACTCATACATATTCATCAATGGAAACATTCAAAATCTTTAACAATTTTGCAAATTAGTCCCTGGGCTAGCTAGTACTAGTTGCAAGGATCTCAAAAACATATAAATCATTAAAAACGGGACAAAATACATACCTAAATGAGCTTTTGAACCATGGCCAAATGAAAAACCTAAAAGAATAGCTTTCTTTATTTTTAGAGTCGGTTGATGATGATGATATTAGATGATGGTTTTATTTTATTTTATTTATTTTTAACTTATTTCATAAATTACTAAAGTAACCTTGGTTTAAAACATTAAATATCACATAATATATGCCCATAATTGTTCACTCACCATTATAATGGTCTAATTACAACATAAGGACCTCCACTTTAATGTTCCATAGCTAATAGACACATTTAACTATTAGAACTCAAGTTTTGCACTTTACGTGGTTTAGTCCTTTTTATCAAATTGATCAACCAAACGATAAAATTTCTTAACAAAATTTTCACACAATCACATTATCATGATGTAGACATTAAAATAATAAATAAATAAATATTTTGACCTCAGATTTGTGGTCTCGAAACCACTATTCCGATTTGACTAAAAACAGGCTATTACACAAGAGGATTTTAGACTACATCTATTTATAGGTTGAAAACCCTTATTCTAATCAATGTCAAATAGAAGCAGTGTAGTAAGGTTGAAACACCTTATTCTAATCAATATCAAATAGACGAAGTGTACTTTGGCCATCAGCCTTCGCCCCCACAAATCCCCCTATTTTGCCACAGTATTTTATTTCTTTAACAGGAATTTGGGTCACACAACTCTAACAATCTCCACCTTGACACAAACTTTCAACGAACAATTTCTTCACCACGAAATCTTAGTGAACAAGTTCTCCACCTCTTCCACAAAACCCCTTAAAGGGTATTCTTTAACAATGAACACCAACCAAGTCCAAGTAATGCTCAAACTTGGTTATAGGAAGTACCTTAGTCATCATATCAGCAGGATTACCATAAGTTCTAATTTTGCTCACAACAATATCACCACGAGCAATAATATGACGCACAAAATGGTACCGAACATCAATGTGCTTTGTTCTCATGAAACATTTCATCATTCGTAAGGAAAATGACACTCTGACTGTCACAAAACATTGTATTGATCTAAAGGTCTTTTTTGAGTTCACCAAAGAGTCCCTTTAACAAAATTGCTTCCTTATAAGCCTCAATAATCTCCATGTACTCAACTTCAGTAGCAGACATGTAACACCCCAAACCCATATCCGTCTTCGAAATAGGGTTACAGAGCATTACCAAAATTTTTAGAACATTTACAAATAATTCATGTAAATTACTATTCATTAACCAAGATTATTGATATCATCCCTTAAAAGGACCCTTGAGGCCCAATACAAACATTATAATCTAGTCTGGACTTAATCAAAAACTCTAAGAATTTTTCGTGAAGTTACAAAGATTTTCCAAGTTGCAGGGCTCACATGCTCATGTTGTCCGAGGGACACGCCCGTGCTACAGGCCGTGTTCGACCCCGTGTAACTCTTTGACTTGTGCACTCGAACATGCCACATGCCCGTGTGTTAGGCTGTGTGGTTAATTAAATTCTTTCGAAATTAAGTGCAGTTTCACATGACCAAGACACACACCCGTGTTCTAACTCGTGTAGCACACACGACTGAGGCACACGCCCATGTCTCTATCCGTGTACTCAATTCTGAGCATTCTGTTTCTCAAAATTTAGGTGCAGGGGACACACAGCCTAACCACATGCCCATGTACCAGGCCGTGTGTCACACACGGTCAAGACATATGCCCGTTTGTCTAGCTGTGTGGACGAAAAAGAACCATTTCTAGCTTCATTTCTCACCCAAAAATCACACCAATGACCTACACTAATGCTTACATCCAAGTACCAACCGATTCAAGCATTTAAATTAAGCAATTTCCATCTTTCAACATGGCATACATGTTTATATTCTTACCTTGATTTAATCTAGGCATTAGCATTTTTATCACATTCACTTAAATCACATGTATGATTAACATAATAATCTACTCCATAATACCAAAATAGACCATTACTAGCCATTCCAATGGCTAGGATACAAAACATCATTACCAAGCCAATTAAGGCCAAGTTAACCTATACATGCCATTATAATAAAATGATTTGCTATATATATACCCAAAATAAGCTAGTGGATAGTGTGATGATGCTCCAATGATCTCCAACCTTTGCGAGCACTATAAAATAGGGGAAAATAAAACAGAGTAAGCATTACATGCTGAGTAAGTTCGAATAACAGAAAACTAAACTTACCAATCCTGTTTATTAAATGTAAGCATACAAGAACATGTTTTCCATGAACTTGGAAAAAATGCGTAAATACAAATATTCAATCAAACATGTTAGTCACAAAATTTTCATGTACATCAAGTAAACATAGATGAGCTCATCTTGTCATATTCTTTCAAGACATTATCATTCCATCTCATAATTCTCTCATCTTGCCAAGAGTTTTGTCCGTTGAACCATTGAAGTTCTGATGGATGCTCTAGTGGTACACTTGAGGTGTACGATTCAATAACCCGTCAATTCTTTTTCAAGAGTACCTATTAAGGCACTTAATCAAGGAACACACTTTCAAGCCACATATCGTATAACAGGATTACCAGTCCAGGCTAAATCCTTTATTTAACGTATGCTCAAAAGAGCTGAATAAGGATTTCCAGTCCAGGCTAAATCCTAATTGTAACATATACTCGAGAGGTATTATATCAGGATTAACCGTCCGGGGTAAATCCTTTCTAAAATGAGGTTAATAGGATTACTCGTCCGAGCTAAATCCTTCAGCAACAAATGCAGGACCTCATGCATTTCGGGAAAGCACATATATTCATCAGAATTCAATATTCAAACGGAACTTAACCCTTTTTCAACCATTTCAAGCATGTATTCATTCTTATATCGTAACATCCAAGCAATTCACATAAATAATAATCACATTTCATACAACACAACATTTAATTTAACATAATTACATGCTCGATTAAGTTACATGAACTTACCTCGACACTTGTTCGCGTTTAAAATCTACTAATTTGAAACCTTTTCTTTTCCTCGATCTAACCTCGAATTTGTGTTGTTCGGATCCAATTAAGCCATGAAAGTTTCTTCTCTCTCTCATAAGGTTTCCATGTATTTTAGGTCGAAGATGACATAAAAATAAGATGATATCTTTTATCATCTTTTAATTAATTTAATTATTTCAATTTCTAATTTAGTCCTTGCCCTTTTTCTAAATTTCCATGGATGAGTCACCAAAATATCTACATACTTTTCTTTAATGGTCTAATTACCATATAAGGACCTCAAGTTTTGAATTCCATAGCTATTTAATCCTTATAGCTACTAGAATTCAACTTTTGCATTTTATGCGATTTAGTCCTTCTCTTAATTAAGCACATAATCAGTTAAATTTTCTTATCAAAATTTTCATATGACATTTCTAACATATTACAAACCATGTAATAAAATAAAAATAAATTTTATTTTTGGATAGGATTTCTGGTCCTGAAACCACTGTTTCATTTCACTGAAAAATAGGCTGTTACAAGACAAACCTACTGTAGTTTACAAAGCGGCTTTCCAACTTATTGTGCAACCCCCAACTATAAAGACATACCTTGTGAGAGATTTTCTTTATCAAGGTCTCCAGCAAAATTAGAATCAACATACCCAATGACTCTATCTCTAGTTCTTCCAAACTATAAGCAAACAACAATAGTACCTTGTAAGTATCTAAAAATCCACTGAACTGCTTTCCAATGTTCTTTACCGAGATTCTCCATGTATCTACTAATTGCACCAACTGCATATGATAAATTTGGGCGTGAGCAAACCATAACATACATGAGAGATCCCACTGCACTAGATATGAAACATGTGACATGTAGTCAATCTCACCATTTGATTGCGGAGACAAAGCCAATGAAAGTCTGAAGTGGGCTGCTAATACAGTACTAACAGGCTTGGCATTCTGCATATTGAACCTGCAAAGAACTTTCTTAAAGTACCATTTCTGACTTAGGTACAATTTACATGTTTTTCTATCTCTGAGAATCTTCATCTCAAGTATCTTTTTGGCTGCTCCCAAATCCTTCATCTGAAATTCTTTACTAAGTTAGGGTTTGACCTTTCTTATATTTCATTTATCTTTGGTTGCTATCAACATTACATCAACATAGAAGAGTATATACACAAAAGAACCATCATTGTTTTTCTTAAAATAAACACAACTGTTAAAGCTACTTCTTTTGAAATCGTAAGTAGTCATAACAGAATCAAACCTCTTGTATTACTGCCTTGGTGACTGTTTCAAACTATAAAGAGACTTTTTCAGCAAGCAAACATAGTCCTCCTTTTCTGATACTGTAAAACCCTCTAGTTGTTGCATGTAAATATCTTCTTCAAGTTCTCCATGTAAGAACATTGTTTTTACATCTAACTGCTCAAGCTCTAAATCATACATGGCCACAATACCAAGCAAGGCTCAAATCAAACTATGCTTCACAATTGGTGAAAACACATTTGTGAAGGCTACACCTGGAATTTGGCTGTAACCTTTTGCAACCAAATTTGCTTTATATCTGGGTTCTTCAACTCTCGGAGTCCCTTCTTTCTTCTTAAATACCCATTTACAATCAAAAACCTTTTTACCTTTAGGAAGTTTTATTAGATCCCATGTTCTATTTTTATGGAACGATTCCATCTCTTCTTGTGTAACAGCCCTAACCCATATCCGTCATTGGAACAGGGTTACAGAGCATTACTAAAAATTTCAAAATAATTACAGATAATTCAGATAAATTACTAATCATTTTTCAAAATCATTCATTATGTCCCTTAAATGGACCCTCGAGGCTCAATATGAATATTAAAATCGAGTTGGGACTAAATCAGGAACATAGGAAATTTTTCGAGAAATTTAAAAATTTTCTCATATACAGGGGTCACACGCCCGTGTGGGTAAGCCGTGTGGTTCACATGGCCAAGTGACACAGGTTACACGGTCGTGTTCCTAATCCGTGTAACTCTCTGACTTGCAAAACATGAAGGTGCAGTTTTCACACGGCCAAGACACACGCTCGTGTTTTAGACTGTGTGGCACACACGGCTGAGACACATGCCCGTGTCTCTACCCGTGTACCCAATCCTGAGCATTCTATTTCTCAAATTTAAGATGCAGGGAACACATGGCCAAATCACATGCCCATGTGCCAGGCCGTGTGTCACACACAGTCAAGACACACGCCCGTGTGTCTGCCCGTGTGGACGAAAATAGGCCATTTTAAGGCCACTTTTCTCACCAATTATGCATTTAACCTGCACAAAACACTTTCATATACCAATATACTCCAATCCAACAACCAATACAAATTAACATACTTACTTTCCTCAAAATAAACCATCGTAAAACTTGTTTAGCTAAACTTACCAACATAATCTCATTCATTATTCTACCATAATAAACTACTAAGTATAAACATACTAACATGCATTCATATTTTTACATATACATCATTCACACTCTTAGTTTAAGTTTAACCTTTTACCATTCAATCCTATACATGCCATATAAACCATAAGTCGTAATACAAAAATCTACTGATGATGATCTGGATAGTGTGCCCTAATGTGTTGATCTAATCCACTGAATTCACGTCAATCTACACAGAACACTAAACACACAGAAGTAAGCTTATGAAAGCTTAGTAAGTTCATAGGCTTTTAAATAAATCTTACAAAATAGGTAATAACAAAACATTAAACAGAGCATTTCAATAATATTCCCTGTCAATCACAATCTCAAACATTGAATTTATTTGATTGAGCTCAATATCACAACTGATTAAATTCTTTCACTTTCATTCATATAACACTTACCAACACTTGTAAAATTATAGAACGTCTTACGGATTTGAGTACATCATTTGCTGAATACCATAGTCCAACTATGGTCTTTCAATAATATTGTCATTGCCCTGCCATATTCTTTCACTCATGATGCCATAACCCAGTTATGGTCTTATACATGTACACTTACTGCCATGGTTCAACCATGGTCTTACGTACATTGTGCCATAATTCAATTATGGACTTTTCACTGAAATGCCATAGCCCAGCTGTGGTCTTACATTCCACACTTTACCATGGTTATACCATGATTTTTATCCATCAATTCATCATTTATCACTTCACTTGTCACTGAACGATCGTACTCAATCCAACGTTCTACTCAATTTGAACATTCAAATCACTTTTCATATACTTTCAATAGTCATAATTCAATGACAAACACATGAAATAATACATTATATCATTTCTAAATTAACAAATAATCATAAAATTTTAATCATATGAACTTCCCTTGGCCAATTCATAGAAGTTGTAGGGATTTAGGGACTAATCGAAAATTTTCTCTTTTCCACATTTACTTCTAATTCTTGATCTATAACGTAAAAATTTCCATTCATTAGCATCTAATTTAATTCTAATTCACTTCACAATTTATGCCCTTGAATTTTTGAAATTACACTTTTACCCCAAATTTTACAATTTTTATAATTTAGTCCCTGATCAATTAGCCCACCAATTGAGCTTATTTTTCTCAATTAACACTTTATTCCATCATTCTAAACTACTATATACCCTTTGGTATTTAGAATTTCAACATCAAACCCTAATTCTAAACTTTTTCATAATTAGGTCCTAAAAGTCATTTTCTATTAAAATCACTTAATAAAATCATCATATAATGAAATTAAAGCTTCAAATCCATGGTAATTTATCATAAACATACAACACTCAGCCATGGAAACTTTCAAAAGCACCCATAGAATCAAAAACTAATGAATTCAATAGGTGGACCTAATTGTAAAAGTCACAATAACATAAAAATTTCAAAGAAAAAGCAAGAATTTAACTCACATGGTGAAAAAATATGAAAAACCAGCTTCTTTTAGACCTCCTATGGCATTTGGCTGAAGAAAAGTGAAGAGATCTCTAGATTTTTCAATTTAGTCTTTGGTTTATTTAATTAATTTGTAAAATTTCCAAATTTACCCTTATTTTACATTATTTTCTTGCTTATTTCTTTGCCCATACCGTCCAGCCCATTTAATTTGGGTCTAATTTTTTTAAATCCTTCCTTATTAGACATTTAACCTATTTAATCACTTTAACAAGTTTTGCAGCTTTTACAATTTAGTCCTTTTTAATTAATTAACTATCGAAACGTTAAAATTTCCTAACGAAACTTTAATACTAGCTCAATAACACTCAATAAGTATTTATAAAAATATTTATGGCTCGGTTTATGAATTCGAGGTCTCGATACCTCGTTTTTAACCCAGTTTACCTAATAATTTCTTTTAAATCACAACATTCTCTAATTCAAGAATACTTTTAAATTCACACATGACTTATAAATATTAATGTACTAAAATTTTGAACTCACTCGTCGGATTTAGTGATCTTGAATCACTATTTGTGACACCACTGAAAATCAGGCTGTTACATCTTGCATAGGAATCATCCACTTTTCTGAATATTCATAGCTAATTGCCTCAGAATAAGTAGATGGCTCTTGATTTGCATCTATATCTTCAGCCATATTTAAAGCATAAGCAAGTAGATCAACCTCAGCGTACCTCTTTGGAGGTTTAATTTCTCTTCTAGGTTTGTTCTTGGCAATAGGATATTGTGGTGAAGAAGTAACTATACTCTGAGTTTTTGTACTAACTTGAGGAGAGACTATGTTGTAGATCTTGGATCAATCCGAAGCTCCACCTGCTTTTGTTGGTCTTTGTTGGAAGAGTCTTTAAGAGATAAGTTAGGCAACGTAGCAGTTTCATAAAAAAATAATGTCTCTGCTAATCACAACTTTTCTATTTTTAGGACACCATAACTTATTCCCTTTAACACCAACCTTATAACCAAGAAAAACACATTTAATCGATCAAGGTTCCACTTTCCCGTTATCAGCATGAGCATATGCAGACACCCAAAAATCTACAAATCAAAATACTTAGTAGGATTACCAGACCATACCGGTTGTGGAGTCCTTTTCCCAATGGCAACGGATGGAGACCGGTTAATAAAAAAACATGTTGTAGAGGTCGCTTCAATCTAGAAAAACTTCAGTAAATGAGTGTCGAAACCATTTTTTAAAATCAGTTTTGAAAAATGGTTTCGATAGCTTGGCGACTCCACTGGGGACTAAGAGAGTCAGGCCGTAAAATTGATAATTTCATGTCCTTTTGTTCGAATTTAAAATTTTAATTTTTAAAAATATGATCCTTTTATTGCATGTGATTTTAAAATATATCTCTTAGCATTGCACTGCATGACCGTTGTGGTCACACCTTTAAGTGGGAGCGAGAAGCTATGCCTTCGTCAGGTTTTCACCTCCGCATGAGCTAGTGGACTACTTCCGGAATACATCCGTACCTATGTCTTCGTGAGGTTTTCACCTTCGCATGGCCATAGGGAAATGTATTCCCCTGAATTGAACTCGATCCATATGAATCTATAATGGGTGAGGATCGAGGAATCTGCTGGTTTGGGTACCTCAACTCTAGAACTAAACCGCATATAGTGAACCCTAAGAGCTCACCTTAGGTATGACTATGTCAAACCTTAGTGGTCACCCAGATAGATGTTTATTTATTTTACTTGCTTTATATTCCATGATACTAACTTGCTGTTTATTATTCTTTTGTGCACATCATTTCATATTTTAAGGGGTATCGATTCACGGTCAGTTTCTAAGTTAGAAAGCTGGTTATGGAGAACGGGTTCCTTGATAAAGTGGAAGACAATGCAATCGTTCGTATATGGTTAGAGCAAAACCAATTAGAAAGAAGATTTCAGGGTATGGATTCATTTGAGCAAGAGGGGAATAGGGGCAATACTAGAATCCTTGTCTCCTCAGTCACCTGTGCTTCCTGATGTTGTTCTGATCAAAGCAGAATTGGATGCGAAGAAGATTGTAGGACACCTTATGGCAAGGTGTGGTGTCGGAACTAAAGGGAAAAAGGTAACTATACTCACCAATCATTTTAAAGTGAGCGTGGGTAGACACTTCTGTCAGCATAGCGTTTCTCTTTCATATGAAGATGGTCGCCCTATGGACAGTAGGAGTGTTGGAAAGGAAATGACCGATAAAGTGCATGAGACCTACAAAAATGACTTGGATGGAAAGAATTTTGCATCTGACGGTAAAAAGGTTTATTTATTATAGGTTTACTACCAAACAACAAAGTTGAGTTTAATGTGGTACTTAAGGATGTTGCACTTACCATAAACAATGGAAATGCAAGCCCTGATGGTTAGGATAACCGAAATGGACGTGAAAAAGAAAGAGATTAAGAAGACTGTATCATTCAAAGACTTTTAAAGTTGAGATTAGCTATACTGCGAAGATACCCATGAAGCAATTCAAAATGCTCAGCGCGGGCAGAAATCTGAAATCTCTCAAGAAGCACTAAGGGTACTGGATATCATTTTAAGGTAGCATGCTGCAAAACAGGGATGCCTACTTGTTCGTCAATCTTTCAAAATAATCAGAACAACTTCACAAACATTGGAGGAGGTGCCCTTGGCTATAGGGGTTTCTGTTCAAGTTTCAGAGACACTCAAGGAGGCCTTTCATTAAATATCGGTGTATCAACTACCATGATAATTCAACCTGGTCCAATAATTGATCAACTTTCCAAAGAGCTTATCTGGTTGGAAAATTGAGGTGGATGTCTCAAGAAAGGATGAATGTTTTGTCTAAGTTATGATGCTGAATCAATGTTGAAATCTTGAGGTGTTAATATCAACTCTAATCTCACCCAAGTGGATGGACGCATTCTGCCAGCACCAAGGTTAAGAAGGGGCAATGGTGGAAATTTCTTTCCAAGGAATGGGCGTTGGAAGGAAGAGCTTCATCATTCACATGACCAAGTTAGAAGTTGGGATTACTTTATGGGTTAAGCAACGGCTCAGATTCGAGAGGTAGCTGATCACTTACAGACTTTGGCAGCACAAGCCGACGTATTGAATATGAAGTATGAGCTACAGTCAGATCATAGTCAAGAGCTAGTTTCGTTATTAAGGAAAATTAAGACTTTAGGACTTATGGCGAATGCTTATTTGTAGTCCATTTTATGTAAAAGAATTTGTTTTCTAATAAAGTTTTCTACAATGAAGTTGATCAGAATCGATGCCTCTTTGCATTCATGCATTTGCATTACATAACATCATATGCATTCAAATCTATAGAAAGAGTCTAATAATTTTAAATTATAGGAGAGAGAGAGAAAGAAAATCTGGAAGCTAAACATCCTTACTGTACACGGGCAAAGTTAAGGAAAATGGACCAAAGGATGGAACAATTCCAGAGAGAAATGCAAGACCAGATGCAAGAGCAGATGACAAAACTCCAACAAGAGATAAGGGACCAGATGTTGGAAGCCCAAAAGAACATGATGGCTCAAATGTCCTAAATGATGAGCGGAATAATAGATAAGGGAAAATGTCCTATAGTCAATGCTGAGGATAATGAGGATTTCCCTAGAGGATTCACTCCAACACATGTGCAAGCTTAACATGAAGAATATCCCAGAAGGCCACCTGTCACAATAAGGCCTCAGCAAAGGCAGGTTGATACTGGAATGCCTGCGAATTTTCAAGTTGGCATGGGATCCAACCCAGGAGACAACCCCGCCAATCTTGTTGTCTCTGATTTAGATATAGCAGAGGGAGAGGGGGTCAAAACTGAATCTGCAAAACAGTTAGAGGATCGTTGTAGGTGGTTAGAAGAAAAGTTCCAAGCTTTGGAAAATACTGACCATCATCATGGTATTGACGCTAAGGACTTGAGTCTGGTCCCTGATCTGGTACTTCCTCATAAATTCAAGATGCCAGAATTTGAGAAATACAATGGAACTACTTGCCCTGAAGCCCACATCACTATGTTCTGTAGACGTATGACGGGCTATATGAACAATGATCAACTTCTGATTCATTGTTTCCAGGATAGTTTGACGGGTGCAGCGTCTAAGTGGTACAACCAACTCAGTCGTGCTAAAATTAGCTCCTGGAGGGACTTGGCCCAAGCCTTCATAAGACGGTATAATCATGTCACAAATATGACGCCTGATCGAATCATGTTGCAAAACATAGAAAAGAAATCAAATGAAAGTTTCAGGCAATACGCGCAGAGATGGAGGGAAATAGCCATGCAAGTTCAGTCACCTCTCCTAGAGAAGGAGACCACTATGTTATTCATCAATACTCTGAAAGCTCCATTCACCACTCATATGATAGGAAATACCACCAAGAGCTTTGCGGATATAGTGATGGCAGGAGAGATGATTGAAAATGCCATAAGGGGTGGCAAGATTGAAGCAGGAGAAACCACCAAAAGGTCTATTTCTAGGAAAAGGGATGACGAGGTGAATAATACGAGTACATACAATAAAGGGTACTCAAAAGCAATTACTGTTAACCAGCCCAAGGTGATCACTGCTGGGCAACAAGGGTCGGCAAGACAAGAGTCGGGCACAAGGAAAAACTCTGAAAAGCTCCAATTTACGCCAATCCCAGTGACGTATAAGGAGCTATATCAAAGTTTGTTTGATGGACACGTGGTGTCCCCATTTTATTTGAAACTGTTACAACCTCTATTTCCAAAATGGTATAATGAGAATGCTCACTACGAGTACCACGCGGGAATAAAGGGTCATTCAATTGAAAACTGCACTACATTTAAAAAGCTGGTTGAAAAGCTCATCAAAATGGGAGTTGTGGAAGTCAACGATGAGGCAGTAAATGTGAAGGAGGAGACAAGAAAGTTGCGACTCCTTGAAGAAATCAAAAGTGGAGAAGGAACTGGGGAATAAACTTTCCAAACCTTGCGTACTTGGGAGTGTTTTAAGCAATAGGAACTGTGGAAAGGATTCTTGTATTTTTAGAGTGGATTTAGAGTAATATCCAAAACATACTTGTTGCCTTAAGCCTAGAGGCAATAAGAATTCTTTTGTGAAATAGGCTCGTGTCCGAAATTTATATTTCAATGAAATGCATCTTTTTTTTGAATACATGTTCTTTTATTCTTTACATTTCACACTGTACATTTTTTTACCAATATTCTTTCATTCTTTGTGACCATACTATCCAAATAATCATCCTTAGAATCATTTATTCTTTTGATTTGTTTGCCCTCATACCTAGGTACCCAGATATCAACGTCATGAACGGCATTGTTACTGACTCCCTTTTTGCACAAGATATGGGGATAGGGGATCTCAGGATTTTGAAAATGACAGAGATTGTGACATATCTTATGACTTGTAAAGAATGGTTTAACAAGATGAAAATAGACCTTACTCTACAAAAGTTCATTAGATATTGTGAGCTTAGGAAAGGGGTGAAGATCGAAGCCCATCTTGCCATAGAAATAATACGAGACATTAAAAATGTTTTTGCACGATCATATCAGGACATGCCTGGGATACTAAGATGCTGGCTAAACATGAGGATCGAGTACTGCTAATCTACATAGAAAGGGGTGGTATCAGCTATGCCGAATTTAAATAGACAATATTCATATGCCTAACTCTAGTTCTTCACAAATTTTCTATATGTGGGGCATGGATGCGATGGGGTCAATCTCGTCAGAAGCTTTTAGCCAATATCGACTCATCAACATAGTCATCGTTTACTTCACTAAGAGGGTGGAAGTAGCTTCATATGTCAATGTTACAAAGTCAAAGTCATCAAATTAAAAAAAAAAGAAGAAGAAGAAGAAAAATATCAGATTCTAGCGGAGTGCCATAAAGGATAGTGTTTAAATAACTGTACAAAGTCAAAGTTTACAGTTGGTCCAAAGATCAGGCAGCATATCATAGCAAAGAAAAAGTTGCCAAAAAAAACTATGAAAAGTGACTTAGACTTGTAAGGATTGGCGTAAGAAGCTACCGTTACCTTCTGTCTTATTGAACATCGGCCAGAACCTTCGCTGGGGCAACATCTTGCCCATTGGTTTATGGAATTGAAGCTTTTTGTCATTTGAACCTAATCAAAGAAAAGGTTAAAAGCTATTCATCACGGTCAGATGATGCGAGCTTACGGAATTCGAAACTTGATGTTGAAAAAGATTTTTCCTCTACGAAACGATTTTAGAGGAAAGCATATGCCAAACTGGGAAGGACTTATGTAGGGCCTGTTCTAGAGGAGCATTGATATTGACCAAGATGAATGGCGAAGACTTGCCCAATCTGGCAAATTTAGGATTTTACTTGAAAAGAAAAGGGCTAAGGTGAAAACCCGCAAAGGGCGCCTTGAGTCCAAATTCAAATTTAAATTTCAAAAAAAAAAAAAAAGAAACAAAAAAGAAAAAGAAAAAGGAGATGCCAAGGCGAAAACCCGCAAAGGGCGCTTTGAGACCAAAGGGGCTTTGAGTTGAAAACCCGAAAAGGGCGGCTCAAATTTTGAATAAAAGTGGGGCATACAGTAGTCTTGCTACGTCTGAATTAGCAATGAGGAAGTATGTTACGCCTTGGGGCATCGACAAAGTACTTTGGATCCCTAAACACATATTGAGTTTAAAATGGTCCTCAAGAAGTTGGAACAAACAAGCTCAGGCTGCGATATCTGGGGCACATAGCTTCATTCTTACCCATTTTTTATATTCATTATCTTTGATTGCTTTATTCTTTTTTGAGATACACCCAAATCAATTTTCTTGCCTGGGTTATCTTTGATTAAATTATTTCTTAGAGCTGTACTCCTGACTAGTTTCTTTCTCGTCCATTTTTGTGACTTTTTTCAAGCATTTTATATTGAAATAACAATTTATGGACTAATAACTTCATAAAAGGAGTTTCGCATATTACTCTAGAAACTTCTAAATAATATAAGAATCTGAAACAGGACTATGGTTCAAACTCATCAAGCCTAAGAGATTGGAAATATAGGAAAATGATTATCTCTTCGGATTCTTATTAGATAAGACAATTCCGTTAGTGATACCATATCGGCAAAATGACGAACAAGGTCAATCTAAGTGTAAAAGGGGATCATTGTCGGGATACCCTGCATCCATTCAGACACATACATCTGGTCATTACACCCAAGGAATGGTGTAACAGATTGAAAGTGATACAAGTTCTGTACCTCTGAGTGGTAACAAAAATATGAAAGAAACCAAATGTCATTCCCCTGAAATTGCAATGGCTGACTTTGGAATTATAGCAGGGCAAGCTTGCTGAGCTAAATGATGGTTTCTTTGAGTTTTTTGTCCAATATACCAGCTGAACGAGAAAGCATGGCAGTGCATCAGTGATAGAACCTTGATGAACTATGAGCAATGACAACCCGTAGAGATCATTCTCTCATTTCAAATTAGGAGCATTTGATTCATGCCAATCATTGTGTCCTAATCATTGTAAAAAAAATCATGACATCCTGCATTCATGCAAATGTCATCTCTAATATCATTTAGTTAGGAGCATCAGATTCATTCCAATCATGCATCCTAATCATCATTCTCATGACATTCTGCATTAATGCAAAAGTCATCCATAATACATTCGGGTTTACAGGACAGGTCCCTCAGAGGACGATATAGGAAATTGAAAAGTTTAGATTTTGTTCCCTAGAGATGTTAGTAGAGCAGACTGAAGATTGAAGTCTTCCTGAAGATAGTAAGGAAGCAAACCAAAAAGTTCAGATTTTGTTCCCTAGAGATGTTAGTGGAGTAGACTGAAGATTGAAGTCTTCCTGAATATAGTAAGGAAGCAAACCAAAAAGTTCAGATTTTGTTCCCTAGAGATGTTAGTGGAGCAGACTGAAGATTGAAGTCTTCCTGAATATAGTAAGGAAGCAAACCAAAAAGTTCAGATTTTGTTCCCTAGAGATGTTAGTGGAGCAGACTGAAGATTGAAGTCTTCCTGAATATAGTAAGGAAGCAAACCAAAAAGTTCAGATTTTGTTCCCTAGAGATGTTAGTGGAGCAGATTGAAGATTGAAGTCTTCCTGAGTAAGCAAACCAAAAGTTCAGATTTTGTTCCCTTGAGATGGTAGTGGAGTAGACTGAAGATTGAAGTCTTCCTGAAAATAACAGCAAAGAAGCAGACTGAAGACATCAGATCCTATCTCCCAGAGTTTGCAGTGGAGTAGATCGAAGATAGCGGATATTGCCTTCCTGAAGTTGCAGTGAAGCAGATTGAAGTTATCAGACTTACTGAAATCAAGATGAAGTTCCAATACCGTTGAAGTTGCAGTGTTGTTGGAGTCATTTGAAGAAAGCAAGGATCAAGAAGTTGAAGCTCGACCAAAACCGGGCAAAATTGGTCCTTTTATAGTCTTTGATCTATTCTCGTTTCACAACAATGAGCAAAGAGGGGCAGCTGTAATAACCCATTTTGCCCGGTTTAGAAATAAACCAAAATAAAAAAAAAACAAAACGAAAAACAATAAATGTCCTTAACAGTCCTTTTACAAATTAAACAGGCCCAAAAACCCGTTACTCCCACCAATACCTAAATTAACCCAGAACAGAACCCAAACACTAACCCAGTACCTAAAAAAGCATACCCATTACACCCTTAGCCCAACTTATAACCCAAACCTACACGACCCAATGTTTAAATAGAATTAACAGTGGCTTAGGGTTTCGGAAACCCTAGGCGTCGCCTCAGCAGGAGCCTGAGCGTCGCGCTGCTATCTGCTCCTCGCACCCCATCAGCCCTTGTTCACGCTGCCATCAGCGCGCATGTCACCCCCATCACCAGATCCGCGCCTTCCACCTGCACAAAAAAGGAAGAAACAAGCAGCAAAATTCGGCAAAACAGTGACGAAATTGTTTTTTCCTTTTGTTGTGTTTATTTCAAAGGCTATAAAAGCCTTCCAAAATTTGTAAATAAAGGGGGAATACACCATATAGTAATACACGAAAAGGCACGAATTTGTACAAAGCCAGTGAGCAAAAATCTTGTCAAAAAATTCAAGGAAATAAAAGCAAATTTGCACAGAGGTGTTTTTTTTCATTCTATTTATTTTTATTTATTTTTTATTTATTTTTTTCTTTCACATATCGCACATATAACCATTAATTAAAAAAGGAAAAGGTAAAAGAGGTTACCTTTCAACGACGAAAATCGGAGATATGAGCCTTTGGCCACCGGCCACGGAGGCGCGTGAGGCGCGTGACAGTGGATCGAGCGACCGACCAGGGAGCCTAGACGAGAACTCATTCAGAGGATTTTTTTTTAGTTTCTGTTCTTTTTTTTTAAAACTATTTGTTCAAATGATTTTTTAACTGTTTTT
This sequence comes from Gossypium australe, assembly GCA_005393395.2. NCBI lineage: Eukaryota > Viridiplantae > Streptophyta > Magnoliopsida > Malvales > Malvaceae > Gossypium > Gossypium australe. Next base: position 99,826,673 of record CM016619.1, on the reverse strand, counting down.
GGCTTTTATAGCAAACAAAGAACGACGCCGTTTTCGACCCTCAGGATCCGCGCGTTGACTCGACCCGGCCCTTAGGATCCGCGCGTTTTCTTAAAATGGTCTGTTTATCCATTTAGTCCTTCCGAAATTTTATTGTTTTTAAATTAGTCCAATTCACATTTTTTTATTTTTATAAAATTAACCCCAAAAGTTTGTTTTTATTTCAATTTAACCCCTGTTTCCTTTATCTTAATTTTATTTTTATCCTTTTTATTTTATTTTATTATTTTATATTATAATAGTTTGATCACATTAAAATTTTCTATATTGTTTTCTTAATTTATTAATAATACAAAATTTATATATATTTTAATCATTATTTTATATTATTTTATTTGTTTAGTAATTCATATATTATTATTTTTATATATTATATATTATATAGTATTATATTATATTATTTCTAAAGTTTTATTTTATATAAAATTTATTTATATTATCTAATTTATTTTATTTATGTTGTTTATATTATGTATATAATTTTATAATTAATATACTACATATATACTTATATTTTCATTATTTATTATTTTCATTATTTTCATTACATATTATTTTTTATATACTATATTATTTTTTTAATTTTTTTATTATGTAGTATTATATTATATCATATATATTTTCTAAAAATTTTTGTATAAAGTTTATTTATATTTTATAACATGTTTCACATATATTTTTTTATAAAATCTTTATTCAAAATTATTATATATTTATTATTATATTTTATAGGTATTAAGTTATATATTATTATTTAGTATTTTTTATTGTTTTACCTATATTGCTTTATATATTTATCTATGTAATACCCTTTTATTCATTTATTATTTTATGTGTAACATCCCCAAACCCGGCCCATTCACTACGACCGAATCTGGTTATGTCACTGGGAAAAGACGGTTGAAAATCTTTCTAATTTAAGATAAAACATTGTAGTTTGTTGAATTTTGGAAAACTTATCCATTGAAGCTTTTGAGTAAAACTTTATTATTAAAACTTATGCATTTTTAAAGCTTTAGTATATGAAAACCGGTTTGAATAAATAGGATGCAACCCATAAATCATTTCCACCTAGCAACTTAAATTAAATAACCATAGTTAAAGTAATACCAAAAACATAAAATGGCCTTTATTACAACCCAACAATTCAAATAAAGTACTTATGTCAAAATCAAGCATGAAATAATTAAACATCATCCTCGGCATGGGCCACCTTGTCCTCTCCGATCCCGGTCCAGCTTTATGCACTACCTGAAATGGTTAAAGGAAAAAGGTGAGTCACCAAGACTCAGTGTGCAACCCTTTTTCCCGGATTAGCAAAATATCATATACAAACATAACCATGATCATCATGCATCCAATTAATATGCACCCAACCTAGCCATCCACAACACCTTTCTCTACCCCGTGTGGTACCAAACCACTGGTGGTACCAAACCACTGGTGACGTATAGTCACAGATGTGATGCCAAATCACTGGAGGTGCCAAACCTCTAGTGTCCGAAGACACGATATCCGTCAATGTGGTGCCAAACCACTGGTGTCCCAAAGACACAAAGTGTGTTACCAAAACACTGGTGACCGAAGTCACAAATCAATTGATGGGGCCAACCCATCGTGTGATACCAAATCACTGGCGTCAATCCCTCAATACCGCCTTGTGGGGCCAACCCACTGTGGTACGAAACCACGGGGACGAGACGCTGAGGTGCCAAACCTCTGGAGGTGCCAAACCTCTGGTGACCCAAAGTCTCAAAGTTGTGTTACCAAAACACTGGTGCTCGTCAGCACAAAATATCACTGCCCCCTCCACTCGTACAACCCACATCAACCACTAATATGCATTTTAACAGAAATATACATCATGCTTATTTAGCAACATACATATTGTTTATCCACAATCAAGTATTATAGCACACATACTGGATATACTATGCTTACCAAAAGCATCAACATGACAACTCATAGCAGATACAGCATGCTTACCAAAAGCATCACAACAGGGACTTACCTGACCCTTTGCCTCATACCATAATGATATTCAATCCACCTTCCATGGATCCAAACACACACATCATATATATAGATACAATAACAGATAAGTGCGTAAATGTGCACACAATATAATAAGCACATAAATTACTAGAAGAGTGTGTGTGTGTACACACCTGGCTACTAATGCGACTATCAACTCCCGTAGATCAAGATCTAACGCACTAGATCCCCCATTCCTTAACACTTTTCGAGCACTAGCCACAACCCGAGATATGCGAGATCAAGCCTTCCCCTACAATCGGCCAGAACTAAACAACATAATCATGCTAATCAACCTCTAAGGGTATAATCGTAATTTTACCTACTAAGGGTATTTTCGTAAATTCACACCTGCAATGGCCTTTCCGAAGGCCTAATGTCACCACTAGTGACTCAGCTACCATTTCCGGTCGTACCGGACGATTGGGCCTAAAACCCGATTTCGGCCCATCCGGGCCCACACGCTCGTGTGGCCCACCTAGCACAAATCTAGCCACGTATATAACTTCCACCTAGTCTAGTTCAACATATACTAACCAATCATGCAATTTACTCATATGGGCCCACGGGCCCATTGGGCCCACTTCGGCCCATCGAGGCCCAAGCAGCCCCAACCCACGAGAATACTACTGATGGCCTCAACTATCGCGTCGAAGCCCCACACATGCGCTTGCACGCTTGTATGGCTACTAATGTCGTGTAACCGGCATTTCGGCATTTTGCCGCTCTACAACTAGAGTAGAGAGAGTTACACACCTGATAGGACTCTTGGGCTAATCCGCGCTCCGACCACTCTTGTGCCCAAACGCCCTCCAAGATGTGTTTACTCTCCTCCCAGGATGCTCCTTATATAGCTAGCTCTTCACCTTCATTCTTTGTGTCTTTCCGATGTGGGATCCCTTCCTCAGTAGAGTTTAAATTCAACTGAAGCTCTTGCCGTCCAATCCGCAAAATAATTACTCCCTTGCTTCTCATGAGATTCGAACCCAGGCTCCCTTGCAACATAATCCACGCCGCTAACCACTTGGCCACAAGCTCCTCTTGTGTCTTAAACCATGCGCAACTAAATATAAAATATGGGCCAAATTCTAAGGTCCAAGCAAAAAGAAACCAAAATGCAAAAGCCAAGACTTGAACCTTGGACCTTCTTCCTTCCTTGTGGCGTCACCCCCTTGTCTCTTATGTGGCGTCACTTTGCCACTACACCACACACTCCGCTTGTGTCATTTTCTCCATATTTTATTCTTAAGGCCTACCTGCCCACTTCTAAGGTTTTTTTTCACCTAAAACCAAAATTTCCCCAAAGCCAATATTTGATCCCGGGACTTCATAGAAGCCCTCTAACCTTCCAAAATCACTTACCCAATGGGTCTAACTAGCATTTAAGCCGATCTCTTGTTCTCCAAAAATTTAAACGCTACTACGCCTAAGGCCCATTGGGCTCAATTCTCCTAGGCCCAATTTTGGGATGTTACAAATCTACCCTCCTTAAAGAAATTTCGTCCTCGAAATTTCCAACTAACTAACAGTCGCACATCCTACCACACTACGCTCTTGCTGCGCACTCTGATCTTAATAAAGCTGTGATTCCACCTTGACCACGTCCGCGACAACCACGTCCCCTAGAACTCATATCTAGCGTCGCGATTTAATCTGATTAAAAGTTTTATGCATTAGGAATTTTGTTCCACTGTTTTATCCGCGAGCAAATTTTATGAACAGAAGTTTCTGGAAGTCGTTCTTTCGAGCAATCAAAGTTTCATCTCAAGTTCTCTGTTCTAATTCAAACATTCACATACTTCACTAAAGGCACATTCATTCATCCATGTCACTTTCTTGAGCATTCCCAACCCAGGGGTAATTTCGACATTTTCCTATAGGGGTATTTCGGTAATAACTCAGGGTCAATTTGAAAATAGTTTTCAAATTAAAGATATTTCAAAGTTTACAAAATCTCAGGAGTCATCTTGAAAATTTTGTTTTTCAAACAAAGTGTGTTGCAAAAATTTCAGAAAGTAGGGTTATTTTTGTAATTTTGGAAATCATGGGCATTTTTGTAAATTCTCCAAATCATAATTCCACAATATTTCACAAAATGTAATTTCTGATATTGGCTAAAATAGGAATATTTCAGTAAAAGTTGAGAGAAATCTGAAAATTTAGAAACCCAAGGGCGTTTTGGTAATTTCATCATCCTGGGGTATTTTCGTAAATTTTCACAAACCAAGGTATCTTAATGTTTGAAATTCCGAGATTTTGGTATTTTACAAAGTAAAGAGCATTTTATCAAAAATTAAGGGTAATACGGTAATTTTATAACACAGGGGCATTTTTGTAATTTTCCCACTAGGGCATTTTGGTAATTTTGTAAACTGAGAAAACATCTTTCAAAATCTAATTTAGAGTTTTACAAACCAAAGGGGTAAAGTTGAAAATTTTAAAAACAGAAAGTTTAAAAACAGCAAGGCTAGTTCCCTTTCGGGTTTTAATAATCGGTTTAGCCCATGAACAAGTCTTCTTGGTTAAGGTGAACCGTAGCTACGCACCAGGTAGGATTCCTGCGAAGAGGAGGTGGGTCACGAGGACTGCTTAAGTACCAAGCTCTTCCGGATCCAATCCTAGACATGCGTACCAAGGTTACCACACCTTAACTCGGCGACTTACTTCACAGGTTTGTTTAAGAGCTTTAAGTCTTATGCATATGTTTGAGTAGACTAGTCCTAGGGTCCAATAGTCCTAACTTTCTAATCTACGAGCCCAAACTAAGCCCAAATCAATTCATGTAAACAATTCACTTCAAGAAAGTCCGAAGTACTTACCTGGTGGACTTCGGGTCGGAGGTACAGGTGCCATGCCAGAATACCTGAAAACCTTTTTATAAAACCCATATCTTTGAAAAGCCCATTTTAAAAAAAATGTTTTTGGGCCCAAAACCCTCAAAGCCGAGTTTTGAACTGGGCTCTGATACCAAACTGTAACATCCCCAAACCCAGCCCATTCACTACGACCGAATCTGGTTATGTCACTGGGAAAAGACTGTTGAAAATCTTTCTAATTTAAGATAAAACATTGTAGTTTGTTGAATTTTGGAAAACTTATCCATTGAAGCTTTTGAGTAAAACTTTATTATTAAAACTTATGCATTTTTAAAGCTTTAGTATATGAAAACCGGTTTGAATAAATAGGATGCAACCCATAAATCATTTCCACCTAGCAACTTAAATTAAATAACCATAGTTAAAGTAATACCAAAAACATAAAATGGCCTTTATTACAACCCAACAATTCAAATAAAGTACTTATGTCAAAATCAAGCATGAAATAATTAAACATCATCCTCGGCATGGGCCACCTTGTCCTCTCCGATCCCGGTCCAGCTTTATGCACTACCTGAAATGGTTAAAGGAAAAAGGTGAGTCACCAAGACTCAGTGTGCAACCCTTTTTCCCGGATTAGCAAAATATCATATACAAACATAACCATGATCATCATGCATCCAATTAATATGCACCCAACCTAGCCATCCACAACACCTTTCTCTACCCCGTGTGGTACCAAACCACTGGTGGTGCCAAACCACTGGTGACGTATAGTCACAGATGTGATGCCAAATCACTGGAGGTGCCAAACCTCTGGTGTCCGAAGACACGATATCCATCAATGTGGTGCCAAACCACTGGTGTCCCAAAGACACAAAGTGTGTTACCAAAACACTGGTGACCGAAGTCACAAATCAATTGATGGGGCCAACCCATCGTGTGATACCAAATCACTGGCGTCAATCCCTCAATACCGCCTTGTGGGGCCAACCCACTGTGGTACGAAACCACGGGGACGAGACGCTGAGGTGCCAAACCTCTGGAGGTGCCAAACCTCTGGTGACCCAAAGTCACAAAGTTGTGTTACCAAAACACTGGTGCTCGTCAGCACAAAATATCACTGCCCCCTCCACTCGTACAACCCACATCAACCACTAATATGCATTTTAACAGAAATATACATCATGCTTATTTAGCAACATACATATTGTTTATCCACAATCAAGTATTATAGCACACATACTGGATATACTATGCTTACCAAAAGCATCAACATGACAACTCATAGCAGATACAGCATGCTTACCAAAAGCATCACAACAGGGACTTACCTGACCCTTTGCCTCATACCATAATGATATTCAATCCACCTTCCATGGATCCAAACACACACATCATATATATAGATACAATAACAGATAAGTGCGTAAATGTGCACACAATATAATAAGCACATAAATTACTAGAAGAGTGTGTGTGTGTACACACCTGGCTACTAATGCGACTATCAACTCCCGTAGATCAAGATCTAACACACTAGATCCCCCATTCCTTAACACTTTTTGAGCACTAGCCACAACCCGAGATATGCGAGATCAAGCCTTCCCCTACAATCGGCCAGAACTAAACAACATAATCATGCTAATCAACCTCTAAGGGTATAATCGTAATTTTACCTACTAAGGGTATTTTCGTAAATTCACACCTGCAATGGCCTTTCCGAAGGCCTAATGTCACCACTAGCGACTCAGCTACCATTTCCGGTCGTACCGGACGATTGGGCCTAAAACCCGATTTCGGCCCATCCGAGCCCACACGCTCGTGTGGCCCACCTAGCACAAATCTAGCCACGTATATAGCTTCCACCTAGTCTAGTTCAACATATACTAACCAATCATGCAATTTACTCATATGGGCCCACGGGCCCATTGGGCCCACTTCGGCCCATCGAGGCCCAAGCAGCCCCAACCCACGAGAATACTACTGATGGCCTCAACTATCGCGTCGAAGCCCCACACATGCGCTCGCACGCTTGTATGGCTACTAATGCCGTGTAACCGGCATTTCGGCATTTTGCCGCTCTACAACTAGAGTAGAGAGAGTTACACACCTGATAGGACTCTTGGGCTAATCCGCGCTCCGACCACTCTTGTGCCCAAACGCCCTCCAAGATGTGTTTACTCTCCTCCCAGGATGCTCCTTATATAGCTAGCTCTTCACCTTCATTCTTTGTGTCTTTCCGATGTGGGATCCCTTCCTCAGTAGAGTTTAAATTCAACTGAAACTCTTGCCGTCCAATCCGCAAAATAAATACTCCCTTGCTTCTCATGAGATTCGAACCCAGGCTCCCTTGCAACATAATCCACGCCGCTAACCACTTGGCCACAAGCTCCTCTTGTGTCTTAAACCATGCGCAACTAAATATAAACTATGGGCCAAATTCTAAGGTCCAAGCAAAAAGAAACCAAAATGAAAAAGCCAAGACTTGAACCTTGGACCTCCTTCCTTCCTTGTGGCGTCACCCCCTTGTCTCTTATGTGGCGTCACTTTTCCACTACACCACACACTCCGCTTGTGTCATTTTCTCCATATTTTATTCTTAAGGCCTACCTGCCCACTTCCAGGGTTTTTTTTCACCTAAAACCAAAATTTCCCCAAAGCCAATATTTGATCCCGGGACTTCATAGAAGCCCTCTAACCTTCCAAAATCACTTATCCAATGGGTCTAACTAGCATTTAAGCCGATCTCTTGTTCTCCAAAAATTTAAACGCTACTACGCCTAAGGCCCATTGGGCTCAATTCTCCTAGGCCCAATTTTGGGATGTTACATTATGATTACTATAGTGTAATTATTTTAGTTGTATTTTATATTGTATGTTATTGTACTATAATTGTTTTTTTAATATTTGTGTATGATAGTTTATAAATGCGATATTGTCACGTGGATTATTATTATTTGGAGTATAAAACACATTTTTTTGCAAAATTACTATATTTCATTTAAAGTTTTTAAAAATAAGGCAATGTTTAGTTATCTAGAAATTCGGAAAATAGTGCCCTAACGTGTTGGGTGCGATTTTCCGTTTGGCTAAATAATTAAATATCCTTTTAACAAGTTTTGTAAATCGTGAGACGACTTTGATTACAAAGGTTTTAAAATATCATGTCCTAACGTGTTGGATGTGATGTTTATATTTCTTTGGAACAAGAAAATCTCGAATTTTAACTTAAAGTGCTCAAAGTTTTTTTAAAAGAAATCATATTTTTCAACATTTTTAGATTTCAAATATTTGGACATGATTTTATCGATTAGGTACCAATTTTGGGCGTTATGAGGGTGCTAACCCTTCCTCATACGTAATTGACTCTCGAACCCATTTTTCTCGTTTTTCGCGGACCAAAATTAAATGTTTTAAAATAAAACGTTTTAGAAGGTGGTCCAATCACACCTAAGTAAAAAAGATTGGTGGTGACTCCCATTTTGTTTTTAAAGTCGATCCCCATTTTTCAAAACTGATTTTAAAAAATGGGTTTGACAATGAGCATTCAACAACATGCACTCATCAGAACAGAATTCCAAGCCATTATCTATACGGAGGTGTTATATCTGTTTTCCTATCTACTTCTCGATCATAATCTTCCAAGTTTTAAACGTGGACAACACATTACTTTTATGCTTTAAGAAGAAACTTTTTTGGTAAAATCGTCAGTGATCATCAGCATATAATTAGCGCACCCCTCGAAGGCACTCTAGATGGTCCCCAAAGATCAAAATGAATATTATCCAGTGTTCCCTTCGTATTATGGATTCCTCTGGTGAATTGAACTCTCTTTTGCTTCTAAAAAATGCAGTGCTCACAGAACTTTAGTTTGCTAATGCCTTGTCCATCAAGAAGTCCTATTTTGCTCAATTTTGCCATGACGTTCTCACTCATATGCCCTATATAACCTCCTAAACCCGGCCTAAACGTTATGGCTGAATCGTGAAAGTCACATTGTTCACCTAAGCGATAAACCTACTCTATCGGTAGTTGAAACCTCAAAAACACTATCTTTTTATAAAATCGTAGTTGGCTTTGTTAATTTTGGGAAAAATTATATTAAATTTAAAGCGACTTGTACTAAGTCAAATTGGTTGAACATGTGAAGTTTTAGAAAAATCTCTTTGCACGTCATTGTTAAGAAAAATACTTTACTTAATTTGTTTGCAGCAGAAAAAAATTTAATAACCCAATTATAAACTTAACCAAATATCATGTTTATTCCAATTTCAATATATCACAATATATCCATCATAAATATGAAAACCATGCATGCATGAAAATCCCCAAAACGAAAACAGTCCTAAACCACAGTTTTAAATAATTTTATAGTCCAAAAACTGAATAATAATAGAAAAGAAAACTAAATAAATAAAATCATAATGGTGCTTTGAGCCTTAAGTCCGTCGTACGTTCCCATGCCAATTTCAATCCAAAGTTCGTTCGTTACCTGAGAAGTTCAAGTAATGGGGTGGGCTTAACTAGCTCAGTGTGAGTCTAAATAATCAAGCTTATTACATACATTCAAGCATTTTCTCATAGAACCAAATAACAAAATCAACATCAATCGTAACATTCTTATGTGACATGATCATGATATAATACACATGAGAGTCCTACCCATACCATACGCTATACACCACGAGTTCCCCAAAACCCATCTGTCAAACTCCAACTGTAACAGTCCGGTTTAGACCCTAGTCAGAATAGTGGTTTCGGGACCACAAATTTGAGTCATAAAAATATTTTAATATTATTTTCTGTGCCTATGATATTTGATTAAGCATGTGTTAAAGTTCTGTGAATTAATTTGTTTGTTTGTGTGCTTAATTTGAGCAAAGGACTAAATCGCGTAAATCGTAAAAATGGCTTTCTATTTGATTAATGGATAAATCGATGTGGCTTTTAAATGTGGAGGATTTATGAGGCAATTTGGCCATAAGTGGAGTAGTGGATGGCATATTGATATGGTATATAGCTTTTTTTTATATAGTAATGGTTTAATAAATGATAAATATTATATTATAAGGTTATAATAATAATAAAAGCTTAAAATAGAAGCCACTATAGCCATATTCATCTTCGAATGCCGAAAATAAGAAAAAGAAAGCAAGGGTTTTGAGCTTTGCATATTCGGGTACTTTAAAGTTTAATTAAGGTATGATTTCGACTCGGTTTTTGATAATTTCTACGTTTTTGTAATCGTTGCTTCGTGTTCTTCAAAACCCATGCTTCAATTTTATGAATTGATGAATACATTGAAATGTACCATTGATGAACACATGAGCTTTGTGATGTTTGATGGTGAAATATGAAAGATATGTGTTTGATTAATATAGTTTGTCTTTGGAGTTTTGATGAATTTGAGTAATTTGGTTGTAATTGAGAAAATGATTATTTGAGGGACTAAATTGTGTAATAAATGAAATATATGGACTAGTATGTAGCATGTGAAAAATAGGCTAGGCATGGGTAACTTGAAATTATGTGTATTTTGTGATTTTGTATAATAAGGACTAAAATGTCAAAATGTGAAAATGTGAGGGCTAATTTGCAAATTGCCCTAAATATGTGTTTTTGGATTGAATTGAATGTTTTGGTGAATAAAGGGTTAAATTTGGATATGTATAGATCAAGAACCGAAGAAAATAGACTTAGATCGTGGGAAATCAAAAATAGTTGAATAGCCGTTCGTTTCCGTGCCTCCTGTACGAGGTAAGTCGATATACAAATAAATGTATTTGATTTGAGCTATTTATGCATTTATGAAATTTAGATGGCTATTAATAATGCTCAAGATGGAATGTATATGAAACCTGAGGATATATCGACAAGTTATAAATGTCCAAGAAGTCCCGTACAAACCTAGGGATAGATAGGATAACGTATGTCATGACATAGGTGTCCAATATGTGATATCATGTAAGACCACGTCTGGACGTTGGCATCGATATAAGATTTACGTGTAAGACCATGTCTGGGACATTGGCATCGTATTGATTCGTGTAAAACCCTGTCTGGGATAGTGACATCGATATCTAGATACATGTAAGACCACATCTGGGACGTTGGCATTGTACGACTATTCCGAGCACTCTGAGTATCCTAATAGATTCCGAACGGTTCAATGGGCAAGTCTGAGAAATGAATGACTATGTGATTTGTATATCCGTTTCAGGTACGTTTGATGTATATGTTTTGAATAGGCATGGAAGGTGAGTAAATATGCATATGGATGCAATGAACCAAAATGTGATATATGAATGAATGTGACATGAGTAAATGATGAGATGATATGTGATATACATGCTTAAATGAGTTATGAGCATATGAGATATTTGAGTTGTGAAATATGAGTAAGTAATGGCTAAGTAATGAGCCAAGGATTATATTATGAATTTGTAAATGAGAAATATTAATGTCGTTGTGTTTATGTGGCTATGTGTATTGTGTATTAAGTTTATTTGTATATGGCTTACTAAGCTTTTGGAAAGCTTACTTTGTGTGTATTTGCTCTGTTTTATAAATCATCAAAGCTACCGAAGGTTCGGGAAACAGTCGAGGACCGTCATCACACTACTCAATTATATTTTGGTACTTTGAAAATGTGTATATAGCTAAATATGGCATGTATAGGCTAGTTGTTTTGGGATATGTTTGGTATATGTGCATAGCCATGTGATATGGCTAGATATATGTGGTTAGTTATGTCCTATGATGCAAGTTTTGATATAGCTTGATAGGAGATGAAATGGTCATATGGATAGTAAGTTTATTGATAAATAGCTAGCACATTATTGATGATAAGTTTGTGATGGATTTTGTCTTGGAATGCTTGTGGTTAAGTTGAGTTGAATGGCTATTAAGTTGGTATGGATGTAAAGATCATAAGTGATTAGAAATGATGTATATTTAGGCATGTTTTGGTTGCCTTTGATGCTTGGATTGGTGCTTAATTGTGTTTGAAAGAATGACCCTTGTGTGGGTGGCAATTTGGCCTTGAAAATGACCTATAATTGCCCACATGGTTGAGCACACGAGCGTGTGGCTCGACCGTGTCCCTCATGGTTGAAATTTAAAACAAGTCAGACTCGACCATGGGCTGGACACAAGGGCGTGTGACTGGCCGTGTAGTGCAAGTCAGTAATGACCACTGGTGAGGCACACGGGCGTGTCCGGCCTTGTGGACAAGTCAGTATGTATGCCCTGTTTTGACACGGCATAGACACACGGGTGTGTCTGAGGCTGTGGGAGGCACATGGCCTGCCCACACGGGTGTGTGACCTCTGTAACTTTGAAAAAATTTTAGATTTTTGAGAATTTTCGTATGTGTTCGGTTTAGTCCCAACCTTATTCTAAAGCATGTTTAAGGTCACGTTGACCTATTAAAGGGACTCTTTGATTGCATTTGATGAATTATAACATGAAATGTCCGTAAAAGTTTTCGATTGTCTGGTAATGCCTCTTAACCCTAAACCAACGATGGTTACAGGTTACAGATGTTACACCAATGTATGCGAGCAAAGCTCGATGTAGTTGAAACCACCATATAACATAAATGCAGAAAATCTGTCGTATAACATATAATGCGATAAAATCACCAATATCATATAATGTGAAAAAATCACCAATCCCCTTGATACTCTAGGTGCAGTGCACTGACTACGTATAAATACGGACATAATATGCCACAAGAACTCCACGGAACTCCTCCTTTTCCATATAATCCCACCCCATGCACATGCAATATGTCATACTATCTCATACATAGCCATAAATCAATATTTTTCACACTTAGATGGCATTTTCAATACATGCCCTCAATTATCACATATTTTCAGAATATGGAATCAATAATCCAACTTTCAAACCACCATAAAGATGGTATTATTCCTAAAACACAATTTCTTGTACTTTTATTTTTTTCTGTGTGTGGAACGACGGAAATGTGCAAGTGTATACAATCGCAACAAGTAATAAAGTGACAAGTAAATGTCGAGTTATCGTACCCACAGGGACTGTGAAAAGAATTATTTATGAGTGCAATTTAAAACACTTTGGTGAAGAAAAATATTTTGATTTGAAGAGGTGATAAAAAACTAAAATTTTAACAAAGTAAATAAAATAAAATAAAGTTTCAATGCACGATTTCAAAAGATGATTTTAATCAAGATGACATAATTGTGTTAGATTAATTATATTTCTTAACTTAGCATTATTAAACTCATGTTTATGTTGTTACGAATAAATTCACGACAACTCGGCAATTTGCTAACTTATGAACATACTCACCTACCAAAATCCATTCATTTCTTGACCAAATCCCTATGTCAATTCAACCGATTAAACAAATCTTAATAGACAAATATGTTATTGCACATACATACCTGTTAAATCGAAATAATCTCTTAAACATATCCCTATGTCAATTCAAACAATTAACTCGATTTAATAAGTACACAAAAGACTATGTGAGGTAACAAAGTATCCTTACCTTGAAACAGTTTAATCACAATAATCTTGCAAGTTATGCAAGGCAAATGTATCGTCAGATACCGTTGCTAATTTAACCCTCAGCTACCTTAGATGATTAAACATGCACTGATTAAGTACTGTGTCTATTAATTACAATTTCAATCCGTTTAAATAAATAATTTATTAGCTACCTCACAATTGTAATGCAATAATAACTTAGTCATGATTTTACTTAATCAAGCGTCTTACCGAGGCCTATAACAACATAGACACAATTTTAAAAAATTTAGCAAATGAAATGCAATCAACCTAACACGAATTAAGTTCAAGCTAAATTGATTAAATTAACCATTCCAACAACATAAATATTCATAGATATGTTCATCATAACATCAAAAAAAATTAAAGAGATAGGGAACAAGAATCAAATCCGGTGATTTTTCGTGTCTTGACTACTTTGCTCCATTCTTCCTTCTCTGTTGTCCTCGTCAACCAAGGCTGATATGAACACTTAATTGCTGCTCCAAATGGCTGATGAATGCCCCTTTTTCAAGAGGAGAAATCGACAAGAGAGCAAGGGAATTTGGAATGGAAAAGAAGAGAGAAAGTTGAGAGATTAGAGAAAAGATGAGAATGTTTGAGATGTGTTTCAAATGACCAGCCTAAGGGGGTTTTTATAGCTGAAGAGGGCTGCTAAAAATAGCTAAATATATCAGCCAAAAAGCCCTCCCTTGGCCGGCCACACATGTGGCAAGGTTGATAGTTTCAACTTTGCTAATTTAGGCTTGGGGCAAATCTATAAAGCCACCAATTGTGGAGGGGTTTGTTTGCAACGTGAACAAGTCTTCAAGGGCCTCTTTGAAAGCTAAATAATCAGCCAATAAGCTGATTTGGGTCAACATATGGACAGTTTTGGGCTGTCCACTTCTTGGTAGGTTCGGCTCAACTAGACCACTTTTTCATAATTAATTAATAATAATTTATTTAATCCAAATTAAATTGGATATAAATTAAAATTAATTATATCATGAATTAATACACATAATTCGGACCGTCTTTAGCTGAAAAATTCATTCGTCTCGATGCTTCAAAAATCGCTTCTCGATTTTGCACTTCTAGCAGTGTCTGCCGAGCCAATTTTCGCCCTTTGTACGAATCTGTCGAAAATGATCATAATTAATCAAAATTTATTATAAAATTAATTAAAATTAATTATGTTAATAATTTAAGTAAAAAATAATTATTTTATAATAATTATATATTTTTCGACAATAATATTACCGAAACTGCATGAATTTGAGTTAAAAAGGGCATGAAAAAATTTGTATATTTTCGTGTTTCCAGTGTGCATGTACAGTAGTTTTTCAAACATATCATAGCAATTCACTTGTACGAATACATCATGCTTAAGCCTTGTTTTCATTCATAAACATGCCATACATACAACCAATCATACATCAAATTAACCAAACATTCATGACAATGTCAATCATTCAATCAAACTAGTAACAATGCTACCATGCCAAATAGTTAGGGCTCGAAACGTACTTGAGTCGACCACTTACAAATTTAATTTCTTAGTTATTAATCCAAACTCAATCAGCAAGCTAAATCATCAATTTAATCATAATATTTATTATTATCAAACAAGTTATTGAGTTTTTTGTCCTACACCTTACTCACGCTCTTGTGCAGCACACTAGTGAATCTTGCAGTTTCATTAATAAACTTTAAAACAGACCTAAATTAATTAAATTAAAAGAAACTAGTATCTAAGTAAATAATTACACCTCTTATAAAGCCCCTAAACACTAAATTATGGCTTCAATCCAATCGCCACAATTACCACTATTTTCCGAATACACTGATTTGAGGCGAATCATACGTGCGAACGCCTTTCGGCTTTACTGATGATTTGGAGCATTCGGGTTAGCACATTATATATTTAAATAATGGAAAATTAATATCTAATCTTAATTAAACTCCTTCATTTAATCAATCCATAACATTTTCCCAAGATCTATGTCGAAACAACAAACTAGTTTATGATTACCCACACTTATGCTTCCCAAATTGTCAGATCTGATTTGCCGATTGGTCAATAACGATTTTTCCTAATTAAAACATGTTTGAAGGCTGATTAGGAGGGTTTAAAGAACCTAAAATCATTATGAAAAAATATGGAAAAGAATTAAATAAAAATATCCCCCTTTCTTGCCCATAGGCGCACGCACCACCACTCGTGGTGGCCAATTTTGGGGCTGATTTAAAATCATTAAATAGATGGAAAAATATCCATTAAATCCTTTAAAATCCCCCAAATTCCAGATATAGAAATTTAGGTTTTTATTTGACAAGATTTAACAAGAAAATAAGAGAGAAAGAGACCTTACACAAGCTAGACATTATGGGCGGTAACGACACTTCTTGGAAACGTTAGGAACCGATCTTGGAGACTCAAGATTTTGGATTTAGGGCTGATTTATTTAGAAAAAAAAATGGAAACAATATGATGGAGGAGATGATGCAAAATCTTGTGGCAAAAAGAAGAGAAAAAGATGATAAAACTAGGTGTTATGGGCGTCGGCAACAATTGAGGAAGCAAGAAAAATTGAAGATCAAGGAAAAGAGAAGAGGGGATGAATGGCTAGGGTGAGGAAAAAATAGAATAAAGGCTAGATATTTTGTGTAAAATTAACGTTTATACTTAGGGTTACAAGGGTATGGACGATACACACTAAAAACAAGGAATTTTGTAAAAAAAAATATTATTTTGCAAGGGAAAGGATTTGAACTTAGGACCTCAAATTAAATTTCATGCTTTCACATTTAACAACTAACCACTTAGCTAACTCATTTTTTTTATATATAATTCTACATTCTTATTAAGTTAAATTTTGGGATGTTACACCCTAGAAGCATATGCCAAATTCTAGTAACATCATCATCTGACAAGGAAGAGGAAATAATGACTGCATCACCAGTAACAGTAAAACTTTGCAAAATATATAACTTGGCGGTCTTTCTCTGCCCTTTCATTACAACGAGGGAACCTTTGCTAATTTCAGAACCCCACTTTCAGCTGTGTACTTGTACTATAACACCCCTTACCCGTATTCAATGCCGGAATCGGATATAAGGCATTACCGAACTTAACTTGCTCATACACACAACATCGAGCCATGAAATTTCGTTTCAAATTAAAACTTTTTCATTCATATTCATAACATCCCTATTATGGGTCTACGAGACCCTAAACATACATATGGAATGGTTCGAGATTAAACCAGAAACTTTTACACACATAGAAAATTTTTGCTTAAATAGGGCCACACGCCCGCGTGGAATGGAACACACCTGTGTGGGCAGGCCATGTGGTCACACACGCCCATGTTCCTAGCCCATATGGATTTTATTTTCTAATTCGAACCTACAGGGGCTTTCACACGGTCGGACACACGCCCGTGTCCCTGGCCGTGTCCTTCACACAGCCATGACATGCCCGTGTCCTCACCCGTGTGTGAAAACCTTGACATTCTGTTTATGACATCATCATCTCAATAAGGTCACACGGCCAAGGCACACGCCCATGCCCTTAGACCGTGTGTCAAATTAAATTCCTAATTTCAAGTGTAGACTTCACACGGCCTGGGCACACGCCCATGTCCATGGTCGTCCCACACGGCTGAGACACAGGCCGTGTCTTTGCTCGTGTGTTTACTACTGAGCATACTGACTTGTAAACCTAGCATGCAAGGGGACACACGGCCAATCAACACGCCCATGGGGCTGGCTGTGTGTGAGATACACGCCCGTATGTCTACCCATGTGGACATTTGAATGGCTATCTAGCAAGCCAAATGCCACCCAACACAGCAACCATACTTATACCAATTCAATCCAACATGTATCATAACTATAAAGCACTTCTAGAGACTCAAAACCAAGACATCCATACAAGCATACACTTAATAAATATCATCATCATTGCATATATATAAACTTGTCAAGTATTGGCCCAATTCCAATGACCACTTACAAAATGAATTTGATAATATTAATAGCCAACACTTTGGCTAATAAATATGACATAACAAAAGAGACCAAGTCCTATACATGGCATACTCAAAATGAATCTGACTTGGCTATACCAAAGAGTAGTCGATAGTGTGATTCCCAAACTCTGACGTTTAGCGAATTCTTGAGCTAGCTTGGCAATACTACAAGGACAAGGGAAATGAGAGGGGTAAGCATAAAGCTTAGTAAGTTTTCATGAAATAAGTAGCAACATAAAAGCTCATAATGCCATCCATCCATTGCATTGAATAAAACACAAAGTCTTAAGCTCATTGCCATAACTTACTCATGCTTACTCTTACCAATTACATATCATATCTCAAATCGTAAACATTTCTCGTGAATCACTCACGTGTACCTATAATCACTTTATCACATAGCTTTAGCACTAATCTCATCTCTATTATGAGCTTTGCTGTTTACCCATTGATTTCACTTGGAAATCTCGGAGTTTCATATCATCATCATTCACATAAATGTGACACCAATGCCACATCCCAGATGTGGTCTTACATGGGATTACCTTTAAATGTCGATGCCATATCCCAGATATGGTCTTATATGATTCTCATAATCGATATCGATACCGAGGCCATGTCCTGGACATGGTCTTATACGGGATCTTAATGCGGTGTCGAGGCCATGTCCCAGACATGGTCTTATACGGGACCTTACCCATCTCAAGTCTTGTTGATATTATTCTCTCATTTATTAAAGTCCAACCAGGACTTCAACATCACAATTCTCATCATTTTCTCATTCAACCTCATTTCTCAAATTCATAGAAATATTATACATCTTCACAAATATCAACATTTTAAATCATATAAGCATGGTGTTGAATTTATTACACACAAATTTACCTCGATTTCAAAATAGGCCAAATTGCCGATTTAGTCTGATACCTTGCCCTTTCCTCGGTCAAGGTTAATTCTTCATTCTTCTTGATCTATAATAATAAATTAGCTCATTTTATTATCACATTAATCAACACATTTTAATAATCATACTTTGGCAAAATTACCATTTTGTCCTCATGCTTTCACAAAATGACTATTTTACCCCTAGGCTCGTAAATCGATTCTAGTCGAATTTCTTCTTTTTACAAGCCCAGATGAAAATTTATTACTCTTATGGTAATCCTCAATACTCATTATTTCACACACTTACCACATGTTTTACAACCTTCACAGAAAGGTCATTTTAGGTGTTTTCATGGTAACACCTCTCACAAAAGTTGTTTATCTAACAACTAAGACTCATTTTATTCCATAAAAATGCTGAAAACAACTTAAAAGCTCACATGGAAAAACTCTAAACTTTCAACCATTTTTCAAAATAGTCCCTCTTTAGCTAGCTTAAACTTTAAGGGTTCCAAAAGTACAAATATTATCAAGAAATGATCACTAAAACACTTACTTGTAAGGAGAAGAGATTGCTAAAATTTTTGAGCTTTCAAACCCCTATTTGCTGCTAATTTTTGGTGGAGGAGTGAAGGAGAAAAGATGATATCTTTTCTTTCTTTATTTTAATATAAAACCTCAATTTAGTCCACCTAACTTCAACAACTTTGACCAATTTTGACATTGTTTGTCCCCTATGGCCGGCCAACCATTACTAGAGGGGTCAATTGCACTTTAAGGACCTCTAATTAATATACTATAGCTATTAGACACCTTTAGCTTGTAAAATAGAACTTTCACACTTTATGCGATTTAGTCCTTTTTTCGCAATTAAGCATGAAATCGCTAGAATTAAAGCACCAAAATTTTCATGCACCTATATAATCATGCTCTAACTCATAAAATAAAATAAAAATAATTTGCTCCAACCTCAGATTAGTGGTTCCAAAACCACTGTTCTGACTAGCCCCTGAATCGGGTTGTTACATATACCCTTTTGAATCAAGAGTACTCAACGAAATCAAATTCCTCTTCAAATTTGGTACATGTCGTACGCAATTAAGCGTTCTGACGACTCCATCGAACATCTTAATTTTGATCGTGTCAACACATGTGATTTTACATGAAGCATTATTTCTCATCAAAACAACACCTTCAGACACTACTTCATATGTTGTAAACCGGTCTTGATTGGGACTCAAATAGAATGTGCAACTAGAATCGAGGATCCACTCCTTGCTCGCTTTAGAGTTGTGGGCAGAAGCAACTAGGAGTTCACCATCGCTGTAGTCTTCTGCTACATTAGCTTCACATGATTGTTCTGGTTATTTTCCCTTTTGATTTGCAGCTTCCCTTTTGATCTTGTTCTGCAACTTATAGCACTCAGACTTAATGTCTTGCAAAAGTTACAAGTTTTAACTTTGTTTGAATATCTCGATCTACCCTTAGATTTACTACGAGGATTTCGTTCTTGTGTCCTCTCATGATTATCATCAGTATTTCATTCTTGTCTCCCACAAAAAATGAGACCTTCTCCCTGATATTCGTATCCAACGATAATATGTTTCATCTTGTCATAAGCATAGACTTCATCAACCATGAGAGATTCCCGACTATACAATATCATATCTCTAAAGGTTGAATAAGACAAAGGCAACAAAAAAAGTAAAATCAACCCTAAATCTTCTTTATCATACTGAACCTCTATGGCCTCTAGGTATGAGAGAATATCTTTAAACATAGTTAAATGTTCGTGCACAAACACACCTTCCTCCAAACGAAGAGCATAAAGGTTCAGTTTCATATGTAGCTTGCTAGTTAGGTTTTTTGACATGCATAGTTGTTCTAGCTTCTTCCATAATGTAGTGGTAGTCTTCTTCTTCAACACGTCCTACAGAATTTCATTCGACGGATGCAGCTGTAATTGCGTTAAAGCCTTTAGATCTTTACGCTTGTTCTCTTCATCCGTCAATGTCGAGCGCATCTTATCTAACCCTAATAGAGCATCCTTCAAATCAATTTGCACAAGAATTGTCTACATCTTTACCTGTTACAACATGAATTTGGTGTTACAATCCAACAGCGAAATATCATACTTCATTGTCGCCATTACTGTGATCAAGACAAGCAACTTGAACAACTTTGATACCAATTTGTAAAAATTGATCATCGATTGTAACACCCCAAACCCGGCCTAAACGTTACGACCGGATCTGGCATGTCACATGAAAGGAATGTCTTAAAAAAACTGTGCGTATGTTAAAAAGTTCGTATTCTTTTCGAAACTCCGCATTTTGTGGTTTGTTTATAAAAGCCGATTCATTCAATTCCCTTTTTACAAAGTTGTTATTAATTTGAATAAAATTGGATTTGTTGTGAAAATCGAGTTTAAGTAATTTTGAATAAAAACGGTTTATTATCATTTTAGGAAAATCCCATATTGAACATTTAATAATAAACAGTAACCAAATTGAAAGCTAAAACCAAATAAAATACCAAAGGCCTTATTACATAACAAAATCCCAAAATTAAAAGTAAGTCTAAATAAAAGAAACGAGTTTACGAGAAAACATTGCATAGCCACCACAAGTCCGCCTCAGCTCCCAAATCAGCGGCTAGAGATTACCTGAAACATTTAAAAAAGAGGGGGTGAGTTTACGAAAACTCAGTGTGTAATTCCCCTTACGAATGATAACTAGGCCTAAGCCCACAAAAGCAGATTGGGCCTTAGCCCTTACAATAACATACTTGGCCGAAGCCCACATAAATCGAATTGGGCCGTAACCCTAACATCACAGTATAGCAGATAACACATGCCAAATGATGCAAAACCCAATCCCAGCCTAAATTTCCATCCGCTACACACCACCCGTACCTGCCAATCACACCAGTGGGGATTACTAAATCGACCCTCCATCCGCTACACACCCTCGAAGGCAGTCGCTGCAGTCAACTGCTCATCACCCTTAATACGTGGCATAGCCACCGGATAATGTGACAACGTCACCGGAAACATAATGTTGTGACATGAGTCACCAGATTAATGTGGTAAAACCACCAGAACACTTCCCCTTTTCATATCATATCCCCAACCCCATGCAAACATAATAATTCGTGTATGTAGTATGTCATGTAAGCAAAACATATATCAAATATAAGAATAACATGAATTACCATCATAATCAGATAGACATAAAACAACAAAATCAAGCTAATCAACCTCTAAGGGTATAATCGTAATTTTACCTACCAAGGGTATTTTCGTAATTTACCCACCAAGGGTATATCAGTAATTTCGTACCTGTAATGGCCTTCCCGAAGGCCCAATGTTGCCACCAGTGACTCAGCTACCATTTCCGGTCCTTATCGGACTATTGGGCCTAAAACCCAATTTCGGCCCATTCGGGCCCACACGCTCGTGTGGCCCACCTAGCACAAATCTAGCCACGTATATAAGTTCCACCTAGTCTAGTTCAACATATACTAAACAATCATATTACTCATATGGGCCCACGGGCCCATTGGCCCACTTCGGCCCATCGAGGCCCAAGCAGCCCCAACCCACAAGAATATTACTAACGCCCTCCAAGATGTGTTAACCCTCCTCCTGGAATGCTCCTTATATAGCTAGCTCTTCACCTTCATTCTTTGTATCTTTCCGATGTTGGATCCCTTCGTCAGTAGAGTTTAAATTCAACTGAAACTCTTGCCATCCAATCCGCAAAATAAATACTCCCTTGCTTCTCATGAGATTCGAACCCAGGCTCCCTTGCAACATAATCCACGCCGCTAACCACTTGGCCACAAGCTCCTCTTGTGTCTTAAACAATGCGCAACTAAATTTAAACCTATAGCCAAATTCTAAGGTCCAATTAAAAAGAAAACCAAAATGCAAAAGCCAAGACTTGAACCTTGGACCTCCTTCCTTCCTTATGACGTCACCCCCTTGTCTCTTATGTGGCGTCACTTTGCCGCTACACCACACACTCCACTTGTGTCATTTTCCTCCACATTTTATTCTTAAGGCCTACCTGCCAACTTCCAGGGTTTTTTCCACCTAAAACCAAAATTTCCCTAAGCTTAAATTTGATCTCGGGACTTCCTAGAAGCCCTCTAACCTTCCAAAATCACTTACCTAATAAGTCTAACTTGCATTAATACCGTTATCTAAAATTTTAAACGCTACTACGCTTAAGGCCCATTGGGCTCAATCCTACTAGGCCCAATTTTAGGATGTTACATCGATAATGGCTATATAAAATGATTGTAAAGCAATAAAAAGAAAAAAATAAGAACACAAAACTTTTACGTAGAAACCCTTCTGGGAAAAAACCATTGTAACACCCCTCACCTGTATTCACAGTCAAAATAGGGTTATGTGGTATTACCGATCAATCAACATCATTAACACACATAATTTATACATTTATCAATTCATACTCAAATTCCACTCAGTCATATTCATATTGTCCCTTATGAGGGCCTACGAGGCCTTAAACAAGCCTTAGAAGGGGTTTGGGACTAAACCGATAACATATAAAATTCTCAGAACACTTAAAAACTTTTCAAACATACAAGGGTCACACACCCGTGTGAACAAGCTGTGTTAGGCCGTGTGGAAACAGGGCATACATATTGACTTGCATCACACGGCCGAGGACACGCCCGTGTGCCAAGCAGTGTGAAATTTGGAGGGTATACTGACTTGGGTCACACAGCCAACCACATGCCCGTGTGTCAAGCCCTGTGCCCTACAAAATGGCCACACACGCCCATGTGCTAGGCTATGTGCCATTTAGGGGGTATACTGACTTATACCACACGGCCAGTCACATGCCTGTGTGTGGGACCATGTGGAGCATACTGACTTCAATTCAAATTCAACACCAGGGGACACACGGCCGTGCAACATGACCGTGTGTCACACACGGCTGAGACACACACCCATGTCTCTACCTGTATGGACAAAAATAGGCCATTTACAAAGCCAATTTGCCACTCTTTTTGGCACATACCTACACTCATCAACCAATACTTAATCATACCAAATCCATTTCACCTATTTCAATACTCAATTCAGTGCTATTCACCTATTCAAACACTAATCAACTTAACTTGCATTACTAAGCGTAATTCACATATATATAATTCATCTAACTAAACCAATTCAAATATACATAATCACTTCAACTCCATTCGTTCAAGATAGGTCTATTTTCAAACATTAAAAGTGAAACTATTTGCATATTCATAAACATCATCAAGTTCAAACATCCATCAAATAAACCATTTTGACACAAGCCTATACATTCCATATACCATATATACATAGCTTCAAAAGTACCAAAATAGATGATCAATAGTGCGATGAAGTCTCTGACGATTTTTGGATCTGAGCTAGCTTCGTAGAACTATAAAACATAGAAACAATCAAACAAAGTAAGCTTTAAGCTTAGTAAGTTTGTATGTGAACATGAAATAATCACAACATTCACTAGCAATTCAAAATGGATTATATCATAAACATTTAAAGCATCAATTCATGAGCTATCATAGAATTTAACCATATCATCATTCATAAGTTCTCAACTTCATATATCTCAATATTTGAATAATCTTCTGTATGTACCTGTATCGATACATATCTATTTCTCGTCAATACTCTTATCAAACCCTTCCGATTTACAAGTGCTTTTGATACTAATTCATTGATTTTTCCGATGCCATAATCCAACTATGGTCTTACACATACTTTTCCAAGGCCCTGCCATGGTCTTTCATTCACATGCCATAACCCGGTTATGGTCTTATTATTCGATTGCCATAGCCCAGCTATAGTCTTAATCGGCAACTTGCCTTACTCAATCCGTACATTTCATTTAATAACTCAACATTTAATCAATAAAATAATTAATATATCAATTTCATTCATCAAATAGATAGGTACACATTTAAGTTCAATTATACGAACTTACCTCGTATTCGGAATTGTCGTATCGGATCAACTATTCGTTAACTTTGCTTTTCCACCGATCTAAATCTGAATTCTTTCTTTCTTGATCTATATGAATTTAAAATTAACTTATTCAATCATATATTCTTTCAATTGAGTCCAAAACATACATTTAGGCATATTTTCACTCTAGCCCCTAAACTTTCACACTTTTAACAATTTAGTCCCTATTTCACAAATACACAAAATTCACATAATTTAATTATACTCTAGCTTAGCCGAATTACCTATAGGTCCCTAACAACCCATAACTTTAATATATTTCACATTTCAACCCCTCAATTTACAAATTTCACAATTTAATCCCTGTTTGACATTTTTTTCAAAATTCACTTTACAAAACATGTTTAACTATCATCAAGCTTTCATATTCTATCATCAATCATAAAATTACTCAAGTATTCAACAATGGCAACTCTTAAAATCTTTAACAATTTCAAAATCTAAGGTACGAGCTAGCTAGATTTCAAAGCAACGATATCAAAAACGTAAAAATTATCACAAACTGAGCTTAAACCGTACCTTAATCAAGCCTAATGTGTGACGAACCCTAAGTGCCCATCAATGGCTTCTTTTCTGCTTCAATATTTGGCTAGAAGATGATAATGAAGCTAATTTTTTATTATGTTTTATTAATATTAACTTTATTAACTAATTTACCAATATAACCTTAATGAATAAACATTAAAAACATATAATGGTTGTCCATAATAGTCCACTATAATTTAAAATGGTCTAATTACCATTTAAGGCCATCATATTTAAAAGCGAAATCCAATTGACACCTTTAACTAATAGCATGCAAGTTTTGCATTTTACGCGATTTAGTCCTTTTTCTCAAATTGAGCTATTAAACGATAAAATTAGCTCATGAAATTTTCACAAATACATACAACCATGCTGTAAACACATAAAATAATTTTTTGATATCGGATTTGTGGTTCCAAAACCACTGTTCTGATTTAGCTAGAATCGGGTTGTTACAACTCTCTCCCGTTAGGGATTTTTGTCCCCAAAAATCTTACCAGTGAATAGGTTCAAGTATTTGTTTCTCATAGCATCCTAGGGCTCCCATGTAGCTTCTTCAACCCCGTGTTGATGCCATAATACTTTCACTAATGCAATTGATAAACTATAAATTACACATATTTTAACCCCATGCTTAGCTTAATTTTGGATGAATATTCATTAGATTTAATGAATTCGATGCTCCTAATCCTTTAAATTTCATGTTTTATACTCAGGAGGGCTTAGGAGTTGAAAAGAACGAGAAACGGGCCAAAAAGGGACAAAATGGGCCTACACGGCCTGGACCACCAGACACGGGCAGACCGCACGGCCGTGTGTGGCAAGCCAGATTGAACACGGCCTGGGCTATTGACCACGGGCGTGTCCCTGCCAACCATAGGATGAATTCTATTCAGAATAGGATACTTGTGGGCCAAGAAAGGCACCTCGAAGCCTATATAAACACCCTAGGGGGCAACCTAAAAGGGGGAGTTCGACAGGACGTCGAATAGACGTCGAGTAGAAGGAGAAAGTACTCCAAGACAGCCATCGAGAACAGCTTAAAAGAAAGATCTCCATCAAGACGGAGGATCTCCCATCAAGTTCTTTAGAAGTTTTTGGGTTTTCTTTTGTTTTTATGTTTTTCCTCTTTTATGATGTTTTCCTCTTTTAGTATGAACTAAATCCCTCAAATATCTAAGGGGATGAAACCTAAGACAGATCTTATTATTATTTGATTAATGAGATAAATACTTGTGCTTATTCTTAATTGTAAGTTCTTATTCTTGTTTGATAATTCAAGTTATTGATTCAAGTCAAATTTGCTTACTCAGTGGAGCAAAAGTCCCTGTTTAAGAGTAGATAAACACAATTAAGCGGAGTTGATTGCAACCCTAGAAATAGGGCGACGAAAATCAGCCGGATTAGGGTCAAACCTAATAAGGGAATCCATAGATCGAGTTAATGCGACAATAGGGGTTTTAATTAGAAAGAAGTTTCAATTAATCAACCTAGAGTCAGTTGTTAGTAGCCTCGAAAGAGGTATTAATATAATTTAAGGATTTCTACGGATTAAGCGAAGTGAATAAATCGCATGAATTAAAAGTAATAAGTGAAGTCTAGGTGGATTCTTACTTGGGTATTGCCTATCTCATATAAGTTGTCCAAAAGTATTTTCCCAATTTACTCTCTGTCGCATTCATAGTTAGTTAAATTAGTTAGTTAATTTTAGATTAAAAATAAATCCCCTTAATTATTAGGCTAGATAATAAAAAGATAGTTGATACTAGTACTCTTGGTCCTTGAGGATACAATATTCCGGACTCACCACAACTATACTACTATTCGATAGGTGCGCTTGCCTTTCTCAAAATAATAGTTAGTTTCGAGCTCTATCAAGTTTTTGGTGCCGTTGCCGGGGACTAAGATATTAGGAAAACTAAATTTTTATTACTTTACCCATTCTTGCTTTTATTTGCATTTTAGTTTTATTTTA
This sequence comes from Gossypium australe, assembly GCA_005393395.2. NCBI lineage: Eukaryota > Viridiplantae > Streptophyta > Magnoliopsida > Malvales > Malvaceae > Gossypium > Gossypium australe. The sequence goes on along the minus strand of CM016619.1, from coordinate 99,799,769 downwards.
TTAACTTTGCTAATTTTTCTTTATTTGCTTCTGGCAGGTAATTCTAGTTTATGACTAGAAAGACCTTGTCAGAACCCTTGGTTTTTTACAGTGAAATTGAAAATACCGTTCGTAGAAATCGTAGGGAAATAAGGCGAAACCTACAATACATAGAAGAAGAGCAAGAGGACGTTACCAACACTATCGAAGAAATGGATGATAATAATCCGCTACCTCCTATGGTTGCCGCAAATTCGGTGAATCAAAATCCTGCTCATCGTACTATGTATGATTATGCTAACAGGAACTGAGTCAAGTATTGTTAGACCTGCTATTGCTGCAAATAATTTTGAACTGAAACCTAACACCATACAGATGATTCAATAGTTTGTTCAGTTTGATAGTTTGCAGGATGAGGATCAAAACAATCACTTGGCAAACTTTCTTGAGTTTTGTGACACTTTCAAGATTAATGGTGTTTCTGATGATGCCATTCGCCTTCGGTTGTTTCCTTTTTTGTTGAGAAACAAAGCTAAATAGTGGTTGAACTCGTTACCACGAGGATCAATCACTACATGGGAACAAATGACCGAAAATTTTTTATTAAAATATTTTCCATCGGCTAAAACAGCTAAGTTGAGGAATGATATCTCTTCTTTTGTGCAGATGGATTTAGAGACACTTTACGATGCATGGGAGAGATACAAGGATATACTAAGAAGGTGCCCTCACTATGTGGTACCCTTGTGGCTACAGGTTCAAACCTTTTACAACGGTGTGAACCCCTCAACTAGGCAGTTAATTGATTCAGCCGCCAGTGGAACCCTGAATAACAAGACTCTTGAAGCAGCTTATGAGTTTATAGAAGAGATGTCATTGAATAACTATCAGTGGCAAGTTATAAGGACAAGGCCAACAAAATCCGCTAGCATTTTCAACCTCGACGCAGTAACCATGCTATCAAATCAGGTAGAACTCTTAAGTAAGAAAATTGATGGTTTGTGTGGTTCTTTGCAGGTACATCCATTTATACAATGTGATACGAATGGAGGAGGGATGAGCAATACAGAATATCCACCCTACAACCCGGGCATAGAAAGCGAACATATGAACTATATGGGTAATAATTCTAAACCATAGAATAACCCTTATAGTAACACTTATAATCCAAGTTGGGGGAACCATCCCAACTTTTCATGGGATGGTCAAGGAAATCAAAGACAACAACCCCCTCCAGGCTTCCAACAACAAACCTATCCACAAGAGAAAAAGCCAAACCTTGAGGAGATGCTAACAAAATTTATTGCGGCGTTAGAAACCCGTTTCCAAAACACCAAAACAGCACTCAAAAATCAAGAAGCATCGATTCAAGAGATCAAGAACTAATTAGGACAACTTGCTAGATCATATCTGAATGACCACAAGGTAGCTTGCCAAGTAACACTGAAACTAACCCAAAGGAGCAACTTCAAGCCATAACCGCTCATGATAGTGAAGGGTTAGATGAACCAAAATTGAGGTAAGAGAATATGGTCGAGGAAGGTAAGGTTGAGGTAAACCATTATAAACCAAATCCGGTAATTACATAGTACCAACCTCATGTGCCATACCCTAATACGATGAAGAAAGACAACACAGATGAATAATTCGGTAAATTTCTTAAACTTCTAAAGAAATTACATATTAACTTATCGTTTTTTGAAGCTCTTTCGTAGATGTCAGATTTAAGGAAATTTTTAAAAGAGCTTTTGACAAACAAAAAGAGGTTAGACGATACGTCGCATGTGGAGCTAAATGTAGTGTGCTCAACAATTTTGCAAAAATAAACTACCACGAAAATTAAAAGATCCAGGGAGTTTTACAATTCCCTGCTTAATTGGTAGTTTATCTGTTGATAATGCTTTAGCTGATTTAGGGGCAAGCATAAATGTCATGCCTTATAAATGTTTAAACAGCTAGGTCTAGGGAAACCAAAACAAACTAGGATGAGCATTCAATTAGCTGACAAAACTATTAGAATTCCTAGGGGTATAATTGAAGATGTTCTAGTGAAAATTGATAAATTTATATTCCTGGTAGACTTTGTCATTTTAGACATGGATGAGGACAATAATATTCCTTTAATTTTAGGAAGACCCTTTTTAGCAACTGCTAGAGCTAAAATTGATGTTGGTATAGGTGAACTCACACTTCGTGTAGGTGACGAAACGATCACTCTTCAAGCTCTTGACTCGGCTAGGACATCGAGCAATTTAGGTGAAGACATAAATTCTGTTAATGACCATTTGGTTCAACCTTCTTTACAGGAAACACCACGAAACTACACAACGGAGCCAGATCCTAGACCTCATGCCAATAAAGAAGTAATTCATGAGGAACGAAGGCTTCAGATCAATGAACTAGACGAGTGGGAGACACATTTCAAGGAGAAACTAAAAACACATGAAGCAGAACCAAAGCAAAACCATGTCAAACTTAAAGATGGGACGACCTAGTTTAATATAAGAGATTAGGTATTGTTGGATAAGAAAGACCCTCGAATCGCCACTTCAGACCTTAATACAAACGAAGAAATCCCTTTTAAGGTACTCAATGTCTTCCCATACGGAACAGTCGAGGTAACTAATCCTAAATTCGGCACTTTTAATGTAAACACTACTCGACTCGAACTATATAATGATCATAGAACTGATAGCAGGGGAGAGGAATTTCAACTCCTCAAACCACCATGAACATGCGAATGAGAGGTAAGTCTAGCTTAAGACTTTAAACGAGCGCTTCTCGGGAGGTAACCTGAGTACTAATCTCACTAACATCCATATTTTTTATTTTAGCATCTAACTAAGAACTAACCAAAATAATGAAGCGCAAGTTTCCCTACCACACGGCCTTGCACAAGGGCGTGGTCGTGGCCGTGTGGACACCATGGATTTGCACACCGCTATGGCAGAGATCGTACGAACCAAGGACAAAAAATCCCCAAACCACTACACGGCCGAGGTCGACACTGATTTATCAACATGGGCATGGCGACCTCTACACGGGCGTGGGAGAAATGAATGAAGCACAACATGGCCGTATGACACGGCCGTGTGACCCAACACGCCCATGGCACACGGGCTTAGACAACAACCAAATCCCTGACTCTATTTAAAACCCCCTTTCCTTTCACCTTCTCCCCAAATTTTTTTTCAACCACCACACCCCTCTTCTTTTCTATTATCTTTATCCTTCCAATTTTCCTCTTCCCCTTTCCCTCATTCTTCCTCTACACCACCATCACCATGTCGAAGAAGCGAAAGGAGCCTAGCACAGTCTCCTCGTACGAGACCGATCTACATAATTTCATGCCAACCGCTTCATCAACTCGACAGGACAAGGACCTTTGAGTCCATTTATTTTTTCTTGTTCTTTTCTCTTCTCCTTTATTTTCCTTCCCTTTATCTTTCTTGTCTTTAATTTATATTATTATATTTTGATTTCTTTGATTTAGGTTCAAAAGGTTGTTAGGGAATCACCACACCACGACCCTAGTATCCATTGTGCACCTCTACCTAGTCCATCATGCCTATGTCTCTAAGAATTTCATCCATAATTCAGGAAGTTTCACCTCTCTCCCTCTCTTATGATTTCTTACTATATTGTTATTATCCATTTTTGTACATTAAGGACAATGTACATCTTAAGTGTGGGGAGGTTATTGATTTCATTACCAGAAAATCCCTGAATTGTGTCTTGTTCTTAAAGTAATGTTCTCATATTCACTATTAGAATGAAACTTCTATTGATTGACATGTTTTGGATTAAGTCATAAGTAATTGTGCAATGATGATTTAAACTTTAAGATATTAGAGAATCAAGCATGATAAGTCTATTTTTCATAATTAAAATTTTTAGGTTGTTTCCCTAATATTAAATATTACTTTGAAGTTCAAAATTTATAAGGTTGACATCAAAAACCATAATTTTTGTGAGATTTTGAGCCTTTTTTAGAGCATATATCTTTTCTTGCTCACTTTATTAATTATGAGTGTTTCAACATTGATTTGTTATTCTAGAACTTGCTTCGATTATACATGTCGAGACCATATTTTTGATTTGATATACTGAGATGATAAAGGCACCTAGGATTTAACCCACTTATCCCAAAAAGCCAACCTCCATAATTAACCCCTAGGGAACCCTTTTTTTAGCCTAATAAACCATTTCTTGACTCACCCACTAATAATAACCTAAAACCAAATTTTTAATTCCCCTAATCTTTTGACATCCTTTTTGTTGAGAGTTGAATTGAGCAGTTGCCTAACTATGTTCTCTATTTTAGTTGTTAAAAGTTCTTTCTTATCATTGTATGTTCTTATTCTTAAAAAAAATTATATTCATCACTAGTTCTATGTTTTATGAGCTTAAACAATTAAATTCACATATTTAGAAGAAGCTCGTGCTATTAATGTAATTATTCATTATCAGTTCATTGTTTCTAGTTAGGTAATTTATCAATTCAATCTCGATTCTAGCCTTTTAATTCAGCCTATATCCACATCTTTAACCCAAGCCCCATTACAACCCTTTAAAGACCTTTTGATTTGTGTATCATCTCATTTTATAGTGGTGGAGATTTGATTTTCATGCAAGCTTATGGGATTAACTTTTCATGTTTGACTTCTGAGTGCTTAATTTGAACCTTAAATACTTTTGAGTGATTTGAGTGAATCTTTAGTGAGGATGTCAATTCTTGTCGGTTTTGAATCAGAGGTAATTATTTAGGTAAGGGGAAACACCTATATTTTCGTGCTATAAAAATTCATGACTTAGATTGTTTGAATCTTTAGGACTCTTTTAGTTAAATTATCAATGTATGAATTATCTATGAATTATGATGAAACATTATTGATAAGAATTATGAATTGAGGAGGTTAATTTTAATTGTAAGTTGAGAATTTTGCTTGAGGACAAGCAAAGGTGTAAGTGTGGGGATATTTGATAAACTATAAATTACACATATTTTAACCCCATGCTTGGCTTAATTTTGGATGAATATTCATTAGATTTAATGAATTTGATGCTCCTAATCCTTTAAATTTCATGTTTTATACTCAAGAGGGCTTAGGAGTCGAAAAAAATGAGAAACGGGCCAAAAAGGAACAAAATGGGCTTACACGGCCTGGACCACCACACATGGGCGGACCGCACAGCTGTGTGTGGCAAGCCGGATTGAACAAGGCCTGGGCTATCGACCACGGGCGTGTCCCTGCCGACCCTAGGATGAATTCTATTCGAAATAGGATACTTGTGGGCCAAGAAAGGCAACTTGAAGCCTATATAAACACCCTAGAGGGCAACCTAAAAGGGGGAGTTCGACAGGGCGTCGAATAGATGCCGAGTAGAAGGAGAAAATACTCCAAGACAGCCATCGGGAATAGCTTAGGAGAAGGATCTCCATCAAGACGGAGGATCTCCCATCAAGTTCTTTAGAAGTTTTTGGGTTTTCTTATGTTTTGTTGTTTTTCCTCTTTTATGATGTTTTCCTCCTTTAGTATGAACTAAATCCCTCAAATATCTAAGGGGATGAAACCTAAGACAGAGCTTATTATTATTTGATTTATGAGATAAATACTTGTGCTTATTCTTAATTGTGAGTTCTTATTCTTTTTTGATAATTCGGGTTATTGATTCAAGTCGAATGTGCTTATTTAGTGGAGCAAAAGTCCTTCTTTAAGAGTAGATAAACACAATTAAGCGGAGTTGATTGCAACCCTAGAAATAGGGCGACGAAAATCTGCCTGATTAGGGTCAAACCTAATAAGGGAATCTATAGATCGAGTTAATGCGACAATAGGGGTTTTAATTAGAAAGAAATTTCAATTAATCAACCTAGAGTCAGTTGTTAGTAGCCTCGAAAGAGGTATTAATATAATTTAAGGATTTCTACGGATTAAGCGAAGTGAATAAATCGCATGAATCAAAAGTAATAAGTGAAGTCTAGGTGGATTCTTCCTTGGGTATTGCCTATCTCATATAAGTTGTCCAAAAGTATTTTCCCAATTTACTCTCTGTTGCATTCATAGTTAGTTAAATTAGTTAGTTAATTTTAGATTAAAAATAAATCCCCTTAATTATTAGGCTAGATAATAAAAAGATAGTTGATACTAGTACTCTTGGTCCTTGAGGACACGATATTCCGGACTCACCGCTTGCCTTTGTCAAAATAATAGTTAGTTTCGAGCTCCATCAGCAATTTTCTTATTTCTCATTTCTTTGATCTCACGAGCTAATATTCGAATCGATTCTTCAGTATATGGCATATCTGGTTGAATTTCAACCTCGGTCGGGGAAATGACATGTGAAGGGTCGGATAGGTTTCATCGAAGCATCGACACATGAAGCACATTATGTATTTTCTCTAACTCAGATGGTAAAGGTAGTCAATAAGCAACTAGCCCAACTCGCTCGATAATCTCCTACAGTCTGATGAATTGCGAACTCAATTTCCCTTTTCGACCAAACCAGAATATCATTTTCCACGATGAGACTTCCAGAAACACTCTATCCCTAATCTGAAACACAATATCTTTCCGTTTCAAGTCAGCGTACGATTTCTGTCGATCCGAAGCTACTTTCAGACTATCGCAAATTTGTTTCACTTTTTCTTCAGTCTCTCTGATCAGATCAATCCCGTGATTCTTATTCTCACTAAGCTCAGTCCAGTACAACGGTATTCGACATTTACGACTGTATAGAGCTTTGTACGGTGCCATCTTTATACTCGATTGAAAACTATTATTGGAAGTAGATTCAATCAGCGGTAGATATTTTTCCAAGCTACCTTCAAACTCAAGAATGCAACAACGTGACATATCCTCAACTATCTGAATAACTCGCTCGGATTGCCTATCTGTTTGTGGGTGAAACGCAGTGTTAAAATGTAGCTTTGTACCTAAAGCTTCTTGCAATTTCTTCCAAAATTGCAATGTGAATCTTGGATCTCTATCCGAAACAGTAGATAGTGGCACTCTGTGCAATCAAGTAATCTCTGAGATATACAGCTCAGCTAATTTATCAAGTGAGTAGTCCGTACATACAGGAATGAAATGAGTTGATTTCGTCAATCTGTCAACAACCCAGATCGCATCTTTCTTTCTTGGAGATAAGGGCAAACCCGATACAAAATCCATTGTCACTCTATCCCACTTCTATTCCGAAATCATAATGGGCTGTAATAAACCTGATGACACTTGATGTTCAGCTTTAACCTGCTGACAAATCAAACATTTCGAAACAAATTCTGAGATATCTCATTTCATGTCATGCCACAAATAAAGTTGTTTCAAGTCATTAAACATTTTCGTGCTTCCCGGATGTACTGATAAACAACTATTGTGTGCTTCGTTTAGAATATTCTGAATGAGTTCAGAATTCTTTGGTACATATATTCTATCATGAAACATCAAACAGTCATTAGACCCTATTCGAAACTCGGAATCAGAAGTCGACTCACACTGAGCTCGTTTTGCTTGCAATTCATTATCAAATTTTTGAACCTCACAAATCTGCTGTAGAAATAACGGTCTCGCTTTCAACTCAGCTATTAACGAACCATCATCAGACAAAGCTAATTGTGTGTTCAAAGCTCGTAAAGTGAATAAAGACTTTCGGCTCAAAGCATCAGCAACTACGTTTGCTTTTCCCGGATGATAATCAATTACTAATTCATAGTCTTTTAGCAATTCTAACCATCTCCGCTGTCGCAAATTCAAGTCTTTCTGAGTCATCAGATATTTTAAACTTTTGTAGTCGGTATAATGGCAATTCTCACCAATCAAGTAATGGGGCCAAATTTTCAATGCGAACACTATCGTAACTAATTCAAGATCGTGCGTCAGATAATTCTTTTCGCGCGGCTTCAATTGTCTCAAAGCATAAGCTATAACTTTTCCTTCCTGCATCAAAACACAACCCAAACCACTTAAAGATGCATCACTGAAAACTACAAATTCTTTACCCGACTCAGGTTGAACTAACATTGGTGCCTCTGTCAATAATGCTTTCAACTATTCAAAGCTCTGCTGACACTTTTCTGACCACTCAAATTTAACATCTTTTTGAAGTAATCGTGTCATCGGAGTCACAATCATCGAGAAGCCTTTCACAAATCGTCTATAATAGCCAGCTAGTCCCAGAAAACTACGGACTTTGGATGCATTTCTCAGAGGCTTCCAATCTATAATCGTAGAAATTTCGCTCAGGTCAACTCGGATACCCGCTGCTGAAACTATATGTCCTAGAAAACCGACCTCTCGTAACCAAAATTCGCATTTACCAAACTTTGCAAACAACTTTTTATCTTTCAAAGTTTGTAATACAATTCTCAAATGTTCGACATGCTCAGATTCATCATGAGAATAGATCAAAATGTCATCAATAAACACAACTACAAATTTATCTAAATATGGCTTGAAAATTCAGTTCATCAAGTCCATAAAAATATTAGGTGCATTTGTTAGTCCAAAAGGCATAACAAGAAATTGGTAGTGTCCGTACTTTGTTCTAAATATAGTCTTTAGCACATCCAAGTCTTTCACACACAACTGGTGATAACCCGATCTCAAATCAATTTTCGAAAACATTGTTGCCCCTTTTAACTGATCAAAAAAATCATCTATTCGTGGTAAAGGATATTTATTCTTGATCTTCACTTTGTTGAGTTGTCGATAATCTATACACATTATCATCGTGCCATCTTTCTTTTTCACAAACAACACTGATGCATCCTAGGAAGAGAAACTCGGTCTAGCAAAACCTTTATCTGTCAACTCTTGCAACTGAGTTTTCAATTCTTTTAACTCTGTCGGGGTCATTCTGTACGGAGCTATCGATATCGGTGTTGTCCCCGATACCAATTCAATACCAAATTCAACTTCTCTGATAGGTGGTAAACCCGGTAACTCTTCAGGAAATACATCTGAATATTCACACACAACTGGTACTGATTCAATCTTTGTTTCTGTTACTTTCGTATCAAGTACATAAGCAAGATAAGCTTCACCCCCTTTTCTCACAAATCTCTGAGCTAACATAGACGAGATCACAACTGGCATACTGTTCAAGTCATCAGATTCAATTCTAATAATCTCATTACTCTGACATTTCAGTTCTATTGTCTTCCTTCTACAATTAACTAGAACACCATGCATTGTTAGCCAATCCATACCCAAAATCACATCAAATTTATTGAACGACAACAACATATTATTAGCCGAAAAACATAAATCCCGATACATTAACGCAATTCTTGCATACTTTGTCAACCAAAACACATTTACCTAAAGGGTTCGATACTCTAATCACAAATTCAGTAGACTCTACAGACAAAGTCTTACTAAATACTAAATTCATGCATACATAAGAATGAGTTGATCCTGGATCTATCAATGCAATCACGTTAGTATCATAGAAAGTGAAGTACCGATGATAACATCTGGAGATGACGCTTCTTCGCAAGTGCAAATAGCGTAGGCTCTAGCAGGTGCTCTAGCATCAGATCTCGAAGCAGTATCTCGTGTCACACCTCTACCACCACTCACATTTCCAACCTTACGGAATGGTTTTCCTCTCACAGTAGGGTTGCTAAATTTTACATTCTGAGACTTATCTTTTTCATCTACCTTAGGACAATCTCGGATGAAATGTTCATCCGAGCCACATCTAAAACAGGCTTTATAATTCAATCTACACTCTCTAAAATGTCATTTTTCACAACGTCGATATTCCGGTTTATTTGGTCTAACATTACCCACACTTGCTACTGACACAGCTGGAGTTTTTGAACTCGTAATCTGCTTCCCACGATCTCTAGTAGATTATTCCACTGGTATATTTGATCGGCTAAACAAATTTTAAGATTTCTTTCATGAAGAGTGATACGGCTTACTCATTGATCTTTTTGTCGAATCTCTAGCATTTGATTCTGCTTTTCTCTTTTCTTTGCTAAGATCCTTGGCTTTACAAGCCCTTTCAACCAGAACAACAAATTCTTTCAATTCAAGAATTTCGACTAATAATTTTATATCTTCATTCAACCTGTCAACGAATCGTTTACACATAATCTGTTCAGTTGACACATACTCTCGAGCATACTTGCTCAACCGTATGAACTCTCTTTCATACTCAGTGACAGTCATGCGACCTTGTTTTAACTCAAAGAACTCTTTATGCTTTTGAACAAGGAATCGCTGACTTATATATTTCTTTCGAAACTCCGTCTGAAAGAATTCCCAAGTCACTTGGTCTCTCAGTACCACAGATACCAATGTGTTCCACCATTGATACGCAGTGTCGCTCAACAAAGGTACATCACATTTAATACATTCCTCAGGAGTACAAGACAATTCGTCAAACACTCGAATCGTATTTTCGAGTCAAAACTCGGCTTTCACAGCATCATCATCAACAGTAGCCCAAAACACTTCAGCCCCATGTTTACGAATTTTATCCACTGGCAGCTTGTTGAACTATATCGGGGATCTACAGCTTGAGGAACAACAGGGATTTGTTGAGGTATGGGTGGGGGTGGAGGTTGTTAAGCAGCCTGATTAGTACGAATGTATTGAATAAACCATTTGTTCATCATCTGGAAAAAAGGTTTCTTTAGCCTCACCTCCATGACTGCTCGACACAGGTCTAGATTTAGTAGGCGTTGTCCCTTGAGCAGGAGCATGCCCATTACTCTCTACATCATCCGCCATAGCTCGTTCAGGATCCATTGCTATAGAAACACAATTTAAGCTGTCAACAATCATCACACCATCGCAGAGTATATATGGCATGTATAGCTAGACACTCACGCACACTACGTTAGTCCTAGAATCGACTAAATCGTAGCTCTGATACCAATAAATGTAACACCCCTCACCCGTATTCACAGTCGGAATAGGGTTACGAGGTACTATCAATCAATCAACATCACTAACATACATAATTTATACATTTAAGCATTCATACTCAAATGCCATTCAATCATATTCACATTATCCCTTATGAGGGCCTACGAGGCCTTAAACATGCTTTAGAAGGGGTTCGGGACTAAACCGATAACATATAAAATTCTCAGAAAACTTAGAAACTTTTCAAACATACAAAGGTCACACGCCTGTGTGAACAGGCCGTGTGCCTCACACGGCTAGTAGACAAGTCCGTGTAGAAACAGGGCATACATACTAACTTGCACCACACGGCCGAGGACACGCCCGTGTAAAATCTAGAGGGTATACTGACTTGGGTCACACGGTTGACCATACGCACGTGTGTCAAGCCCATGTGCCCTACGAAATGGCCACACATGCCCATGTGCTAGGCCGTGTGCCATTTAGGGGGTAAACTGACTTATACCACATGGCCGGTCACACGCCCATGTGTGAGACCGTGTGGAACATACTGACTTCAATTCAATTTCAACACCAAGGGACACAAGGCCGTGTAACATGACCGTGTGTCGCACACGGATGAGACACACGCCCGTGTCTCTGCCCGTGTAGACAAAAATAGGCCATTTGCAAAGCCAATTTGCCACCCTTTTTGGCACATACCTACACAAGCTCATATGGTATCATTTTAAGTCACAAATATACAGCCAAAGTTTATCAACCAATACTTAATAATACCAAATCCATTTCAACCATTTCAATACTTAATTCAATGCTATTCACCTATTCAAACACTAATCAACTTAACTTGCTTTACTAAGCATAATTCACATATATATAATTCATCTAACTAAACCAATTCAAATATACACAATCACTTCAACTCCATTCATTCAAGATAAGTCTATTTTCAAACATTAAAAGTGAAACTATTTGCATATTCATAAGCATCATCAAGTTCATCATTTTATGCCAACACAAATGGCCAAAATACACATACATCAAATAACCATTTTGACACAAGCCTATGCATGCCATATACCATATATACATAGCTTCAAAAGTACCAAAATAGATGATCAATAGTGCGATGAAGTCTCTAACATTTTTTGAATTCGAGCTAGCTTCGTAGAACTATAAAACATAGAAACAATCAAACAGAGTAAGCTTTAAGCTTAGTAAGTTCGTATGTGAACATGAAATAATCACAACATTCACTAGCAATTCAAAATGGATTATATCATAAACATTTAAAGCATCAATTCATGAGCTATCATAGAATTTATCCATATCATCATTCATAAGTTCTCAACTTCATATATCTCGATACTTGAATAATTTTTCGTACGTACATGTATCGATACATATCTATTTCTCGTTAATACTTTTATCAAACCCTTCCGATTGACAAATGCTTTCGTACTAATTCATTGATTTTTCCGATGCCATAATCCAACTATGGTCCTACACATACTTTTCCAAGGCCTCGCCGTGGTCTTTCATTCACATGCCATAACCCGGTTATGGTCTTATTATTCGGTTGCCATAGCCCATTTATGGTCTTAATCGGCAACTTGCCTTACTCAATCCGTACATTTCATTTAATAACTCAACATTTAATCAATAAAATAATTACTATATCAATTTCATTCATCAAATAGATAGGTACACATTTAAGTTCAATTATACTAACTTACCTCGTATTCAGAATTATCGGATCGACTACTCGTTAACTTTGCTTTTCCCTCGATCTAAATCTGAATTCTTTCTTTCTTGATCTATATGAATTAAAAATTGACTTATTCAATCATATATTCTTTCAATTGAGTCCAAAACATACATTTAGGCATATTTGCACTCTAGCCCTTAAACTTTCACACTTTTAACAATTTAGTCCCTATTTTACAAATACCCAAAATTCACATAATTTCGTTATACTATAGCTTAGCCGAATTACCTATAGGTCCCTAGCAACCCATAACTTGCATTATTTCACATTTCAACCCCTCAATTTACAAATTTCACAATTTAATCCCTGTTTGACATTTTTGTCAAAATTCACTTTACGAAACATGTTTAACTATCATCAAGCTTTCATATTCTATCATCAATCATCAAATTACTCAAGTATTCAAAAATGGAAACTCTAAAAATCTTTAACAATTTCAAAATCTAAGGTTCAACAATGGAAACTCTAAAAAACTTTAACAATTTCAAAATCTAAGGTACTGGCTAGCTAGATTTCAAAGCAATGATATCAAAAACATAAAAATCATCAAAAAACCGAGCTCAAACCGTACTTTAATCAAGCCTAATGTGTGCTGAACCCTAAGTGTCCATTAATAGCTTCTTTTCTTCTTTGATGTTCAGCTAGAAGATGATAATGAAGCTAAATTTTTATTATGTTTTATTAATATTAACCTTAGTAACTAATTTACCAATATAACCTTAATGAATAAACATTAAAAACATATAATGGTTGTCCATAATAGTCCACTATCATTTAAAATGGTCTAATTACCATTTAAGGCCATCATATTTAAAAGCCAAAGCCAACTGACACCTTTACCTAATAGCATGCAACTTTTGCATTTTACGCGATTTAGTCCTTTTTCTCAAATTGAGCTACTAAACGATAAAATCATGAAATTTTCACACATACATACAATCATGCTATAAATACATAAAATAATATTAAAATTATTTTTCGACATCAGATTTGTTGTTCCAAAACTACTGTTCTGATTTAGCTAGAATCGGGTTGTTATAACTCTCCCCTCTTAGGGATTTTTGTCCACAAAAATCTTACTAGTGAATAGGTTCAGGTATTGGTTTCTCATAGCATCCTCGGGCTCCCATGTAGCTTCTTCAACCCCTTATCGATGCCATAATACTTTCACTAATGCAATTTTCTTATTTCTCATTTCTTTGATCTCACGAGCTAAAATTCGAATCTGTTCTTCACTATATGACATATCTTGTTGAATTTCAACCTCGGTCGGGGAAATGACATGTGAAGGGTCGAATCGGTTTCATCGAAGCATCGACACATGAAACACATTATTTATTTTCTCTAACTCAGATGGTACAGATAGTCAATAAGCAACTAGCCCAACTCGCTCGATAATCTCATACGATCCAATGAATCACGGACTCAATTTCCCTTTTCAACCAAACCGCAATATCTTTTTCCATGGTGACACTTCAGAAACACTCTATCCCCTATCTGAAACTCAATATCTTTTTATTTCAATTCGGCGTACGATTTCTATCGATCTGAAGCTACTTTCAGACTATCGCAAATTACTTTCACTTTTTCTTCAGTCTCTCTAATCAGAACAATCCCGTGAATCTTATTCTCACTAAGCTCAATCGAGTACAATGGTGTTCGACATTTACGACCATATAGTGTAACACCCCTTACCCGTATCCAAAGCTGGAACAGGGTACGAGGCGTTACCGGACTTAAAATTTCTTGAACATGTAAAACCGGGTCATAAAATCTTGTCAAATTTAAAACTTTTCTAACACATGCATTTTGTTCCGTATATGGGCTTATAAAGCTCAAAACATCCTTTAGGATGGTTCGAGACTAAACCGAGAACTTTGGAAACTTTTGGAAAAAACTTTAGAAGATTTTGTCAAAATAGGGGACATACGCCCGTGTGGTCTGTGTAACATCCTAAAAATTGAGTATCGTTATGTTGCATAACTTTGGTGCTTAGCTAGTGAATGATTTAATTTGTGTGTTTATTATATAGCCTTGAGAAGGCTCGGGATTTATTCAGAATTAGAATAAATTTTAGTAAGGAGTACTTTATTGAAGTGGAGCAAGTGACCTTGATGTTTAAGGAAATTAAGTGACAAAAGCTAGCATAAGATGAGCTGGTAGTAAAGTGGAGTCGGCGCCATAAGTATTACTTGAGGGAAGAGGATCGAATCCTTTGTTATGCATGTGGAATTTTTATTTTTGCTTCCCATCTTTATAGTGTCGGTCAAGCTAGTATTTATGGTAGCTTGGACTTTATTTTTATGGCAAGTTGGCTAATGGTTTAAGGCAAGAATTGAACATAGGGAAAGAAATCAATGGGATAAGGTATGTAGGGGACACAAGGCACATTTTAAGGAATGTGTTTTGGAAAGTTTGGAATGGCCAAACTTTGTCCATGAACTTGGACGATTTTGGGGGCTAGGGGGTGGCCGAATTTTTGTTGATGGCATTGGTAAGGTTGTGTAGCCAGTAGCCACTCTCATTTTGGTCACTTTTGTTTCTCCCAAAACACTTTTCTTTTCATCTTTTCCTCTCATAGCCGAATGCACTTTAGGCCTTGGTGAACATCTTTGTTTTTCTTCTTTTGGTCATTCCATTTTGACCATTTTGGTCTAAATTCGCCTATTCTCTCAAGCCATTTTTCCCCTAGTGCCGAAAACACCAAGACTTGAAGGCCAATTTCTTTTTTTTTTCTTTTCTTCCTCCATAGCCGAATGCTCTCTAGCCTCAAACCTTTCTTTTTGACCATCTTTTATTCTTGAAATGAACCAAAACCGAAACCTCTAATTGTCCTATACCTCTATTTCATCTTTTTCTTCTTACAAAATCCATTCAACATTTTCTCACTTCTCTTTTCCTCCATGGTCGAATATTGCTAACATCATCTTCATCAAATTTTTCTTCTTGGCCGAACCTCCCTCTTCACATATATTTTCTTATCAATCGTTTTCTTTGCACTCGTTTTGAATAATCAGTAAGAACCCTTTTCAAATCTTTATTCTCTTCTTTTCTTTAGCCGAATATATGTATTAGTTTGGGAGGGTCTTTTGACCGAAAATAGCATCCTCTATCCCTTTCTCTTAGACAATCTTTTCGTCTTTATAGTGATAAAGTGAAGGCCGAAACTCGGAGTATTCATAATCATCGTGAATTGTTAGGATTTGGTTCAAAGTGTTAAGGGACCTTATCGCTCGATTTTCATCCCGTGAACGTAGGATTTTGTGGCAAACAAGATAGGGTTGAAAAGGGTGGTGAATAGTGTTCGGAAGAGGGGCGATTTCGCTATTCCCTCTAGATTCAAGTGAAGGGCTGTTTCGGCGATCAGGGATTTTCCATCGGGTTGTGGACCCTCATCCGAGGAGAATCGATTATTCGAAGTTGTTCGTAGTTCGGAGCTATTAGCTGTTCGGGATTTCCCATCGGGTTGCGAACCGTCAACCGGGGAGAACCGACAAATAGTTGTTGTTCGAGATTCTGAGGGTAAAGATCCAGATCGCTTATCTTTAGTATAGATTTATATTAAGTATTAGTGTTCTAATCAAGCATGACACGTATTTAGGTATCGACGAGCGGGAAAGTATAGTTCTCACTGTAATCAGGTGTGTAATTTCACACTTATCTCATGGGTTAGATGTTATACCGTTATTAAGCATTAGACTAATAATCGCAAAGTTGGTAAATCAGAAAAAATATGGTTTACTAATACTTTAGTGTAAGTGCATGAAATCGGTATTAAAATCGTGAAAGTTACGAAATCGCCCTTAATGGGCTAATATGATAAAAAGTGATATATGGGCCTCATGTGTTAATGGGCCATTTTGATAGATTGCTATATGGGCTGATTTGTTATATTGCTTAATGGGCCAATTTGTGAAATGGGTCAAATTGTGATAAATGGGCCAAATTGTGAAATGGGCAGTTTTGTAATAACTTTAATTATTTATGGGCCTTATGTTGAATTTATCATATAAATGAATGGTTATGCATTTTAAATACATGATTGCATGGGTTGGGATATTTTGATGAAGAGAAGAAGGCTTCGTGCCCAGTTTAAATGGCTTAATACCTGCGTATTAATGGCCACTGGCCTACGAAATATTGTATTAAATGGCTTAATGCCTGCGTATTAATGGCCACTGGCCTACGAAATATTGTATTAAATGGCTTAATGCCTGCGTGTTAATGGCCACTGGCCTGCGAATCATTGTATTAAATGGCTTAATGCCTGCGTGTTAATGGCCACTGGCCTGCGAATCATTGATTTAAATGGCATTTTGCCTGCGAATTAAATTGCTTAATGCCTGCGATTGGTGTGTTGGCGGGGTGGGTTGACTTGATCCCCACAGGTGTGCTGGTTGGTACAGGTGGTATGTAGCGGATGGAAATTTAAGCTTGGTTGGGAATTGCATTTCACATACATCTTTAATTACTATATTGTTATATTCGTAAATGGGCTCAAGCCCAATTAAATGCTTGAATGGTTTGGCCCAGTGGACTTGGTAAGTGGGTTACACACTGAGTTCTAAGTAACTCACCCCGTTTTCTTACCCTTCTCAGGTAATGATAATTGATGGAGGCTTGAGCCGGGGATGACTTCGCGGGGGCCATACTTCAAATGATGGTTTTTATGAAGTTTGAACTACTCTTTAGTATTTTTACTTAATTAATTTTTTCAGTTGTAATGTAATAAGGCCTCTGGTGTCATTTTTATGGATTTTTACACGTGGATGGATTTTAATATGTTTTAGATACTAAAAGGGGACTATTTTAATTTTTATAAATGTTTTCTCTAATTTACGTGTAAAAAGGGGTTTTTCTTAAATATCACTAACTTGTAAAAATTTCTGTGAAAACTCTTTTATTAATTTTTGTTTTCAAATTCCTTTTGAATTCTTTTAAACTTCTTTAAAAATTTAACCAATTATTTCTCTGAGACCAAATTATAAACTCTTATGTTCTAAAATCATAGATTTCAAATTAACCTCGGTTTTTGATAAACTCCATCTCCAAAATAGTTTTTGAAGATCTGTTTTCTTTAATTCATTAGATGACTAGATGTATGTTTGATTTGTGTGGCATACCAAGTCTGGTCTTAACGCATAGACCGGGTTTGGGTGTTACATTTTATGGTATCAGAGCCAGTTTCAAAACTCGGCTGTGGTTTGGGTTCAACAACAATTTTCATTTAAAACTGTTTCAAATTTATAGAATTTATGTTTTAAAGGTAGTATGGCACCACGAGCATCCGACACCAGGTCAAGTAAGTATTCGTATACTGAATGATTATTATTATGATATGATCATAGGAACACCCTAGAACTTCTAGTTTTAGGTGTTAAAACTATAGAGATTGAGACTATAGGATGTGTATGCGAAAACAACTCTATCTCTTATATCTCATAAAATATCGTTAATAAACACTGAAATAGTTTTCTGATTCATAAAACTTGTAATCAGATTAAACCGAATTAGTCATTATGAGTGCTAGAGGACGTGGACGTGGTAGACGTGGCTGTGGTAGAGGCCGAGGAGCTAGAGCCGTGTCTGAGGCATCGGGACATATGCCGGAAATAAATGCATCGGCATCACCTGTGTCAGAAAATGGATCCCATGACCATATGAGAGAGGACATTGCTTTGACCCAAGCAATGTTGTGAGTCCTAGAAAGGGTTGCTGGGCCTAGAGCTGGGCCAGCAGCTCGTGGATCACTATCGGAACGACTTAAATCAAGTGGTGTCGAGGTTTTCAGAGGTGTCTTCGGTGTAGCTCCGAATGTTGCGGAATATTTGCTTGAGGCAGTGGAACGAATCATGGATGATTTGGAGTGCACCGTCGAGCAGAAACTGAGAGGAGTGGTGTCCTTGTTAAGGGACGAGGCGTATCAATGGTGGCTTACTGTTCGAGAAGGCATTGAGGCTGTACTTGTTACTTGGGATTTCTTCAAAGTTGCTTTCCAAGGGAAGTATGTCGGGACAAGTTATGTGGATGCCCGGAGGAAGGAATTCCTGAATCTGGTTCAAGGAAATAAGACAGTGGCAGCTTACGAGGCAGAGTTTCTTTGCTTGAGCCGTTATACTCGCACGATAGTGCCAACTGATCATGAGCGCTGTGTACGTTTTGAGGATGGATTGAATGATGAGTTGCGGGTACTGATAGCCCCACAACAAGTAAGGACTTTTGCCACGCTTATGGAGAAAGCCAAGATAGCTGAAGAGGCTAAGAACTCAGAACGCCAGAACCGGGAAAGAGTCAGAGGCAAAAGGGACTTTAAGTACTCGGGTTCCTCTAAAAGGTTTCAAAAGAGGCCTCGAAATGATGAGCCAGCTCAAGCTAGAGCACCTGTGGCTACCAATTAGAGTCGAGACTGTGCTGACTGTGGGAAACGACACCCCAGGGAATGCTGGAAGAGAACTGGTGGTTGTTTTAAATGTGGTTCCAAGGATCACCAGTATAGGAATTGCCCTCGACGGGCTACTCCGACTCAAGAAGCTCGTAACCCTGATGCACAGCCAGCCAGAGGCACTCAACAGCCACCGAGAGGCCGTGGACCAGGTCGTGGTGGTAATGGTACTGGACGTAGTCAAGGTGCACCGGGTCGAGGTCATGGCTTTAGAGGTAACGCGGAGGCAAGACAGCCGGGGTTGGTCTATGCGGTCAGGAGTCGGGAGGATGGCGATGCACCTGATGTGATAACTGGTACATTTTTCATCTTTGATGTACCTGTCACAGCTTTGATAGATATCGGGTCTACCCACTCATATGTTACTAGTGCCATATCTGGAAACTTGAATATTAGATCTGAGATTACCGATAGAGAGATGACGGTAATTAGTCCTTTAGGACAGTCTGTAATCGTGAATAAATTGTTTAGAGATGTGCCTTTAGAAATTCAAAGAGAAATATTTCTGGCAGATTTGATGGAACTGCCTTTCGGTGAATTCGATCTTATTTTGGGCATGGATTGGTTGGTAAAGCACCGGG
Organism: Gossypium australe; assembly: GCA_005393395.2. NCBI lineage: Eukaryota > Viridiplantae > Streptophyta > Magnoliopsida > Malvales > Malvaceae > Gossypium > Gossypium australe. The sequence continues at coordinate 99,780,116 of CM016619.1, read as the reverse complement.
CGCAATTCGATTATGCTGCAAAGCGAATGTTAATCAGGACTTTGGATGATAAGGAGGTAGTAATGATAGGCGAGCGGAGGAACTTTTTGGTAAATGTGGTATCTGCTTTAAAGGCAGAAAAGTTGGTGCGAAAAGGGTATGGAGCGTTCCTAGCCTTCATTAGTGCTTTTGATGCCAAGGAGTTATCAGTGAAGGGTGTGAGAATGGTGAAACACTTTTCTGATGTCTTTCCTAAAGAACTTCCAGGACTACCTTCAGATCGGGAAGTAGAATTTGGCATTGAGCTTATGCCCGAAACGGCTCCAGTGTCCATTGCTCCTTATAGAATGGCGCCGAAGGAGTTAGCGGAGCTTAAAGCTCAAATTCAAGAATTGTTGGATCGGGGTTTTATCCGACCGAGTGTGTCTCCGTGGGGAGCACCAGTTTTGTTCGTCAAGAAGAAAGATGGGTCGATGCGTATGTGCATTTATTATAGGCAGTTGAATAAATTGACGATCAAGAATAGGTATCCATTGCCGAGAATCGATGACCTGTTTGATCAATTGAGAGGAGCTTCAGTTTTCTCCAAGATTGATTTGAGATCGGGTTATCATCAACTCAAGGTTAAGGAGGCAGATATTCATAAGACAGCATTCTGAACTTGTTATGGACATTATGAGTTTTTAGTGATGCCATTCGGGTTGACCAATGCACCAGCTGTATTTATGGACATGATGAACCGAGTCTTCCAACCCTATCTAGACCGGTTCGTGGTGGTGTTCATAGATGATATTTTTGTATATTCGAGGAATGAAGAAGAGCATGACTCACAATTGCGCATAGTATTGCAAATACTACGAGATAAACAACTTTATGCCAAATTCAGTAAGTGTGAATTTTGGCTGAAGGAAGTGACTTTCTTGGGTCATGTGGTGTCAGCCGAAGGAATAAGAGTTGATCCTCAGAAGGTAGAGGCTGTGTTGGATTGGAAACCACCAAAGTCAGTGGCTGAAATTCGGAGTTTCTTGGGTTTGGCTAGTTTTATAGACGCTTTGTCGAGGGGTTTTCGTTGATCGCTACACCCTTAACTAAACTGTTGCGAAAGGGAGTACCGTTTGTGTGGGCAGGTAAACAACAAGAGAGTTTTGAGAAACTGAAGAAGATTTTGACGGAAGCGCCAGTACTGATTCAACCTGAGGCTGGAAAAGAGTTTACTGTTTACTGTGATGCGTCACACACGGGTTTAGGATGTGTGTTGATGCAAGGTGGAAAGGTGGTAGCTTATGCATCTCGTCAGTTGAGGCCGCACGAAGTCAACTATCCTACTCATGATTTGGAGTTGGCTGCGGTGGTTTTTGCTTTAAAAATTTGGAGGCATTATCTCTACGGTGAGAAGTCTATCATTTATACGGACCATAAGAGTCTTAAGTACCTCCTTACCCAAAAGGAGTTGAACTTGAGACGACGAAGATGGGTGGAGCTGTTAAAGGATTATGACTTCTCAATCGAGTATCATCCTGGAAAGGCTAACATGGTGGCAGACGCGTTGAGTCGTAAGGTAGTATTGGAGTTAAGAGTAATGTTTGCTCATCTCAGCTTGTATGAGGATGGTAGTCTGCTAGCGGAACTTCAGGTGAAGCCTTTGTGGTTAGAACAGATCAAGAAAAAGCAGTTATCAGATGAAAAGTTGGGTCATTTAATGCAACAAGTTGAAAGTGGTGTAATAGGGGACTTTGGAATGAACCAGGATGGAGTGCTGTGTTTTCGTAGAAGAGTTTGTATGTCCATGGATTTGGATTTGAGACAAATGATTCTACGAGAGGCGCATAGTAGCCCTTATGCTATACACCTTGGAGGAAATAAGATGCATCGAGACCTACGAGAGCAGTATTGGTGGCCAGGCTTGAAGCAAGAGGTTACTGATTTCGTGAGTAAGTGCTTGACTTGTCAACAAGTTAAGGCAGAACATCAATTACCATCGGGTTTATTGCAACCGGTAAAAATTCCTCTATGGAAATGGGAGCGGATAACGATGGACTTTGTTAGTGGGTTACCCTTAACACCTACTAAGAAAGATTTCATTTGGGTGGTAGTAGATCGATTGACGAAGACTGCTCATTTTCTACCAGTTCATATGGATTACTTGCTGTAGAAGTTGGCTAAGCTGTATGTATCTGAGATCGTGAGGTTGCATGGAGTACCAGTGTCTATCATATCGGACAGGGATCCTAGGTTTACATCACGGTTTTGGAAAGCTTTGCATGAGGCTTTGGGAACAAAGTTAAACTTCAGTACGGCTTTTCATCCTCAGTCAGATGGTCAGTCAGAAAGAGTAATTTAGATTTTGGAAGGCATGTTAAGGGGTTGTGTAATTGACTTCAGAGGTAGTTGGGAGGATTTCCTACCTTTGGCAGAGTTCGCGTATAATAACAGTTACCAATCCAGTATTCAAATGGCGCCCTATGAACCGTTATACGGTCGTAGGTGTCGTACCCCTACTTGTTGGACTGAATTGGGGGAACGACAGTTGTTGGGTCCTGAATTGATATCTGAGACGGAAGAAAAGGTAAAGGTGATTCGAGCACGGTTAAAGGAAGCTTCAGATAGACAAAAGTCGTATGCAGATCTGAAGCGTAAGGATATTGAGTTTGCGGTGGGAGGTCAGGTCTTTCTGAAAGTCTCACCTTGGAAGAAAAATTTTTAGATTTGGAAGGAAGGGCAAGTTGAGTCCTAGATTCATTGGACCGTACCGTGTGTTGAAGCGTTAGGACCAGTGGCCTATCAGCTTGAATTACCTCCGGAGTTAAGTCAGATTCATAGTGTCTTCCATGTTTCTATACTGAGGCGTTATAGATCGGATCCGTCTCACATTGTACCGATAGAAGAAGTGGAGATAAGGCCGGACTTGTCTTTCGAGGAGGAACCGGTGAAAACTTTAGATCGAGATGCTAAGGTGCAAAGAAAGAAGTCGGTGCTAAGAAAGAAGTCTATAGCGTAATCACGGAGCGGAAGAAGCTACGTGGGAGCCTGAGGATGCAATTCGGCTACAATACCCTCACCTCTTTTAACCAGGTAAATTTCAAGGACAAAATTTTCTTTAAGGGGGTAGAATTGTAACATCCTAAAAATTCAGTATCGTTATGTTGCATAACTTTGGTGCTTAGCTAGTGAATGATTTAATTTGTGTGTTTATTATATAGCCTTGAGAAGGCTCGGGATTTATTCAGAATTAGAATAAATTTTAGTAAGGAGTACTTTATTGAAGTGGAACAAGTGACCTTGATGTTTAAGGAAATTAAGTGACAAAAGCTAGCATAAGATGAGCTAGTAGTAAAGTGGAGTCGGCGCCATAAGTATTGCTTGAGGAAAGAGGATCGAATCCCTTGTTATGCATGTGGAATTTTTATTTTTGCTTCCCATCTTTATAGTGTCGGTCAAGCTAGTATTTATGGTAGCTTGAACTTTATTTTTATGGCAAGTTGGCTAATGGTTTAAGGCAATAATTGAACATAGGGAAAGAAATCAATGGGATAAGGTATGTAGGGGACACAAGGCACATTTTAAGGAATGTGTTTTGGAAAGTTTGGAATGGCCAAACTTTGTCCATGAACTTGGACGATTTTGGGGGCTAGGGGGTGGCCGAATTTTTGTTGATGGCATTGGTAAGGTTGTGTAGCTAGTAGTCACTCTCATTTTGGTCATTTTTGTTTCTCCCAAAACACTTTTCTTTTCATCTTTTCCTCTCATAGCCGAATGCACTTTAGGCCTTGGTGAACATCTTTGTTTTTCTTCTTTTGGTCATTCCATTTTGACCATTTTGGTCTAAATTTGCCTATTCTCTCAAGCCATTTTCCCCTAGTGCCGAAAACACCGAGACTTGAAGGCCAATTTCTTTTTTTTTTTTCTGTTCTTTCTCTATAGCCGAATGCTCTCTAGCCTCAAACCTTTCTTTTTGATCATCTTTCATTCTTGAAATGAACCAAAACCGAAACCTCTAATTGTCTTATACCTCTATTTCATCTTTTTCTTCTTACAAAATCCATTCAACATTTTCTCCCTTCTCTTTTCCTCCATGGCCGAATATTGCTAGCATCATCTTCATCAAATTTTTCTTCTTGGCCGAATCTCCCTCTTCAAATATATTTTCTTATCAATCGTTTTCCTTGCACTCGTTTTGAATAATCGGTAAGAACCCTTTTCAAATCTTTATTCTCTTCTTTTCTTTAGCCAAATATATATATTAGTTTGGGAGGGTCTTTTGACCGAAAACAGCATCCTCTATCCCTTTCTCTTAGACAATATTTTCGTCTTTATAGTGATAAAGTGAAGACCAAAACTCGGAGTATTCGTAATCATCGTGAATCGTTAGGATTTGGTTCAAAGTGTTAAGGGACCTTATCGCTCGATTTTCATCTCGTGAACGTAGGATTTTGTGGCAAGCAAGATAGGGTCGAAAAGGGTGGTGAATAGTGTTTGGAAGAGGAGAGATTTCGCTATTCCCTCTAGATTCAAGCCAAGGGCTGTTTCGGCGATCAGGGATTTTCCATCGGGTTGTGGACCCTCATCCGAGGAGAATCGATTATTCGAAGTTGTTCGTAGTTCGGAGCTATTAGCTGTTCGGGATTTCCCATCGGGTTGTGAACCGTCAATCGGGGAGAACCGACAAATAGTTATTGTTCGAGATTCCGAGGGTAAAGATCCAGATCGCTTATCTTTAGTAAAGATTTATATTAAGTATTAGTGTTCTAATCAAGCATGACACGTATTTAGGTATCGACGAGCGGGAAAGTATAGTTCTCACTATAATCAGGTGTGTAATTTCACACTTATCTCATGGGTTAGATGTTATACCGTTATTAAGCATTAGACTAATAATCGCAAAGTTGGTAAATCGAAAAAATTATGGTTTATTAATACTTTAGTGTAAGTGCATGAAATCGGTATTAAAATCGTGAAAGTTACGAAATCGCCCTTAATGGGCTAATATGATAAAAAGTGATATATGGGCCTCATGTGATAATGGGCCGTTTTGATAGATTGCTATATGGGCCGATTTGTTATATTGCTTAATGGGCCAAATTGTGAAATGGGCCAAATTGTGAAATGAGCCAAATTGTGAAATGGGTCAAATTGTGATAAATGGGCTAAATTGTGAAATGGGCCAGTTTTGTAATAATTTTAATTATTTATGGGCCTTATGTTGAATTTATCATATAAATGAATGGTCATGCATTTTAAATACATGATTGCATGGGTTGGGATATTTTGATGAAGAGAAGAAGGCTTCGTGCCCAGTTTAAATGGCTTAATGCCTGCGTATTAATGGCCACTGGCCTGCGAAATATTGTATTAAATGGCTTAATGCCTGCGTATTAATGGCCACTGGCCTGCGAAATATTGTATTAAATGGCTTAATGCCTGCGTGTTAATGGCCACTGGCCTGCGAATCATTGATTTAAATTGCATTTTGCCTGCGTATTAAATGGCTTAATGCCTGCGATTGGTGTGTTGGCGGGGTGGGTTGACTTGATCCCCACAGGTGTGCTGGTTGGTATGGGTGGTGTGTAGTGGATGGAAATTTAAGCTTGGTTGGGAATTGCATTTCACATACATCTTTAATTACTATATTGTTATATTCGTAAATGGGCTCAAGCCTAATTAAATGCTTGAATGGTTTGGCCCAGTGGACTTGGTAAGTGGGTTACACACTGAGTTCTAAGTAACTCACCCCATTTTCTTACCCTTCTCAAGTAATGATAATTGATGGAGGCTTGGGCCGAGGATGACTTCGCGGGGGCCATACTTCAAATGATGGTTTTTATGAAGTTTGAACTACTCTTTAGTATTTTCACTTAATTAATTTTTTTTTCAGTTGTGATGTAATAAGGCCTCTGGTGTCATTTTTATGGATTTTTACTCGTGGATGGATTTTAATATGTTTTAGATACTAAAAGGGGACTATTTTAATTTTTATAAATGTTTTCTTAAATTTATGTATAAAAAGGGGTTTTTCTTAAATATCACTAACTTGTAAAAATTTCTGTGAAAACTCTTTTATGAATTTTGTTTTCAAATTCCTTTTGAATTCTTTTAAACTTCTTTAAAAATTTAACCAATTATTTCTCTGAGATCAAATTATAAACTTTTATGTTCTAAAATCATAGATTTCAAATTAACCTCGGTTTTTGATAAACTCCATCTCCAAAATAGTTTTTGAAGATCTGTTTTCTTTAATTCATTAGATGACTAGATGTATGTTCGATTTGTGTGGCATACCAAGTCTGGTCTTAACGCATAGATCGAGTTTGGGGTGTTACAGTCTGGGACACGCCCGTGTCTCTAACCCGTGTAACTCTCTATTTATGACATCATCATCAAAATAGGGTCACACAGCCTTGGCACATGCCCGTGCCTTTAGACCGTGTCTGTCACATGGCTGAGACACATCGCTGTGTCTCTGCCCGTGTGGCCTGGAAGTTGGCTATTTTCCAAGCCAATTCCCCAGATAAAACACAAACTCTCTTGTATCCATTTCATCAACATGTATCATGCCATAATTGGACATCCGAATATCCAATTTTGCATACACATTCCCATACACATCGCCGTTCATGAAATCATTTGTAAACCACATCCACAACATCTCAATTATGCAATTACCACATGCATGAATAACCACATCATAGGTATATAACAACCATCAATATTGGCCATCTCCAAATAGCCTTAATCAAAATGAACATTTATTAAATAAGGGCCAACATTTTAGGCCATAAGAAATATGACAAAATGACCAAGCTTACTATACATGGCATAACCCAAAAATTAATGTATCTAGATATACCAAGTGTTCCAATTGATAGTGTGAGCGAATCTCCGACGTCCACTGATCCCCGAGCTAACTTGGTGATACTACAAGGTAAGGAAAAGAGAGGGGAAGTAAGCATAAATGCTTAGTAATTTCATATGCAAATAATAAGAAATTAATAAACTTGTGTGGATAAATCCTCACAATGATTTCTTAAGATGATATGATCATTATATCACATGCTTACACCTTATTACTCATGTTCACATTAATCTGTCTACTTGAGTCACTGTCACTAAATTATTTATTTCTTGAGCTACAGAGATCTGAATGGAGAACTGTTAATTTTGCCTGAAACTAGACTCACATAACTTCTTACCATAGAAATTTCAAAATTTTTAGTTTAGCCAATTAGTGCATTTTATTTATTAAGTTTACCCCTGTTTCGCTGTCCAACATTTCTGACACTTCTTCACTACAAATAAATTTTCTCCTCGTACAAAATTCATATGATGTTCTAGTTTATTTCACATGAAAATAGACTTATTAAGTATTTCAATCATATGAATTATACTCCATAATTATTGTTTTACAATTTTTACTGATTTTCCAAAGTTGGAATAGGGAATTTCAAAACTCATTCTGACCCTGTCTCACTAAAATTCAAATATCTCATAATTCACACTTCTTTTGCTTATTTGTTTCTTTTATAAAAAAATAGACTCATTAAGCTTTAATTTCATATCTCACCCAGCCTTTAATTCAATTTCCACCATTTTTGGTGATTTTCAAAGTTATACTAATGCTGCTGCCCACAACTGTTTTAATGTCAATTTCACTCATTCATTAATTCTTTGTGTTCACTTTCATTTATACACACCTACACCAAAGCATATTATAACTTGGCACCTAACAACCAAGTGATCATAGACACATCTTACTCATTTGCATCCTTATCAATAATGCATCATAATCATTATGAGTCTCGTATACATACCTGTGCTTAGTTATAATTCTCACATATCCTACTCTTACTTATCTTGAGCATACTCCTTGAATTTCCCATTGAACTACTTGTAATATTAGGGATATTCGGGATATCTTGTACACCTGGTAGGATGCCAATGCCATATCCTAGATATGGTCTTACATGGGATCACATAGCAGTGCCACTGCCATGTCCCAAACATGGTCTTACACTGGCACTCATCTCGAGCCGATGCCATGTCCCAGACATGGTCTTACACTGACTCTCCTCTGTCCGTGCCAATGTCATGTCCCTGACATGGTCTTACACTAACACAATTTGAGGCCAATGCCATGTCCCAGACATGGTCTTACACTGGCACACTCACTGCCATGGTCCAACCATGGTCTTTCCCGTCAATTCATCACGAGTTGTAGTACGAATGTACTTGACCCTGCATTTCTCACGATTGATCCTTCAATCCAATCTCGTACTTGCATAAAGTCATCGGTCATTTTGATTGACATTTCCCCGTACTTGGTCCAAATCTCGATTTCTTTGATCTAAAATGTCACATTTCACTTAATTATCACTCACATTACTCATTTTAATACAAAAATCTTACTACAGTAAATTTACAATTTTGCCCCTAAACTTTCTCATAATTACGATTTTTCCCCTAGGCTCGTAATATGATTTTTATTCAATTTCTATAAAATTCAAGGTCAGTCGAACCTTTTTCTCTTCCAAAGCAACCTCAAATTCTTATTATTTCACACTTTTAAGAGCATTTACAACTTTTACTAGTTAACCCGTTTTAACCATTTTCAACGATAATCACTTAGCAAAAATCATTCTCCTAACCTCGTGCACTCTTATTCTACCATAAAACATCAAAATGCACAAATATCTAGCATGGGTCAATTTTTAAACTTCATTTTTCATGCAAATAAATGGTAAAAATAGAAAGGTTAAGCTTCTAGGATCTCAAAAATACGAAGAACATTAAAAACGGGGCTCAAATGCACTTACAATTGAGCTTTGAAAAAGCTTGAAACCCTAGCCATGGCTTCTTGAAAATTTCGGCAGCATGGAGAAGAGAATGAGCAGATTTTTGGGTTTCAATTTTGTCTTTTATGCCTTAAAACACCCAAATGACAAAAATGCCCTTTTTACTAAACCTTCAATTTTTACCCTTCCATGACTAGTTTTGTCCATAACAAATTATGGTGGTCTATTTTCCATTTAAATAACTCTAGTTTAAACCCCCATTTAAATTAAGTACTTATGTTCTAGAACTCATATTTTGCAATTAATGCAATTTAATCGCAATAATAAAATTGGGCACTTTATCGATAAAAATTACTTAACAAAATTTGCACACCATCACCCAAACATATCATAGACTCTAAAACAATCATAAATTAAATATATATATATATATATATATATTACTTTGGGTTTGTGGTCTTGAAACCACTGTTCCGACTAGGCCCTATTTTGGGTTGTTACATATAGAGCTTCGTACGGTGCCATCTTTATACTCGATTGAAAACTATTATTGTAAGCAAATTCAATCAGCGATAGATACTTTTCCCAGCTACTTTCAAACTCAAGAATTCAACAACATACATATCCTCAAGTATCTGAATAACTCGCTCGGATTGTCCATCCTTTTGTGGGTGAAACGCAGAGCTAAACTGCAACTTTGTACCAAAAGCTTCTTGCAATTTCTTCCAAAATCGTGATGTGAATCCCGGATCTCTATCCGAAACAATAGATAGTGGCACTCCATGTAATCGAACAATCTCTGAGATATACAACTCAGCTACTTTATCAAGTGAGTAATCCGTATGCACAGGAATGAAATGAGCTGATTTCGTCCATTGTTACTCTATCCCACTTCCATTCTGAAATCATAATAGGCTGTAATAAACTTGACGGCACTTGATGTTCAGTTTTAGCTTACTGACAAATCAAACATTTCGAAACAAGTTCTAAGATATCTCGTTTCATGCCATGCCACCAGTAAAGTTGTTTCAAGTCATTATACATTTTCGTGCTTCCCAGATGTATTGATAAACAACTACTATGTGCTTCATTTAGAATCTTCCAAATGAGTTCAGAATTCTTTGGTACACATATTCTATCACGAAACATCAAACAGTCATCAGACCCTATTCAAAACTCAGAATCAGAAGTCGACTCACATTGAGCTTGTTTTGCTTGTAATTCATTATCAAATTTTTTAGCCTCACAAATCTGCTGTAGAAATAACGGTCTAGCTTTCAACTCAGCTATTAACGAACCATCATCAGACAAAGCTAATTATGTGTTCAAAGCTCGTAAAGTGAATAAAGGCTTTCGGCTCAAAGCGTTAACAATTACATTTGCTTTTCCCGGATGATAGCCAATTACTAATTCATAGTCTTTTAGTAATTCTAACCATCTTCGCTGTCACAAATTCAAGTCTTTCTGAGTCATCAGATATTTCAAGCTTTTGTGGTCAGTATAAATATGATATTTCTCACCAAACAAGTAATGAGGCCAAATTCTCAATGTGAACTGATAAACCGTAATATGAACATATTTTAATCCCATATTTAACATACTTTTGGATGATTTAAGCCTTGAATTATGGAATTTGGTGCTCTTAATCCTTTGTTTTCATGTTTTATACTTAGGAAAGCACCGGAAGATGAAAAGAACGAGAAGCGGGCCTAAAACGGAGTAAATGGGCCAAAGCACGAAATTGACACGGCCTGGGCCCAAGACCACACGGCCGTGCCACCTTAACAGACTCGAACACAGCCTACCGCGATTCACACAGGCGTGTGCCATGGGCGTGTCCCTGTCATGACAAAGAAGAATTTCACTCGTATTAGGGTACTTAGAGGCAAAGAAATCCATTCTAAAAGCCTATATAAACACCCTAGAGGCCAACCTTCGGGGGGTCCAGTTAGGCGTCCAGTTAGGCCGAAAAGCCGAGCCAGAGAGGCCAAAATTGTGGAATTTACTCGAAGAAAGCCAGTTGATTCATCTCAAGAAGCCAGAATTATTCTCAAGATGGAAGATCTTCCCTTCAATTTCCTTCAGGGGTTTTAGGGTTTTTCTTATGTTTTTTTTTATATTTACTTCTGAGATGTATTCTTTTATCATTATGAACTAAACCCCTTAAATACCTGAGGGGGATGAAACCTAAGATGAATCATATTATTGTTTTCTGAACTATATGATAAATACTTGATTTGTTCTTCATTATGTGTTCTTAATTCTTGCTTTGATATTTCAGGATATTAATTCAAGTATTGATGTGCTTAGGCAGTGGAGCAAAAGTCCCTGTTTAAGAGTAGATCTAGCATAATTAAGCGGAGTTGATCGCAACCCTAGACATAGGATGACGAAAATCTACCGGATTAGGGTCAAATCTAATGTGGGAGTCCATAGGTCGAGTTAATGCAATACTAGGGGTTTTAATTAGAAAGATATTTCAATTAATCAACCTAGGGTTAGACGTTAGTAGCCTCGAGAGAGGTATTAATATAACTTAGGGAATCCTACGGATCAAGTCAAGTGAATAAATCGTCTGGTTCAAAGTTAAATAACAAGTGAAGTCTAGGTGGATTCTTCCTCGGGTATTGTCTTAATCAATTGGTTTTTCCTACAAGTATTTTCCCCAAATTCATTCTCTTTGTCTTTGCATCTTTAGCTTAATAGTTAGTTAATTTTAGATTAATTAATAATTCATTTCATTCTTAGGCTAAATAATAAAAAGAAAGTTAGTATTAGTACTTTTGGTTCCTTTGGGTTCGACAATCCGATCTTGCCACTAAACTATACTACTGTTCGATAGGTGCGCTTGCCTCAATCGTTGTCACAGTTAGTTTCTAGGCTCGATCATTCTTTCTATAAATTTTTAAGACTCTGACATAACAATCAAGTTTGTGGCGCCATTGCTGGGGAACTAAAATGTTAAGAACGCTCAATTTTTATTACTTTAACCATTTTTATTTTTTGCAATTTATTTTTATTTTTATTTTGCTTTTAACTTTGCTAATTTTTCTTCTTTCATTTGTTCTTAGCAGGTACCTCTAGTTTATGACTAGAAGGAACCCGGCAGGACCCTTGATTTACGACAGTGATATTGAAGGTACTGTTCGCAGAAATCGTAGAGAAATAAGGCGAAGCTTAAATTACATAGAAGATGAGCAAGAAGTCGAAATTAATACCACCGAAGAGATGGCTGAGAATAATCCGCTACCTCCAGAGGTGGTCGAAGATCATGCTCCTCGAACTATGTATGATTATGCTAAACCTAATTTAACAGGAACTGAGTCAAGTATTGTTAGACCTGCTATTGCCGCTAATAATTTTGAACTGAAACCTAACACAATTCAGATGATACAACAATCTGTTCAGTTTGATGGTTTGCAGGATGAAGATCCAAACAATCACTTGGCAAATTTCCTAGAATTTTGCGATACTTTCAAAATAAATGGCGTTTCTGATGATGCCATCCGTCTTCAGTTATTTCCCTTTTCTTTGAGGAATAAAGCCAAACCGTGGTTGCATTCTCTTCCACGAGGGTCAATTACTACATGGGAACAAATGACCAAAAATTTTTTATTAAAATATTTTCCGCTGCCTAAAACGGCCAAGTTAAGAAATGATATCTCTTCTTTTAAGCAAATGGACTTAGAAATACTTTACGATGCATAGGAGAGATACAAAGATCTATTGAGAAGGTGCCCACACCATGGATTACCCTTGTGGCTACAGGTCCAAACTTTTTACAGCGGTCTGAACCCTTCAACTAGGCAGTTAATCGATTCAGCCGCCGGCGGAACCTTGAATAATAAAATACCTGAGGCTGCTTACGAATTCATTGAAGAGATGTCACTGAATAACTATCAGTGGCAAGTCACAAGGACCAAGCCAACAAAAGCAGCCAGTGTTTTCAACCTCGACGCAGTAACCATGCTATCAAATCAGGTAGAACTGATAAACAAAAAGATTGATGGTTTATGTGATTCTTTGCAGGTACATCTAGTTATGCAGTGCAATACGAATGGAGGTTGGAGGAACAACACAAATTATCCACCTTACAACTTAAGCGCTGAAAACGAACAAGTTCACTATATGGGTAACAACTTTATACCTCAAAATAACCCTTATAGTAACACTTACAATTCAGGTTGGAGGAACCAGTCAAATATCTCGTGGGGTAGTCAAAGAAACCAAAGACAACAATCCTACCCACAAGAAAAGAAGCCAAACCTTGAAGAAATGCTGACTAAATTTATAGAGGTGTCAGAAACCCATTTCCAAAACACCGAAACAATATTGAACAGTCAGCAAGCATCAATTCAAGGGCTTAAGGATCAAATTGGACAACTAACTAAGTTAGTTTCTGAAAGACAACTTGAAAGTTTACCTAGGGAAAAAGAGCAAGTGAAAGCAGTTACACTAAGAAGTGGAAAGGAATTGATTGAAACAACGAAGAAGATACCACATGAAACAGATAAGGCAAAAGATGACGGAGTTGAGAAGGTAACGCCGGTACGCGAAGAACGTAAACCACCAATCCCATATCTGACAAAGTTGAAGAAAGACCGATTAGATGCACAATACGATAAATTTCTTGAAATTTTTAAACAATTACATATTAACTTACCTTTTGTTGAAGCTATTTCACAGATGCCGACATACGCAAAATTCCTAAAAGGGCTTCTAACAAATAAAAGGAAATTTGAAGAAATATCAACAGTGGAACTTAATGAAGAATGTTCAGCTATCATCCAAAACAAGCTACCAACCAAATTAAAAGATCCAGGAAGTTCCACTATTCCCTATTTAATTGGTAGCTTACATATTAAGAAAGCACTAGCTGATCTAGGCGCTAGTATTAATTTAATACCTAATAAAATGTTTAAGCAACTTGATCTTGGGGAACCAAAACCCACTAGGATGAGCATTCAATTAGCTGACAGATCTATTAAATATCCTAGAGGAGTTATTGAAGATATTCTGGTAAAAGTTGATAAATTTATATTCCCTGTTGATTTTGTTGTGCTTGACATGGATGAAGACATTGAGGTATCTTTAATTTTGGGGAGCCCTTTTTTAGCTACTGCTAGAGCTGTTATTGATGTAGGTAATGGTAAACTCGCATTAAAGGTAGGCGACAAGGAAATTATTTTCAAAATTTATGATGCTATGCGGTATTCTAGAGAACAAGATGATTCCTGTTATTTTATTGATGCCATTGATCATTTTATCCAAGATTCTTTGCAGGAAATCATACATGACGACACGATGGAACTGTGTCTTGCCCAAGGTCAGGGGGAAAATGATGATTCCGATGAGTTGAATTCTAATACATCTACCTCTAGACAAAAGAAAGAGGAGGACACTGAAATCAACAACGAATTTAAACAAAAACCTTTTATTGATGAGCCACTGAAATTGGAATTAAAACAGTTGCCAAAACCCTTAGAGCATGCATTCCTCGAGGATAATTCTACGCTACCAGTAATTATCTCTTCAGAACTGGAACCCGAAGAGAAAGACGAGGTGCTAAAAGTACTAAAGGAACATAAAAGAGCCATAGCTTGGAAAATTTCTGACATCAAAGGAATAAGCCCATCGTTTTGCACCCACAAAATTTTAATGGAAGATTAGTATAAACCATGTGTGCAACCTCAAAGACGATTGAATCCCAACATGAAAGAAGTTATTAAAGCTGAGGTAATAAACTCCTAGATGCTGGAATAATTTATCCTATTTCTGGCAGTACTTGAATAAGTCCTGTGCTGGTCGTTCCAAAGAAAGGAGGCATGACTGTTGTAGCCAACGAAAAGAATGAACTAATTCCTACAAGAACAGTCATAGGTTGGAGACTATGTATTGACTATAGAAAGTTGAACAACACCACCAGAAAAGATCACTTTCCCTTGCCCTTTATTGATCAGATGTTGGAAAGATTATCTGGGCATATGTACTACTACTTCTTGGACGGACTCTCCGGCTACTTCCAAATCCCAATAGCCCTTGAGGATCAAGAAAAGACAATATTCACATGTCCATACTGTATGTTTTCTTATCGTAGAATGCCTTTTGGATGATGTAATGCTCCTGCTACTTTTCAGTGCTGCATGCTGGCTATCTTTGGTGAACTTGTGGGAGACATTATGGAGGGATTTATGGATGATTTTTCAGTATTTGGTAACTCTTTTCATTTTTTCCTTAAAAATCTAAAACGAGTTCTAATGAGATGTGAGGAAACGAACCTTGTTTTAAATTGGGAAAAGTGTCACTTTATGGTTTGAGAGGGGATTGTGTTAGGGCATAAAATTTCTAGTAAATGGATTGAAGTAGACAAAGCAAAGGTCGAAACCATAGAAAAATTACCTCCTCCTAGTACAGTTAAGGCTATTAGAAGCTTCTTAGGACATGCTGGATTTAATAGAAGATTTATTAAGGATTTTTCTAGAATAGCTAAGTCTTTAATGAAATTACTAGAAAAATGTGCCTTTTAATTTTGATCAAGAATGTTTAGATGCATTTAATATCCTCAAAGATAAATTAATAAATGCACCAATTATAATTACACCTAATTGGAATTTACCCTTTGAACTAATGTGTGATGCAAGTGATTTTGCAGTAGGTGCAGTTTTAGGACAGCGAAGAGACAAGCATTTTCAGCCGATCTGTTAAGCTAGCAAGACATTAACAGCTGCACAAGAAAATTACACCACCACAGAAAAAGAATTGCTAGTTGTGGTCTTTGCATTTGATAAATTTAGACAGTATTTGATATTATCTAAAGTTGTCGTTTACATTGATCATTCAGCTCTTCGTTATCTTTTAACTAAATCCGATGCAAAACCTCGACTCATAAGATGGATTTTACTCTTACAGGAATTTGACTTAGAAATTTAGGATAAGAAAGGAGCTGAAAATCTTGCAGCAGATCATCTTTCTAGGCTTGAAAATCCGTATATTGAAAAACTAGATGAGAATGAGATAAATGACTCGTTTCCTGAAGAACAACTATTTGCTATATCTAACTCCGAGGTACCTTGGTTTGCAAACATTGCAAATTACTTAGCTACTAACATCCTACCAAAAAGGTTAACACATCATCAAAAGAAGCGATTCTTTGCTGATGTGAAAAATTATTTTTCGGAGGATCCTTTTCTTTTCCGTATATGTGCAGATCAAGTAATTCAGAGATGTGTTACAAAGGCAGAAGCAAGCAAAATTCTAGAACATTGCCACTCAGGACCTTCAGGAGGACATTACAGCGGGATTAAGACAGCACATAAAATGCTTGAATCAGGTTTTTCTTGGCCAACTCTGTTTAAAGATGCCAACAGGTATGTTCCTTCATGTGATAAATGACAAAGAACAGGTAATATCTCTAAACGTGATGAAATGCCCCAAACATATATGCTATCATGTGAAATATTCAATGTATGGGGTATTGACTTTATGGGTCCATTTCCTAGTTCATTTGGAAATAAATACATCTTAGTAGCAGTAGATTACATGTCAAAATGGGTGGAAGCTCAAGCTTTACCTACTAACGATGCTAAAGTAGTAGTAAGGTTTCTTAAGAAACTTTTCTCTCGATTCGGAACACCCAGAGAAATTATTAGTGATAGGGGTACTCACTTTTGTAATACTCAATTTGATAAAGTCTTAAAAAATATGTACACCACAGGACAGCTACCCCTTATCACCCTCAAACCAGTGGGCAAGTAGAAGTAGCAAATCGAGAACTTAAGTGTATTCTAAAGAAAATAGTTGAATCAAACAGGAAAGACTGGGCATTAAAAGTAGACGATACTTTACGGGCCTATAGAACAACGTTTAAAACTCCCATAGGAACTACCCCATGCAAACTTTTCTATGGAAAAAGTTGTCATCTACCATTTGAGTTAGAGCACAAAGCTTTCTGGGCTATAAAATTCTTAAATTACGATCTTAAAACCGCAGGTGAGAAGAGGATGATGCAATTGAACGAGCTAGATGAATGGCGAGCTAATGCCTATGAAAATTCACGATTTTATAAGGATGCAACAAAGCGATGCCATGATGCTCGTTTAAAGCAATCAAAGCAATTCGAAGTAGGAGACTTAGTCTTGCTGTACAATTCAAGGCTCAAATTGTTTCCTGGAAAGCTGAAATCAAGATGGTCAGGTCCATTCGTGATCAAAACTATTTTTCCCTATGGCGCAATCGAGGTATCTCATCCAACTCATGGCACATTCAAGGTAAATGGTCAGCGACTGAAAATTTATATTGGTGAAGATTTTAGGGATATGAGAGAGGAGCTTCGGCTCCATGAACCTTCATTTAGAGATGAAAACAGGGAGAGTCTAGCTTAAGACTTCAAACGAGCGCTTTTCGGGAGGCATCCCGACTACTAACTACACTAATGACGTATTTCAGATTTCTAACACCTGACTACAAACTAACCAATTCAATAAAACGCAGGTTTTTCTACCACACGGGCGTGGCCGCGGCCACGTGAACACCACGAACAGGTACATGAGCGTGGCAAAGATGGTGTAAGAACAGGACAAAAACTTTCTCCAAGCCACGGGCTCCGACTAAACGACACGGCCGTGCAATGCGGCCGTGGTCGAAACTGACTTACGAACAGGGGCATGTGACACGTCTGTGCATCCAACCCGTGGTCGATTATGAGTAAACGACACGGGCATAAAACACACCCATGCTCTAAGGCCGTGGTCAAAACTGACTTACGAACACGGGCGTAGGACCCTTGCACACGGGCGTGGGAGAAACGAACAACGTCAGGCATGCCCGTGCGATACGGGCGTGGAACACAACATATGTAACACCCCTTACCCGAGACCATCGTCGGAGTTGAGTAAGTGGCATTACTATACTTGACTACAAGTTCAGGACATAAAAATTTAAAGCTGTCAAACTGCGTCATGCTGACTAATTTGACCATAACTCGAGTTACCAAACTCGAAATTCAGATCCGTAAATTTTCCTTGAAACTAGACTCAAATGAGAATTTACCATAATTTTTCCAGAATTTTTGGTCTGGTCAATCAATACCAGATTTTTCTTAAAGTTTCCCCTGTTTCACTGTTGACGATTCTGACCTATCCTTACAAAAACTCACTTTTCTCATGGTACAAAATTTCAATAATGTTCTTGCTTATTCCAATCAAAAATAGACTTATTAAGGGTTATAAGCATATAAACTATGTTCTCTAATTCCCAAAACAGAACATGGACTCACGAATTCATCCAGAACAGGTCTCACTAAAATTTAAAAATCTTATAACATAAAACTCCTTTGCCTACTCTGTTTCTTTCATATCAAAATAGACACATTAAGCTTTGATTCTATACCTCATTCACCTTCTAACTCAACTTATCCTATTTTTGGTGATTTTTCAAAATCACATCACTGCTGTCCACTAGAATCCCTTTTATTTTGAAAATACGATTAACTAGTTTATAACTTCCTTACTCAATTTTATTTAAACTCTATGCCTTAACCATACATATATATATATATATACAAAAAAAAAAACAATCCCATATGTAATTTAGGCCATGATCAAATTTTAAAACATACATTTACGAACGAGCAAGTTATAAAATTTGAACATATAAACGATACACAACCAAAGGAAATAGCCATTTTCGCATGGCTATATTCATGTACAAGGTCAAACATCGTATGTTTCTAAAACTTCATCTAGCCTATACATGCCTTCTAATTCGTAACCAAAATTCATAATACCAAAGGAAGGCGATAGTGTGGTTGACTTCTTGAAGATCCTTCACGAGCCCGCAACGTGACCAAAATCTATAAAACAAAGGAGAACATTTCACATAATTAAGCTTACTAGCTTAGTAAGTCCTAACTGTAACACCCCAAAAATGGGGCTATTTGGAATTTAATTATTTTTCTTATGTATGAACTGCGGTGATATTATTTATGGAATAATAGAGCTTAATTAAGGCTTTGAGTTGGCATGGTTTGGTAGAAAATTTCTGTTGTTAACTTTAAAGGCAGGGAGCCTTAGCAGGAGGGGGTTATAAGAATAAATGTGGATAATTTGACACCAAATGAGGCCTTGGCAAAGTGGCAAAAGTGAGGCCACTTAAGAGCTAGTGTGACGCCACCAAGGAGCAAGGGAGAACCTTGGTTCGAGTCACAGAAATCCTCCCTTTTGCTCTTTATTTGGACGGCACAAGGGGAGAGAAATTCTCTCCTTAAATTCTTTTTATTAATTATCTATTTAGATAATAAGATAAATGAGCTTTTTAATGGGATTTTTATATTAAAGGATAATATGAGCATTTGGAATTGGATTTTTATTTGTTTAATTCTGAGGATAATTGGGATAATATTAGTTTTCTTTTGATAATATAAGATAATTAAGGGAATTATTTGATTAAAAGGATTAATGGTTATTAATAGGGATATTATCTAGATTATTAAGATTATTAAGGGATTATTGGCGATTAATTCAAATTAATTTGAATTAATTCAAAAGGGGTGGACGGCAAGGGTACTAAGTGCCTATAAAAGCAGTAGTTGACCCCCTTGTTTTTCTTTTCTTCATTTTGCTAAGTGCCGAATTCCCTAACCCTCCTTTGTTCTTGTATTTTCTCCACCCTCTCAAATCCCTTCAAGCCGAAACTCTTAGCACCTTTCCTCCCCATTATTTCCTCTTTGGCCGAATATACCCATTGGAAATACCGAATTCCTTTCTCCTGTTTTTAACCACTTTGGCCGAATCTCAAGCAAGGGGTGAGCTCCTTCGATTTCTTCTTCAATCGATCCTGAGAGAAGGTAAGTGTGCCGAAATCCCATGGTTTTTCCCTCCCTATTCTCTGCCGATTTCCATTATGGGGGTAGGTATCAATTTTAATGGTGGTTAGCAAGGCTTCTAAACGAGTGGTAACCGATTTCTTTTAGGTACTCAGGAGAGTAAAACAGTCGACTCAGGCCTCAATCTCTAGTATTCAATATTTGGTAAGTAAGGTGGTAAGATCAATCTCTTTATTCTGATATTCGATTAAGCTGTAGGCTATTAGTCTTATTTACTAATCAGTGGTAGTTGATTAAGCAGATTCGGGAAATTAAGTACTGTGGTTGGTAACCGAAAGGGTAAAGGTAAGGTTCGGGTTCACAAGGAACCCTTTACAATTAATTTGGTTTGGCCGATTAGGCCATGGCACTAACTTTGACAGTTGGCCGAATATAGGGACACGGACTTAGAGTGGGGGCCGATTGGTTTCTTTTCGGGATTTAGACTCCTCGTTGGTGACAGGTGTGTACATACACACATATAACTTGTTAAATATGCTGATTGTTGTGAATGCTATCTTGATTTTATGTAGCATTGGATAATATACCATATCGGTATAGATGGTGATTCAGGTAAGTACCTGTTAATATGAATTTGTTATTTGATGCTTTTGGGAAGCATGATGCATTGATACATGAGATTTAAGTATGTGATGACATGAAACATATACATATGTGATTGATGTGGGATTGACGAGTGGAGGGGGCAGTGTTATTCGTGCCGACGGGCACCAGTGTTTTGGTAACACACCGTGACTAAGGTCACCAGAGGTTTGGTACCTCCAGAGGTTTGGCACCTCATAGCGACTTATCCCTGTGGTTAACACCACCGTGGGTTGGCCCCACTTGAGATATGGGATCGTCTGCCAGTGATTTGGTATCACACGATGGGTTGGCCCTATCAATCGATTTGTGTCTACGGACACCAGTGTTTTGGTAACACATTGTGACTATATGTCACCAGTGGTTTGGCACCACCAGTGGTTTGGTACCACAACGGGGTAGACAGTGGCGTTTGGTTGGCTAGGTTGGGATACATAATATTCTGCATATTAATTGTTATATGATGTGTATGAAAAATGTTTTTAAAACGGGGGAAGGGGTACATACTGAGTCTTGGTGACTCACCTTCTCCTTTACATTTTTCAGGTGACACATAGACCGCGGATATGGAGCCGGATGGACTCGAGGTGGCCATGCAGTGGACTTGAATTAATTGAACTTTAAATTTAGTTATTTTATTTAATTATTGGTTTATTTTATTTTGGATGTAATAAAGCCTCCTTATACTTTATTTTTGATATTTTTCTCATATGTGGGATATTTTGTTTAAAACTATATTATTAAAAATTAAATTAAATCACATGTTTTCCTAAATTAATACGAAAATGTTTTATCGTGTCAACGGGCACACTTGTAACTTCAATATAACTCGGCTTAAATAATTTTTTTTCAAATAAGCACTAAGTAAAGCTTTTACAAAACAATCGAACAAAAAGATTTCCAACAACTTAAATCGATTTAGAAAAACGAATTTCTCAAAAATGTTTTCCACTGTAACAAGCTAGATTCGGCCATAAAATTTGGGCCGGGTTTGGGTTGTTACAAAATTGGTATCAGAGCCCAGTTCAAAGCTCGGCTGTGGGGGCCCAAGGCCCAAAAACATTTTGGTAGGCCTTATGGAATGATTTTTTTTTGGTTTTTGAACAGCATGGCCCGAGTCTCCGGCACCGATCCGCCCAGGTAAGTACATCTAAACCTCTTTGTGAATTATATTCTGTAGAAGGGTAGGAAGCATGGAACGTAGATAGACTTATAAGAACTTGAACCCTAGGATTAGATTACTCAAACACACAAACAGAACATAAGACTTAAAGAACTAAACCAACCTATGACTTAGTCACTGAGCTAGGGTGTGGTAACCCCTGTACGCATGTCTAGGATTGGATCCGGAAGAGCCTGGTATTTAAGCAGTCCTCGTGACTCACCTCCTCTTCGCAGGTATCCTACCTGGTGCGTAGCTTCGGTTCACCCTAACTCAGAGGGCTCAGTGGTGTGGCAACCTCTGTGCGCATGTCTAGAAAGGTTCAGTGGGAGCTTGGTATTTAAGCGGTCCGCGTGACCCACCTCCTCTTCACTCGAATCCTGCCTGGTGCGTAGCTTTGGTTCACCCTGACCAAGAGGGCTCGATCATAGGCCTAACATAATGACTAAAACCCGAAAGGGAACTAGCCACGTTTTGAAACGAATGAAACAACAAAAACCCTAATGTTTTCAGAACTTTTGCAATAAACTCTTTCAAAGCTGAGAACGTCACTTTTACAACGTTTTTCTCGAAAAACTTGATTTGTGAAAATTACAGAAATACCCTTAGGGGTAAAATTACCAAAATGCCCCTGACCCATAAAATATTAATTCAATGGTTTTGCCCAAAAATTTCAATGATTTTACAGACATTCAAAAACCTTGCTTTGAAAATCATCAGCAAAATATTTTGGTTTTGGAAAAATTACGAAAACGCCCCCAAGTTGCGAAATTACCGAAATGACCCTGGTTTTGGAAATCTTTACAAATATCACTATTTAAAAAGGAACATTTTCAGAAAGAAACCCCCGAGTTTTACAACTGTTGGAAACATCCCCGATCTATCAAAATTTCAAAATTTTCCTGATTGACAAAATTACCAAAGTACCCCTGGTTTCCAAAACGATGCCATATCTTTAAATCTTGCCAATTTTTGATAACATCCTCCAGTTTTGGGGAAATTCAAAGTGATTTGCTTTACTAAAGTTTTAAAAATTTCTTTTATTACGAAAATACCCCTGTAGGAAAAAGACGAAAATACCCCAGGGTTAGAAATGGGCAGAAATGTCCGAAGAGCGAATAGGTATGGAAAGTATTAAGGAATGGATGTAAGAACTTCTTTGTGTGAACTAGGTTAGGAAACTGAAACCTTGTTTGCTCGAAAGAATCTCTGATTAAAACTCTATCCATAAAATTTCTTCGCGAATAAGGAAGTGGAACAAATGCTAACGCATAAAATTTTTTCTTAACCAGATTAAAAGCGCGGTAGATAGAATGAGTTCCAGAGGACGAGGACGCCGTGGACGCGGTAGGGGTAGGATGACGGTGTCTGAACCCGTCAGGTCGGGACAAGGTTCTGAAAACGAAGTACCACCGCCACCACCACCTCCTACTTTTAGAGCTGAGGAGCAGGATCAGACCGGTGGTGAGGCTGTATCGCAAGCTGTTTTGCGAGTCTTGGAGATGGTGGCTGGGGCTGGTGTAAATTTAGGAGCTCGGAAATCTGTTCCCGAGCGAGTTCGGTCCAACGGGGCGGAAGTGTTTCGGGGTGTGTCGGGAGTAGCACCCAGTGCAGCGGAATACTGGCTAGAATCTACAGAAAGGATCATGGATGATCTTGACCTGACGGAGGAGGAAAAACTGAAAGGGGCCGTATGGCTTCTAAAGGATGAAGCGTATCAGTGGTGGCTGACAGTTCGAGATGGCGCTACGGCAGATGATCTGACCTGGGATTATTTCAAAACCACCTATCAAAAGAAGTATGTGGGCACCAGCTATACGGATGCTCAGAGGAAAGCTTTTCTAGGGCTGGTGCAAGGAACTAAGTCAGTAGCGGAATATGAGGCTGAGTTTTTAAGGCTGAGTAGGTATGCTAGAGGCATCGTGGCTACTGAACACGAGCGCTGTGTCCGCTTTGAGGACGGACTCCGAGATGATTTGAGGTTACTGATTGCCCCGCAGGAAGTTCGTGAGTTTTCATCTCTAGTGGAAAAGGCTAAGGTAGCCGAAGGGATCAAGGAGGCTGTAAGGCAAAATTATAGTAGGAATAATCAAAAGAGAGGATTTGGGTCAG
Organism: Gossypium australe; assembly: GCA_005393395.2. Taxonomy (NCBI): domain Eukaryota; kingdom Viridiplantae; phylum Streptophyta; class Magnoliopsida; order Malvales; family Malvaceae; genus Gossypium; species Gossypium australe. The sequence continues at coordinate 99,756,613 of CM016619.1, read as the reverse complement.
CTGGATCCAGTGGTAGTGTCCAGAAAAAGGCTAGGCCAAGTGGGCCAAATCAGGCGGCAAGGCCCATGACTGCTAATCAGAGGCTGACTCAGTGTAACCGCTGTGGAAAGACCCATTGGGGAAGTTGTTCGACCGGCGATAGAGGATGTTTTGAGTGTGGGTCTTTGGAGCATCGGGTCAGAGATTGTCCTCGGAAACTAGCTAAGAACCAGCCAGAGGGACAGAACCGTGCTCAGGATAGAAATGTTAGACCACCACAGAGGGGTCGTGGTAATGGCAGAGGTAACAACGGTTCTAACTGAGGTCGTGGGACTCAGGGCAGAGGTTCAGGCAACACAGAGGCTAGGCAGCCTGGCTTAGTCTACGCAGCGAGGCGTCGCGAGGAGGGTGACGCACCGGATGTCATAACCAGTACATTTCTAATTTTTGGTTTTCCTTATGTTGTATTGATTGATGTGGGCTCGACGCACTCGTACATTGCTAGTAGTGTGGTAGGAACTATGGACCTAAACTCTGAAACTGCTTCTAGGGAGATGATTGTAGTTAGCCCTTTAGGTCACTCTGTAGTGGTAGACAAACTTTATAGAGACGTACCCCTAGAACTCCAAGGGGTAGTATTTGTGGCTGATCTGATGGAACTACCGTTTGGGGAGTTCGATTTGATCCTTGGAATGGATTGGCTGGTTAAGCATCAGGCGAATTTGGATTGCGCGGCTAAGCGCATGGTTCTTAAGACGGCTGAAAATGATGAAGTGGTTATGATATGTGATAGAAGGAATTACCTATCCAACGTGGTGTCTGCCTTGAAGGTTGAGAAGATGGCCAAGAAGGGTTGTAAGGCATTTTTGGTTCAAATCTGTGCTTTGGAAGCTAAGGAGTCAGTAGTTGGAAAGATCCGAACGGTTGGGGAATTTGCTGATGTGTTCCCAGAAGAACTTCTGGGTCTGCCTCCAGATCGGGAAGTCGAATTCGGTATAGACTTGCTACCCGGAACGGCACCTGTGTCTATAGCACCTTACCGAATGGCACCAAAGGAATTGGTGGAGCTGAAGGCTCAAATTCAGGAGCTCTTGGACAGAGGGTTTATCCGACCCAGTATATCTCCGTGGGGAGCACCGGTGTTATTTGTCAAGAAGAAAGATGGTTCAATGCGGATGTGTATCGACTACCGCCAATTGAACAAGTTAACGATCAAAAACAAGTACCCGTTGCCTCAGATCGATGATTTGTTTGACCAACTGAAGGGTGCGTCGGTATACTCAAAGATAGACCTTAGGTCGGGTTACCATCAGCTTAAGGTGAAAGAGGCTGATGTTCACAAGACGGCTTTCCGAACTCGGTATAGACATTACGAGTTCCTGGTGATGCCATTTGGATTGACCAACGCGCCGGCAGCATTCATGGACCTGATGAATAGGGTATTTCAGCAGTACTTGGATCAATTTGTCGTGGTGTTCATAGACAACATATTGGTTTATTCTAAGACGGAGGAGGAGCATGACAAGCATTTGCGAGTAGTCCTACAAGTGTTGAGGGAAAAGCAGTTATACGCCAAATTCAGTAAGTGCGAATTTTGGCTTAGGGAGGTGGCTTTCTTAGGTCATGTAGTATCAGCTGAAGGAATTAGAGTAGACCCTCGCAAGATTGAAGCAGTATTGGATTGGAAACCACCTAGGTCGGTGGCTGAAATACGAAGTTTTCTGGGTTTAGCAGGGTACTATCGGAGATTCGTGGAAGGATTCTCTCTAATAGCAGCGCCCTTAACTAAGTTACTAAGGAAAGGTGTTCCATTTGTATGGACGGAGAAGCAGCAAGAAAGCTTTGATAAGTTAAGGAAAATTTTGACGGAAGCTCCGGTTTTGGTACAGCCTGAGGCAGGAAAGTTGTTCACCGTCTATTGTGATGCATCCCATACTGGTTTGGGATGTGTGCTGATGCAAGAAGGGAAGGTAGTAGCCTATGTATCCCGTCAGTTAAGACCGCATGAGGTTAACTACCCAACGCACGACCTGGAGTTAGCAGCAGTTGTCTTCGCTCTAAAGATATGGAGACACTATCTGTACGGGGAAAAGTCAATAGTCTACACGGATCACAAAAGCTTGAGGTATCTTTTGACTCAGAAGGATCTGAATCTGAGACAACGACGATGGATTGAACTATTAAAAGACTACGATTGTTCAATCGAGTATCATCCAGGTAAGGCTAACGTGGTAGCTGACGCGTTGAGTCGAAAGGTTGTGACAGATTTAAGAGCGATGTTTGCTCGGTTGAGTCTATATGATGATGGGAGTCTTTTGGTAGAACTTCAAGTTAAGCCAACATGGATCGAGGAGATTAAGGAAAAGCAGTTGGTGGATGAAGGCTTGAACGCTAAGAGGGAACAAGTTCAGGATAGTGGTTTGGAAGGGTACAGTCTGTCTAGTGATGGGGTGCTATGCTTTCAAGGGCGAGCTTGTATGCCAAAGGATATGGAGTTGAGGCAGAAAATTCTCCATGATGCACATAGCAGCCCATACGCTATGCATCCGGGAGGAAGCAAGATGTATGGAGATCTACGAAAACAGTTCTGGTGGCCCGGGTTGAAGCGTGAGGTAGCGGAATTTGTAGGGAAGTGTTTGACGTGTCAGCAGGTTAAGGCTGAACACCAGTTGCCATCAGGGCTACTTCAACCGGTAAAGATCCCTCAATGGAAGTGGGAGCGGATCACTATGGATTTCGTCAGTGGGCTACCCCTGACGCCTAGCAAGAAGGACGCAGTTTGGGTGATTGTGGACCGTCTGACTAAGTTAGCGCACTTCATACCGGTGAGGGTGGATTTTTCTCTTCAGAAGCTAGCTAAGCTATATGTGGCGGAGATAGTAAGATTGCATGGTGTTCCAGTATCGATTATCTCGGATAGGGATCCCAGATTCACGTCAAGGTTCTGGAAAGCGTTGCATCAAGCTTTGGGTACACGGTTGGATTTCAGTACAGCTTTCCATCCACAGTCTGACGGACAATTGGAAAGGGTTATACAGATTTTGGAGGACATGTTAAGAGGATGTGTTTTGGATTTCAGTGGTAGTTGGGAGGAGTACCTACCATTAGCGGAATTCGCTTATAACAATAATTATCAAGCAAGTATTCAGATGGCTCCATATGAAGCCCTATATGGACGAAAATGCCGTACTCCTACATGTTGGACGGAGTTGGGGGAACGACAAGTTCTGGGTCCAGAATTGGTAATAGAGACTGAAGACAAAGTCAAGGTGATTCGGTCTCGTCTCAAGGAAGCATCAGATAGGCAGAAGTCTTATGCCGATCTCAAACGCAAGGAAATGGAGTATGCTGTGGGAGACAAGGTCTTTCTGAAGGTGTCGCCTTGGAAAAAGGTGTTGAGATTTGGACGAAAGGGGAAGCTGAACCCAAGGTTCATCGGGCCATATACAGTGGTAAAGCAAGTAGGACCGGTAGCTTATCAGCTAGAGTTGCCGGCAGAACTGAATCAGATCCATGACGTATTTCATGTATCGATGCTGAGACGGTATCGGTCAGATCCTTCACACGTTGTGCCAGTAGCAGAGATTGAGGTGAATTCGGATCTATCTTTTGAAGAAGAACCGGTTCAGATCTTAGATCGAGGTGTGAAGGTTCTGCGTAGAAAGTCAGTGCCCTTAGTGAAAGTGCTGTGGCAGAACCATGGTGTGGAAGAAGCTACGTGGGAACCTGAGGATGTGATGCGGCGGCAATACCCTCATCTGTTTTAGCTAGGTAATTTCGGGACGAAATTTATTTTAAGGGGGGTAGAACTGTAACACCCCAAAAATGGGGCTATTTGGAATTTAATTATTTTTCTTATGTATGAACTGCGGTGATATTATTTATGGAATAATAGAGCTTAATTAAGGCTTTGAGTTGGCATGGTTTGGTAGAAAATTTCTGTTGTTAACTTTAAAGGCAGGGAGCCTTAGCAGGAGGGGGTTATAAGAATAAATGTGGATAATTTGACACCAAATGAGGCCTTGGCAAAGTGGCAAACGTGAGGCCACTTAAGAGCTAGTGTGACGCCACCAAGGAGCAAGGGAGAACCTTGGTTCGAGTCACAGAAATCCTCCCTTTTGCTCTTTATTTGGACGGCACAAGGGGAGAGAAATTCTCTCCTTAAATTCATTTTATTAATTATCTATTTAGATAATAAGATAAATGAGCTTTTTAATGGGATTTTTATATTAAAGGATAATATGAGCATTTGGAATTGGATTTTTATTTGTTTAATTCTGAGGATAATTGGGATAATATTAGTTTTATTTTGATAATATAAGATAATTAAGGGAATTATTTGATTAAAAGGATTAATGGTTATTAATAGGGATATTATCTAGATTATTAAGATTATTAAGGGATTATTGGGGATTAATTCAAATTAATTTGAATTAATTCAAAAGGGGTGGACGGCAAGGGTACTAAGTGCCTATAAAAGCAGTAGTTGACCCCCATTGTTTTTCTTTTCTTCATTTTGCTAAGTGCCGAATTCCCTAACCCTCCTTTATTCTTGTATTTTCTCCACCCTCTCAAATCCCTTCAAGCCGAAACTCTTAGCACCTTTCCTCCCCATTATTTCCTCTTTGGCCGAATATACCCATTGGAAATACCGAATTCCTTTCTCCTGTTTTTAACCACTTTGGCCGAATCTTAAGCAAGGGGTGAGCTCCTTCGATTTCTTCTTCAATCGATCCTGAGAGAAGGTAAGTGTGCCGAAATCCCATGGTTTTTCCCTCCCTATTCTCTGCCGATTTCCATTAAGGGGGTAGGTATCAATTTTAATGGTGGTTAGCAAGGCTTCTAAACGAGTGGTAACCGATTTCTTTTAGGTACTCAGGAGAGTAAAACAGTCGACTCAGGCCTCGATCTCTAGTATTCAATATTTGGTAAGTAAGGTGGTAAGATCAATCTCTTTTTTCTGATATTCGATTAAGCTGTAGGCTATTAGTCTTATTTACTAATCAGTGGTAGTTGATTAAGCAGATTCGGGAAATTAAGTACTGTGGTTGGTAACTGAAAGGGTAAAGGTAAGGTTCGGGTTCACAAGGAACCCTTTACAATTAATTTGGTTTGGCCGATTAGGCCATGGCACTAACTTTGACAGTTGGCCGAATATAGGGACACGGACTTAGAGTGGGGGCCGATTGGTTTCTTTTTGGGATTTAGACTCCTCGTTGGTGACAGGTGTGTACATACACACATATAACTTGTTAAATATGCTGATTGTTGTGAATGCTATCTTGATTTTATGTAGCATTGGATAATATACCATATCGGTATAGATGGTGATTCAGGTAAGTACCTGTTAATATGAATTTGTTATTTGATGCTTTTGGGAAGCATGATGCATTGATACATGAGATTTAAGTATGTGATGACATGAAACATATACATATGTGATTGATGTGGGATTGACGAGTGGAGGGGGCAGTGTTATTTGTGCCGATGGGCACCAGTGTTTTGGTAACACACCGTGACTAAGGTCACCAGAGGTTTGGTACCTCCAGAGGTTTGGCACCTCATAGCGACTTATCCCTGTGGTTAACACCACCGTGGGTTGGCCCCACTTGTGATATGGGATCGTCTGCCAGTGATTTGGTATCACACGATGGGTTGGCCCCATCAATCGATTTGTGTCTACGGACACCAGTGTTTTGGTAACACATTGTGACTATATGTCACCAGTGGTTTGGCACCACCAGTGGTTTGGTACCACAACGGGGTAGACAGTGGCGTTTGGTTGGCTAGGTTGGGATACATAATATTCTGCATATTAATTGTTATATGATGTGTATGAAAAATGTTTTTAAAACGGGGGAAGGGGTACATACTGAGTCTTGGTGACTCACCTTCTCCTTTACATTTTTCAGGTGACACATAGACCGCGGATATGGAGCCGGATGGACTCGAGGTGGCCATGCAGTGGACTTGAATTAATTGAACTTTAAATTTAGTTATTTTATTTAATTATTGGTTTATTTTATTTTGGATGTAATAAGGCCTCCTTATACTTTATTTTTGATATTTTTCTCATATGTGGGATATTTTGTTTAAAACTATATTATTAAAAATTAAATTAAATCACATGTTTTCCTAAATTAATACGAAAATGTTTTATCGTGTCAACGGGCACACTTGTAACTTCAATATAACTCGGCTTAAATAATTTTTTTCAAATAAGCACTAAGTAAAGCTTTTACAAAACAATCGAACAAAAAGATTTCCAACAACTTAAATCGATTTAGAAAAACGAATTTCTCAAAAATATTTTCCACTGTAACAAGCTAGATTCGGCCATAAAATTTGGGCCGGGTTTGGGTTGTTACACTAACTCATGATAATAAAACATTTAATTATTTACGAAATGAAAGCAATCAACTTATGGCATTTCACATAGGCAATTAAGTAAATTATTTATACAAAGCCCGATACTAGTAATTCATTAACCCAAGTAAATTAGGAATCATTTCCTTCAACCTATATTTCTTTGTAGTTCATATAAGCATATCGCATGAAAATCTCTTTTCTTAACATTTATACTTGAAAACCAATTGTTCCATAATAGCACATTCTAAGCTCGAATTCCATCATATTACATCCATCAATATTAACTTCGAACACATATAATACAATTCTCATAATATTAATTTGACCCAAGTAATATTAAGCATAGCATACCTTACATGCTTACCTGAACCGTATACTCAATAAATTAGCTTTAAGTTGTCTTGAACCAAGATTCAATTTCTCTTTTGTAAAATACATCACCAGCATCAAGCCTGCTAGGCATAAAAGCCTGAAAAGTAACACTGGCACAAGGCCTGCTAGGCGTAAAAGCCTGAAAAGTAACACCGGCACAAGGCCTGCTAGGCGTAAAGCCCGATAAATAACACCGGCACAAGGCCTGCTAGGCATAAAAGCCTAAAAAGTAACACCGGCACAAGGCCTGCTAGGCATAAAGCCCGATTATGTCACCGGCACGAGGCCTGCTAGGCTCGAAGCCCGAATGTCAGAATAGTTTTACATGTTTTTCACATTTCACTATCACATATCGAACCATATGCATTTACTCACACTGCATAAAATATATTTGAAATCAATCCAATCCATCATCATCACATTCGGCCAACTCATGGTTTTACACCAAACTTATACAAATTCTATCATTCATTAGATTTGTAAATAACCTTTAAACATAAGGTAGCTCAAGAACTTACTTATACACCTTGCATTAGCCAAAATAAATTCGCTTCAACACTATACATTCACATTCGGCTATATCATAAATTTATACTCTAAATTTCCACAATTCATCATTCACTAAGTTCATGATTAACTTATTGACATATTTTAGCTAAAGGACTTACCTCGGTTGTCGACAGTCCGTGCGAATCGACTATTCGAGAACCTTCGTCTTCCCCCGGTCTAATTCCGTTTTTCTTTGCTCTTGATCTAAAACACATTAGAATTTAGCTCATTTAATCGCATTTCATCTCAATTTAGTCCCAAAACACACAAATGGGCAATTTACTATTTTGCCCCTAATGTTTCCCATTTTTACAAATTGGTCCAATTTACTCAAAACTCAAAATATACAAAATTTTCTAACACCATGGCTAGGCCGAATCTTCCCCATAACCATGGGTGTCCATGCATTTCATCTATTTAACATTTTAATTTTTCACAAATTTATTCTTTTCAATTTAGCCCTATATACTCAAAATCACCAAAAACTCCAATACAAAACTTGTAAATCCTTAACATACCTTTAATCTAGAACCATTAAACATCAAAACTATCTAAACATGTTAATGGCCGAATCTTATATACATGGTATTTTCAAAAATTTAGACATGGGTCGGATAATATACGAAGCAACGATCTCAAAAACGTAAAAATTATCAAAAACCAAAAACCGACCATACCTCAATCAAGCTCCTTATCTTGCCGAAAATCAAGCTTCAACAATGGAGTTTCTACTTTCTACATTCGGCCAAGAAGAAGAGAACAAGGTATGTTCTCTTTCTCCCCACTTGTTTTTATTATTTAATGATAAAACAAACACATATTATTAACATTATTTTAACACATTAATATAACTATATAATAAACTAAATTAACATATAATTTGGACTTATAAAGGCCCATTGCCGTCCCTTAATATGGTTAATGGGCTAATTGCCCTTTCCCACTTAAAAAGCCACAATCAATTTAGTACTCCTCACTTTAGCATGCAACTTTTGCGCTTTTCTCGATTAAATCCTTTTTATCAAATTGAGCACTTAAACGATTAAATTTTTCTACGAAACTTTCACACTCACTAAATCATATATAATAAACACAAAATATAATATTAAAATATTTCTCAGGCTCGGATTCGTGGTCCCGAAACCACCGTTCCGATTTGGGTCAAAATTGGTCTGTTACAACATAAACGTGCCTAAAATTAAAATGTTCCAAAAACACGGGCTGAATAAAGGGAACACGGGCGTGGCCCCTGACCGTGTCTCCCACCCCCTCTTTAAAGCAGCCAACGCCCGTCTCTCCCAAAATTTTCCCCAACCCTAGCCGTTTCTCTCCAAAATCACTACCCTATTCCGGCAACCAGCAAAATCCTCTTCCCCCCTGACTTTCCCTATCCCTTATCTCTTTCTCTCTTTTACATAAACATAGAAAACCAGTCCACGCCCGTGCTGATGGAATACACGCCCGTCCAAAAATGCAACACAACCGTGTTCCCCCATCTATTTGCAGTCACCACCATGCAACTCCTATACTCTGACCACCACCTCAGCCGCGCCGCTCCTCGCCAAAACTCCACCGGACCATAATGTCATCATCCCGAGGCAAGAAAACCACAGTCCCTAGTTCCAAAAAATGAAAGGGACCCGGTTCGTCATCAGCTAGCGCATCCACTGAAGTGCGCCACCTATTCTTACATTTTCCTCCGGGTACTCAGACGGATCTTTATCAAATACTACGCACAAGACCTCTCGGCGTAGGAAGATGTGTCGATTGGACCGCCCTGGAGCAGGTCCAGCTAGCAGATGACATTGATATGTCAGATGTCCCCACAGGGCATCCAGACGATGCTACACATGAGGATGATCTTACGTCGACGTGGGACCGATCCCCCCAATATCGGCTAGCACCTACCACCAAAGAGGAGGATCCTAAGGACATTCCTGACAATGTCACACACCCACATGAGGAACCACAACCGAGCCATCGACCAGTTCCCGCGGCTGCTTCACTTTCTGACATCTCTGCACGTCTCACTCAGTTCGAGCACTACTGCACTCAACAATTCAATGACACCGCTCGACGATTTGATGGCATTGAGGTGACTCTCAGCAGATTTGTCATCACTTTCATCTATCGCCGCCTCCACCACCTCACGATCCAACCAGTGATGAGGACTTTTGAGTCCTTTTTATTTTTAGTTCTATCTTTAAGTTTTTTTTTTTTGCTTTTATTTGATTTTGATGTACTCTTTTATTATAATTTGCTAGTTTACATCTTTACTTTTATTCTAAAATTTTATTAGTGAAACTCCAATTTCTTTTATCTCCAACTGTCTCATCTTCGAGTAAATATCATAACAAAATCGCCTAAAAAAGTTATTGATGACTCTGCAGTTTCAAAAAGGTTCAAGATGCTACTAAGGAAATGGAATATTTTCATAATACCTTCACATCTGCTTAGTTCATCATGCATTTCTTCTACTCCATACCTACAAGTTTCATTCTCAAGGAATCCGTCCAAAATTCAGGAAGTTTCACTTCTCTCCCTATCTTATGATTTTATTACTATATTGTTCTTATATATCTTTCTACATTAAGGGTAATGTACATCTTAAGTGTGGGCGGTGAATATTTATTTCGAGAAAGTGCCTAACTTTCTGCATTATTCTCAAATCCCTGAATTATGCCTGAATTATACCTTGTTCTTAAGTAATTTTCTCATATTATGATTAGAATGAATTTCTTTTGATTTATGATTTTTATTGATATGTTTTAAATTAAGTCATTGATAATTGTGCAGTGATGATTTAAACTTTAGGAGACTAGAGAATCAAGCATGATAAGTCCATTTTCAAAAATTAAAATTTTGTTAGGTTGTCTACCTGAATCTAATTATTACCTTGAAGTTTGAAATTTACAAGGTTGATATCAAAAACCCATAATTTTTGTGAGATTTTGAGCCTTTTAGAGCATACATTCTTTCGTGCTCACCTCGTGATTATGAGTGTGTCAACATTGAGCTGTTATTCTAGAACTTGCTTCGATTATACATGTCGAGACCACATTAATTGATTTGATATACAGAGATGATAAAGGCACTTAAGATTTAACTCACTCACTCCACTAAAAAGCTTACCCTTACAACTAACCCCTAGTGAACCCCTTTGATCCTAACAACCCTTTTTATTGACTCACCCACTAATATTAACCCAAAAACCCAGTCTGTATTTGTTATCACCATTCCTCTTGACCACCCTTATATCGAGATTTGATTTGATCAGTTGCCTAACTAAAATCTTTAATTCAGTAGTTAAATTAATCTTTTATGACTTGATTTGTTCTTAAAAAAATAAACTAAAGTGAGCTTACATGTTTAAATTCTACATCTTGAAGAAGAAGCTCGTTTTATTAGTATTACAAGTTTTCATTGATATAATTATTCAGGAGTAATTCATTTCTCTAGTTAGGTAAATTTTCAATTCAATCTCGATTCTAACATTCTAATTCAGCCTTTATCCACACCTTTAACCCAAGCCCCATTACACCCCCTTTTTAAAGACCTTTTGATCTGTATATCATTTCATTTTACAGCGGTGGAGATTTGATTTTCAGGCAACCTTATGGGATTAACTTTTCATGTTCGACTTTTGAGTGTTTAATTTTGAACCTTAAACACTTTGAGTGATTTGAGTGAATCTTTAGTGATGATGTCAACTTTTGCTAATTTTGAATTAAAGGTGATTATTTAGGTAAGGGAAAACACCTATGTTTCGTGCTACAAAAACTATGACTTTGATTGTTTGAATCTTCAAGACACTTTACTTAAATTATCAATGTATAATTATCTTTGAATTATGATAAAACATTATTGATGAATATTATGAATCAAGGAAGTTCATTTTAATTAAGAGTTAAGAATTTTGCTTGAGGACAAGCAAATGCTTAAGTGTGGGGGTATTTGATAAACCATAATATGAACATATTTTAATCCCACATTTAGCATACTTTTAGATGATTTAAGCCTTGAATTATGGAATTTGGTGCTCTTAATACTTTGTTTTCATGTTTTATACTTACGAAAGCACCAGAGAATGAAAAGAACGAGAAACGGGCCTAAAACAGAGTAAATGGGCCAAAGCACGAAATCGACACGGCTTGGACCCAAGACCACACGGCCGTGCCACCTTAACAGACCCGAACACGGCCTGGCCACGATTCACACGGGCGTGTGCCATGGGCATGTACCTATCATGACAAAGAAGAATTTCACTCAGATTAGGGTACTTAGAGGTAAAGAAAGCCATTCCAAAAGCCTATATAAACACCCTAGAGGCCAACCTTTGGGGGGTCCAGTTAGGCCAAAAAGCCGAGCCAGAGAGGCCAGAACTGTGAAATTTACTCGAAGAAAGCCAGTTGATTCATCTCAAGAAGCCGGAATTATACTCAAGACGGAAGATCTTCCCTTCAATTTCCTTCAGGGGCTTTTAGGATTTTTCTTATGTTTTGTTTTATATTTACTTCTGAGATGTATTCTTTTATCATTATGAACTAAACCCCTTAAATACCTCAGGGGGATGAAACTTAAGACGAATCTTGTTATTGTTTTCTGAACTATATGATAAATACTTGATTTGTTCTTAATTATGTGTTCTTAATTCTTGCTTTGATATTTCAGGATATTAATTCAAGTATTGATGTGCTTAGGCAGTGGAGCAAAAGTCCCTGTTTAAGAGTAGATCTAGCATAATTAAGCGGAGTTGATCGCAACCCTAGACATAGGATGACGAAAATCTGCTGGATTAGGGTCAAACGTAATATGGGAGTCCATAGATCGAGTTAATGCAATTCTATGGGTTTTAATTAGAAAGATATTTCAATTAATCAACCTAGGGTTAGACGTTAGTAGCCTCGAGAGAGGTATTAATATAACTTAGGGAATCCTACGGATCAAGTCAAGTGAATAAATCGTCTGGTTCAGAGTTAAATAATAAGTGAAGTCTAGGTGGATTCTTCATTGGGTATTGTCTTAATCAATTGGTTTTTCCTACAAGTATTTTCCCCAAATTCATTCTCTTTGTCTTTGCATCTTTAGCTTAATATTTAGCTAATTTTAGATTAAGTAATAATTCCTTTAATTCTTAGGCTAAATAATAAAAAGAAAGTTAGTATTAGTACTTTTGGTTCCTTTGGGTTCGACAATCTGGTCTTGCCACTAAACTATACTACTGTTCGATAGGTGCGCTTGCCTCAATCGTTGTCACAGTTAGTTTCTACGCTCGATCATTCTTTTTATAAATTTTTAAGACTCTGACATAACGATCATGAACACTATCGCGGCTAATTCAAGATCGTGCGCCAAATAATTTTTTTCGTGCAGCTTCAATTGTCTCGAAGCATAAGCTACAACTTTTCCTTAATGCATCAAAACACAACCCAGACCACTTAACGATGCATCACTGAAAACTACAAATTCTTTACCCGACTCAGGCTGAACTAACATTGGTGCCTCTGTCAATAATGCTCTCAACTGTTCAAAGTTCTGCTGACACTTTTCTGACCCCTCAAATTTAACATCTTTTTGAAGTAATCGTGTCATCGGAGTCACAATCATCGAGAAGCCTTTCACAAATCGTCTATAATAGCCGGCTAGTCCCAGAAAACTACGGACTTTGGGTACATTTCTTGGAGGCTTCCAATCTATAATTGCAGAAATTTTGCTCGGGTCAACTCGGATACCCGCTGCTGAAACTTTATGTCCCAGAAAATCGACCTCTCATAACCAAAATTCACATTTACTAAACTTTGCAAACAACTGTTTATCTCTTAAAGTTTGTAATACAATTCTCAAATGTTCGGCATGCTTAGATTCATCACGAGAATAGATTAAAATGTCATCAATAAACACAACTATAAATTTATCTGAATATGGCCTGAAAATCCGGTTCATTAGGTCCATTAAAATAGCAGGTGCATTTGTTAGTCCAAAAGGCATAACAGGAAATTCGTAGTTTCTGTACCTTATTCTAAATGCAATCTTTGGTACATCTGAGTCTTTCACTCGCAGCTGGTGATAACCCTATCTCAAATCAATTTCCAAAAACACTGTTGCCCCTTTTAACTGATCAAACAAATCATCTATTCGTGGCAAAGGATATTTATTCTTGATCGTCACTTTGTTTAGTTGTCAATAATCTATACACATTCTCATCGTGCTATATTTCTTTTTCACAAACAGCACTGGTGCACCCCAGGGACAGAAACTCGGTCTAGCAAACCTTGTATTTGTCAACTCTTGCAATTGAGCTTTCAATTCTTTTAACTCTGTCAGGGACATTCCGTACGGAGCTATCGATATCGGTGCTGTTCCCGGTACCAATTCAATACCAAATTCAACTTCTTTTATATGTGGTAAACCCAGTAACTCTTCGGGAAATACATCTTAATATTCACACACCACTGGTGCTGATTCAATCTTTGCTTCTATTACTTTCATATCAAGTACATAAGCAAGATAAGCTTCACACCGTTTTCTCACAAATCTCTGAGCTAACATAGACGAGATCACAACTAGCATACTGTTCAAATCATCAGATTCAATTCTAATAATCTCATTATTCTGATATTTCAGTTCTATTGTCTACCTTATACAATTCACTATAGCACCATGCATTTTTAGCCAATCAATACCCAAAATCACATCAAATTCATTGAACGGAAACAACATCAGATTAGCCGAAAAATAGAAATCTCGATGCATTAACGGACAATTCTTGCATACTTTGTCAACCAAAACAGATTTTCCTAAAGGGTTCGATAATCTAATCACAAATTCAGTAGACTTTACAAGAAAAGTCTTACTAAATACTAAATTCATGCATAAATAAGAATGAGTTGATCCTAGATCTATCAATGCAATCACATTAGTATCATAGAAAGTGAAAGTACCGGTGATAACATTTGGAGATGACGCTTCTTCGCGAACGCGAATAGCGTAGGTTCTGGCAGGTGCTCTAGCATCAGATCTCGCAGCAGTATCTCGTGTCACACCTCTACCACCACTCACCTTTCCAACATTATGGAATGGTCTTCCTCTCACAGTAGGGTTGCTCAGTTTTACATTCTGAGGCTTATCTTTTTCATCTATCTTAAGACAATCCCAGATGAAATGTTCATTCGAGCCACATTTAAAATAGGATTTATAATTAAATCTACACTCTCCAAAATGTCATTTTTCACAACGTTCACATTCCGGTTTATTTGGTCTAACATTACCCACACTTGCTACTGGCACAGCTGGAGTTTTTGAACTCGTAATTTGCTTCCCACGATCTCTACTAGAGTATTCCACTAGTGTATTTGCTCGGCTAAACAAATTTCGAGATTTCTTTGATGAAGAGTGATACGGCTTACTCATTGATTTTTTTCTCGAATCTCTAGCTTCTGATTCTGCTTATCTCTTTTCTTTGCTAAGATCCTCGGCTTTACAAGCCTGTTCAACCAGAATAACAAATTCTTTCAATTCAAGAATTTCGACTAATAATTTTATATCTTCATTCAACCCGTCAACAAATCGTTTACACGTAATCTCCTCACTTGACAGATAATCTCAAGCATACTTGCTTAACCTTACAAACTCTCTTTCATACTCAGTGATAGTCATGCAGTCTTGTTTTAACTCTAAGAACTCTTTATGCTTTTGATCAAGGAATCACTGACTTATATATTTCTTTAAAAACTCCATCTGAAAGAATTCCCAAGTCAGTCGTTCTCTCGGTACCACAGATACCAACGTGTTCCACCATTGATACGCGTTGTCTCTCAGCAAAGATACAGCACATTTAATACATTCCTCTGGAGTCTTTCATTCACATGCCATAAACCGGTTATGGTCTTATTATTCGGTTACCATAGCCCAGCTATGGTCTTAATCGACAACTTGCCTTACTCAATCCATACATTTCATTTAATAACTCAACATTTAATCTATAGAATAATTACTATATCAATTTCATTCATCAAATAGATAGGTACACATTTAAGTTCAATTATACGAACTTACCTCATATTCGGAATTGTCGTTTCGAATCGACTACTCGTTAACTTTGCTTTTCCCCCTATCCAAATCCAAATTCTTTCTTTCTTGATCTATATGAATTCAAAATTGACTTATTCAATCATATATTCTTTCAATTTAGTCCAAAACATACATTTAGGCATAAACTTTTACACTTTTAACAATTTAGTCCCTATTTCACAAATACACAAAATTCACGTAATTTCATTATACTCTAGCTTAGCCGAATTACCTATAGGTCCCTAGCAACCCATAACATTAATTTATTTCACATTTCAACCCATCAATTCACAAATTTCACAATTTAATCCCTTTTTGACATTTTTTGTCAAAATTCACTTGACAACACATGTTTAACTATCATCAAGCTTTCATATTCACTTGACAACTTTGGGCTATCAATTTCATTTCCAATATAAAATCTTTCATTCACATTCATAACATTCTTACTATGAGCCTACGAGGCCTTACACATGAAAACGGAGGGCCTCGAAATCAAACCGGGATCTTTAGTAAAAATTTTGCCTTAACAGGGCCACACGCCCGTGTAAAATGGGACACGCTAGTGTGGGCAGGCCGTGTGGTTACACACGCCCATGTCCCTAGCCTGTGTGGAATTTATTTTCAATTCGAACCTACAGGGGTTTTCACAGGGCCGGACACATGCCCGTGTCCTTGTCCTGTATCCTCCACACGACCTAGACACGCCCCTGTCCTCACCCGTGTGTGAAAACCTGGGTAAATTTTTTGTGACGTCAACAACCAAATAAGGGGCACACGGCCTAGGCACACGCCTGTATGTTTAGCCCGTGGTCGACACTGACTTGCAACACTAACATGCAGGGGACACACGGCCTGGTCACACACCCATGGGACTGACCGTGCGTCACACACGGCCTAGACACACGTCCGTGTGCCTACCCGTGTGGACAGGAACAAGGCTATTTGCCAAGCTCTTTTTATCCCCCTAACTCATACAACATCAATCACATTCAACCATTTACCAAGCAACTCAATCATGTATCATACACATTCATGAATAACCACATCTTTTCATATATTAATATAATAAGCCATCAACTATGGCTATTTACAAAGGTTATTCTTTTAAGAAGCCAACATACTTTGCCAAAATATCAAGACATATAACTAAGCCTAGCCCCTATACATGCCATACACAAAATGCTAAGTCTAAATATACCGAGATGAGCTGATAGTGTGGATGATCTTCAAATTATCTTCGTATCCCAATCCGGCTCTTTGACACTATAAAACAAGGGAAAAAGAAAGGGACTAAGCTTTAAGCTTAGTAAGTTTACATGTAAACAATAGGCATCATAACATATACTAATCAATCAATAACATCACATACTAGTCAAGAACAATTCACATTACCATAATCATGCTTACTTATCTCATCTCTTACTACATTCCAGTCAAATAAAAATTATATTGCTCACAATTACTTGTACACATTCCCTACACTCACCACCACAAAGCAACATGAAACATTTACTTATACCATTTCTCGATGAACTCCTCGAAATAATACTATGTACTGGGTGGTTTCGCACACAGCCCACCATTAATCAATAATAAGGTGGTATCGCACATAGCCCACCAACAAGAGCAATTAAGGTGGTTTCCCACATAGCCCACCAAATGATAATATAAACGATGGTATCGCACACAGCCCATCATGAATAATTAATAAGGTGGTATCGCACACAACCCACCAATTAATCATTACGGATATTTTTTCGCGCTTACGTATCTATTCCGAGGTTCATACGAGAACTACTCACCATCTATCAATTTCAATCATAATTTGTCTCATTCATACAATACACCAAGAAGTAACAACATATGTATTAAAGATGTATCATTTACACATAAACCTACCTTGGTGTAAAATGTGTTAATCGACGACTTAATCCGTAACATTGCCTTTTCCCCGATCAAGGTTTGTTCCACGCCCTTCTTAATATATAATAATAAAATTTACTCATTTAATCACTTTATAATGCATGATACATCAAAATTTCTACTTAGGCAAAATGACCATTTTGCCTTTAAACTTTGGCAAAATTACTATTTTGCCTCTAGGCTCGTAAATCATTTTTTTTTCATCACATTTTCTCATTAACCAAGCCTTGTTGAACATATATTTCTCTTACAACAACTCACAAAACCAACTATTTCATGCATTTATTACTAAATTACAACCTTTACAACTAAGTCCATTTTAGGTGGTTTCATGGTAACACCTTTCACAAAAGTTAACTCACTAACATTCATTTTCTTCCATAAAAACTCAGCAAAAAACACAAACACTCTCATGGAAAGTTCCTAAACTTTCAACCATTTTGCAAAATAGTCCCCTCATTAGCTAGCTTAAGCTTTGGGGGTTCCAAAAGTATAAAAATTATCAAGAAAGACCTCTAAAATCACTTACTTTCAAAGGTGAGAAGTTGCTGAAAATTTTTGGCTTCCAAAACCCTCCCTTAGCTAATATTTTCGGTGGGAAGAAGATGAATAAAATGGGTGATAACATCCTTTCTTTATTTTATTTATTTCCTTCAATTTCATCCACCTAACCCAACCACTTGACCAATTTTGACTTCATTTTGTCCCTTATGGCCGGCCACCTATTCTTTATGGGTCTAATTTCACTTTAAGAACTTGCAATTTGATATTCTATGGCTATTAGACACCCCTAGCTTGTAAAATAGAACTTTCGCACTTTGTGCTATTTATTCCTTTTTCACAATTAAGCATTCAATCGTTAAAATTAAAGCGCCAAAATTCTCATGCATCCTTATAATCATGCTATAACATGTAAAATAATATAAAAATAATTTTCTTCAACCTCGGATTAGTGGTCCCAAAACCACTATTTTGATTAGCTCCAAAATCGAGCTGTTACAAGGGGACACACGGTTGAACTACATGCCCATGGGGCAGACCGTGTGTCACACACGGCCTAGACACACGCCCGTGTGTCTACCCTTGTGGACAATAACAAGGCTATTTACCAAGCTCTTTTTGCCACCCTTACTTGCACCAAAATAAGCCTCATCAAGTAAGACCAATTCACACATAATTTATTAATTCAATCATGCAACCTACTTATTCAAGCATTAACATACTAAATACTCAACCATGCAATTTGCTCAATCATGAAAAGCATCATCATTTACACATATCAATAACAAGTATTAGGCATTATCCATTGCTTTATACAAAATGAATCAATTATCAAGACAAGCCAGCACATTTGGCCAAAACAATATGACACTTGACAAAATACCAAGTCCCTATACATGCCATACTCAAAATGATAAATCGAACTATACCAAATGTTCAGATTGATAGTGTAATCGATGCCTCCGACGTCCTTTGATCCCAGAGCTAGCTTGGAAATACTATAAGAAAATGGAAAAGAGATGGAGTAAACATAAAGCTTAGTAAGTCGCATGTAAATAATTAATAACAATTACCATGCATTATCATACTCATAACATCTTATAAACTTGCACAAAATTCTCGAATGATTAAAAGCATAACTTACTCATTTTCACCCTTACTAATCATACAACATAATTCGTGCTCATTTCTCATGAATTTTCATGTAGGTACCTATATCACTTACAACATAGTAGTAACTTTTATCACATTTGACACAAGCTCTAAATTACCCATTGAACCAGTTGGAATACCAAAGGACACCCGATAAGCCTCACACAAGAGGGTAAAATGCTGATGCCATGTCCCAAACATGGTCTTACACTGGCTCTCGTATTGTGGCCGACGCCATGTCCCAGACATGGTCTTACACTGGCTTTCATAATGTGGCCAATTTCATGTCCCAGACATGGTCTTACACTATCACGCATATCAACCAAATGCCATGGCTTCGATATCCAATCTATTCCTAAGGTTCAATCAAGAGTATACCACATCATATTCGTCATGCATTTTCATAACAATAATCAAATATTTTATGCCATATCAATTGTTTAATGCATAATAACAATAAAGTTGTATTATTTACGTACTTCTTACCTCGGTATACAAAATATGGGCGGCTAGTTCGATTTAGTCCACTATTTTGGTTTTCTCCCAGTCTAAGTCTAGATCTCGTTTTTCTTGATCTATAATAACAAAATTTACTCATTTAATCACCACATTAGTCAAAACATTTCAAAATTCCTACTTTGTCAAAATTATCGTTTTGCCCTTAGACTTTCACAAAATTATGATTTTGCCCCTAGGCTCGTAAAATGATTTTCATCAAATTTCCTCATTAACCAAGCCTAGCCGAATCTATTTTAAGCTTATAGAAACTCATAATTCCAATTATTTCACACATTTACTACCCATTTTATAACCTTTACAAAATAGTCCCTTTAGGTGTTTTCATGAAAAATCCTTTCATAAAAGTTGTTTATTAAACAACCAAGATTCATTTTCTTACATAAAAATTCAGCAAACAACATGAATACTCACATGGAAAAACCCTATGTATTCAACTATTTTGCAAAATAGTCCCCTCATTAGCTAAATTAAGCTATAAAGGTTTCAAAAGCTCTAAAATCATCAAAAATGACCATCAAGATGACTTATTTGCAAGGATTAAAGGTTGCTGAAAATTTCAAGCTCCCATGGCCATTTTTCCTTGAGTGAAAATCGGTGGAGAAGAAAGAGAGAATGAAAAAGATGAAAACTTTCTTTTATTTTATCAATTAAGTCGCCTAATGCCACCAAACCTTTGACTTTTCAAATTCTTTGTCCCCTATGGTCGGCCAACACTCTCTTAAGGGCTTAATTGCACATTAAGGTCCTCCAATTTAAGGTTCTATAGCTATTTGACACCTTTAGCTTGTAGAAAAAAACTTTCACACTTTATGCGATTTAGTCCTTTTTAAAAATTAAGCATGCAATCACTAAAATTTTCATGCACTCATATAATCATGTTATAACTCATAAAATAATAATAAAAATAATTTCTCCGGCCTCAGATTAGTGGTTCCGAAACCACTATTCTAACTAGCCCCAAAATCGGGTTGTTACAACACACACTCATGAGGTAGACCGTGTAACCCTAAAATCACACACAGATTGCCACCGATTTTTATCTTTAGGACACACACCTTGTTATAGACACCTGTGCAGTACTCTTCTAAATTAGATTTGATCCAACTCTCCCAAACTTGGCCCTTTTTTACATTATAAATATAAAATTACACAATATTAGAATCGATTGACAGAGGTTTTAGGTAGATTTAAAATATGATCAATTAAATGAGAAGAAGTGATGAACCAAAACTCCATTCTGGAATCGTTGTTAAATTGATACGGACAATTAACTTGCTGATTTGCTATAATACAATAAGGGTCTAACTCCAACAGTGGTTTGAATAAGCAGGGAGTCTAGTAATGAAGGAAATCTGGCAACCTAGAGGCGGCAGCAAGAGGAAAAATCAAGAGAATTTTTTGGTTCAAGGTTAGGTGCAACAACAATGTAAAATAAAGAAAAGAAAACGATGGCTTATGATGGTGGAGGGAGCGACGACACTTACGGAAAAGAAGAAAAGAAAAAGAAAAGAAAGATGAGAGGAGGGGAAGAGAAGGGAAGGGGAGGCAAATAGGGCAAGGGAGAAAAGAAAAAGTGGTGGCTAGCCAATTTAAGTAGGTATATATATCTAAGGTTTGTGTGGCATAAGGGTTTTTGGGTTTTTGACATTCTAACAGTTCAGGCCCAACAGAAGCCCAATTGTACACGCAATCAGAAAATCAAGATAATTTTTAACAATAACAGAATATAACTCAGAAATTTAACTGTAAATTTAGGGCGTGACACTTTTAGTATATTAACCATTTTAATGACAAATTAGTAATTTACTTTTATAGATATAATTTCACAATAATGAAACACTAGTAAGTTATGCCTTTATTTTTGGTACAATGTGTATATGATTTCTAGTCCTAATTTTTAATATGAAATATCTAACATAATTATTTTTTTATCAATAATATGTTTTTATTGTAACTTAAATAAGTCAAAATTTTCTTTATTCATTATCTTTTCGCACTGTTTTACTTTTATGGACCTCTAGTGCAAACACTTAAATATGTCAAACCTATAAGATATAAATGCGTATTTGTGTGAAAATGAAATGAGAGAAATGAAGTCATAAAATATAAAGCACAACTTGTAGCACAAGAGTTTTCACAAAGTTTTGGTATTGATTTTGAAGTGAAATACTCTCATGTGGTTGATGCAATCACATTTAGATATCTTATCAGCTTGACAGTTTGTGAAAAACTTGATATGCAACTAATAGATGTTGTTACTACCTATTTGTATGGCTCACTTGATAGTGAATATTTTATGAAAATTCCTAAAGGTTTTAAGATCTTAAAAGGATACAAGGCTTCCTAGGAAATTTTCTCAATCAAATTTTAAAAAAAAAAATCCTTATACGAATTAAAATAATTTAGACGTATGTGGTACAATAGTCTTAGTAAGTATTTGTTGAATGAATGTTATTAAAATGATCTAATTTTTCCATTTGTTTTTATAAAAGGAACCAGATCAAAATTTGTTATAATTGTTGTTTTTGTTGATAATTTAAATATTATTGAAACTCTTTTAGAACTTCATATGAAACATCCTATAAAATCAAAGCTTTGTCTCAAATGTGAGATTCATGTCCATCAATTATCTTAGGTAGAAAAGATCTTAAAGAAATTTTATATGGATAAAGTGTTGGAAAAAGCCAGTTTAAAAAACGATTTTCAGTCACAAATTTGTGATATTAATAGTAATGTTTTTTTCCCAAAAAGTACCTATGCTTTGTCCAAGATGGATCCTAGACGTTCTTGGCTTTCTAGCGAACGACCTTCTTCACTATTCTCGTACCATAAATTGCTTCGAGTGTTGGCTCGAACAATCACTAGCCAAACACAGAACCATAAACGATATTACTTTCAGTAGGAAATCAATTCTCTCGCAATAGAAACCGATAGAATTGTATTTCCCAAAAAGTAAAATTTATTCTTAGAAAATAAATTCTCACTACTTTCTGACAAAATAGAAATATATCAAACTTATACATAACTTGTAAAAATAGCTCCACCAAAGTCATCTATTTATAGGGAGAAATAGGATAATCCTAGTTGAATTAGTAAAACATAAACAATATTTATTTAATAGAAAACAATATTCTACTCTAAGTAGAATGAGGTGGGCAACTTACCCTAGTAAATAATACTAGAGATGTAGTCCCTCTCTCTTATGATGAGGGTATTTGGGCTTTTTTTGTATTGAGTCCAATTATATGTGTTTCTTAGATTATCAATCTAACACTTTATAATTTAATCCAACCCGACACATGTTTTCTATTTTCTAAAATAAATATTATTTAATTAAATTTCCAATTAAATAATTTTCTCAACCCAAGTTTCATTTCATTAAAGTAATGACAATTTTATCGTAAAAGAATCTATGAAGAAATATTTTTAATTTTCATATTCAACGGATTCACAATGAATAATTAATTTAGTTCCATTTTCGAACGCCAAATATTTAATTAATTAAATAACAATTCAAAAAACTTAAATCATTTCTCAAGTCATTTCTATACTAGAAAACACATTTGTTTGTGAATGTGGCCCATTTCTCTGACTTAATCATTTTCATCCATTTTTGTTCATTTGGTCCTACATACAATTCATTTTCGACTTCAATGAGCTAGCGAAGGGACCAATTAGACATGTAATTAAGGCTCCAATAATTTATAATTAAGTTCTAACTTTTCCCCTATTAATTATAAACTTATTTAGTCATGAAGTCATTCTACTATAGTATCGTGACTGAGCTCTCCCTAGTTACACACCATTATGAAAGCTACTCAATCAGTGTTATTCCAATGACCTTTTCATAAGTGTGTTACCCTCATAAGATATCCTTAATCTTTTTGGGATAAATTTTTTCTCTCAATATGATCCTATTTTATCTCATGGTAATCATTACATCTTCCTTCAGGAAAATTAAATTACCATCAAATAACAATCAAGTTGTAACACCCCAAACCCGGCCTAGACCTTACGACCGAATCTGGTGGCGTTGCATGATAGTGCTTTGGAAAACTTAACTACGTTAAAACCATTTGTAAATATCTTAGGCTTTCGACAAAACGTGTCATTTAATCATTTATTGATCGTTTTCAAAACATTATACTTTGCGAAAGCTTTTAGCATAATTTGCGAGTTCGTGTATTTTTGATAAAACATTTATTCATTTTGAAAATAAGCGTCTTATCCTACTACTAGCAGTTTATAAAATAGTAATCCCAAATTTTAAACAAAAATCCATAAAGGCCATGTTACAAAAAATTTGCCCAAAATAATCAGAACTTAAAATGAAAAACCGTTAAAGGTCCAGAATTGTGGTCACCGTCAAGTCCTCCTCCGCACCGATCCGTCTACTGCTGGGGGTTACCTGAATAGATTAAACAGAAAAGGGTGAGTTTTTGCAAACTCAATGTGTAAACCCCACAGAAAACATACACATAGTACCATCAATTAACAGACGTAATTATCACAGTTCTGGTCTGAGCCCATTACAGAAACGGTGTGGACCTTAGCCCACTCAGATACAGATTCAAACATATTTCAGGGCCTTAGCCCATTTCAGACAGAATATGTAGAAAACAGAGTCCTACCCACCAGCCTCTACACACCAACTCCGTCCAACCCTACACAACATGTGGGGATACAATCAACCCACCCAACCCTACACACCATGTTGTACTGAATGCGGCACATAATCAGAAATTTTCAGCTGAGCTGCCAGATAACAGGCTTAAAAAGCCCTTCAGATACTTCCTCTGAATATCATCAATCCCACCCTGATGCAATGCAACATACATAAATGTCATGCTAATTTGCAGATAGTAGTTCATACATTCAGATCAGCATACATGCTTAGTACAGAAATCAAACAGTCAGATCATTAATTTAGGGGTCTAAACATTACTTACCAACCCTACGGTAGGTCCACAGTCGACTTGGGCGACCCGTGAAACCTTTCAGAGTTTTCAGAAAAATGGGCTCACACGCCCATGTGGCCTGGCCGTGTGGATCACATAGCCTGACCCAGAATCCCACACGCCTGTGTGGTTCACCCGTATGGGCCCACACGGCCCAATTGGTCGAGCCTATGTATCGCACACGGCCTTGCTCGGCCCTCACACGGTCGTACATAAGCGTACGATCGGGCTCGTAGATCACACGGTCGGGTTGTGACTTACAGTCTTGCACACGGCCTACCACACAGGCGACCACACGCCCGTGTGGCGTCAATAGAAAGGTTTTTGGCTTTTACCGAAACCTCGTTTTCTGTGTTTCTGGGTGCACACCTGGTATCAAATCGATGCTAACGCAATCCCGAACCTATAATTGACATTACAAATCTCAGAATTAGCCTATAACCATGGTTTAAACAAATCCATCATTCCAACAATGAATCAACGTAATCACTTAACAACACTTCCTCCAAACGAACAGTAGGGACTTTACAACCTCACACCGTAAATGGCTAATCTCCAGCCCTTTAATTGACTCCTAACAATTAAAAAAACCATTTTTCTTAAGTCTCTTATCCACGATCATAACCAGGATACAACATAACAGAACTTACCAATCACGCCGACGTTGTACCGAACCAAACGAGTAATTGGAAAACAAATAGAAAGAAAAAGGAAGAGGGGGAAGAGTTTCGGAAGCAAGGGGAGGAAAAGGAAGGTTGCTGGCTGAAAATTTCAAAAGAAGAAGCAGAATGATCAGAAAATCGATAACCCCTCCCTAATCCCTTATTTTTCTCCTAAACTTCCTACAAGCAGCTTTTCAGTCCAACACAAACTCTTTGGACATGACAACCAAAAATAATGCTCACGCCGGGACTTGAACACAGGACCACCCACACTCCAACACTCCAGTTAACCACCAGACCAGCAGGCCCATTCTGTTAATTACCTACACACTTTAACTTATAAGCCTACTAACCAGGGTTTAGGCTTTATTCATAAAAATACCAAAATTCACCCAAGTTGAGACTTGAACTTGGGACCTCCCACACACATCGAGAACACATATCCACTGAACCAGACACTCATTCATGTCAAAATTACCAAAAGCCGAATTTAAAGAAAATAGAGCGTTACACAAGTTGTTTATCACAAAGACAAATGACACATGGTCATGTTTACTTTTCATCTATCATGTGGCTATGAATTTCACTATTGTGAATGACGCTACATACTACAGAAGTCATATACCTAATGCACCAGCTTATGGTTCCTTATCTTTGAACTTAGGTTTTTATTTATATCAAAGTATACAAGTCATGCATACATAGTTTTTCATCCACTTAGTATAAAAGTATGTCACACTATAAACGTCACAAATGAATAAATCCATAAACAGATCTAGGGTCGATTCTACTTGGGTCCTGTTCAATGTACTGTCAGTCTAATCAGTCACATTTATGTCTCTATCTTCTAGGAGTCATCTGTTCTGATCCTTAAGACAAAGCATCTCCCCAATTGGACTAGATAGATGACATATTAGTCTTTCAATCAGTTTGCTCATTTCCAATTAGATTAAGGACATGTTTAAGTTCTTCTACTAATACAAGTTGTCTTTCCATATTATGATCCGACCATGTAATACCGCCTAGTATTAGTTAAACGTTAGATAATCAATGAGTCAATATTTTCTTCCATTTTTTCTTTGTGTGCAAAAACATTGAGGATAATATACAAAGAGTATTAATATAATTAATGGATATTATTATTAAACCAATTTATTCGAAAAATAAAAGTATATAAAACAAATATACTACACTTAGGGCACCAGATCCAACATAAAGCACATACTTTAAGTACTCAAATGGTTGTAAGATCACTAGATGTGAATAAAAACCATTTGCATCATTGTGAAATGATGAAAAGCTTCATGGTCTTGAAGTACAATATTATAGTGCTATAGGGGCATTGATGTATCTTGTAAATAACACATTATTTGATATAACATCTGTTGTAAGTTTATTAGCAAAATTTTCCTCTTCTCCAAAACGTAGACATAGGAATGAAATTAAGCATATATTTAGATATCTTAGAGGGACAATTGGTATTGGCATATTTTACTCAAATGATTTGCAATCTCAATTAGTTGGATGTGCTGATGTTGAGTTTTTATTAGATTCGCATAAAGGACAGTCTCAAGCGAGATATGTAACAGCTTGATTTAGGGGCTACTCGGAACAGTGGTCTCGGGACCACTAATTTGGGGTCAAATAAAATTATTTTAATGTTATTTTATGAGTTATAACATGGTTATAAAGGTGCATGAAAATTTTGGTGCTTTAATTTTAGCGATTTCATGCTAAATCGCAAAAAAGGACTAAATCACATAAAGTGCAAAAAGTTCTAATTTACAAGCTAAGGGTGCCAAATAGCTATAGAATATTAATGAAGGTCCCAAATGTGCAATTAGGCCTTTTTTTAAGAGGTGGCCGGCCATAGGGGGACAAAGAAGTCAAAATTAGTCAAAGTTGGTGTAGTAGGTGGATTAAATTGATGAAATAGAATAAAATAAAGAAAGAAAAGATATCATCTTTTCTCCTTCACTCATCCACCAAAAATTATCAGAAAATAAGGGTTTTGAAAGCTCAAAAATTTTAGCAAACTCTTCTCCTTACAAGTAAGTGTTTTAGTGATCATTTCTTGATAATATTTATACTTTTGGAACCTCTAAAGCTTAAGCTTTCTAAAGAGGGGACTATCTTTCAAAATGGTTGAAAGTCTAGAGTTTTTCCATGTGAGCTTAAGTTGTTGCTGCATTTTTATGGAAGAAAATGAGTCATAGTTGTTAGATAAACAACTTTTGTGAAAGGTGTTTCCATTAAAACACCTAAAAGGACCCTTTTGTAAAATTTGTAAAATATGTGGTAAATGTGTGAAATAATGAGTATTGAGGGTTTCCATAAGAATAATAAATGTTCACCTAGGCTCATTAAAGAAAGAAATTTGATTAGAATTGATTTTCGAGCCTAGAGGTAAAATGGTCATTTTGTGAATGTCTAAGGGAAAAATGGTAATTTTGCCAAAGTATGATTACTGAAATGTGCTGATTAATATGGTTATTAAATGAGCTAAATTGTTATTATAGATCAAGAAGAACAAAGGATTAACCTCGATTGAGGAAAAGGCAAAGTATCGGACTAGATCAGCAATCTAGCCTATTTTGAAATCGAGGTAAGTTTGTATGTGATAAATTCAACATCATGCTAGTATGATTGAGAATGTTTGATATTATAATGATGTATAATATTTCTATGAAATTTAGTGATGGTGTTGAATGAGAAAAATGATGAAAGTTGTGATGTTAAGGTCCTAATTGGACTATAATAAATGTGAGAAGACTGTCATTGAGAAATGAGATGGATAAGGTCCCGGGCAAGACCATGTCTGGGACATGGCCTTGGCACCGAATTGAGATCCCGTATAAGATCATATATGAGATATGGCATCATCATTGAATATGAAAATCGTATAAGACCATATCCGGGATATGGCATCGATAACTGATGTGAGACCCCGTATAAGACCATATCTGGGATATGGCATCGGCACTCAGAGATGACCTCCTGTAAGACCACATCAGGGATGTGGCATTGACTTCGTAATTGTGTGAATGACGATGAACATGTATCTTTGAGTATCCCAAATGATTTAGTGGGATAAATAGTTGAGCTTGAAATAGAAATGAGATTAGTGCTAAAGTTATGTGATTGAGTTAATACAGGTACCCGTGAGTAATTCACGAGAAATTATTTACGATAAGTGACATGGTATGTATGTAATAAGAACAAGCAAGAGTAAGTTATGGCAAAGTACTTAAGACTTTGCATTTTATCCAATGCCATGATTGGATGATATTATAAGCTTATGTTGTTATTTATTTTCATGCAAACTTACTAAGCTTTATGCTTACCCCTCTCATTTCTCTTTTCCTTGTAGCAATGCCAAGTTAGCTCGAGAATTCATGAAACGTCGGAGTTCGAAAATCACACTATCAACTACTCTTTGGTATAGCAAAGTTAGATTCATTTTGAGTATGGCATGTATAGGACTTAGTCTCTTTTGTTATGTCATATTTGTTAGCCAAAGTGTTGGCTATTAATGTTGTTAAATTCATTTTGTAAGTGGTCATTGGAATTGGGTCAATACTTGACAAGTTTACATATGTGCAATGATGATGAAATTCATTAAGTGTATGCTTGTGTGGATGTCTTGATTTTGAGTCTTTAGAAGAGCTTTATAGTCCTGATATATGTTGGATTGAATTGGTGTAAGTATGATTGCTGTATAGGGTGGCATTTGGCTTGGTAGATAACCTTTCAAATGTCCACACGGGTAGACACATAGGCATGTGTCTAGGTGGTGTGTGACACACGGTCAGCCCCACAGGCGTGTTGGTTGGCCGTGTGACCCCATGCATGCTAGGTCTTAAAAGTCAGTATGCTCAGTAGTAAACACACGAGCAGAGACACGGCCGTGTGTCTCATTCGTGTAGGAGGCACGGCCATGGACATGGGCGTGTGCCCAGGCCGTGTGAAGTCTGCACCTAAAATTAGGAATTTAATTCGACACACAGTTTAAGGACACGGGTATGTGCCTTGTCCGTGTGACCATAGTGAGTTGATGATGTCATAAACAGAATGTCATGGTTTTTGGTACACGGGATAAGACACGAGAGTGTCGGGTCCGTGTGAGGGACACGGGCGTGTGTCCGGCCATGTGAAAACCCCTGTAGGTTCAAAACAAAAAATAAATTCCACACGGGCTAGGAACATGGGCGTGTGAGATTACACGACCTACCCACACGGGCGTGTTCCATTTCACACGGGCGTATGGCCCTGTTTAAGCAAAAAAAATTCTAAGTACTCGAAAGTTTCCGGTTTGGTTCCGAACCATTCCAAATGTATGTTTAGGGCCTCGTAGACCCGTAATAAGGAATTAATGTACATGAATGAAAAATTTTTAAGTTGGAACAAAATTTTATAGCCCGATGATGTATGTTTAAGTCTGTTAAGTTTGATAATGCCTCATATCCGGTTCCGGTGTTGAACGCGGGTAAGGGGTGTTACAAGATATTTATTTATGTGTGGAGGTGCAACCATATCATGGCATTCGACAAAACAAACATTATTTGTTGCCTATTCAAATCATGTAGAAAAATTTAAAATATATAAGGCTAGCTGAGAGTGTGTTTGGATAAGGCTAATGGCATAATATATCTAGAATATATGTAAATTACCTCTATAGGAAAATACACCTACCATCTTATACAAATATAATGCAACATGTATAGCCTAATTAAAAGGATGATACATCAAAAACATATTTCACCAAAACTATTATTCATTCATGATCTTAAGAAAGGTGATATTGAAGTTCAACAAATTCGTTCTAATGATAATTTAGTAGATTTGTTTACTCAGACATTATGAATTGCAACATTTGGAAGATTGGTATACAAAAATTGGAACGGGCTGACTCAAAGATGTTAAGTGATATTATCACTAAAGGGAGTCTAGAAACATTTTTTACTTTTTTCCTTCAACCAATGTTGTCTCATTTGGTTTTCATCCTAAAAGTTTTTTAATGAGGCAGCTTACAGTGGGAGATTATGTACTCATTTTCTTTTATTAAGTTTTTATCTCATGGGATTTTCTTAATAAAGGTTTTAATGAGACATATTTTTTTAATGAACATTCAAACGGATTACTATAAATTAATTAAATATGGATATTCATAACTCCTCAAAACGCTTTTGTAACAGCTCGTTTTCAATAAAATTGGAACAGTGGTTTCGACACCAAAAATCCGAGGTTGAAATATTTATTTTATTATTATTTTAGTGTCTACAGCATGTTAATAGAGTCATATGAAAACTTCGTTAAAAAATTTAACCATTTGCATGCTCAATTTGATAAAAATGACTAAATCGCGTAAAGTACAAAACTGGAGTTCTATAAGTTCAAGGTACTAAATGGCTATGGAATTAAGTAGTTAAGGGATTTATGTGGTAATTATACCATTGTTATTATGATTGGAATTTTATGACCATTAAAATGAAATTATAAAGGTTATATGTTAAGGTTAAATTAGTAAATAGCCAAATAACTTAAATTTAAAATAAGTAAAATTAAGGTATCATCTTCTCAAAAGCAAAACACCACTAAATTTGAAGGTTGGGAAGCCATGGTTAAGGTTTGAAGCATTCGGCCAACATTTCTAGTGCATGTAAGTGCAATTTTGCTCGGTTTTTAATGATTTCTATGTTTCTAGAGTCGTTTTAACTTAATCTAGCTAGCCCAAGGACTAATTTGTAAAATTGTTAAAAGTCTAGGGTTTTACCATTGATGAATGTGTATGCGTTTTGAAGTTTAATGGTAGAAAATGAATGGTTGTTATATAAACAACATTTGTTAAATGATTTTGAATGAAATTGCAAATTAGGGATTAAATTGAGAAATGTGATAAATTGTGCTATAAAAGTTTGAATATGTGAAATATTTGGGCTACTATAAGCATGTATGAAATTTGGCTAGAATGAGTGTGGATTAAATTGCATGAAATTTCATTTTTATGAGTTAGGGATTAAATTGTAAAGAAGTTAAAATAATAAGGGTAAAAGCAAAAATTTTCAAAAATACGTATTTTTGGATTGAATTAAATAGAATGAAATCTAAATGGATTAAATTTGATTATTTAGATCAAGTTAAGCCTCATACAGAACTAGATCGAAGGGAAGATAAAGTTTTGGACTAGTCGATCCTATTACATCATTTTTGTGATCGAGATAAGTTCCTATGTTTAATAAGCATTAAATTATACATATTTGAATGCTTAATTGATATAATTGTGATGATACGCCACTACAGAAATTCTCAACAAGTTATTGGCAATGTATAAATCCCGGTTGAACCTTAGGAATAGATAGGATACAAATGACATGTCATTAGGGGTTACCGTGTTTTGGGTGTTGGTCTATACGTTCTACCTGTAACAGCCCGATTTAGGGGCTAGTCGGAACAGTGATCTCGGGATCACTAATTCGAGGTTAGAGAAAATTTCTTTTCATGATATTTTGTGAGTTAGAATATGTTTGTATAAGTACATGAAGATTTTAGTGCTTTAATTTTAGCGATTTCATGTTTAATCGCGAAAAAGGACTAAATCGCATAAAGTGCGAAAGTTCCATTTTATAAGCTAAAGGTGCCAAATAGAAATAGATTGATAATTGGAGGTCTTTAAAAGGCAATTAGACCCCCAAAATACTAGTGGTCGGCCATAGGAGACAAAGATGGACAAAAATTGGTCATAGTTGGTGATAGTTGGTGCCTAATTTGACTAGTATTAATAAAATAAGGAAAAGATGATATCCATGTTTTTGCTCATACTTCTCCATCGAAAATAGCAAGCAAATAGGGTTTTTTTAAAGCTAAAAATTTCAGCAAGTTCTCCATTCAAGTAAGTGTTCTAGGGATCATTTCTTGATAAAAATTGTACTTTTTGAACCCCTAAAGCTTAAGCTTTCAAATGAGGGGACTAATGTGCAATATTGTGAAAAGTTTAGAGTTTTTCCATGAGAGCTTTCATTGTTATTTTCTGCTTTTTTATGGGACAAATTGAGTCTTAGTTGTTAGATGAACAACTTTTGTGAAAGGTGTTGTCACGAAAACACCAATAAGGACCTTGATGAAAAGGTTATAAACATTGTTGTAAATATGTGAAATGTTGAGTTATGATGATAGATATAAGAGTATTAAATGTTCACCTAGGCTTGTCGAAGGTAGAAATATGATTAGAATTTATTTCCGAGCCTAGGGGCAAAATGATCATTTTGCCAAAGTCTAGGGGCAAAATAGTAATTTTGCCCAAGCATGATTATTAAAATGCTTTTATTAATGTGAGGATTAAAATGAGCTAAATTTCTATTATAGATCAAGAAGAATCAAGAATCCACCTCAATCGGGGAAAGAACAAAGTTTCAGACTAGACCGACAAGCTAGCTCATTTTGAAATCGAGGTAAGTTTGTATGTGATAGATTCAACATTTACGTTAGCATGTTTGAGAATGCTTGGCATTATATGGATGCATGATGCTCTATTAAATTGAGCAATTGATGTTGAATGAGATGTTGAGGCCCTATTGGACTACATTGAATATAAAATGCTATCATCGAAATATGAGATGGATAAGGTCCCGTATAAGACCATGTCTGGGACATGGCCTCGGCACTGAGTTGAGATCCCGTATAAGACCATATCCGGGATATGGCTTCGGTAATGATGTGAGAATAGTATAAGACCATATCCGGGATATGGCATCGATAATTGATGTGATAGTCCATATAAGACCATATCTGGGATATGGCATTGGCATTCAGAGGTGACTTCATGTAAGACCACCTCAGGGATGTGGCATTGGCTTTGTACCTACATTAATGACGATGAATATGCTTCTTTGATTACCCCTAGTGATTAATGGGATAAGTAGATGAGTCTAGAAGTAGAAATGAGATTTGTACTAAAACCATGTGAATGAGTGAATACAGGTACTCGTGAATGAGTCACGAAGAAACAATTACGATATGTGGCACGGTATGTGCTAAATAAGGGTAAGAGTGAGTAAGTATGGCAAGAAGCCTATGATTTGTGTATGGTTAGTCAATGCCATGAATGGATTATATTATGAGCTCATTGTTGCTAATTATTTCCTTGTAGTCATGTAAGGATAACTCGAGGAACGTGGAACGTTAGCGTTCGGGAATCACACTATCGACATCCCTTTGGTATAACAATTTAAACTTATTTTGAGTATGGCATGTATAGGACTTGGGTATTTTTTTAGGTCGTAATTGTTAGCCAAAGTGTTGGCTATGAATGTATCAAAGTCATTTGTAAATGGTCATTAGAATTGGGCCAATACTTGATACTTTATGTATTCAATGATGATGGAATTATGAAATATATGCCTTGTGTATGTCTGATTTTCTTGAGTTCTTAGAGATACCATTTGGTTATCTTATGTATAGGAAAGATTTGGTATGAGTATGATTTCTTGATAGGGTGGCAAGTGGCTTGGTAAATAGCCATCTAATTGTCCACATGGATAGACACATGGGCATGTGTCCAGGCTATGTGTGATGCACGGTCAGCCATATGGGCGTGTTGATCGACCGTGTGTCCCCTTGCATGCTAGAATTGCATGTCCATAAGCCTTGTAGTAAACACACGGACAGAGACACGGCCGTGTGTCTCAGCCATGTGGGAGGCACTGCCTAGGACATGGGCGTGTGCCCAGGCCGTGTGAAGTCTGCACATTAATTGTGGAATTTAATTCGACACACGATCTAAGGACACAGGCATGTGTCTTGGGCGTGTGGCCCTAGTGAAGTGATGACATCATAAAAAATGCCAAGGTTTTGACACACGGGCTAAGACACTGGCGTGTCGAGGCCGTGTGGGGACACGGGCGTGTGTCCGGCCGTGTGAAATGAGTCAGTGTCGACCACAGGTGGAAGACACGGGCATGTCTTAGGGACACATGGGCGTGTCCCTAGATCAACACGGGCGTGTGGCCCCTATTTTGATGAAAAGTTTTTCAAATTCACAAAAGTTCCCGGTTAAATTTCGAAACCTCTCAGAGGTATGTTTAGGGCCTCGTAGGCCGAGAATAAGCAAGTGAGGGGTTTAAATGAAACTTTTGATAGCCCAATGTGAGATGTTTAAGCGAGATAAGTTGGTAATGCCTCGAACCCAGTTTCGACTTCAAACACGGGTATGGGGTGTTACACTACCGGTGGCTGAGTTTTTCGGCATGTGTTGTGATTACTCGTCAGCTTTTGTGAGCAGCACTGTGTAGCTACGTCTTAACTGTCAACTTGTGTGAGCAGACCCAGTGATAGCTCGAGATTGAGCATTGATATGAGATATGAGAATTAGATGGTTTTGACCATGTTTTGACACTTAGTGTGCGAGATTCCCGAGTATCCGATAGTATTCCGAATGGTTCAACTGGTAAAGATGATGGTACGAGGATATAAGGGATGATACGAACCAATTCAGGTATTTATGAGAAGTATGTCAATAAATTTATAGTTGAAGTATTCATATATGACTAATTTGGGATATGATTATGTGCTAACCTTTGAATTTGATTGTAACTTACCTATATTTACTTATGCTTCTTTAAATTGTGAAGGAATGGTAAGTTATACTTATTAGTCATACGAGTTTACTACGCTTAATAGCTTACTCTGTTTATTATTCTGTGTTTTATAATGATTTTGAAGCTTGCTCGAATTGGAAGTTGTTGATCTCATCACACTATCTGTAACACCCCAAAATTTTAATTTTTGATTTCGTGTATGTGTGACACACAACTGTCTATCTACTTCAGTGGTTATGTGTTCTGGGTGTGTGTGTGAGGTCTCAAGTTCAAGCCTTACTTGGGCAAATTTTGGTATTTTTTTATAAATAAAGCCTTAACCTTGTGCAAAGGGCTTAAGTTTAATTGTTGGTAATTTTATATCAGAATGGGCTTGCTAGTCTGGTGGTTAAGTGAAGTGTTGGAGTGTTGAAGGTCCTCTGTTCAATTCTTTTTTATGGCGTGGAGACAGTATTTTTGCTCCAATTTTGGTTAAGAGTTGTGTTGAGGCAAAATTCTGAGTAGTTGTGTTTTAGTAGGTTAATAGACAATAGAGTTTCGGTTTTCTCTCCAATTCCCCAAACTTTTTCTGACATTTTCTTCTTCTTCTTTTTTTCCCTCCTCTGTCTATTCTTTCCCCTAGTTGCTACCGAAATTTCCATTATTTTTCCCCTTCCATTTCTTTCTTCTTTTTTTATTTTAAATTGATTCGGTTGTTCATCGTTGGTTGCGCGTGTTCGGTAAGTAACGGTTTTGTCTATTGTTAATCGTCCTTGGTTAATCTCTAAAAGGGGGATTCCTTTTGGTGTTTAGGAGTTAATCAAGGGGCTGGTGGTTTTGAATCGACGCCGTGATTGTCCGAAGTTGTGGTTACTCAAGCAAGGTAAGGGTTTTTCTAGGTTTTTAGTCGAGTTCCTTCCGGAATTGGTTGATTAAAAATGAATTAAGTGATTAATATGGAGATATGTTGGTCGATTTTTAAGCTCTGGAGGCTTATGAGTGTGTATGCATCAGAAACGATACTAGGTGTGTACCTGAAACGCGGAAAATGAGATTCAGCAAAAAGCCAAAATTGGTTGCTGTCGAGAAATAAGAGAAAATGATGCGAAAATTGTAGATAAAGGAACTAAGGGTGTTATAAACTTGGAAATCAACATTTTGCACTAAAATAGTTTTGGACAGCAGTAGTCTAACTTTGAAAAATCATCAAAAATAGTGAGAATTGAGTTAGAGGTTGAATAAAATATGAAATTAAATTTTATTGAGTCTAGTTTTTCATGGAAGAAACAGTGTAAGTAATGGAATTGTAAATCATGAGATATAATAAATTTTGTGAAACAAGGTCAGAATGATTTCGAGTTCCCTTGTTCTGGCTTAGGAAAATCATCAAAAATTGTAAAAAAAATAATTAGCGGCTTAAATATATATTTTTAAATCCTTAATTAGTCTATTTTCAAGAGAAACAAACGGAAACATCATCTAAATTCTGTACTAAGAGATAAATATTTTTTAGTAAGGAAAGGATGAAGCTGTCAAACAGCAGAATAGGGATAACTTTAAAGATTTTACTGTACTTATTTGATAAACTATAAATTCTGAAAAATTTAAGGTAAAAAGGTATTTGAGTCTAGTTTCAAAAACATCAAGTGGATCTTAATTTGGAATTATGTAGCTCAAGATATAAATAATTTAGTGATAATGACTCAAGTAGACAGCTTTGAACGAACATATAAGTAAATAGTGAAAACATATATGAGTATTGAGCTAGCATGGGTTACTTTAAAAATGGATCACGCTGTCAAGGACAATTTAGGCCGAGTGGGCCACACTGGCAGAGTGTGTGGGTCCATTTTTACCGAAATATTTTTAAGGTTGCACGGGTCGCCCAAGTCGACTGTGAACCTACTGTAGGGTTGGTAAGCGCTACTTAGACCCCTAAATATGTGAAATTGACTGAATGATATCTGTACTTGGCATGTTAATATCTGAACTGAATATATATACTGAAATTGCATAATAGCATGTCATCCATTGTGT
The DNA here is from genome assembly GCA_005393395.2 of Gossypium australe. Classification (NCBI taxonomy): domain Eukaryota; kingdom Viridiplantae; phylum Streptophyta; class Magnoliopsida; order Malvales; family Malvaceae; genus Gossypium; species Gossypium australe. Next base: position 99,719,947 of record CM016619.1, on the reverse strand, counting down.
GTTGCATTGCATTGAGTTGGGGGCTGTTATTCGGAGGAAGTGTACTGAAAGGCTTTAAGCCTAATTTACTGGTAGCTCAACTGCAAACTACTGTATTGTGCCGCATTCAGTACTACTTGGAGTGTAGGGATGGGTGAGTTGATTATATCCCCACATGGAGTGTAGGGTTGGACGGAGATGGTGTGTAGAGGTTGGTTGGGTAGGATTTTGCTACTGCATAACTGTTACTGCTACTGATACTATGGTGGGCTAAGGCCCTACTACATTTTGACACTGTACTGAGATGGGCTAAGGCTCAAACTGTCACTGATACTGAAAAGGGCTTAGGCCCAAGACTGTTCAACTGTGCACTGTAAATACTGATTGTTTGTTTGTTTCTGCGAGATTACACACTGAGTTTATGTAAACTCACCCTTTTTGTTTAATGTGCACAGGTAATCACCAGACTTAGACGGATCGGTGCGACGAAGGACTCAGCGGTGACCACAGTAATTTTTGGACTTCATGGTTTTCAATTTACAATTTATGATTTGATTATTATTGATTATTTGGGTTGTAATTTAAGGACCCTCTGGGACTTTGGTTTTAAATTCGGGTTTTTATTCATTTATTTTACTTTCTGGATTTATACCTGTTGGTCGTAGGAAATTCGGTGTAACAGCCCAATTTTGGGCCTAGTCAGAACAGTGGTTTTGGGGCCACAAATTCGACGAGGAAAATCTTATTTTTATGGTCCACTATTTCACGGAAAGATTTCATGAATATTTCTTTCGAAAATTTCGACATTTAGGCACTCAATTTAGTCAAAAGGCCTAAATTGTAAATAGCGCAAAAGTTGAGTTTCACATGTTAGAAGTGTCCAATTTCTATGAAATTTTAAATTGGAGGTCCTTAAATGGTAGTTAGACCGGACAAAAATGGGCATGTGATAACTGAAATAGGATATTTTTAAGTTAGGGGCATTTTGGTAATTTGGTAATTAAATGGACTAAAAGACAAAATAAAAGCCAAAAACCCTTTTCCATCTTCTTGCTTGGCCGAATTTAGCATGGGGGAAGCCATGGCTAGGGTTTTCAAGCTTTCAAGCTCAATAGTAAGTGCATCCAAGCCCCGTTTTTAATGTTCTTTACATTTTTGAGATCCCCGTAACTCGGTTTAGCTATTTCTACCATTATTTTGAGCTAGGGTTTGTGTTTAAAAATTTACCCATGGATGACATGCATGTGCTTGATGTCTAATGGTAGAATATGAATGCTCGGTGTGTAGTAAACGACTTTTACTAAGTGATTTTCGATGAAATAGCATAAAAGGACTAGTTTATAAAAGTTGAAAAATATATGAAAATGTGTGAATGAATGCAAATTTTGGACTGCTATAGTTATGAAAATGGTTCGGCTAGGCCTAAAATACAAAGAAATTGAATAAAAATCATTTTACGAGCCTAGGGGAAAAAGTGTAAATATGACAAAGTTTAGGAGTAAAAATGTAATTTTGTCATAATATGATTTTTGGACTGAATTGAATAGTATAATAACTTAATAAGTCAAATGTGATATTTTAGATAAAGAAAATGAGTTTCGAACCTAAAACGGGGGAAAGAAGAATATTGGACGACTCGGTCCCTTTCGCCAAGTCGAGGTAAGTTTGTATGTAATAATTCAGCATCATGTTGTTATGCTTTTAAATGTTGGACATTTTGTGAAATGTATATTATTTCTATGAAGTGGATTAATAAGGTATCGATGATGAATATGATGAAATTATATTATGTTGAAGTCCCGATTGAACCTTAAGAATAGAAAGGATACCACTGTCATGACATAAGATTATTAAGGTCCCGTATAAGACCATGTTTGGGACATGGCATCGGCACCAAAGGAAGGTCTTGTATAAGACCATGTCTGGGACATGGCATCGGCACCGAAAAAAGGTCCCGTATAAGACCATGTCTGGGACATGGTATCGGTGCCAAAGGAAGGTCCCGTATAAAACCATGTCTAGGACATGTCATCGGTATCGAATGGAGATCTCATGTAAGACCATGCTTGGGACATGGCATTGACATCGATATGAGATCCCGTATAAGACCATATCTGGGATATGGCATCGGCATCGACATGTGATCCCATGTAAGACCATATCTGGGATATGGCATTGGCATCTTATTACGTGTATGACGAGTTCGGGTATCCTTCAATATTCCAAGTGATTCAACGGGGTAAAGAGCTAAGTTTATGTTCAAGAAGGAAAACGTGCTAAAGTTATGTGATGAAGTGATACAGGTGCATATGAAAAACTCATGAGAAATGAGTCTGATATGTGATATGTGACGATTAAGTGCAAGTATATGTATGGATACACTCATGAGCAATGTGCTCGGGATGTGATCAAATTTTGCTAAGAATGTAAACGAGTAAGTTATACCTGTGAGAATGACCTTGTGATTATAAGACCATGCTTATGATGTATGAATAAGTGGGAAATGTAATTGATGATCATGTGTGAGGCTTTTAAGCCAAATTAAATTGAGAAATGAAATGTTCAAGTCTTTGTTGTGGATGTATAGGTTAAATTGGCCAATGAATGGCTTATAAATAATTGATGAGGACTAGCTATTGGCATGGCTAACTATGGATATACTTTAGTGTTATATGTGTGTAAATGAGAATTAATACAAAGAAAACATGATAGAGTAAAATTAGCAACCAAAATAGTTTGGACAGCCGCAGTTGTATCACTTTGAAAATTCACCAAAAATGGTGAAAATTGAATTAGAAGTTGAATAAGATATTAAATTAAATCTTATTGAGTCTATTTTTTCATAAGATAAACGATGCAAGCAAAAGAATTTCATATTATGAGATATTTGACTTTTTATAAGATAGGGTCAGAGTGATTCCGTAATCCCCTGTTCTAACTTGGGAAATTCATTGAAAATTTTACAAAAATAATAAAGGGATAAAATTTATATGCTTGAATTTATTAATGAGTCTATTTTCAATATAAATAAATGGGAACGTCATTCGAGTTCTGTACCACGAGAAAATAGTTTTTTAGTAAAGAGGGGTCATAACTGTCGGACAGTAAAACAGGGGAGATTTTAAAGAATAAAATGTACTGATTGGATGAAAAAAAATTCTTGAAATTTTATGGTAAGAATATATGAGAGTCTAGTTTCAAGAAAAATTATAGGATCTTAATTTGGAGTTCTGTAGCTCCAAATAAAAATAATTTAGTGACTGTAACGCGAGTAGACAGCTCAAGATGGACATAAATGAATTGTGAAATTTTATGCATTTATAAATGTATTACCTTGAGAAAATATTGTGAGAATTAGTGAAAAACATGTTAATAAGTTGCTTTTTATTTTCATACAAACTTACTAAGCATTGTAGCTTACTCCCCTTCCTTTCTTATATCTTATAGGGTTTTATGCTAGCTCGAGTTGGAGATCGCTGGAGATGTTATCAAACTATCAAGCTATCATCATGGGGTAAAAGCGAATATAGACCTCTTAAGTTTATGGCATGTATAGGGACTTAGTCAATTGTGTATGTGTCATTTGATTTGGCCAAATGTGTTGGTTCATAATGATTATATGATTTATTTTGTATATGGCCATGAGATGTGGCTCATATTGGTTAATGAGTTGTAATGTCTATTTATATGTGTGTGCTTATACTAAAGGTTTCATTTGATGTGGTTATGTGTTTAATTATGTGCAAATGAGGGTGCCAAATGGTTTGGTAAATTGCCATTTTCTTGGACACACGAGTAGAGACACGGCCGTGTGTCTCAACCGTGTGGAGGACACGGCCCCGGGACATGGGCGTGTGCCCAGGGCGTATGAAGTCTGCATTTATTTTTTGGAATTTAATTCGCCACACGGCCTAAGCACACAGGCATGTGACTTGGCCGTGTGACCCTATTTTCTTGATGACGTCATAAACAGAAAGTTACAAGGGCTGAGGACCCCGTGTGCGATGCATCACAGTAGACAATGAATCCTTTTCCAGCCTCTGGCTGTATTAATACCGGGGCTTAAGTCAGAATCTTTTTCAGTTTCTCAAAACTCTCCTACTATTTATCACTCCAATTAAAAGGCGCCCCTTTGCATACTAACTTAGTTAAGGGTGCAGCAATCAATGAAAACCCCTCAACGAACAGTCTATAATACCCGGCCAGACCCAGAAAACTTCGAATCTCAGATACTGACTTCGGTGGCTTCCAGTCTAATACAGCCTCGACTTTTCGAGGATCAACCCTAATCCCCTCGGCAGACACGACATGTCCCAAAAATGTCACCTCTCGCAGCCAAAACTCGTACTTGCTAAATTTGGCATAAAGCTGCTTCTCTCTCAATATTTGCAGAACAATCCGGAGATGTGAATCATGCTCCTCCTCGGTTCTTGAATACACCAGAATATCATCTATAAACACCACCACGAACTGGTCCAAATAGGGTTGGAAAACCCGGTTCATCATATCCATAAAAGTAGCTGGTGCATTCATTAACCCAAATGGCATGACGAGAAACTTGTAGTGTCCATAACAAGTCCTGAATGCTATCTTGTACACATCTGCCTCCTTCACCCTTAGTTGATGGTATCCTGATCTAAGATCTATCTTAGAGAAAACTAAAGCTCCTCACAGTTGATCGAGCAAATCGTCTATCCTTGGTAATGGGTACTTGTTCTTAATCGTCAGTTTATTCAGGTGACGATAATCAATACACATGCACATGGATCCATCCTTCTTCTTCACGAACAATACCGGTGCTCCCCACGGAAACACACTCGGTCGAATGAATCTTCGATCTAGTAGCTCTTGGATCTGAGCCTTTAATTCTACCAGCTCCTTCGGTGCCATCCTATAAGAGGTGTTGGACACCGGAGCCGTTCCTGGTGGGAGCTCAATGCCGAATTCGACCTCACAATTTGGAGGCAACCCTGGAAGCTCTTCAAGAAATACATTCAGAAACTCCTTTACTGTCCTGACATCCCCAACAGACAAACCCTTAACATCAGATGTGCTGACATAAGCTAGGAATGCCTCGCAACCTTTACGAACCAGCTTATCGGCCCTTAATGCTGAGATTACATTCGATAAATAATCCATTCGCTCCCCTATCATGACTGCCTCCTCATCCTTCGAAGACTTCAATACCATACGCTTAGCAGTGCAATCCAAATTCGCACGGTGTTTCACTAACCAATCCATGCCCAAAATGAGATCGAACTAGCCAAACGGCAGTTCCATCAAATCCGCCGGAAAGACAACGCCTTGGACCTCTAAACAGTTTATTCACTTTAACCGACTGTCCCAGTGGACTAATCACCGATATTTCCCTATCAATAATTTCGAACTGTATGCCCAAAGTTCCAGACACACTACATGTAACATACGAGTGCGTAGACCCAATATCAATTAAAGCAGTATATGGTACATTATGAATGAGGAAAGTACCAGTTATGACATTAGGAGCGTCTCCATCCTCTTGGCGCCGAGCAGTATACACCAACACTGGTTGTCTCGTCTCTGTGTTACTAGCACCTCTGCCCAATGCTCCACAACCTCGTCCAAACTCATTTCCCCCTCTGTGTGCACCACGGCCTCTCGGTGGCTGTTGACCACCTCTCCCTGGCTGCACATAACCCTGACCTGCCACTTACATCTGAACGTGCCCCCAAGGACAGTATCTAAACTGATGATCCTTGGACCCACATCTGAAACACCCCCAATTCTTTTCCAGCACTCTCCCAAATGAGGTCTCCCACACTCAACGCAAGGCTGCGGTCGACCTGCAACAACTGGAACCCCAGCTCGGGCTGGCCCATCAAACCTAGGCCTCTTCTTAGGCCCACCAGAAGAACTTGGGGCCCAAAATCTCTATTATTTCTGCCCCTTTCCTTCTCACAATTTTGACGCGCAGAGCATTTCACATCCTCGGTAATCTTTGTCTTCTCAATCAGGGCAGCAAAGTCCATTTCCCTCTGTGGGGCTATCAGTACCCGCAACTTATCCCGGAGACCATCCTTGAAACGTACGCAGCGCTCATACTTAGTCATGACTATGCCCCTAGCATTCCGGCTCAACTGCAGGAACTCTGCCTCATACTCTGCTACAGACCTATTTCCCTGTACCAAACTCAAAAATTCCTTCCTTCAGGCATCCACATAACCTGCCCCAACATATTTTCCTTGGAAGGCCGTCTTAAAGAAATCCCATGTCAAACGGTCGGCCTGCGTGCCTTCTCTCACAGTAAGCCACCATTGATATGCCTCATCTCGTAGTAAAAACACTGCTCCCTTTAGTTTTTACTCCACCGTACAATCGAGATCATCTATTATTCACTCGACAGCCTCCAACCAATATTTTGCTACATTCGGAGCTACACCAGAAACTGTTGGATTGCCAGTACCCCCATGGCGCAGTGAAAAAAATAATTCCGCCGATCCAAACCATGGATCCATGTGCGAGGAACGAATCGGGGTGAAATAATGGTTACGAAATTACCGAAACTTTACTCTGAGTAGACAGCGACACCTCGGCAACGAGAATTCTGATCTACTGTCGAACCAAGCCGTAACATTTTCTGATTTTGGCCTCTACGTAATCCACCCGGTTTGACGATGAACGAGAGAAATCTCCAAAACTATTTTTGGAGGTTTCTTTGCTTGACGGCTGCTAGACCTCACAAGCAATTTTAGGGTTTCTTAAAATTAAACTATCTTTTCTTCTCACATTTTATAATTGGTATTTATATATGATTATATGTTTTAACCAAAAATTATAATTACATTAATTATAACAAAGATTTCGGTAAACTATATTTATTTAAATTTATATACGAACCAAATTCATATATTAACAGAACTATGTTCTCATTATGTGTACAACATCCTTGTACATGTAATATGTTCAATATTTGATTGCCCAATTAAATTAATTCTATAATTAATTTAATTCATGTGACAACCAAACACAATACCAATTATGTTATATTCCGTTCATTTAAACCATAGGGTGTGACCCTGTAGGTTCTTGTAACGTTAGCAGTAATACTAGAACGTTTCTAATGTTACAAACAATGAGTGGCATCTAGCAATGCATCATTGCTACCTAAGTTACAAGAAGTCATGATTTGACATAACATTTTGTGATTAACCTTTCATGCATTAATCCTTAAGTCCTTTATCTCTAGAATGGACACAAGTCATGGAATAGTAACACTTGCATAGTTCATCCCATGTTTCTTGATATCTTGAGTAGACTATGATATACAAATTAGTATGACATCTCATATCAACTTATTTGAGCATGGCCATGCATTTCTAGTCTCACTCAATCAAGTGGCCTAAGATATTACTCCCATTATGTAGGAGGGACTTATCTTATATTGATCAACCATATCCCTCTACATAGATTGTGGTACATCCAACATCAACCTTTATAGAACAACCAGTTACGATGTACTTTTGACTGTATCAAAATATACACATGATGTTGGGATAATGATGATCTCAAGTCTAAGGATCATATACGTATTAATCACTATGAGTAATGTTGTGACAATTACATAATAATCCAAGAAACATACTCATAGCAGGTCAGTCCAATATGTTGTTCTCTAACACACATATTCATGCATTAATTTTGACACTCCATATCAATGACAACTCTTTATCATCAATCAACTACATGTTAGTCTTATTGCGTTATTGTTGTCCTAGTCAACAATAATACTTGACTAAGTATCTTTTAAGGATAATCATATTATTCTCAGGACATTAGTATAAAACTGTTTATTTATACACACAAAAAAAAAACTGAAATAATAATGACAACGTTTTATATTAGTAAACATGGTAAATTAAATATGTTATTACAACCATCTCATGATTAATCTTTGGGCATACTCTTACAGAAACGCCCCTGAAAATTTTTGCCCCATTCGACCGGAGTCGTTCAGAGATTGACCCTCGGCCCACTGGCCCAGTACTTGCTCCAGCAACCCTTTCCAGAACCCGTAACATTGCTTGGGACAGGGCATCATCCCCATCGGCTCGGTCATCAAATCCCGTCTCAGTCACAGGTGAGGCTGGTGCTTCCCTGTCAAGCATGTATCCTGATGCTGACGATCCAGCCCTAGCACCACGACCTCGACCACGGCCTCGTATACCCCTTCCGCGACCTCTTGTGCTCATATCGATGTAGCGTGTTTATCTTATTTAAGAATTTTATGAATCAGCTTATAGTTCTTATAATTATTAACAAATATTTTATGAAAAATAGTAATTAGAGTTGTTTTCGCAGATCGAGTTTACTACAATTTTCAGTCTCATATAGTCTCAGTTTCCCTAACTAAGGAGTTTCAGTGTACTACTACTATCCGTAGCAGTTTTCTCAGTATAGCCATTTCAGTATATAACAGGGTACAGTGTCAGAGAACTTACAGATTTGGTGCTAGAGACTCAATGTACCACACTTTCAATAATAACATTACTTTCCAAATCAAATTTAAACAGATCAGAAAACTTTCAAAACCCATTCCACAGTCGAGTTTTGTAATCAGGATCTGATACCACTAAATGTAACACCCCAAACCCGGCTTAGACGTTATGACCGGATCTAGCGTGTCACATCAAAGTGTTGTTTGAAAACTATGCTTTCATTGAAAACCCTTCTTACAATTTAAAACTTTCTACCATTTAAAACCTCAGATTTCGTTGCTTACTTATTAAAACACAATTCACACAAAGACATTCTCTCACAGAATACTATTATTTTTAGAGCCTTGTTTGTTGCGGAAGTTTAATTCAAAACAGTTGCGATTACGTGATATTTTGAAAGCAGCAGTTATTGTTTTAAAATCCCATGTTTAATAAACTATGAGGTTGAAATTTTAAAGAAACACCAAATAAAAGTTAAAAATCCCAAATGGCCTTATTACAAAATTATTATCCCAATAAATTAATCGAAAATAAAATAAAGTTGCTAGGTTTAACTTTAAAGCCAATCGGACGTGTGGCCACCTTCGAGTCCCTCGCAGCTCCAAATCCTCTAAGGCTGGGGATTACCTGCACAGTTAAAGAAAAGGGTGAGTTACGAGAACTCAGTGTGTATTCCCCTAATACGGTCATAGTCTAGGCCCGAGCCCATACGGTATCAATCTAGGCCTAAGCCCTATTCAGTAATAGTCTGAGCCTAAGCCCAAAATCTTATCAATGCAACTAGACATGTAACCTAACCCGTAAAAGCCAACTCACCACCCGTACCAACCATCTCTCCATGTGGGGACCAAGTCGACCCACCCAGCCAACACACCGCCCGTACCAACCAGCTCTCCATGTGGGGACCATGTCGACCCACCCAGCCAACTCTCCAATAATGCAGCCTAGCTGCTAACAACGATATACGTGGCTGAGCCACTGAAATCAAAATACGTGGCGATGCCACAATAACGGTACTTCCTCCAAATCAGAAAAAACCCACCCCAATGCAATATGTCATGTCATAACTAATCCATGTATGCAGTGCATCTCAATCATAACCAATCATACAATTAATACATATACAACACTGGTACTACCACTAAGGGTACGACGGTCATTTAGACGATTAGGGGTAAAATGGTCATTTTACCCCCTTAAGGGCATTTCGATAATTTTACCCATCATTGGTATTTCAGTAATTTTTACCCATAGAGGGTATTTCAATAATTTTACCCATCGAGGGTATTTCGGTAACTTTATCGATAGAGGGTATTTCGGTAATTTTATCCCTATAACGGCCTTTCCGAAGGCCTAATGTCACCTCGAGCGACACGGATACCCTTTTTTATCAAAATGGTGCATTTGGGCCAAAGCCCAATTTCCGGCCCAAGTGGGCCCACATGCTCGTGTGGCCCATTCAGCCCATTTTCGGCTATGGTTCTGCGAACCTCGCAGCCACATCTATTATTCGGCACTTACCATGGATTTCGCCCCTATGGGCCCATCAGCCTATTGGGCCCATTATGGCCCAACAAGGCCCATTACGGCCTAAGCCTACGAGAAAGTTCGTGGTACTCACAAAGGTCTATCGTCAATGTTTGTGGCTCGATTTATCACTACCAGCGCTTGCACGCTCGAGTGATCTCGAATACCGAAGTCTCGACTTATTGGTTTTTCGGCTTTTATCGGTATACATTAGTACAGAAGTGAGAACAACAATATTCTGTGTTTGAACAGTATGGAAATAGGTGTACGATTACACACCTTGATCACGAATGTGCCACCAATCCCCTAGCACTGATCCTATGTTAGACAAGATCAACAGTTAGTCAAACGATCAAGAGGGTTATCCTCCCATTACACGACAAAACCGAAACCCCATTAACACCTACCTCGTTTCACCGGGTTTTGCTAAGTTCCTTTCGAATTCTAGTGAAGATTAAGGATCCCTGAAAGTACCTTGCGTTACAATGCACCCTTATTAAAAGAGTTTGAATAAATATGTGATTAACATACACCCCTGACAAAAACAAAGCAAGAGTGCTTACTTGATCAAGGCTAAGAGTACGAATCGACTACTTCCGATCACTTGACCCTTCCCCCATGCAACTTGTGGGATTCGAACCCCACTCTCCCATGACGCCACAGCCACAAGTCACATGCTCATCTTGTGTCATCTTAACGTACACAATTTTACTGAAGTACAACTGCCAACAGCCCTCTCCAATTAAGGGCTAAAAACTAAAATTTTTCCAAGGCTCAGACTCGAACCCAGGCCTCCTTGGAACCCCCAAATACACTTAAATAGATAGCCGTTCAAGTACAACATGAATTTTAAGCAAAATTACAACCCCTAATTTTTGGGACGTTACACTACGTGAGCGTGGATAGTTGTTTTTACTCAGTTGACTGAGAGAGTTTTGATTCAACTTAAATTCTGAAGAAGTTGAGATCATGTGAGTAGTGGGAGAAAATCAAGGGAATTTGTGTCATATCCTGGTTTTATCTTTATTTTTGTTTTTTTTTTCCTATTTTCTCTTTCCCAAAAATTCCCCCTCTTTGATATTTTGTTCCCCCTCCTCCCTGCTGAATTTTCTTACTTTTCCCTCTCTATTTCAATTTTCCAAAGTGACCGTTTGTTTGCGCTCGTTCGGTAAGTAATTATCTTGCCTTTATGTTATCTTTTTGTGATTGGTTTTCTAAATGGGGTTGCTTTTGGTTCTCTTGATTTAGGCAAAAGACAAGTTTTGGCTGGGGCCTCTGCAGCGATTTAGGAGCTTGGGGTCTCTGTTCGATAACGGTAAATATTCAAGTACGTTTCAGTGATGTTGTAAAGCTTTGGTAGTGAGTTAATTTCAGATTAGTTTCATCAGTGTTGCTAAAATTCAGGCTCTAAATATCGATTTGTTGGTCTTGAAAGGCTCGGAATAGCTTTCCCTTCAAAACGTTACCAGGGGTGTACCCGAAACACAGAAAACGAGGCTTCAGCAAAAGTTGAAAACAAAACTGTCGACGCCACACGGTGTGTGGTCACCCGTATGGTAGGTCGTGTGTGGCAACACGGCCGTGTGGTTGACAAAGGCATGGTCGTGCGCAAGACGCGGCCTTGTGATGGTTGGAGTGTGACCATGTGGGCCACACGTGCTAAACCAGATTGGGCGTGTAAGCCCACACAAGTGAGTCACACGGGCATGTGAATTTTGGGCCAAGCCATGTGATCCACACGGGCAAAGGCCAATTTCGGCGTGTGGGCCCACTATACTGAAATTTTTCGTAGGGTCGCACGGGTCGTCCTAATCGACTGTGGGCCTACCGTAGGGTCAGTAAACGTTATCTAACCCTAAAATCAGGTGATCTGTTAGACTGAAATACGGTTATGAGCATGCCTATGTTTGTATATCTGTTATCTGTTATGAAAACATGTTAAGTATGATATATCTGTTAATTATGTATGTATGTTATGTTATCTGATATTGGGGATGGGTTGATGTATATTGGAGGAAATGTTCTGAAATGCATTGTGTCTATTATCTGGCGACATGGCTGCATAATATCTGTTATGTGCCGATCAGTAAAACGCGGTGTGTAGGGCTGGGTGGGTGTTTTAAACCCCACATGGTGTGTAAGGATGGTCAGAGATGGTGTGTAGAGGATGGGGGTAGGATATCTGATTTCTGATTCTGATATGCCCATCTATATATGTATCTGTAATGGCTTAGGCCCGAATTTGTATCTGATTGATTTTGATATTCTGGCTGTTTGCATGCTTAATTCTGTGGGGTTACACACTGAGTTTACGTAAACTCACCCTTTCTATTTAATCTGTACAGGTAATCTACAGAGTTAGGTGGATCGGTGCAGCGGAGGACTCGACGGTGACCATACACTATCATTGGTTTTATTTGGCTTTATAGTTTTACTTAAGTTTGGCATTTCGATTAAGAGCCTGTAATTTTCTGGGACTGTATGGACTTTTAACTGTTTGGCTTTGGTTTTGGGTTTTGGATTTAACCTACTTATTTTTATGATGGTTTCACCTAAAGCTTCGTTTTTCTAAAATGCGAACTGTTTTTCTTAAACACGACGATTTTTCTAAGCTTCCGCTAAATTGATACGTTTTAAGGCAAATCGACTAATTGAACATATGTTTTGAAACAAAGAAAGCAATTAAAGGTTTATAAGCTGAAGGTCTATCGAGTTAGCTCTGTCTTCGAAATTCCTTCCTTGTGACATCACCACATTCGACCATAATGTCTAGGCCGGGTTTGGGGTGTTACAACCCGAAAAAAAAGAACCCTCAAAACGTAAACAAAAAATTCTCTAAGTGTTTTATGAGTTCTAATATCTAATGGGCGTATTTACTAAGGTTGTAAAAAATCCTATTTATAGGCTAAATTCATAGGTCAAATAATAATAAATAATCTAAACTAATAAGAATTTGATTGAAACAAATAAACAGAGTTTAACTAGAAGATTATTTTTCAAATTTGATTGAAATAGAAGTCATTCTTAACAATTTTTGAATAAAAAAACTATAGAAATGATTTAAAAATCGAAAAAGCATAAATAAATTATAAATAAAATCTAAAACATATGTACAAAAGAAAAAAAATGAACACAAAATAAATTGATAATTATTAGGGGGAGAGAAACGAAGTTAGACATCCCCATGGAACATGGAATTGGCAAATTATCTCCCTTAATTCAATTCAGCTTGTATTTTCAATTCCTAGATTAGATTTTTTGGGATTTTGGTTGTTTGACCAACATATTTTGACTAAACAAATTTGAAAGTTATTTATAAAAATGAAAATTGGGTGGGAAAGATTTTTGCCCGCCCCAACCATGACCCAAAGTGTGAATAATCCGTCCTGACCCTACCCGAACTCTTAAGAAAAAAATCTACCCCGAACCCGAAATTTAGGGTCCGTTTGTTTACATGTAAAAGGTTTTACGGAAAATATTTTTTTCATTTTCCTGTGTTTGTTTCACAAAAAATAGTTTGGTCATCGGAAAATGACTTATAGGTCAAGGTAAAATAAACCATTTTTTCTGTAAAATGACTTACCCTTTTGAAAAGTGTAAGTCATTTTCCGGAAAAGAGCTCATCTATAGATAATTTTATTTTTATATAAAAATTAAATTAAATCAAGCTTAATATTATTATATTGATAATAAATGTTATTTTTATTTTTAAAAATATTTAAAATATTATATTTTTCAATATTATTAAACATACATATTTAATTATTTATATTTAGTCATATAATAAATTATTAATATAATAAATATAAATTATTTAATATTTCAATTTTATTTTAATAATAAATTAAAAATACTCACTTAGTAGTCATGTAATATTTTAAAAATGACATTGTATTAAAATGACTTAGTAGTCACATTTTTGTAATACAATATTTTTAATATATGTAAAAACAATGTAAAATATAAAATTATAGATAAAAATAAATTCAATTAAACAATGAAAAAATAAGAAAATCTCAAATGTATGTTTGTTTAATTGAAAACAACTTTTATGAAATATTTTTAAGAAATCTACCAAACAACAGAAAATATTTTACACAGATTCATCCAAACACTAGAAAATATTAGCTTTTAAAGAAAAGTAAATTATTTTCCATAAATCATTTTCCGGAAGTCATTTTCAGTGAAACAAACGGAGCCTTTCAATCCAGCCCGACCTAACCTGACCCAAATATAATTTTATTTTATTTTTCATTTTGAAGCAAATAAGATTTATTTTTTTTTTTGAGTTTAGACTTAAAAATTAATATAGCTATTTATATAGTTATTTGTTGAAAACAAAACTTAATATATGTATATATATTAAGGGCATTTTTATAAATATCCCGAAGCAGGGCGAATTTACCTCAAACTTGACCCCTAGCAGACCTGACTCTTTTTCTAATTTCACTTGACCCGTCCCAAACCCCTATTTTCAACAAAAAAAAGTTTGACCCTCACGGATCGGGTCAAGTCAAAACCCATAGGGTTCGGGTTTTTTAATTATCCCTAGTTATTGGTGAAATGTCCAAGATGGAAAAAATAAGGCAATTTTTTTTAAGGTTTTTCATTTCATGAAAGATTTCTCATTGCATTATTTTCTCTACTCAAAGATCTGGTCTCTGTATAATTTTAAAATAAGAAAAAAAAATAATTGTTTTGTAATAGTTTTTAAAATATTGTTACTTTTTTTTGAGGAATTTAATTAAATAATATGTTATTAATTTAACATATGACACTTAGTTGGATTTAAGCCAACTTGATATTTTACCATATTCATGAAGATGACTTTAGTTTAAAATGAGCATAATACAATGTTGTTAAATATTGTTATTGTTCCATGGGTTTTAAAGGTACGTTAAGGAATATTAGAAAAAAATGAAAATATTTTAAATATTTTTCATTTTTTTGGAATTTTTAGAATTAGAACTAAACTGATAAATTTTGTAAGGTTGATGACCAAATTTATTGCATTTTTAGAATTAGAACTAATATGACAAATTTTGTAAACATTGAAGGATAAATTTGTTGAATTTTTTAGATACAAGATCAAATTGTTAGAATGTGTAAACATTGGAGGACTAAATTTATTATTAGACCAATAAAAAAAGGCCCACATTAGCTTTTCGTTGCTCATCTAATAACAACTAATGGGAGAATAACTAAAATATTTGATTTGAAAAAATTGAGTGACTAAATCGAAAAAAAAATTAATATAGTTAAGTGACCAAAATAAACCTAAAGGTATAGTTGAGTGATAATTTTGTAGTTTACCCAAAAATTTATCTCAATGTTAATATTATAAATAATTAATTAAATATTTAACACATATTTTCATAAAAAATATTAAACAATAAATAAGAAGTAAAAAAAAAAGAGAAAACAAAAATAAACTATAAATATTAGGGAAATTATTTAATGCACTACTAGTGAAGTTTTTAAACTCCACAAACAGGATTAGGAGTTGACAAATGTCCTATACGAATATAATAAAATATTAAAAATTATTTTTTAAAAAAAAGAGATATGTGAAAATTTATTAAAGTTGCTTGTGGAATAAAAAAAATATTGTCAGTATGTTAGATTTGTAAAATAAATCTAAAATTAAATTAAATAAACCAGGATCTATCATGTCAAATCATCAAGAATAAATGAAGAAAAAAAACTAAATGCGGAAGCGTACCTAAATCCATGAATTTCTTGAAGTTTTGCCGGATCTTGGGGATTTGATCTTCCAAATTAGCACACAAGAAATTCAGAGAATATATGCTCTCTCTTTCCTAATGATGGGATATTAGAAAAGATATCATGTGTATAATTTGGGGACCATAACCCTAATATTTATAACATTGGCATATTAGTTCTAATCAAATTCTAATTAGCCCATCATTAATTAGAATTTGATTAGAAGAGTATCTACGCATATTTAACCCATACTTTATTTAATAATTAAAGCCCAATAAAATTTTAACCAAATTAGATCACTTTTAATTTGGGCTAACCTATCATGATAGTAAATAATAACATGTAATTATCCTTATTATATATGTGATGTCCAAATTTTCCAACAATCTCCCACTTGGACCACATATATATACTAATTACTTTAAAATTGCATGTCATTATATAACCTTATGAGCTCAAAGTTTTACTATCATATCCAAAAGGTATTTCAAACAATCTCGTCCATTAATTATGTTAACATAGAACCAAGGCGACTTTCGTTACATATATCGTAACTAAACCCATCCATGATCACGTATATTAACACAACCAAATGACATATATCAAGTATGGATGTGTAGCATGGAAATTACATGCAATATGAGCTAAACGTGTCTATTTCCAAATGGTCCTCCTTAGTGAGATCAAACCTTACCAAAATCAGAGTGTGAATAAACCAAATAAACTTTATTTTTCCAGAAAATAAACTTAATATCTTTAAACAGAAATAACTGAAAATGTGTCTATAACATAAAAGCATTTAAAAATACAAACTCCCACTAAAACCAAATATCCTTTAAATGACATTACACCCATATGAGCAGTGTGCTCTTATAAAACCTTAGGTGTAGTTCCTTAGTAAGCGGATCCGCAATCATGGAGTTTGTCCTAATATGCTTTATAAGCACCTAACCACTCTGAACTTTTACCTTAACAACAAGGAACTTAAAGTCTATGTGTTTTTACTTTGATGTGTTCCTGTTGCTACTGGAATAAAAGATTGCAATTTTTTTTCACAATTTGCACCTTAGTGGAAAAATCTTATATCCATATTCCATCAAAATCGGAGTCTATATATGAAACACCCCAAACCCAGCCCGCGAACCTCGACCAGATCTGGTATGTTCCTCAAGTAAAACCGATTCAAATTCGTTTGGTCTTTGGAAAAACTTTGAGTGATTTTGGAGAGAAGTTGATTTGGGTTCAAATTGAAAACTTTGTAAATTTTAGAATCCGGGATTTATTAAAAACTTTGTTTTTATATTAAAAAGACTTGCCGATTTTGTTTTAAAGATTTCACTTTTAAATTAAGGATAAATTGAATTTAAGTGTCAAAACATTTAAAGATTTATTTTTATAAAATTTGGTTTAACCTCGATTTAACATTAATCATATCGTAATAAAAGAATTAAAGTGCATGCATGAAACAGTTCATACTATGGCCTTATTACATCAAAAACAAACCCAAATTAAATTTAAAGTACTTAAATAAAATAAAATGTCCAAATAATAAAGTTCGTGCTGAGCATGGCCACCACTAAGCTCCTGCCGACCCGGTCCATTACTGAGCGTCACCTGAAAAATATTCCCACAACGGGGTGAGTCAAACAGACTCAATGTGTACATCCAACACTAAGTCCTAATGATTCAGGCATATCAAGTCATACAGGTACATATCACGATTTACAATTAATGATGCATTCCCGAACCCAAGCCTAGTTACCATCCGCTACACATCACCCGTACCAACCTGCACACCGTGGGGACTACTAAGTCAACCCTCCATCCGCTACACACCATCGAAGGCAGTCGCTGCAGTCGACGTGCTCATCGCCCTTATAATTTTGTGGCTTAGCCACCAAATAATTATTTTGTGTCATGAGACACCACATTCAAATAATGTGACCGAGGTCACCACATTCATATATCGTGACAATAGTCACCACATTCACTTCCCCTTTCATAATCACCCAAATGCCCCATGACATACATATCATGCAATATCATGCCCTAAGCCTTAATTCACATTCTTATCATGTTCACATACGTGACATATTCCACATATTCATATCTTATATTAACTTAAAGTTAACGTTACGTACCTGAGTACTTTGTACCATTACATGGTACCTTGGCCACATTCACATTATTATAAACACATATATTAAATGGGTGCCATAAATCTATTAAGAGATAGTGTGGGGTACACACCTGATTTACTTAGCAAGTTCACTCCAAATCCTGAAAAGCCCGATCTAATGCCTTAGATCTTTTAGCTCCTATATTCGGCCAACACTAGACATATTAGCAAAAAGCCTATTCGGCTATAAGGCCAAATCCCGAAAGATTATCGCACCAAAACTTACCTTGTTGCCGATTGGATCAAATCCCGAAACTTTGCTATGCTCCTCCTTGTAATCGGCCAAGCACTAGATCACTTCACAGGTTAGTTTCCGGCTTTTATCGAAGTAAGAAATAGATCTAGGTTCCTAAATAGGCCTTGGCCGAATGTACACATGACTTACCTTGAACCTTTAAAGTCCCGAAATATCCTTCCTTGTACTCGACAACACCTAAATCCCGAAACCTTTTCCATAGTTCGGCCAAAGAACAATAATAGAGATTAGATCTTAGTTTTCGACAAGCCTAAGAGAAAAAGAATGGAAACCGAATTTGATCTTACCCCTACTGAAGAAATCGACAACACCCTTGCCTGACACCACAAAAGATTCGGCTTTGGGATTTAATGAACAATCGGCTAGGGTCTAGCAAGTACTTAGTTTCGGCTTTAATGAACTTGTGAGAAGAATGAGAGAATAGAGTGCAAAAGATTCGGCAATAGGGTGATTGGGTTGAAGTTGTTGCGGCAAAGGTGATATGGAAGGAGGTTTCAGCTTATGTTGCTATAAAGAAATCGGCTAGAAAAGAAAACTTTGAGAAAAGTAGAGAAGAAAAATTCGGCCAAGAAAAGAGATGAGGGAATAAAAGAAAAACGATGAAAAAGATGAACACTTTACTGATAAGTTCGGCTACCCACTCCAAGACTGGCTTTACCTTGTTATTTTCCTATTTTCTCTCTTTCTTATCTAAAAAAATATAATCTAAAATGAATCCTTATTTATCTCATGCCTTAGCCGAAATTTCCAAGGAGTTTGAGCACATCTTAAACTCATTCCTAAGTCTCCTAATGCCGTCCATTACCATTCTCTCTTTGCCGAAAAATAAAAGCTTTATTTAGCTTCCCATGCGACTCGAACCTTGGCCCACTTGCACCTGTTGTGGCGTCATTTACAGAGGCCCTAAGTGGCGCCTCCAAGCCACTTAACCAAGCCTATTTGTGTGTCATATTTCACATACAATTTCTCTTAAGGCCTTACTAAGCTTAGCTCCCTTATTAAAACTTAAAATATGATATTTCTTAAATCTTTCTCCCATACTCTAGGGTTCCCAAAATTCATAAAAACACATTCATACGCACAAAGGCATGCTTTCACATTCAATTAAGCAATTATGCATAAGCCATAATCTAGGATATTACAGTTCTACCCCCCTTAAAATAATTTCGTCCTCGAAATTACCTGGCTGAAATAAGTGAGGGTATTGCTGTCGCATTGCTTCTTCTGGCTCCCACGAAGCTTCTTCCGATCCATGATTTCGCCATAACACTTTGACTAGAGGAACTGACTTCCTCCGTAACACTTTCACATCACGCTCCAAAATCTGAATCGGCTCTTCCTCGTAGGACAAATCTGGCCTTAGCTCTACCTCTTCAACCGGAACTGCATGAGATGGATCCGATTGATAACGACGTAGCATGGACACATGGAATACGTCGTGCATCTGCTTCAACTCTGGTGGCAACTCCAACTGATATGCCACTGGTCCAACTCGCTTCAATACTCGATAAGGTCCTATAAACCTTGGACTTAACTTCCCTTTGCGACCAAATCTCATCACCTTCTTCCAAGTCGAAACTTTAAGAAACACTTGATCTCCCACATCAAATTCTATTTCTTTCCGTTTGAGATCTGCGTACGACTTCTGCCTATCAGATGCTTCCTTCAACCGTGCCCGAATTATCTCAACCTTTTCCTCAGATTCTGCCACAATCTCTGGACCCAAAACCCGACGTTCCCCTAATTCTGTCCAACACGTAGGAGTTCGACACTTCCGTCCATACAACGCTTCATACGGTGCCATCTGAATACTGGCTTGATAGCTGTTGTTGTATGCAAATTCCGCTAAAGGCAAATATTCTTCCCAACTCCCTCTGAAGTCTATCACACAGGCCCTTAACATATCCTCCAACACTTGTATTACTCGTTCAGACTACCCGTCAGACTGTGGATGAAATGCCGTAGTGAAATCCAATTTAGTACCTAAAGCTTGATGTAGCGCTCTCCAAAATCGAGAAGTAAACCTTGGGTCCCTATCAGAGATAATCGATACCGGAACTCCATGTAACCTCACAATTTCCGCCACATACAACTTCGCCAACTTCTGTAAGGAATAATCCACTCGCACTGGAATAAAATGCGCTGACTTTGTCAACCGATCTACTATCACCCATACCGAGTCCTTCTTAGTAGGCGTAAGGGGAAACCCACTAACGAAGTCCATGGTGATTCTCTCCCACTTCCACTGCGGAATCATTATCGGTTGAAGTAGTCCTGACGGAGTTTGGTGTTTAGCCTTAACTTGCTGACACGTTAAGCACTTGCCGACAAATTCTGTAACTTCCCTCTTAAGACCAGGCCACCAAAACTGCTCCCTTAGGTCTCTGTACAGCTTACTACCTCCAGGATGCATAGCATAAGGGCTACTATGCGATTCCTGAAGAATCCTCTGCCTTAACTCCTTATTCCTCAGCATACAGACTTTACCCTTGAAACATAATACTCCCTCGTCATTAATACCATAATCCTCTAACTCTCCATTCTGCACTTGCTGTAACTTAGCACTTAAATCCTCATCCACCAACTGACCTTCTTTCACTTCATTCAACCATATCGGCTTTACTTGCAACTCTGCCAGCAGACTTCCATCATCATACAAGCTCAGATGTGCAAACATTGCCCTCAGCTCCGACACTACTTTCCGACTTAGGGCATCTGCCACTACATTTGCCTTGCCCGGATGATATTCTATTGAACAGTCATAGTCTTTCAGTAGTTCGACCCACCTTCGTTGTCGCAGGTTTAACTCCTTCTGAGTCAACAGATACTTAAGACTCTTGTGGTCTGTGTAGATCACTGACTTTTCTCCATAAAGATAGTGCCTCCACACCTTAAGAGCAAAGACCACTGCCACCAATTCCAAATCATGAGTCGGGTAGTTAACCTCGTGTGGCCTTAATTGTCGAGACGCATAAGTGACTACTTTCCCATCTTGCATCAGAACACATCCTAATCCTGTATGAGAAGCGTCACAATACACCATGAAATCCTTTCCTGCCTCAGGCTGAATCAAGACCGGAGCTTCAGTCAAAACCCTCTTAAGCTTCTCAAAGCTCTCCTGTTGCTTATTTGTCCATACGAAAGGTACTTCCTTTCTCAATAACTTTGTCAAAGGCGCGGGTATCGATGAGAACCCTTCTACAAACCTCCTGTAGTAGCCTGCCAATCCCAAGAAACTGCGAACCTCAGCCACAGACTTAGGTGGTTTCCAATCTAACACCGCCTCAATCTTCCTAGGATCCACCCTTATTCCTTCTGCAGACACTACATGTCCTAAGAACGCAACTTCCTTAAGCCAAAATTCACACTTGCTGAATTTGGCATAGAGCTTCTTCTCTCTCAACACTTGCAACACAATCCGGAGATGCTCATCATGTTCCTCCTCAGACTTGGAGTACACAAGGATGTCGTCGATGAACACCACGACGAACCGATCCAAATAGGGTTGAAAAACCCGGTTCATCATATCCATGAACGCAGCTAGGGCGTTCGTCAAACCAAACGGCATTACCACGAACTCAAAATGCCCATACCTTGTCCGGAAAGCTGTCTTATGGATATCCACTTCCTTCACCTTAAGCTGATGATATCCAGACCTTAGATCTATCTTCGAGAAAACCGCTGCCCCCTTAAGCTGATCGAACAAGTCGTCAATCCTCGGCAAAGGGTACTTGTTCTTGATAGTCAGCTTATTCAACTGACGGTAATCTATGCACATACGCATAGTTCTGTCCTTCTTCTTCACGAACAAGACCGGTGCTCCCCATGGAGACACACTGGGTCGGATAAACCCACGATCAAGCAATTCTTGGATTTGAGCCTTGAGCTCAACCAACTCCTTTGGTGCCATTCTGTACGGGGCGATTGACGCAGGAGCTATTCCCGGCAGCAGATCAATTCCAAACTCCACTTCTCTATCCGGGGGTATTCCAGGTAACTCCTCCGGAAAGACATCTACAAATTCCCTTACAGTTTGAACTCCACTAACACCTTCTTCCTTTGCATCCAACGCACTAATGAAAGCCAAGAATGCCTTGCATCCTTTCCGAACCATTTTATCAGCCTTTAAAGCAGAAACTACATTAGACAAGTAGTTTCTTCTTTCTCCTATCATAACTACTTCCTTATCCTCTGGAGTCCTTAACTCCATTCGCTTAGCCGCACAATCCAATATAGCTCGATGCTCTACTAGCCAGTCCATGCCAAGTATGAGATCGAATTCTCCGAAAGGTAGTTCCATTAAGTCGGCAGAAAATACCACTCTCTGAATCTCTAGAGGTACATTCCGAAAGATCTTATCCACCACTACAGTTTGACCTAGTGGGCTTACTACAGTCATCTCCCTACCAGATAATTCAGAGGCTATGTCTAGAGTTTCAACTATTCTACATGCAACATAAGAATGGGTCGAGCCCACATCAATCAAAGCAAAGTATGGCTTGCCAAAAACAAGGAACGTACCGGTTATGACATCCGGCGCGTCTCCTTCCTCCCTCCGGCGAACTGCATATACCAAGCCCGGCTGCCTTGCCTCTCCATTACCAGCACCTCTGCCAGGTGTCCCACGTCCTCTTCCAGCACCGTTACCTCGGCCATTTAGACCACGGCCTCGCTGAGGCTGCTGTCCACCTCTACCTGCCTGATTAACATTCTGAGCTACTGGTCGATTCCCATCTGGTTTCATAGGACAGTCCTTAATCATATGGTCCTTTGACCCACACTTAAAGCATCCTCCTGTTTTCTTCCAACACTCTCCTAAATGCTTCTTTCCACACTGATCACAAGTACGATACTGTCCTCCAGTACCAGCTTACGGACCTCGCGGCCCATCAACTCTAGGCCTCTTCTGAACATTCCCAAACGATCCTGACGGCCCAAATCCTCTCTTCTGCTTATTCTGGTCCGTGTTCTGCCATACAGAGTCCTTAATTCCCTCGGCTACCTTAGCCTTCTCTACCAATGAAGAAAACTCCCACTCTTGATCTGGGGCTATCAACAACCTTAGGTCATCCCTTAAACCGTCCTCGAACCGGACACACCGCTCATGCTCCGTAGCCACTACTCCTTGAGCATACCGGCTCAACCTCAGAAATTCAGCTTCGTACTCCGCCACGGACTTGTTCCCTTGAACCAGCCTCAGAAATGCCTTCCTTTGGGCATCAGTGTAACGCGTGCCGACATACTTCTTCTGATACGCTGCCTTAACATATTCCCAAGTAAGATCCTCAGCTGTGGCACCATCCCGAACTGTTAGCCACCATTGATACGCTTCATCACATAGCAGCGCCACCATTCCTTTCAGTTTCTCCTCAGGGGCCAGATCCAACTCATCCATAATTCGTTCCGTTGCCTCCAACCAATATTCAGCCGTACTGGGTGCCACACCAGATACTCCACGAAACATTTCAGCCCCATTGGCTCGGAGTCGCTCGGGTACCGATTTCTGAGCTCCCATATTTCCACCTGGTCTAGCTACCATCTCCAGAACTCGCAGCACAGCCTGCGACACAGCATCATCCCCCGTCTGATCTTGCTGCTCAACACCAACAACTGGTGGTGGTGGTGGCGGTGGTACCTCATTCTCAGATCCTTGACCTGATCTAACGGGTTCCGACACAATCATTCTACCTCTACCGCATCCTCGTACATTACGACCACATCCTCTAGAACTCATTCTTACGATCGCGCTTTAATCTGATTAAGAAAGTTTTATGAATTAGCCTTTATTCCACTGATTATCCGCGAAGAAATTTTATGTAAAGAGTTTAGTAGTAGTTCTTTCGATCAATCAAAGTTTCAAGCCTTCTATCCTAATTCAAAGAAAACACATCCATTCCGTAATATCTCCCACACACATTCACTCTTCGTACATTTTTGTCTATTCCTACCCTAGGGGTATTTTCGTCATTTGCCTTACAAGGGTATTTTTGGTAATATTCCGGGGTCAATTTGAAAATTCTCAAAGGTATTTCAAAATTTACGAAACTTAAGGTTCTTTTTGCGAATTTATTTTCCAAACCGGTGTTGTTGCAGAAATTTTAGAAATCGGGGGTCATTTTGGTAATTTTGTAAAGCAGGGGTAATTTCGTAAATTTTTCAAATCAAGGTACCTTAGTATTTTGTAACGATAAAGTTTTTGGATATTTTTGCAAGATCAGAAAATGTTATTGAAATCGGGGGTAGTATGGTAATTTTGGAAACCAAGGGCATTTTAGAAATTTTACCTCTAGGGGTGTTTAGGTAATTTTATAAATCGGGAACATTTCGGAAAAATTTTGTAAAACAGTTTTTTACAAATTAAAAGGATAATTTTAAGAGTTTTAAAACTAGGGTTTTTATAAAACTACAGCTAGTCCCTTTCGGGTTTTAGTTATTGGGTTTAGCCCGTGAATAAGTCCTCTTGGTTAGGGTGAACCGTAGCTACGCACCAGGTAGGATTCGAGTGGAGAGGAGGTGAGTCACGCGGACTGCTTAAATACCAAGCTCCCACCGAAACCAATCTTAGACATGCGCACATTGGTTGCCACACCCTAACTCGGCGACTTAGTCACAGGTTTGTTTAATTAGGCCTTTAAGTTTTATGAAATTGTTGGGGTAAACTAGTCCTATGGTTCAAGTACTTATCATACTAATCTACGTTCCATTTCTACCCTTTTATAAATCATTCAATAATTCACACAATGGATAGGGGTACTTACCTGGTGGACTTCGGGTCGGAGACTTAGGTGCCATGCCAGAAAACCTGCTTATTTCACAAAATTCTTTTAGGCCTAACTTTGAAAACGTTTTGGGCCTTAAACCCAAGGCCGAGAGTTTAAAAATTGGGCTCTGATACCAAGCTAAAACACCCCAAACCCGGCTCGCGAGCCTGACCAGATCTGGTATGTTTCTCAAGTAAAACCGATTCAAATTCGTTTGGTCTTTGGAAAAACTTTGAGTGATTTTGGAGAGAAGTTGATTTGGGTTCAAATTGAAAACTTTGTAAATTTTAGAATCTGGGATTTATTAAAAACTTTGTTTTTATATTAAAAAGACTTGCCGATTTTGTTTTAAAGATTTCACTTTTAAATTAAGGATCAATTGAATTTAAGTGTCAAAACATTTAAAGATTTATTTTTATAAAATTTGGTTTAACCTCGATTTAACATTAATCATATCGTAATAAAAGAATTAAAGTGCATGCATGAAACAGTTCATACTATGGCCTTATTACATCAAAAACAAACCCAAATTAAATTTAAAGTACTTAAATAAAATAAAATGTCCAAATAATAAAGTTCGTGCTGAGCATGGCCACCACTAAGCTCCTGCCGACCCGGTCCATTACTGAGCGTCACCTGAAAAATATTCCCACAACGGGGTGAGTTAAACAGACTCAATGTGTACATCCAACACTAAGTCCTAATGATTCAGGCATATCAAGTCATACACGTACATATCACGATTTACAATTAATGATGCATTCCCGAACCCAAGCCTAGTTACCATCCGCTACACATCACACGTACCAACCTGCACACCGTGGGGACTACTAAGTCAACCCTCCATCCGTTACACACCATCGAAGGCAGTCGCTGCAGTCGACGTGCTCATCGCCCTTATAATTTTGTGGCTTAGCCACCAGATAATTATTTTGTGTCGTGAGACACCACATTCAAATAATGTGACCGAGGTCACCACATTCATATATCGTGACAATAGTCACCACATTCACTTCCCCTTTCATAATCACCCAAATGCCCCATGACATACATATCATGCAATATCATGCCCTAAGCCTTAATTCACATTCTTATCATGTTCACATACGTGACATATTCCACATATTCATATCTTATATTAACTTAAAGTTAACGTTACGTACCTGAGTACTTTGTACCATTGCATGGTACCTTGGCCACATTCACATTATTATAAACACATATATTAAATGGGTGCCATAAATCTATTAAGAGATAGTGTGGGGTACACACCTGATTTACTTAGCAAGTTCACTCCAAATCCCGAAAAGCCCGATCTAATGCCTTAGATCTTTTAGCTCCTATATTCGGCCAACACTAGACATATTAGCAAAAAGCCTATTCGGCTATAAGGCCAAATCCCGAAAGATTATCGCACCAAAACTTACCTTGTTGCCGATTGGATCAAATCTCGAAACTTTGCTATGCTCCTCCTTGTAATCAGCCAAGTACTAGATCACTTCACAGGTTAGTTTCCGGCTTTTATCGAAGTAAGAAATAGATCTAGGTTCCTAAATAGGCCTTGGCCGAATGTACACATGACTTACCTTGAACCTTTAAAGTCCCGAAATATCCTTCCTTGTACTCGACAACACCTAAATCCCGAAACCTTTTCCATAGTTCGGCCAAAGAACAATAATAGAGATTAGATCTTAGTTTTCGACAAGCCTAAGAAAAAAAGAATGGAAACCGAATTTGATCTTACCCCTACTGAAGAAATCGACAACACCTTTGCCTGACACCACAAAAGATTCGGCTTTGGGATTCAATGAACAATCGGCTAGGGTCTAACAAGTACTTAGTTTCGGCTTTAATGAACTTGTGAGAAGAAGGAGAGAATGGAGTGCAAAAGATTCGGCAATAGGGTGATTGGGTTGAAGTTGTTGCGGCAAAGGTGATATGGAAGGAGGTTTCAGCTTATGTTGCTATAAAGAAATTGGCTAGAAAAGAAAACTTTGAGAAAAATAGAGAAGAAGAATTCGGCCAGGAAAAGAGATGAGGGAATAAAAGAAAAACGATGAAAAAGATGAACACTTTACTGATAAATTCAGCTACCCACTCCAAGACTGGCTTTACCTTGTTATTTTCCTATTTTCTCTATTTCTTATCTAAAAAAAATAATCTAAAATGAATCCTTATTTATCTCATGCCTTAGCCGAAATTTCCAAGGAGTTTGAGTACATCTTAAACTCATTCCTAAGTCTCCTAATGCCGTCCATTACCATTCTCTCTTTGCCGAAAAATAAAAGCTTTATTTAGCTTCCCATGCGACTCGAACCTTGGCCCACTTGCACCTATTGTGGCGTCATTTACAGAAGCCCTAAGTGGCGCCTCCAAGCCACATAACCAAGCCTATTTGTGTGTCATATTTCACATACAATTTCTCTTAAGGCCTTACTAAGCTTAGCTCCCTTATTAAAACTTAAAATATGATATTTCTTAAATCTTTCTCCCATACTCTAGGGTTCCCAAAATTCATAAAAACACATTCATACACACAAAGGCATGCTTTCACATTTAATTAAGCAAGTATGCAGAAGCCATAATCCAGGATATTACAATATACCTGATGATCTATAACTAATTAGACCTCCGATATGTGAGCATGTAATCTTTTGTTCTCTGAAAATATCTTATAACCCTCTTGGATGCTATCCAATGGTCCAAATCAGGGTTGCTTAAAATATCTGCCTAACATCTCAATAGTGTACACAATATTTCAATGTATACAAACCTAAACGTACATTAGACTTTCCACTGCTAAAATGTAAAAAATCTAATACATTTTTGTAATTTCAAAATCATTTTTAAGGTATTGATTGAGGCTATACTTATTATTAGCAAGCAATATGTCATTAACATATAAAATCAGAAATATGTACTTACTCCCATTAAATTTGTGATACACACAATCATCAACAATATTCATCTCAAAACCAAATGAAACTATTATTTGATGAAACTTATGGTACCATTGATAGGAAGCTTGTTTGAGTCCATAGATGGATTTTGTCAATTTGCAAACCATATTCTTTGAGTCTTCCGACTCAAAATTTTCTGGTTGCACCATATAAATTGTTTCTTCAATGTCGCCATTAAGAAACACAGTCTTAACATCCATCTGATGTAACTCAAGATCAAAATGAGCAACAAGCGCCATGATTATCCTAAATGAGTCTTTCGATGAAACTGGAGAGAAAGTCTCTGTAAAATCAATACCTTCCTTTTGAGTATATCCTTTAGCTACAAGACGCGCTTTATACCTCTTCACATTACCATTTGCATCCCTCTTGGTTTTAAATATCCATTTACAACCAATTGATTTTGCACCTTCAGGTAATGGGACAAGTTCCCAAACTTTATTGTCTTGCATAGATTTATACTCATCTTTCATGGCATCAATCCACTTTTGAGAATGAGAACTTTTCATGGCCTAATGAAAGTTGATTGGATCATCTTCCATCATTCCATTATCATCCTCATGTTCTTGGAGAAATACAATATAATCATCTGGAATAGCATTTCTCCTTTCTCTTGTGGACCTCCTTAATGGCACTTGTTCTTGATGTTGTTGAGTTTGTTCTTCTGGAACAATTACCTCATTTTGAATGGGGAGTTGTTCAACATTGTCTTGTAGAGGTTCTTGATTCACTTCTTGATCCATGATAGGTATAAGAACCTGAACATCGTCAAAAGTGATAGTAGGAACTGAGTTAGAATCCAATTCCTCCTCAAAAGCAATGCCTCTAACCTTATTTCTCCCCCCAAACTCAACATCCTCAAAAAATGTTGCAGTTCCCATCTCAAAAATATTCCTTATTATGGGATCATAAAATTTATACCCCCTAGATCTCTCAGAATAGCCAATAAAGTAGCTGCTTACTGTTTTAGAGTCCAATTTCTTTTCATGTGGCCTATAAGGCCTTGCCTCAGCTGGACATCCCCAAATGTGAAAGTGCTTTAGACTAGGCTTTTGACCTGTCCAAAGCTCATAAGGTGTTTTTGCAACTACTTTATTTGGTACTCTATTTAGAATGTAAGTTGCTGCCTTTAATGCTTCTCCCTAGAGGGACTCAGGTAAGGTAAAATGAGCAATCATGCTCCTTACCATATCCTTAAGAGTTCTGTTTCATCTTTCAGCTACACCATTCATACTAGGTGATCCTGGCATGATGTACTGTGGGACAATATCGCATTCCTCTAGGAATTTTGCAAATGGTCCTGGACATTGTTCACCTGAGCCATCATATCTACCGTAGTACTCACCACCACGATCAGATCTGATCTTTTTAATCTTTTTGTTAAGTTGATTCTCAAATTCATCTTTATAAGCTTTGAACACGTCCAAAGACTGAGATTTCTCATGAATAAGATATAGGTAACCATACCGTGAGTAATCGTCTATGAATGTTATGAAATATTGTTGACCATTCCAAGATGCCATAGGGAATGGCCCACAAATATCTGTATGAATTAATTCTAAGACATCTGAAGATCTGTTAGCACCCAATCTCTTGGTTTTGGTCTGTTTTCCCTTAATGCAATTGACACAGACATCAAAGTCTGTAAAGTCAAGAGACTCTAAAATACCATCAGACACAAGGCGTTCAATTCTAACTTTTGAGATATGACCTCAGCGCCTATGCCATAATGATGCTGAATTTTCCTTATTTAATTTGCGTTTAATACCACGTGATTCCACATGCAAGGTTTCATTATAGGATGCAACTGTTTTTAGCAAATAAAGGTTCTCATAAGTGTTTAAATAACCAATTCCAATAACATTTGAATTTAAAGACAAATTAAATTGATTGTTTCCAAATGAACAATAATATCCAAATTTGTCCAACGAAGAAACAGAAACTAAATTCCCTCTAAATGACGGTACAATAAAAGTGTCTTTTAAATCCAAATAGAAACCAGTTCCTAATAACAACCTAAAATGCCCAATTGCTTCCAGTTCTACCTATTTTCCATCGCCCACAAAGATGTGTCTTTCACCATCACTTGGCTTTCGGTAACTCAGGCAGCCCTGCATAGAAACACTTATGTGAGTAGTAGCACCAGAATCTATCCACCAAGTGTTTCTAGGTACTGAAGCTAAATTAATCTCAGAATAGACCAAATTAAGAATTATACCTTTCTTTGCATGCCAAGCATGATATTTGGTACAATCTTTCTTTACGTGTCCAGACTTGTTACAAAAGAAACAACTCTCTGTGGCTTGTTGTTGTTTCTTTTGAGCTGGACCCTTAGCAGCTTCATTCTGATATTTTCTTTTCTTGCCCTTGTCTTTAGGGGCATTAGCCAAATGAGCACTTTCAGACTTATCACGCTTCAACCTTTCTTCCTCTTGCGCACAATGAGAAATGAGCTCATTTAGGGTCCATTTATCCTTTTGACAGTTATAACTAATTTTAAATTGATTAAACTGTGCAGGAAGCGATACCAAAACCATAAGAACAAGCAATTCCTCAGAAAGCTCGATCTTAAGTGCCTTAAGTCTTCAAGCAGTATGTAACATCTCCATAATGTACTCCTTTACGTTTCCTTGACCCTTATACTTCATAGACATCAAAGAAGACAGTAGTGATGTCAACCTTATCGTTTTTAGCAAAACGTTTCTCAATTTCATCAAGGAAACCCTTGATCTGAGTAATCTCTTCAGATTCTGTGCCCCTAAAGGCTTCTGGAATGCTGTGTTTCATGATCTTAAGACTCATGCGATTTGAACGATCCCACCTCTCAAAATCCCTCTTAACATCAGGGGTGCATTCCGCAGTGAGAGGTGCAGGTTGTTCTTCCCTTAGTGCAAGGTCTATGTCCATACAGCCAAGCACTATAAGTAAGTGCCTTTTCCATTCCTTAAAATTAGTCCCATTAAGCATTGGCATAGAATTTATATTAGCAGATATTATGGCAACAAAAGATGAATTAGCTGAATATAGAACAAAAACAAGCTTAAATCAATATTCATAAGCAAACAATAAATTCAGGATAATGGCTAATCCCATCTCAAGATACCAAACACAACATTAATATCAAGTCTTTGGACAGTAATATTTACAGTAAGCGATACTCTTGTTGTAGCAATCAAACATTGACAATAAATTATGTCAAACAACGAATTAATCTTTGGACTAACTTATTGCTCACATAAAATACCATATAATTGTCACACATTTATCATCACAGATGTCGTTGAAATTCTGCCAAATATTAACTTACCTTTGGGTCAATTAATAAACGCATGAATCACAAAAACATATAATCATCTTAATATTTCAAATAAACTAATCTACACAAAAGAGGTCACTTTGGCGGCATTTTGTTTCAACTAATTTATTTAAAATATTAGACATCCTTATTTAAAAGCCAAAATCTGAATTTATTTGTTTCAAAATATTTACCTTAATTTCATCTTTCAATCAAATTGAAAGATAATTATATATATATATATATAAATTTCCAAAATATGCATTAAACCAATCAAAGCATGCATATATTATATAACAAAACATATATATGAATCAATTTCTATATATATATATATATATATATATTTTATATATATTTTTAAATGTCATATAGGATTAAAATAACAATCACATGCCTTGCAAATATCAAACTAGATTATATTTATAAAACCTTAAAACTTTATTTAAAGAATCAAAACCCAAAATTATCAAGAATCTCAAAGATTCAACATAATATATAATTAAAATATCAAATCCATAAAGAATAAATTCTTTCTCAATGATTCAACATGACAAAACTCGGATGCCACTTGTTAGATTTGTAAAATAAATCTAAAATTAAATTAAATAAACCAGGATCTATCATCTCAAATCATCAAGAATAAATGAAGAAAAAAACCAAATGTGGAAGCGTACCTAAATCCATGAATTTCTTGAAGTTTTGCCGGATCTTGGGGATTTGATCTTCCAAATTAGTACACAAGAAATTTAGAGAATATATGCTCTCTCTTTCCTAATGATGGGATAATAGAAAAGATATCATATGCATAATTTGGGGACCATAACCCTAATATTTATAACCTTGGCATATTAGTTCTAATCAAATTCTAATTAGCACATCATTAATTAGAATTTGATTAGAAGAGTATCTACACATATTTAACCCATACTTTATTTAATAATTAAAGCCCAATAAAATTTTAACCAAATCAGATCACTTTTAATTTGGGCTAACCTATCATGATAGTAAATAATAACATGTAATTATCCTTATTATATATGTGATGTCCAAATTTTCCAACACAGTATACCAAATACTAATCCAATATTATCGCTAGCCCAAGTGGTATATATATATATATATAGGATTCATAGCAAGGTTTTTAAGCAAATATAGAAGGTAGGTTTTGTTGGCATGTTTCATTGAATGACAAGTGATATTTTATATGATTAAATAACGGCGGTGGTAGTGAATTAAAAATAACACAAAGTAAAAATGCTTTCTTTCTGTGAAAACGAGAATTCTGTAACCAATCTCATGGAAGAATTGATACCAAAAAAGGTTCGATTCAGAGATAAAGACGATAATACGCGTAGTGATATGATGATCGATCTCGCTATGGATCAACCAATCTCTTGGAAGGATAAACTTGTAGGCCAGTCTTCTAAGTCTGGATACAATGATTCAGAGGAAAAGGAAGATTTTGATATTCTGGAAGGGGATATCCAAAAATCTATTGTGAATGGAGTGCATTTTATCTCTTTCTCTGACAGGATCCATCAAATTCTCATTCAAGGTATGGATAACACAGTAGTCCTAAAACTATTCGATCGTAACATCAGTTTTTCAGTTTTGCAGAATAAAATCCACAGTTTGTGGAAGCCCTTGGCTCCTATTCACATGATGGATATAGAAAATGGATATTTTCTTGTTAAATTCCAGAATAAGCTTGATTGTGAAAAGACTCTCTCTGAAGGTCCTTGGACCATTTTTGGCCAGTATTTAACCGTACAACCCTGGACGATGGATTTTAACCCGTCCTAGGCTTTTCCGAATGTGGTTATGGCATGGATCAGGTTTCCCGGTCTTCCTGGATATATGTATAAGCATGAAATTTTGGCTGAGATAGGAGGAATGGTTAGAAAGGTTGTCAAGCTAGACTTGAACACTGACAGTAAGGTGAGAGGCCGTTTTGCTCGGATGGCTGTATATATCAGTTTGGAGAGGCCTTTGGTGTCTCAAATTTTAATCAATGGACGACCACAAAGGGTGGAGTATGAATCTCTTCTAACCATTTGCTTCCACTGCGGAAGATATGGTCACGTAAAGGATAGTTGCCTTTTCCGGAGTATTAAAATCCTCATGGAAAAGGATATAGCTCAGCCGAAAAAACCACCAGAAATTCACGGCAAGGTTGAGGATGGTCAGGAGAAGGGAGACGGAAATTATGGGACCTGGATGATCATTGAACGGAGGCCTTGGTAGAAATTTAGGGATAATTTGCAGCAATCTAATGGAAATTCTAAAAGGGGGAAGGAAGATTTTAGGTTTAGTGCCACAAAAGTAGGATTCTAAATCAAGAAATAAATGACAGAGAATCAACAGATCTTAGGCGTAATAAAGGAAAAGATATCATTATAGAGGAACAACAAATCAAGGAAAGATTATATCCTGCTAACGGTCGGTAGGCTATGGGTTCTAAGAACAAAGGGAAATCAAAAGCAATAGGTCCTAAAATTAATTTGGTCCAAGCTATTATTGGGCTTGATAATGTCTAGCCAAGTATAGTGCCTAGTGGGGATCATAGGAGTTTGGGCATTGGAAATTCGAAACATGCTCAGGGTAGATCTTTGGTGGATATTTCAGGGCATGAATCGATGGCTCAAAAGATATCGGTGGGTGCTACCAGCAGCGTCGATAGTCCGGTGGTGACAGGAGTTTCGAGGGAACCTGTATGTAACGACCCAAAATTTTAATTTTTGATTTCGTGTATGTGTGACACACAATGTCTATCTGCTTCAGTGGTTATGTGTTCTGGGTGTGTGTGTGAGGTCCCAAGTTCAAGCCTTACTTGGGCAAATTTTGGTATTTTTTTATAAATAAAGTCAAAACCTTGTGCGAAGGGCTTAAGTTTAATTGTTGGTAAGTTTATATCAGAATGGGTCTGCTGGTCTGTTAGTTAAGTGGAGTGTTGGAGTGTTGGAGGTCCTGTGTTCAATTCTCTGTGATGTCGTGGAGACAGTATTTTTGCTCTAATTTCGGCTAAGAATTGTGTAGGGAAAAATTCTGAGTAGTTGTGTTTTAGTGAGTTAATAGGGAGTGATTTTAGGAGATAATTGGGGAGAGGTTATTAGAAAATAATCTGATTATCTTTTTAATGCAAAAAAAAAAGAAAAAAATAGAGTTTCGATTTTCTCTCCAATTCCCCAAACTTTTTCTAACTTTTTCTTCTTCTTCTTTTTTTTCCCTTCTGTTTCTTTTTTTTCTTCCAATTGATTCAGTTGTTCATCATTGGTTACGCGTGTTCGGTAAGTAACAGTTTTGTCATTGTTAATTGTTCTTGGTTAATCACTAAAAGGGGGATTCCTTTTTGGTGTTTAGGAGTTAATCAAGGGGTTAGTGGTTTTGAATCGACGCTGCGGTTGTGCGAAGTCGTGGTTACTCAAGCGAGGTAAGGGTTTTTCTAGGTTTTTAATAGAGTTCCTTCCGAAATTCGTTGATTAAAAACGAATTAAGTGATTAATCTGGAGATATGTTGGTCGATTTGTAGGTTCTTGAGGCTTAGGAGTGCTTACGCATTAGAAACGATACCAGGTGTGTACCCGAAACGCAGAAAATGGGATTCAGCGAAAAGTCAAAATTGCTTGCTGTCGAGAAATAAAATAAAATGATGCGAAAAACTGTAGAGAAAGGAAATAAGAATGTTATAAACTTGGAAATCAACATTTTGCACTAAAATAGTTTTGAACAGCAGCAG
The DNA here is from genome assembly GCA_005393395.2 of Gossypium australe. Classification (NCBI taxonomy): domain Eukaryota; kingdom Viridiplantae; phylum Streptophyta; class Magnoliopsida; order Malvales; family Malvaceae; genus Gossypium; species Gossypium australe. The sequence continues at coordinate 99,685,053 of CM016619.1, read as the reverse complement.
TAATCTAAATTTGAAAAATCATAAAAAATAGTGGGAATTGAGTTAGAGGTTGAAAAAAAAATGAAATTAATTTTTTTTAGTCTAGTTTTTCATGGAAGAAACAGTGTAAGCAATGGAATTGTAAATCATGAGATATAATAAATTTTGTGAGACAAGGTCAGAATGATTTTGGGTTCCCCTGTTCTGAATTAGGATAATCATAAAAAATTGTAAAAAAAAATAATTAGAGGCTTAAATTTATATGTTTAAATCCTTAATGAGTTTATTTTCAAGAGAAACAAACGGAAACATCATCTAAATTTCGTACTAAGAGATAAATAATTTTTAGTAAGGAAAGGATGAAGCTGTCAAACAGCAGAATAGGGATAAATTTAAAGATTTTACTATACTTATTTGATAAACTATAAATTCTGAAAATTTTATGGTAGAAAGATGTTTGAGTCTAGTTTCAAAAACATCAAGTGGATCTTAATTTGGAATTCTGTAGCTCAAGATATAAATAATTTAGTGATAATAACTCAAATAGATAACTTTGAATGAACATATAAGTAAATAGTGAAAACATATATGAGTATTGAGCTAGAATGGGTTACTTTAAAAATGGATCACACTGCCAAGGCTAATTTAGCCAAGTGGGCCACACGGGCTGATCACATGGGTGTGTGGACCCATTTTTACTGAAATGTTTTTAAGGTTGCACGGGTCACCCAAGTCGACTGTGAACCTACTGTAAGGTCGGTAAATACTACTTAGACCCCTAAATGTGTGAACTGACTGAATGATATTTGTACTGGGCATGTTAACATCTGAACAGAATATATGTACTGAAATTGCATAATAGCATGTCATCCATTTTATGTTGCATTGCATTGGGTTGGGGGTTGTTATCCAAAGGAAGTGTACTGAAAGGCTTTAAGCCTAATTTACTGGCAGCTCAGCTGCAAACTACTATATTGTGTAGCATTCGGTACTATTTGGAGTGTAGGGATGGGTGGGTTGATTATATCCCCACATGGAGTGTAGGCTTGGACAGAGATGGTGTGTAGAGGTTGGTTTGGTAGGATTTTGCTACTGCATAACTGTTACTACTGGCACTGTGATGGGCTAAGGCCCTACTGCATTTTGACACTATACTGAGATGGGCTAAGGCCCAAACTGTCACTGATACTGAAAAGGGCTTAGGCCCAAGACTGTTCAACTATGCATTGTGAATACTGATTGTTTGTTTATGTAGGATTACACACTGAGTTTACGTAAATTCACCCTTTTTGTTTAATGTGCACAGGTAATCCCCAGACTTAGACGAATCGGTGCGACGGAGGACTCAGCGGTGACCACAGTAATTTTTGGACTTCATGGTTTTCAATTTACGATTTATATTTTGATTATTATTGATTATTTGGGTTGTAATTTAAGGACCCTCTGGGACTTTGGTTTTAAATTTGGGTTTTATTTATTTATTTTACTTTATGGATTGACACCTGCTGGTCATAGGAAATTCAATTTTCAAAAAGTTAAAGTAATTTCTAAACGCATGATCACCTAGATTGTTTTATTAAAGCTTCCGCAACGAGGGATGTCTCAAAACAAATGTTTTAAATGAATAAAGATGACTTCCTAAGTTCTAACAAAGGTTTACTAAAGAGAATAACATGGAATGTTTTCATCGTAACAACGAGGTTTCAAAAACACTATCGTGTGACATTGCCAGATACAACCATAACATCTAAGCCTGGTTTGGGGTGTTACACTATAACTGGAAACTCAAACCTGTTTAACAAAGGACCTTCGATGAATCCTGCAGTTGCTAATTCGGCAATGGAAGAACTCTCGACTGGTGAAGTGGCTGTAGCGGTGGGCAGCCTCGATTCTAACAAGTATTCGGCAGTGGCTTTCTCAGAAGACAAGGAAAACTGCAACTCTGCTTTGTCGTTAAAGGTCGACCTGGCTTTAACCCATGTGTTGTTGACCGGTCGTGGGAGAGATGCGAAAGCCAAAGGCAGGGGTTTCACAAAAAAATTAAATAAACTTCAACCAAGCAGCAGTAGCCATTTTAAAGTAAATGGCAACCAGCATATGTTGCTAAAGGACTCCATGGTGCAATTGGCTGAAAGCATTTTAATTTTAAGAGATGGAAAACCTAATTCAAATGGAGCTTTAGAAGGTGAAGAGCAATAGAGGGGAGGTGAACTCCCTAGACAGTAAGATTGGGTGTTTTTTATTACCGCATATTTTTGGATTTATTTCCTATGTGGTGCTTGAGTTTCTTTATTTTCATAAGTTTTATTATATATTATTTTATATTTTTTATGAACTTAAATTTGAACATTTTCACTTGGAATTGTCAAGGTTGTGCAAGCAAGAAATTTATACATGCTTTTCGAGAGTATAATGTGGAGCATCATCCTGACATTATTTGCTTATTAGAACCGAGAGTGAGTGGTAAAAAAGTAAATTATATTATTGACCAATTGGGTTTTAATTTTTCTCACAGAGTTGAAGCTGTTGGTTTTTCAAGAGGTATTTGGGTGGGTTGGAAAGATTCCGTGCAAATTCAAATACTCCGAAATCACCCTCAATTTATTTTTCTTCGTGTTGATGACCATGTTTGTAATAACTCATTTCTTATCTCCTTTGTTTATGGTAGTCCAGATAGGTCAAAACGAAAAATCCTTTGGAATGAGCTTAAATTTGCGATGCCTCTTCATTCGGTCCCTTGGTTAATAATGGGTGACTTTAATGCCATCTTAACGCCTGAAGATAAGCGTAGTCCTCATACCGTGGGTAAAAGATGTGGCTTTTTTGGTAATTTGTTGACTCTTGTGAACTGAAAGATTTGGGATTTTGTGGTCCTTCCTTCACTTGGCAGAAAGGTGGTACTTTTGTTAGACTAAATCGAGCTCTGGCGAATGACGCTTGGATGGCTCCTTTCCCACAATATCTAGTCTCTCATCTTCCACGCATTAAATCCGATCACCGACCTCTTCTTCTGGTTACAAGACCAAAAACTTGAATTTGGCTAAAGGTAGACCTTTCAAATTTTTAGTTGGTTAGACTAAGCATAATAATTTTCCTGCCTTTGTTAAAGAAAAGTGGCATTTTGCGGGGAATATGGCTGATTCTCTGAACACTTTTACCTCCTACGTCAAAGAATGGAACAAGGATGTTTATGGTTTTTTGGGCTCCCGAAAGTGACATCTCATGAGGTCGCTCAATAATATTCAAAGGGCTCTAGATCACTCCGATTCAAGTTTTCTTACTAAACAATAGATAGAAGTTCGGGACGAGTTGGAGAACGTTCTTAATCATGAGGATTTGCTTTGGAGACAAAAGGCTCGTTGTGACTGGCTACATTTAGGGGATAGGAATACCAAATTGTTTCACAGTCGTACACTTATGAGAAGAAAATTTAATCGTATGACAGCCGTACATATTAGCAAAGGGGAGTGGTGCTCTAATTAGGATATTTTGCAAGCTGAAGCAGTGGGATTCTTTGAGAAACTGTATGGTGAAGTGCCTCAAGCCTTGGGGGATCTTCCTAATATTAGTTTTTCCCGTCTGAATTCCTCTGAGATTTCTCTTCTGGAAGAGTTAATCACAAATGATGAGATCAAAAGGGCTTTATTTGATATGGCGCCTTTAAAAGCTCCCGGAAGTGATGGATATCATGCCCACTTCTTTCAAAGTCAGTAGGATATCCTCATAAATGATATTTACAACTGGGTGAAAGATGTATTTGCTAGAAGAACGATCAATCAGGATTTGAATAATACCCTGATTGTCTTAATTCTAAAAAAGGATTGTCCTGATGATTTCAGTCAGTTTCAGACTATCAACTTATGTTCTGTTATGTATAAATTGGTTATGAAAGTAATTGCTAATCGATTTAAGGTGGTTTTCCCTAAGCTTATCTCCCAGGAACAAGTTGGGTTCATAGCTGGTATCAATATTTCAGATAATATTATTCTTTCACAAGAAGTCATACATTCTATGCATTGCAAGCAGAATGGGCAAAATTGGATGGCTATCAAGTTGGATTTGGAAAAATCATATGACAGAGTAAGTTGGGACTTTATAAGTGCATTGTTGACGGCTGTTGGGGTTCCTGAATTCTTACGGAAAGTGATTATGTCTGCTATATCTTCCTTTTCTATGCAAATTCTTTGGAATGGTATGCCTACCCAGAAGTTTAAGCCAGCAAGAGGAATCCGTCAGGGGTGTCCTTTATCACCTTACCTTTTTGTACTATGCATGGATTGGTTAGGGTATCTTATTAGGTCAGATATTGATATTGGTAGGTGGAAGCTCATTCAACTTTCAAGAACTGGTCCAATAATCTCTTATCTATTCTTTGCCGATGACTTGGTGATTTTTTGCAAAGCTCAATCGGACTGTGCAAGTCTATTGAAGAATATTTTAAATCGGTTTTGTGAGTTTTCGGAGCATAAAATTAGTACTAGTAAAAGTAATATTTACTTTTCTAAAGGTATTAATAATAAGGCTCGTAACCAGATTGTTCAAATGTTCGGCTTTCAGGATGTCCAGAATCTTGGCACATATTTAGGTGTCCCTCTCCTGCACAATAGGGTTACCAAAAGCACCTTTAGTTTTGTGGTTGATAAGGTAAGGCGTAAGCTCAACAATTAGGATGCAATGAAGTTATCCGTAGTGGGGAGAACCACTTTGGCCCAATCCGTTCTCCTTTCTATCCCTTCTTACTTTATGCAGTCGATGCTGATACCTAAAGAAGTTTGTGCTGATATTGAAAGATTGGTCAGACAGCTTATTTGGGGGTGTGCTAATGGTCAACCAAAAATGTTTTTAGTAGAGTGGGATGTTATATGTCAACCACGGTCTCGAGGTGGGCTTGGTCTTCGACATTTGAATGATCAAAATATGGCTTTTCTCATGAAGATTGGATTCGGTGTGGTCTCGAAGAGTAATGCCCTATGGGTTCATGTCCTTCGATCTAAGTATGGATGGAAAGAGCAGATCCCAGAGTCTATTAATAGGAGTCAATGCTCGCATTTATGACAGTCTCTTGCTAAGATATGGCCATCACTTCGTGAAAATTTAGCTTGGGCCATTGGAGATGGGGCTAGTGTTAGATGTTGGCATGACCATTGGGTTCCAGGTATGGGTCCTCTACTTTCGAAAATTCCTTCTTCTTCTAACCTTGATTTGAATTGTTTTGTTAGGGATTTGGTTAACTCTGATGGAAGCTAGAATTTGGAGTTATTTCGTGTTTGGTTGCCTGGGGAGGTGATTAATAGAATTATTAGTATCCCTCCACCTCATCCTGATTCAAGATCGAACAGGGTGATATGGGCCCGATCAATATCAGGTGCTTTTTCTATTCGCAGTGCTTTCTGGTCTTTAAAAGAAGACACTTGGAACTCTAGGGATAAGAATTGGAAGACTATTTAGAAATATCAGGGCCCTCAAAGAGTGAAATTTTTTCTCTGGCTTGCCTTTAAGCAGAGACTTCTTACAAACTCGGAACGTATGAAGAGGGGGATCGGTCAAAGTAATTCCTGCGCCATATGTGGACATGAGTTTGAGGATATGGCTCATGCTCTTCGCGATTGTCTGGCAGTTGAGGATGTGTGGATGCACGTACTTCCAAGTCATCTAAAGCAAAGGTTTTTTATTTATTCCTTCCAGACTTGGATTTCTTCTAATCTTTCTTGTCATGTGAGTTTGCAGGATATTGGAGTCACTTGGTTGTGCATTTTTGGTTTAATTGCTTGGCGTATCTGGAAGAATAGGAATCTCTTTATCTTTCAGAACATCTCTTGGTCGACAACTGAAGTGGTGAAAGTCTCTACAAGTTGGGCTTGTCAATATGAATTATACTCTAGTGGATACAAGAGTAATGTTTCCTCCTTGAACCATGCCAATATCTCCGAAGGTACATGGGTGATATTTTCCACTAATGGGGCGAAAATGAGAAATGATGGCCATGCTGCAATAGGAGGCGTGGTACGAGATAGAGATGGAAATTGGATCACGGGATTTGGTCGATATTTAGGTGTCTGTTCACCGTTTGAGGCTGAAGTTTGGAGTATCCAAGATGGAATCCTTTTGTTGCTTAATAAAGGGTATAGACGAATCATAATTCAGACAGATAACCATGAAGTTGTCCAAGCCTTCTCTGATATGGGCTTGGAGGAGCCTGGGATTGTTGTGCTCAGAAGGACTCAACGCATCATGAAATCGGTAGGATAATGGGAAATCCTTCACATACCGAGAGAACACAACTTGGTGGCTGATCGCCTTGCTAAACTTAGCCTGAATTGAAAATCAACCTTGCAGGTCTTTGATGAAGCGCTTAAGGAAATCTTAGAATTGTTACAAAAGGATAAAGTCAATGGTACTTTTCTGTAATTGATGTAATTCATCTTTTCTTTGCACAAAAAAAAAATAACGGTGGTGGTTGATTAGGTATGTTCTTAGAGAAGATAATCGAGTTGTAGGTTGTTTGGCTAAATTGAGTTTAGGATGAAAGACAAGCTTACAAATTTACATGAAGTCCCTTATAATGCATTAGAAGTTCTAAATTAAGATAAAGCTAGGGGTGCTCTCGATCAATTTAATTTGATGCAATATTTATTTGTTTTTTATCACCAAAAAAATAATAGGTGGTTTATTATAAGTACAATAATTAATTTATTAATATTTTAAAAAATAACCATTATATGTAATTTTTTAGCATTTTAATTTATATGATTTATTGTTAGTATTTTAAACAAATAACTATTATATTTTACATTTTGTTATTAATGCATAGAAATATAAACATTTATAATTTTAAAAAATGTCATTTTTTAATTAAAATGTTCTTAATTATATTTTTTTTGCAAACAATAATAATATTATGATTTTTTTGAAAGAAATACAAATTTTAAATATTTTAAAATTTAAGTACCCACTTTAAACTCTTTCATCAATAACAATTATTTCAAGATTTTTTTCTATATATTTTTCATTAAATATTTACAAATACTTTATTACTTAAAATTTTATTTTTGTTAACACCTATTTAATTACTAATAAATTATACTTTACACAAAAAAATCCAAACAACAACTTCTAATACTAATGTAAAAAATTGGAATTTATTTTTATTTCAAAATTTTTAATACATTCTACAATAACTTCGGCATAAATATAAAAAATTTCATTGTTCAAACATACATTTTATCGATGCATTGCATGAGATAAAAAAACTAGTATATAATCTATAGCAGGTTCTTAAGCAAATATGGAAGGTCGTCTTTGTTGGCATACTTCATTGGATAACAAGAAAGATATTGAATGATTAATTGTAACAACCCGTTTCTCAATGGTGTGGGAAACAGTAGTTCTAGGGCCGCAAAATAGATGAATGAATTCGTATTATTTAATATTTACGAGTCAAATATAGTACATTAATAAATTTTAATTTGGTAATTTATGTTATTTGAAAGAATAATTAAGTTCAAGTGGTATGTCCCTAAAGTCAAGTGGTTTTAGAAAATGAGGTTTCGGGACCTCATTTCTATAAAATAGGCTCATAAATATTTTTAGTAAATATTTATGGAGTGATTATATAGGTATATAAAAATTTGGTTAAGAAATTTTAGTGGTTAGTTAGTTAATTAATTAAAAAGGACTAAATTGTAAAGGTTACAAAAGTGGGTTTTTATTGGTTTAATGGCTTAAATGGTTAAGGAAAAATAAAGTAATGGACTAATATGGTAATTGTACCAAATCTTTAGATGTTGGACAGTTAAGGGGTTGAAAATAGTTAAAATTTGATGTTAATTAAAAAGTAGAATGCTAATTAAACATTAAATTATAAACTGAGGAAAAAAACAAGGGGGTATCATCTTCGTTAGTTCTTTCTTCCACCGAAATTGAAGAGAAGAACACCATTTTAGTTGTTTTAAGCTTCGGCCAACTTCAAAGCTTTTCATATCAAGAAACAACTTGAACGGACACAAATCACAGAAAAGTCAAAGTAACGGAATAGTGGTCGGTTCATGTTAGAAGTTGTTATGAGTTCAGGTAAGTTCGTATATTGAATCATTCATTAATTGTAGATTTGTTAATTTCTATTTAATAATATAGGTAAGTGTATTTTGGATTGATTATTATGTATTACATGGTTATATGAGATATTATATCGAAAAGAGAATTAAAGTTTAAGCATGACAAATGTGATCTTCATGGAAATATATTGAAATGCCAATATGGAAATGAAGGTTATGGATAACGATATGGAAAGAGTCTCGTTTGAACCTTGTGAATACTTAGGATACAAATGACATGTCATTGGGGATTATATGGTTTTGGATGCTGGTCTTGGATGTCCTACCGATGGCTAAGGTCCTGCATTTTTTGCAGATTATCCACAGCTTGTGTGAGTAGCATCGTGTAGCTAACATCTTGACCCACAGCTCGTGTGAGCAGGCCCATGTCATAGCTTGTGTAAGCACTATTAGAAAGGTTATGGTTATATGAAAAGGCACACTATGTGTGAGCATTCCCGAGTATCCGATGTAATTCTATATGGTTCAACGGGTAAGTAAAGGTTAATGGAAAGGCATGTATAAAAACTTAATGTTACTAATGTTCATATGAAATAGAAAGATGGATATGCATTTATGAAATGAAAAGGATGAGAATTTATCATGTGATGGATGAAATATGCATGGAATTCATTTCTTAATTTATGTTATGTTTCATAGATGCTAGGTCTACTTATTATCTACTAACTATGTGGATTCAAATGAGAAGAATGTGTAATAGATATATATGTGATGGATGATATATAAAGCCTAAATGCTTATTATGTATATGTCATGATTTACTTGGTTCTTATATGTAATATTATACTTACTAACCTTATGAGGTGGTGTTTATAGGAAAGGAAGTTTGGCATATGACATGATGAAAGTATATTTGGTTGTTTAATTTAATATGTTCTGAAGTTTAAGTTTCCTTTATACAAGCTTAATAAGCACTTGTTGCTTATATATTTATTTTCTTTGTTAGTAGATCATCAGAAAACTCGATTGGTTGGAATCTTATCGGAGCATCGTCACACTATCCATTCGTCATATTGGTAGTTTTGGTTAATGGTTATAAATGGCATGTGATAGGGTTAAAAGTTATTCAAGTAAATTGGCTTGTTTTGAGTTGTGTCAAGCTTGTTGTGGTTAATGATGTTAAATGATGGCATGTAAATAATATGTGCAAATATGAGTGGATGAACCTTTATGCATACTCTATAGATAGTAGATATTAAATGGTATGATGACAGGTTTTGAAATGGTTATTTTGGCATGGTTGATATAGGTTCTAAATAGGACTTTAATATGTTGAATGGGACTAAGTTGGTATGTGAATTGTGGTGCCTTTGAAAAGCATATTGGTTAGACAAAGGATGGATGAATGCTTGGCATGTTGTTGGTGTTTTGAATGTGCTTTTGATCATATGAAATAGGCTAGGTATGATTTGATAATGAAGTGATTATATGATGCGTGTGTGATATATGTTTTGGTCATGGACTTATGAGTTGAAATTGATTTGTTTTAGGTTATTTGAATGTGATTTAAGCATGTGAAAGTAGGTATAGAGGGTATGGCTAGGTAGTTAATAAATGGTATTTGAAACGGTTTGTTTTATAGGTAATTTGTGCTGCACATGACCTGGGACATGGGCGGTCGTATGCCATTATTAGATTAGGTGCAGGTTTCACACGACCTACCACACTATGACATGACCATGTGTCCCAAGTCAGAGAGTTACACGGTTTGGCACATGATCTATGACACGGCCGTGTAGCCTAACATCGAATGTACATACGGTTTGGCACACAGCCTGCGACACGGCCGTATGGCCCTATTTCGAATACACGCACGGGTGAACACACGAGCTGGGACACGGCTGTGTGTCCCTATTTCGAATGTCCACATGGTTTGGAATATGTCATACGGTCGTGTGACCCATATTTTCAAATTTTTAAACTTTTTCCTAAACTTTCTGATTTGTTTCGAATTAGTCCTTGATTGTTCCTAAACTATTTTTAGGGCCACATAGGCTCGATTTAAGACCCATAAAGGTATTTGTTGCTTTAACATAATTATGTTATCAAATATTAACTTATAATTTGCATATTGTTTCTGTTTTGATACAGAATGTTTTGTTTTACACGGTAATGCTTCGTAACCCTAATTCGGCGACGGAGATGGGTTAGGGGTGTTACATTAATAATTGAATATTAGGTGATTTATTATCGGTATAATAATTACTTTATTAGTATTTTAAACAAATAATCGCTATATTTTACATTTTGTAATTTATGCATAGAAAGATAAACATCTATTTTTAAAATAAAATGTCTTTAAATTTTTTTTTTTTTGCAAACAATAATATTATATTATTTTTGAAAGAAATATTATGATATTTAACTATTATTATATTTGATTGGCTAGTTGGTTAGATGAATGGTTTAAAATTGGATGATTTGAATTGGTATATTTAGTGTTAAATTGAAATTATATTAAATTGATTAAATGTAAATGATTACACGGATTGTTTTGGTATGTGTTTGGAGTGTTTTGGTACATATGAAAATTGTAACAGTCTGTTTTCAGTGAAATTGGAATAGTAGTTTTAGGACCACAAATCTGAGTAAGAAAGAAAAAAATTAATTTAATATTATTGCATGGTCTGCATTATGATAGGAATAACTTATGAAAATTTCGCTAAGAAAATTTTACTGATTTCACGTTTAATTAGGAGGAAAGGACCAAATTGCATAAAGTACAAAAGTTGAATTCTAGTAGCTAGAAGGATTAAATAACTATGGAATTCAAAATTTGAGGTCCTTATAAGGCAAATAGACCATTAAGAGAAGTTAGTAGATATTTATAATGATTCATCCATGAAAAATTAGAAAAAGAAAAGGACTAAATTGGAAAGTTAAAAAATTAATTGGTGATAAGTTAATTAAATGAATAAAATAATTTCATATCATCATATCCCCCAAAATTTTCTATGGAAACCCTATCTAAGAGAGAGAATTTCAAGCAAGCTTAATTAGGTAAGCAATCTTGTCCCGTTTTTAATAATTTTCACATTTCTTATATCGTAATAACTTAATCTATCTATTTTGGGGATCAATTTGCAAAGTTATTAAAGTTTTAAAATTTTACCATGGATGAGTATGCTGAAATTTTGAAATTTATGGTAGAAAATGAAAGGTTGTTGATAGATAAACAACTTTTGTAAAAGAAATTTCTATGAAATTGTGATTTAGGGACTAAATTGAAAAGATGTAAAATTCATGGAAAATTTTTTATTTTTGTGAAATATATGAGCTATAAATGTTATATGTAAAAATCGGCTAGGCTTGGAATAAGGACTAAATTGCACGAATTTCATTTTCTGAGCCTAGGGACGAAATTGGAATTAATTAAAAGTATAGGGGCATAATGATACTTTTGCCTAAGATGTGAATTGAGTTGAATTGAATATAAATTGTATTAAATTGAGTTAAATTTACTCGTATAGATCCGGATAGACCTAGTACGAAATTGGATCGAGGAAAACAAAAAGTATCGGATTAGTAGATTCTCGTATACAAACAAGTGTCAAGGTAAGTTCGTGTAACTAAGTTGTGTGTATTTATATGTTTAGATTAAATGTTATATATGTATAATTGTATAATTGCGATATATGTGGAAGTGATTAAATATTTGAAAATGCCCAATAAATGCTAAGTTCTGTTTGAACAAATGAAAATCGATGGATACAAGTTTCCCGTATTGGTTGTAGTCTTGCATATGTTGCTGACACACCATAGCTCGGAAGAGCATCCTATTATAAGCCCTCTCGAGCTTCTCGTTATATGGTTCCTGCGAGCGTCCCGATCAGTATTGATCTTGCATGTGTTGCGGATATACTGCAGCTCTTTGTGAGCGTCCTGTTATATAATCGGTATTGATCCTTCATGTATTGCGGACATACCGCAGCTCTTTATGAGCATCCTAATATAGGCTCTTTGAGAGCTTCTTGATATGGCTCGCTTGAACTTCCTGTTATATGGCTATTTGTAGCTTCCTGATAATAACTCTTCGGAGTTATCCTGTTAAGCTCACATGAGCTTTCTGTTTTAAACTCTTATGAGTTTCCTGTTATAAAACCCGGATAAGCTTCCTGTTATATGGCTTGAGAGAGTGCTTATTGATTATGTGCTCTAATGAGTACCCCTGAATATGAATTGACGGATTACAATTTTGTACACTATAAGTGTACTACATGTGTATCCATCGATATTTCAAATAAATTCAACGGGCAAAGTTCTGACATAGCTAAACTAAACATGAGATGATTTATCATAGAAATGTATATGTTATATGGAAATATGATAAGAAAAATATATGTGTATGAAAGTTATTACATGATGAGCTCATTCATGTTTCTTGGCAATTGTGTGAATTATAATGACTAAAATGTTTTGATGAAGTTGGGTGTTTAGGCTATTAACCAAACTTATTTGATGCATTCTGCATGTTTATTTTAATGGAAATAAATGGTAAGTTAAATTTCCTATTATATGAACTTACTAAGCGTTATATGCTTACTCTATTTATTTCCTCTGTTTTATAATGCTTGGAAGCTCGTAAAGGTTGGAAGTCGGTCGGAGCAACATCACACTATCCTTTAGTTCATTTTGGTATAAATAGCAAACTTATTTTGGTATAATGGCATGTATAGGTTAAATTGCCCAATGATGGCATGTTTATTATTGGTTGTAACTAGCAATTGGAATGGCTAGTGATAGTATATTTGAGGTTTGTGTAGGAGATTATATCATATTTAATATATATGTGCTTGGTATGATAGATTGAAATTTTGATAAACTTATATGATTATACAAATAGGTAAGTTTGAATACTTAAATACATATGATGATATATCATGTATAAGATTGGTTTTGGCTAGGTTTTAATGCCTTGAATTGGTTGGTGAACGTATTTAAGTATTGTTGTAGGTTGAAGGCAAATTTGGGTGAGAAAAGTGACCTTGAAAATGGCCTATTTTCGTCCACACGGGTAGACACACAGGCGTGTGTCTCAACCGTGTGTGACACACGGTCATGCGCACAGGCGTGTGGTTTGGTCGTGTGTCCCCTGAATCCTTAAAATTGAGAAACAAAATGCCTAGATATTTTCACACGGGCAGAGACACGGGCGTGTGTCTCAGTTGTGTGTGACATACGGCCTAGCACGTGGGCGTGTGGCTTGGCCGTGTGAACCATGCACCTAATTAATGCAAGTTAGTATGCTCACACGGCCTAACACACAGGCGTGTGGCTTGGCCGTGTGACCTAAGTCAGTAGCTACCCTAATTTTGAGCACGGGCTGGAACACGGTTGTGTGCATTACATTGAATGCCCATACGGCCTACCCACACGGGCGTGTGTCCCATGCATCTAAGAATAATTTTGAAATTTCATGAAAAATTCTCTAAGTTTCTAATTTAGTCCCAACTTGTTTTTAATGCATAAATTGGACCTCGAGGGTCCATTTAAAGAACAATATGATTGAATATAATTAGATTCGGATATGAATAGTAAATGACATGAATTAATTATATTTTTTCTGTAAACTCTAGTAATGCTCTGTAAACCTGTTTCGGCGACGGATATGGGTTAGGGGTGTTACAAAAATAGTGATTGGTGTTTGAATTAATGAAATGGTTTGAAAGCATTGAAATAGGTGCCAAATGGTTCGTTTTTACAAAAAAAAAAACCAAAGTCCACATCCAGATGTCGGCTGATAGTGAGTCACGTCGCGAGGTCGTGTGGCCTAGGGTCACAACGTGATAGACTTTGGCGATGTCATGACGTAGAGGAGGTGACGTCACGACGTCAACCCTGAATTATCAAAACTTTACAATTTGATCATATTTTGTGCTCGGGTCAACAAAAGAACTTTCGTAAGCTTGATTAAGGTTCAGATTTGATTGTTTAACATAATGTAAATGTGTTTAACATATAATTGCATGTTTGAATGATTATTTTATGTATAATTGACAGTAGTTGCATCGACAATAACTGTAGCATCTTATAGCTCAGACCGACGATCAAGTCGAGCGAGGGTGTTATACAAAAAGTCGGAACTTAATTAAAAATTATCTAAGACCTAATTATAAACGATCAAACATTCCTTTCGCTAGCTCAAAATAACTAGAAACGAATTGCATGTAAGAACCAATAATATTGAATGAATGAAAATGATGAAATAAGAGAAGTAGATCACATGTATAACTATCCGCAATGAATGCGTTTTCTCACTAGATACAAAATGTGACTTGAAAATTAATTTAAGTTCTTCTAGTTATTATTTAATTAAATTGAAGTTTGAAAAAGGAATTAAATTAATTAGTCATTATGGATTTGTTGAATAAAGAAATTAAATATATTTTCTAATAGATTTTGTAATGGTAAAGTTGCTATGACTTTAATGGAATTAGAGTTGGGTTAAAAATTTATTTAATTTAGAAACTAATTAATTTAATTTGATTAATTAAATTATATGAGTAAATAAATAATATTTTGGGTGATAAAAAATAAATATTAGGTTGGATAAATTATAAGTGTTAGGATAAAAGTCCAAAAATACGCATAATTAGTCTAAATATATGAAAGGCCCAATATGGCCATAATATATGATAGGGCGGCAACACTAGTTTTCGACAAGGGAGTGCCACCACCCTTTGTACTCTAATTCTACGAGAGTATTGTGCTTTCTATTAAAATATTATTATTTAATAGGCCTTATTCGAATAGAACTTTGGTACTATTTTTTTATAAATAGAAAATATGTGTTAGGTAATTCACAGCACTTCTCATATATTATTTTTCTGTCAGAAAATAATGACAATCTAATTTAAAGAATAAACTTCATTTTTTTGGAAAAAAACGCATAATTCCGATTATAGAGAGAATTAACTTCCCCGTTGAAAGTTAATAAATTTTTTCATTCTGTGTGATTAGTTCGATAAAATTTGAGCTCACACTCAAAGTAATTTGTGGTTCGAGAATAATGAAGAAGATCGTTTGATAGAAAGTCAGAATCAATTTAAATCATCTCATACAAAGCACAATTATAATTTTGATTAAGTTTATTTCTATAAATAACATAATAACCTCAAATTTAGAAAATTTTTAAAACTTCCGCTATACCTAAAATAACCATTTTCTAAATCGATTTTTCCAAACACATTTGACTCAATGCATGGGATAAAAAACTTGTAATTATCTATAAATGTCTTATATGTTATATATTATTTATACACATATAATAACTATATTAAGAAAACATTTTATATTCGTCATTAAAGTTTTCAAATTTATTTTACTTTTAGAATTTAAGATAAATTTAATTATTAATTAATTTTTATTGCTAATAAATTGTTAATATAATTATATTTTTTATAAATTAAATAATTATAATTTATTTTACTTATATTTTAAATATTAATATATATTATATTCATGTCTCTTTTATTTTTTAATTATAAATTTTGTTTTTTTTTTTTAATTTTAAATTGAATCGACCTCAAGGTCAAACCAAATCACTCTCAAGCTTAGATTGGTAATAGAATTTTGTCAAACCCTAACTTTCAATTTTTATAATCAACTTGAATCCGATGAAGTTTTTAATAACTTCGATGAAGTTTCTAATAACTTTGACAAGTATTTGGGCTTGTATCTTAGTTCTATTGGTATGAGTATTGTTATTAATGCATGAAGACCTAAATTTGAGTACGCTGAAACGCATTATCTTCCTATTTATAGATTGGAGAGGAACTATGGATAATTTTAAACATTGTGTCAAAAAAGAACAGATCAAAACCTATAATGAAATTGTTAAAAAATATATATACACAGTAAACACGATAGGATATAGGCTTAATCAATAATAATTTTCCACCTCATAATATTTTCATTTATGACGTCCAAATCATCTACATCTTTTTGAACCCTAACAATTAATGTCTAAAGAAATTTTCACACCATCATTATATCCTTCATCTCAATCTTTTGCCTTTCAAAAAAAACCCCTCTATGTCTTCTTCCCCAACTCGTCCCATTTCCTTCAATTTAAACCAATCATTGTCATATCTTTTTTACCCTAACAATTAACCACAGAAGATAAAAGCAAACTCCCCTCTGCCTTTGAAGAAAAATAATGAAAAATGGTTTATTGTATCTTGTTCGGGAAAATTTTTTGACATGTCCTTCGATATCTCGCATCTAGATAGTTATCCATGACCCATCAAGAAATCACAAATTGAATATCTGATCAATCGCAACTCTAATATATCTTTTGGTACTCTTGTAGAACTCAAAATCACTCAACTCCTTGACGTCGATTGGGATACCTATTGAAGACGTGAACAACGTCCATGGAACTTTGCCTCCACCGCTGTCATTATCATATTCTTCGTTCCATTCACGGCTATCTACATCATTTTTTCATTTTGTTTGATTAAAGATAACCTACTCACCAAGCATCAGTATCATTATTAATTGATTCAAGTAATTCACCAGCAAAACAAGATCAAATCCAGTAAGCTAATCGATGCGCATTTAATAGCACCAAAGAATTAACATAATAATCATATTCCAAAACTAGAAGGATCAAATGATCCAATTTTATTGCATAAATTTCTTTGAATGGAAGTAGAAATCATACAGAATCTCTTGTTAAACAAAACCTCATAATCATTAAGTCTTAGCCCCCTAAAATTCTACAGAATTCTGAAATACCCTAAATTTATTCTATACCTTAAATGAGAATTCACAATTCGAATCTTAGCCCATACCAAGATATTCATGGACTTCACGCATTTCAACAGTAAGAACCTTGGAAGAAGAACCACCCCAAACCTTATATTCTTTCGTTGATTCTTTCACTCTTCCTCTTGAAAAAAATAAAAAGGAAGAATATGGGATTCGAATAGCAATGATTAAGAAAACCCAGGTTTTAATTTCCCACTTGAATTCATACCAAGTCCAGTTTGACGCAATTATTAAGGGCATACCCTTGCTGTCCTTCCCAAAAACTCAGGGACCGGAACCAAACTAGGCGGCGGCGAAACGAGAGAAGAAGAGCCGGCAAAAAACCCACTGCCAATCTTGAATTCCTTGAGCTTAATTTGCTTTTGCATCGTTTCCGGATCTGGGCCCAACCGGTTCGTCGACCCCAAGCTCAAATCAACCTCATAGTCGCCCCTCGATCCATCGGAACACCGACGATCGGTCTTCTCTGTGGCGGCGACCAACGGTTCACCGCGTTTCAGGATCTTGACCTGGCCCATCACCAGATTCTTCCCTGGGGGTTTAGTCACCATGGATTCGGATTGTCTCTTATTAATCGATTTGAACCCTACGGGGTTCCTTTTTCTAGAAAACTCGTGGTTAGATTTGGGCATGATCATGTTAGGGTTAGGGTTAGGGTTTCTACGAGATCCTAGAAGGGAATGGTGGCGTAAGCTTAAGGCTTCATGGAGGAGAATCGCGGTTGCCATTGATAAGAGATTCTTGAAAGGGAAACGAAGAATAATAAGTTTAAATAATGGGAAACAACAAAGGAAAATTCTAATGTGAAACTTTTTTTCTTCCCCCCTGTGATTTGCGTCTTGCGAACGTTATGGTGAAAAACCGGAGAGGCATTTATAACATGCTTTTAATGCTTATTTCTTTGGTGTTAAAATATGTTGTTAGTACATATACTTATATAAAACTTGAGATTTAGCCCTTTTATTTTAAAAGTTTAAAATTCAATCCAAATTTGGACGTGAAGATTGTCGTTCAAGACCCCTGTGACAGGTGTGTGTTCTTTTACTGTGGCAGGTGTGTGTTCTTTTACAAGCAAATTAGGGCAAAACTGTAACAACCCGATTTAGACCTAAGTCGGAATAGTGGTTTCGGGACCACAAATCCGAGTCAGAAAATATTTTAATATTTTTTTAGTATTTACAGCATGTGAATTAATATGTGTGAAATTTTCGTGACATAATTTTATCGATTGGTTGTTTAATTTGATAAAAGGACTTAATCGTATAAAATTGAAAAGTAGCATGCTATAAGTTAAAGTGCTTATTTGATTTAATTAATTAAAGGTGAGGCCCTTATGTTGTGATTTGACCATTGAATAATTGAGTGGACAAAGATGGACAACCATTAAGTGTTTTATTTATGTTTTATTAATGGACATTTTGGTAATTAAATAAATAATGGTTAATTAAATAAACCAAAACATGACTTTAGTCCATCTTTTTGGTGAATGCCGAATTTTTAAAGAAAGAAAACACCATTTTTGAGCTCTCATGCATTCGACACTTGTATCTTTGACCAGATTAAGTTGTTTGCTCGGTTTTTAATAATTTTTATGTTTTTAATATTGTTGCTTAGCATTCTATCAAGCCCATGCCTCAATTTCAGAATTTGATGATAATTTTGAGTTATGCCATTGATGATATTGTGAGTTTAATGATGTTAATTGATGAATTATGAAAGCTTGGTGTGAGATTAATATGTTTTGTATTTGGATTTTTGATGAATTTGAGTATATTGGGCTAAATTGTGAAAATGAAAAATTGAGGGGTTAAAATGTGAAATAAATAAAATATGTGGGCTTATATGAGCTAAGGGAATATTCGGCTAAGCCTTTGTATAAGGAAATTATGTGTATTTTGTGATTTTGTGAAATGAGGACTAAGTGTTAAAATGTGAAAATATGAGGGCTAATTTGTAAAATACCCTAAATATGTGTAAATGGATTGAATTGAATGAAATGTTGAATAAGTAAATTAATTTTGATATTAATTAGATTAGCAAAAGCAGAATTCGGATCCAGATCGAGGGAAAGTCAAAATGTCGGATTAGTCAACTTCATTTGTCATTACTACAAACGAGGTAAGTTCATATTTTAATAGACATTACAAAATCATGTTATAAATGCATATTATTTGTAAGATTGAATTCAATGTCGAATGGTAATGCAAATGTATGTATTTTGAATAAGTTATATATATGTTATTTTAATATTGAATTGTTCGAGAAGCAGAATATATGAATACGAGAAAGTTCCGATAACGTGACGACGTCTGAAAAGTCCCATACAAACCCTAGGAATAGTAGAGGATACATATGTCATGACATAGATTCCGAAATATGATTTCGTGTAAGACCATGTCTGGGACGTTGGCAACGATTTAAGATATCGCGTAAGACCGTGTCTGGGATACTGGCATCGATTAGAGATTACGTGTAAGACCATGTCTGGAACATCGGCATCATATATGATTTCGTGTAAAACCCTGTCTGGGACAATGCCATCGATATTTGATTACATGTAAGACCACGTCTGGGACGATGGCATTATACGAGCTTTTCGAGCTATCCGAGTATCCTTATTGATTCCGAACGGTTCAACGGGCGTTTCGAGAAATAAGTGATTAAGTGAATGACATTCCGATTCAGGTACATTGAAATGTATACAATATTTGATAATGAAAGGTAAGTATATATGTGTAAAGAATGTTATGTGATGTATATGCAAATGAAATGTGAATATGTGCAAATGAAATATGAACAAATGAATAAGATGTGATTTACAAAGTGGCATATGTGAAATTGTCAGATACTATATGAATGAAAGGTGAATTTGGGTATAAATGATGAAATGAGATTCATATGAAAAAGATATATGATTAGATATGCTATTTTTCATAATGTGCTTATTGGCTATATGAAAGTGTGATTTGAATGATATATGAGAATTGAATTGAATAAGCTTGTGAAAGCTAAAGTTAGTTAAGTAAGCTAGTATAATATTGAATGATGATAATTCGATATGAGAACATGTTATATAACTTAGAAAAGTTGTGTGAGATATCATATCATGCTTATACAATTGTAATGAAACTATTTGTTATGTTAAGTTTATTAAGATACGAGCTTACTAAGCTTTCAAAGCTTACTCTGTGTGTTTTTCCTATGTTTATAGATTTTCGAATGTTCGCTCGGGTGAGAAGTCGGCGGAGATCGCATCACACTATCTGGTTAATGATTTCGGTATTTATACCCTTTATAACTTGGTTATATGACATGTATAGGCTAGAGAACTTTGATTATGTTTTGAAATGCGTAAATATAGCCATTTGATATGGCTTGATAATGAATGTAATTATGGAGTGAATTTAGTGCATGCTATGTGATACAAAATTTGGTATGTTTTGATGTGCTCATAAATGGCCAAAAGAAATGGTCAATTTTGGTAAGTTTCATGTTTGATTTGGGAAATTAATATGATAAGAAATGCTATGAATTGAAATGGATTAATATGATGTATGAATCACATGTTTTTGATGTGAAGTTGGTACTTTGAATTGGTATGTTTGGGTTGGATTTGTATATGGAAATGAATGATGTTGTTACAGGTCAAATTGTGCATAATTTGGGATGTTTTTGGCTGCCTTTGGGACATGAATTGATGCTTGTAGGGAGGACCCAAATTGGGTGGTAAATTGGCCTTGTAAATGGCCTATTTTGTGCCCACACGGGCAGAGACACGGGTGTGTGTCTCTGTCGTGTTGCTCGAGGGCCACTTAGAAGTGAGCCTGGGCAGAGCACACGGTCACGCACACGAGCGTGTGAGGCCAATTCGAACAGGTACACAGGCTAGACACACGGGCGTGTGACTGGCCGTGTAACCAAGTCAGTAGCCTCCCTAATTTTCACATAGCCTAGCACACGGGCGTGTCTTGTGGTCGTGTGGACAAGTCAGTATGTATGCCCTGTTTTGCCACGGCCTGGACACACGAGCGTGTCTAAGCCGTGTGAGGCACATGGCCTGCCCACACGGGCGTGTGACCTCTGTAACTTTGAAAAATGTTTAAGTTTCGAAAAAATTTGTATGTGCTCGGTTTAGTCCCGACCCCTTCCCAATGCATGTTTAAGGTCCCGTAGACCTTCTAAAGGGACTCTATGTGTATATTTTTCTATGGAATGTTTGTGAATATTTGATGTTAGTGAAATGTTTGTGATATGATCCGATATGTCTGGTAATGCCTCTTAACCTTAGTCCGACAACGGATACGGGTTAGGGGTGTTACAAAAACCATGCCTAGGATAGGGCCACATGGGCTGCCACACGAGCGTGTGGACCACACGGTCATGTCCCCCTCCAAACCCTTGGATAATTCACTTCTCACACGGGCATGACCCTTCCACACGGTCTGCCACTTGGGTGGACCACACGGCCTAATGGTCATGTGCCTTGGAAACCCTAGTGCAATTCGTAAACCACACAGCCTCAATCTGTTATACGATCGTGTAACCCTTCCACACGGCGTGGCCAAACAGCCATTTGCCCCTATTTTTTAGATTTTACAATTTTGCCTAGAATTTTTTGATTTGCTCAATTTAGTCCCAGATTGATCCTCGAACTATTTTTAGTGTTCTATTTTATTCAATTAAGTCCCTAACAATACGAATAATGTTAGAATCAATTACCTGATTGACTAAATTGTTAATATTATGTAAAAGTATCATATGTCCATTTTAATCCCTATACATTCTTTGAATTATTTTCAGAGTTTTTCCTTACTCAATTAGGCCATTGATATTGTGTGAATCTTGAAATTTGTGTTAAATGCCTTAAGTTCTCTTATTACATCGCATGATACTTGAAAGTTATATGTTTTCTGGTAAAGTGAAAATGTTAAATTGAAAGTGATAATATTCTTACCGCCCTACGAAAAATATAATAAGCATATTAAGTGTTAGTGATGAATTGAGTACATGTTACATGTCTACTACTAGTGTTGATTTGCTATAATACAAAGCATGACATAGTGGGCGGGACATTGTATGAAGGAAGACTGACAGTTTTTTAAAATTTGCAAACAAGTGGTGGCTTATCTACAAAACTCAGTAGCAGTTTGTTTATTTTGCGGATATGTTGTGCACTCACAACAAGTAATAGTAACTGCAAATGTTTTTATCTAAAATACTAGTGGTTTGCCCATATTTTTCTTTACAAAGTGGTAGTTTAACTGCAAATCAGTGGTGGCTCATCCATAATCCGGAGTGATATGATAGATGAATCCTAAGGAACTCATAAGTGAGGTCTGTAGTAGATTCGGGTAGGACGTTTCTATTAATTTGAAACTACATTGCATTTTTATAAGCATGTGCATATAAAACTGTGAATAACAAGATAGTAAAGTGAAGTGTTTTATGTGAAAAATCGTTAATCTGAGGTGCTTTATGGTTGTGTTTAATCTCAAAATTGCTAATCTATGTGCTTTGTTTGTTTGTTGTTTTGTTCTGGTTTTCTTGTGACTAAACTCACATTGAGTTTCATAGCTCACTCCCCCTTTTACAGATAACCCACTAGGTTAATATGCGGTCGCGGCATACGAAGGGCCCGAAAACGTTTTATTTTTATGAAAGTATTACTAGGCTTATTTTATAATTTTTGTTATTTCAGAACCATACTATTTTACTTATTTTGTGGCATCGGGCTCATATTTAGGGTTTATTTAGTATGAATGACATTTGACTTAATTTAAGATATGGAATTTAATTATCTATGCATGAAATATAGTTTTCATCAAAACTAAGTTAAAAATCACTTTTCCGCTGCTAAGTCATAATTAAATTATGTCTAATAAATAAACTAGAAGTTAACTAAGTTTTCGATGGTAATTACCTTTTTCAAGAAAAATATTAAATTAATCGTGTTTTATCAACCCATCAGCCGTTTTCTAAAAATAGTCTAAGTCTTTCTAAAGATAAACAAATATTTTAATTTGACTATTTAAAATCTCCGATCGCACCAGATCATCTCGGTGGCTAATATAATCTCCTGAATTCGAACCTATCGTCTAGGTGGAGTTAGAGAAATTACAATTTAAGAATAGAATAATTGATAACTATTTTAGCTTTGTTTCTTTATTAGGTTAAATACTAATTTTAATTCCATTCCAATAATTATGTGAACCAAATATTTTAGATACAGAACAAGTATAGGTCATACAAATAATATAAATAATTAACAATATAATTATATATATATATTATATATATATATATATATATATATACTTTATAATTTTTGTTTCGAAGGGTTTAATACAAATTTGAATTGACCCGCCAGTTAACATACATTTCAACCTTTTAAATATATTTAAAAATAAAATAATAAATTTAATCCAAAAATTTAAAAGTAATTAATAAAATAATTATTAATTATTTTCTTGGTTGGATACATATATTAAATTAATTTTTAAATTATCGCGTATAACACTCTTTAAATGTGTTATTTAAAAAAAATAATTAAGTACAATTTTTGTATCATAGGTGAATACTGAAAATTGTCATTATACTTTGCTTTCATTGATATTTGCTATTATATATTGAAACTATGAGTAAATTTATATATGACTGAATTTTACCACTAAACTTTAAATTTTATTAAAGTTTCCCACCAACTTTAATTTTTGATTAAATTTTACCATTCAATATTAAATTTCATGATTTGAAAAAATAATTTGAATTATAATTAATAATGACTTAAATTATAAATATTTAAAAATTAGTAAACTAAATTATAATTTCTATTTAATGAAATAAAAACTTGAAAAATAATATATATTGTAAAGGAATATTTTATGTTTATTTTTATAAAATAACTGTTATTTATTTAATTTTAATATTATATTAGTTAACTTATTATTGCTAAATATTAAATTAAAATATAAAAAAATTATTAAATTTTATCTTAAAATAATTTTAAATAGAAAATGAATAGAAAATTTTAATTAAAAAAATTTAATTTTAGTGAAAAAATTCAATCAAATAAAAGTAAAGCCACAAAAATCAATACAAAGTTAAAATATAGTGATAAATTTGTAACACCCCCAATTCACTTTAAGCCACTCATATGATATATTCAAATTTAATTTGAATAAATCATGTCCCTAATTTTTCCTCTATCAAAATATTATAAAATATTTCTAATAATAATAATTCAATTAGAATCCTTAATAATATCCTCATAATCCACACATTAAAATTTTATCATCTCCATTAAAATTTTATCATCTCTTTCTCTCTCTTGCCAACTTTTCAAATAAAATCATTTAAAGTCAAATAATATTCTTTTTCTTAATAACCCAAAATTTAAAATTAGGAAATTTCTTCCCCTTAATGCCGTCCAAACTCATTGGTCACATGACCATGAATTTGTTTCCAAAACTTTTCCTTGATATATGCCCCATGTCTCCATACCTTTCCATAAGTTCTTGATTCCATACCATATGTTAATATTTTCCTTAATCCTTTATTCTACTAACCAAAAATAACATGGTCAACACTTACCATAGAAGTACAAAAATAAAAGTTCTCTAAATGCTAACTAAGGGATTCGAACCACTCCCCTCTTGCTATTACCCATGTGCCATCACCACTTTACCAATTGACTTGTTTTGTGTCACTTATAAATACTTAAATTAACTTAAGTTCTAAGCTCACATAATCCACTTCATTAAATATCCCAAACTAAAAATTATTCTAACTTCCTAAATAAAAACAAGCCTTCACAAGACTATTCTAACACACAAAATTCTTACCCGAGCCAACACAAAAATAATACTCAAATTTTCCTAAAACCCAAGGCCTAATTTTGGGATGTTACAAAATTTATCTATAATCTATAAGAATAATAACAAATATCAATCAAAGTGAAATAAAAATAGTAATTTTCTATTTCCATTTAAAGTATAATGACAAATTAGTATAGTAACCTTTAATAAAATGATTTTTAAATGCTACCATATATATTAATTCTTTTTAAATACCATTAAAATTTAAAAAAATTAAAAAACAGTAAACTTGAAAAAGAAAAAAAAAGCATGACGCCATTAAAAAGTATATATATGGACAAGTGTCCATCAATGGCTCATTTGGGGATATTTTCATAAGTATAGATGTTATGCTTTAATTTATTTGATTGTAAAATTAATTATAAATTTAGTTATTAATATTTATATATTTTTTAATTTAATTTTTATTTTTTGAGTTAAATTTGGCTTTTAACCTTTTTAAAATGAGTTGAATTTAACTATCAATATTTAAAAAAGAGTCACATTATTGTTTTTTTAATGAAAATATTAACTAAAACGTTAAATTCTAAACATAGCATCCCACATGACAATTCACGTGTACTTCATGCTATTTTTTTAATTTATAATTTTTTTTGAATTTTTCTATTTTTAACAATTTTATAATTTTAAATTATTTGTTGGTGTTGTATGTAAGACAAATAATATCATTTCAGTATGAAGTACATGTAAACTACCATGCTGGTTACCACTTCAACATCGTTAAAAAACTAATATTTTTATCAATATTTTCATTTAAAAAAAAAAATTTTGACTCTTTTTGAAAAATTGATCATCAAATTTAACTTTAAGAAAATCATAAAATAAATAAAAATGTGGAAAAACTTATTTTCATAAAAGGATCTGAAATTAGAGGGGAAAAAATTCTCTGTATTATTTTAAGGTGACTTTATGGTTATTAAAATACTTTTTTTTTACTAAATTGTCATTAAAAAATTCTGCTCAATCTTATGATTTATACTTTTCTTTTTCAAAAAAAATCACATAGATTGATAGAATTGTTTTTTAACACTACTGTTTGGACACGTAATATTATTAATTAATAAAAACAAAATAATTAAAGTAGAAACGAAATTTCAAATTTAATAAAAAAATTGGAGGCAAAAATCATAATTTGACCAATTGTTAATGTTGGGTCGATCTTGGGCTAGCCTTGGTCTTGTCAAGGTCCTAGCTTTAGGCCTCTTCTGGGCTTGATTTGCTACTTGGTCTTATGGACCATTGGGCTTAACTCAACCAATTTTATTTTTATTAATTCATAATTAATTTTAATTTTTCATGATTAAAATTTTTATATAAGAATATTTTTGAGTTATTTAATATTTTACTTGAAATTTTATTCTTTAAAAAAAATTATATTTATATTTAGCACCCCCATTTTTACTCTAAACTATTGACATATTTACAGGGAAGCTAGAAATTTGATATTAAGGTTGGAAATAAATTTTATAATTTTTTATATTAAAACTAAAAGAAAGTAGATGTATTTACGAATTAGGTTGGAAAAGGTGAATGCATGATATTAATACCATACATATTTATCTAAATTCGTCTTGATCTATGAACCTTAAATTTTACTCAATCCGTTCATATTTGTAAATGATTAATATAATCTTACCAATCATTTTTTTAAAAATATAATTATTTTTATTTAATATAACGTTATATAAATTGTCGAAACCATCCTTTTTTTTGAAAATGGCGAGAATCGAACTTGGGTTTTGAAATTGAAAACGGGAGTCGCCACCGATCTTTTATTAGGTGCGATCGGGCCACCTATAAAATATTTTGGTCTATGAATTTCAAAAAAAATGGGTTCGGGAGTCGGTTACGTGCGAGGAAGGATTAGCACCCTCGTCACGCCCAAAATTGGTACCAAATTGATCAATTAATGTCCTTATGTCGAAAATTGGAAATCATGAAAATGGATCTTAAAAATGTTAAGCATTCATCGTCCCGAAAGAATAAAATATCGCATCTAAAACTTTAGGACACGATAATTTAAATCCTCGAATCCAAGATGAATATTGCCTCGTTTAGAAAATCTTATTTCGAAATAACGGAATGTCACATCCAGTAAGTTAGGACACAACATATCGAATTCTCGAAAATAAGTTTTTACTTTTATTCAAAAAAGGCTTTTATTTTTAAAGATATTTCGTTATTTAGGTTAAGCGAGAAAAATCGAGACCTAGTGAGTTAAGGTACGGTTTTCTCAAATTTCTAAATACGAAATATAGCCTTTACGAAATCAATTAATTTTGTATTGGAGAAAATGGAGCATGAATTTGTAAAAATGTGATGATACGAATGAAGATAATAGTATATATGGAATGATATAAATATAAACATATGAATGAAAGTTAAATAAATGATAATGTATTCAGGTATATAATATAATAAAAGTAAAGAAAAAATAATAACAACGATAAAATAATGATGATACGAAACATGTATATGTAAAATGTTAATATGAACACAGCACGAAGTAATAATACTAATAATAGTAATAATAATAATAATATACATAATATACAGTATACCAAGTGAATATAGTAGTATTAATAATAATAATAGTAACATACAAAGATGAAATAAACAAACAAAACAAAAAAATGAATAAAAATAATAGTAAAAATAGTAATAATAATGATAGTAGATATATACAACTGATAATAATAATAATAATAATAATAATAATGATAATAATGATAATAATAATAATAACAATACAAAATATGTACAAGATAAAAAGATATAACTATAGTACTAATACTAAAATAATAATAATAATAATAGTAAATGTAATAATAATAATAAGGGTATGAAATATATAATGTACTAATATAAATATAATAGTGTTAAAATATAATAACAATAGTATAATAATAAATATGTACAATATAATGATAATATAAATAGAACAATAATATAATAAAAGACTAAAAAGATTACAAAATAACTAAAAGGGGTCAAATCGCATTTGAAACGAAAGCTTGGGGATTAATTCGAAATAAACTAAAAGGGGAAGGGTCTATTTGAAACGCGCGTGGAAACGGAGGGACCAAAATAGACAATAACCCTTTTTTCAAAATACATGGCATCAGGGAGGATCCAATTGAAATCAGAAACAAGTTGTTGGGCCAAATTTAAAAATTTTGTAAACTTAATTGCAAAATCATAAAAAGCGGAAGGACCAAAAGCGCAATAAACCCATTAATTAAAAACACGCGGATCCTCCCTAGCGGGTCGGGTCAAAAACGGGTCATAGTCAAAACGACGTCGTTTTGGGTGTTTAAGGCCAGCCCCAAAACGACGTCGTTTTGATAGGCTATATAAGACCAAATTTCAACAAAAAAAATCACTTTTCATCATTCTAAAAAAAAACTCTCTTAACCCCTTCTTTTTCTCTGCAGGGGGAAAGGTCGGAGCGATTTCCGGCGGGGGAGGGCCACTGGATACCGCCGCCGGCCACCGTCGGTCACCGTCGCCGGCCACCGCACGCGGTGGCCGGAAATCGCCAAAAGGTGAGTTTTTTTTTTTTTATGTATATGTATGTATATATATATATATGTGTGTGTGTGTGTGTGTGTGTGTTTGCAAACAAAAAATGAAATGAAAAAAAAAATATATATACCTTTGAGTATTTTTGTGTTTTTTTTGAATCCTTTTGATTATTCTGAGCCCCCTTCCCGAAAAAAAAGGTCCCTCATACATGATTTCTTTTCGGTTTTTATAACCGAATATTGAAGAAAAAATAAAAA
The DNA here is from genome assembly GCA_005393395.2 of Gossypium australe. Classification (NCBI taxonomy): domain Eukaryota; kingdom Viridiplantae; phylum Streptophyta; class Magnoliopsida; order Malvales; family Malvaceae; genus Gossypium; species Gossypium australe. The sequence goes on along the minus strand of CM016619.1, from coordinate 99,656,532 downwards.
ATATAATATTCTTGTACTTTTTGCTATCGTTGCTGTTATTTTGTCCTCTTTCGCAGGTGCGCTTGGTGGCTGAAAACATGGAGAGGTGGTGCGTGAGCTGGTGCTGGTGGCCGACCGTGGACGGTGGGATGCGGCGCTGGGGGTTGCGGCGCTAGGGTTTCTGAAACCCTAGCTTTTCTGAAAAGGGATTCAATTTTCAGGCTTTTTGGGCCTTGTAAATTGGGCTGTTATTTTTGTTTTTCTTTCTCGGGCCCGGACGAATTGGGCCATTTACAGCTGTAAATTGGGCCTATTGGACTGTTTTTGTTTGGGTTTTAGGCCCGGACAAAATTTGGGCATTACAGCTGCCCCTCTTTGCTCATTGTCGTGTAATGAGAATAGAGCAAAGATATAAAGAAGGCCCAAATTTGTCGGGACCCGCTGGGTCTAGACTTCTTAATGCTCTTTTCCCTCCGGTAGTCTCGTTTTGACCCACCGTAATTGCTTTAATACAACTTCAACGAGATGAGTTTTGTTCTGATCCACTCTACTGCAACTTCAATCTGTTCCATATTGCCAGATTTGTTGTCTTTAATCTGCTTCCTGCAAAGCTCAGGAATGCCAGATCTTCTGTCTTCAATCTGCTTCCTGCAAAGCTCAGGAACGCCAGATCTTCTGTCTTCAATCTGCTTCCTGCCAAGCTCAGGAACGCCAGATTTTCTGTCTTCAATCTGCTTCCTGCAAAGCTCAGGGATGCCAGATCTTCTGTCCTCAATCTGCTTCCTGCAAAGCTCAGGAACGCCAGATCTTCTGTCCTCAATCTGCTTCCTGCAAAGCTCAGGAACGCCAGATCTTCTGTCTTTAATCTGCTTCCTGCAAGGCTCAGGACTGCCAGATTTGTTGTTTTTGATCTGCTCCTGTATGCCAGGAATGCCAGACTTATTGTCTTCAATCTGCTCCTGCGTGCCAGGACTGCCAGATTTGTTGTCTTCAATCTGCTCCTGCGTGCCAGGACTGCCAGATTTGTTATCTTTAATCTGCTCCTGCGTGTCAGGAATGCTAGGCTTGTTATCTTTGATCTGCTCCTGCGTGCCAGGAATGCCAGACCTGCTATCTCCTATCTGCCCCTGCGTGCTAGGGATGCCAGGCTTGTTATCTTCAATCTGCTCCTGCATGCCAGGAATGCCAGACTTGTTATCTTCGATCTGCTCCTGCGTGCCAGGAATGCCAGACTTGTTATCTTCGATCTGCTCCTGCGTGCCAGGAATGCCAGATCTGCTATCTTCGACTTGCTTCCTGCAAAGCTCAGGAACGCCAAATCTTCAATCTGTTTCCTACAAAGCTCAGGAATGCCAGATCTTCTGTCTTCCATCTCCTTACTACACTGCCCTTCTCGAGGACACGACCTGTAGAATGGATGCATGCTTATGCTTAATGATTAGGATGTCATGATCAATGGTGAGTCAGATGCTCCTACTTAGGCGTGCTACGATGCAAACATGTTATGAGTTTGGTTTCTTTTAAAGGCGTTATCACTTATTTATCTCGAAATATCATTCTCTTGAACACTTGGCTTTTATGGTGATTTTGGGGCTCGCGAGTTGTAAGTCATATAACAGATCGTCACCTCTCTGGGGATTGCAACCTTTTGCTCGATTCACAGTTGGCTTGTCATACCATCCCCTAAATGGCCCCAAAGATATATTTCAAACACAGTTGCTGGACCATTCAAAGAGTCCAGTCCTGTCACGTGCTCGGGGGATTTTGAACAACTGTCCTACTTGGTTTTCCTGTTTTATTTAGAAATTTTTAAAGTAATATATGGAACTTCTTTTGTGAAGTTATTAGTTCAGTACTCATTATTTTAATGCAACATGTGGCAGGGAATTGAAAAGAAAGTTGAATTAATTGTCCGAAATACAAAGACTGTCAGAGAACATGTCTCAAAGAAAAAATGTCAAAGATAACAAAGGTCAGGTGCCCTAGATATCGCTGATCGGGCTTCTACATACATACTTCACGAAGACTATTTTGGGCTTTAGCATGTGTTTAGATGACTCAAAGTGTTTGCTGATGCCCCCAACTTCATTTCTTGTCTATTCAGGTGTAGCGAGATCGTCTGAATCCGCGGTGCCACCTTTTTTTTTTTTTTTTTTCTTTGTGACCCAAAGCGCCCTTTGCGGGTTTTCACCTTGGCCTCTTCAAGCATAGTATTTCTTGACCGAATCCGAGTTTACGGGATTGGGCAGGCTTTTTCCATCCATTTCAGTCAGGATCAATGCACCTCCAGAGAAGGCTTCTTTTACCACATATGGTCCTTCCCAGTTTGGCATCCATTTTCCCCTGAAGTCCTTTTGTATGGGAAGGATCTTTTTTAGCACAAGGTCTCCTTCTTTAAACTCTCTTGGGCGAATCTTTTTATCATAGGCTCTCATCATTCGTTTTTGGTACATTTGACCATGACGGATAGCCCTCAGCCTCTTCTCTTCGATTAAGTTCAGCTGATCGTATCGAGCCTGGATCCATTCAGCTTCATCCAGTTTTATTTCAGACAAAACCCGAAGGGAAGGTATTTCCACTTCAATAGGTAGGACCGCCTCCATCCCGTAAACTAACGAGAAAGGTGTTGCCCCGGTAGAGGTTCTGACCGACGTTCGATAAGCGTAGAGTGCGAATGGTAATTTCTCATGCCAATCTTTGTAAGTCTCGGTCATCTTCCCCACTATCTTCTTGATATTTTTGTTGGCCGCTTCCACCGCACCATTCATTTTCGGGCGATAGGGGGACGAGTTGTGGTGTTTGATACCGAATTGGCTACAAACATCTGCTATGGTGCTGTTGTTCAGGTTCAAAGCGTTGTCAGATATAATTCTCTCAGGCATTCCGTAACGACATATGATCTCCTTTTTTAAGAATTTACTGACTGCCGATTTTGTGACATTGGCATATGAGGCAGCTTCTACCCACTTGGTGAAGTAATCAATGACTACGAAGATGAATCGATGTCCGTTAGAAGCCTTTGGTGAGATTGGCCCGATAACATCCATGCCCCACATAGAAAAGGGCCACGGGGAAGTCATCACGTGTAAAGGTGACGGGGGCACATGAATTTTATCTCCGTAAATCTGACATTTATGGCATTTCTTGGCATATTTGATGCAATCCCCTTCCATGGTGGACCAATAATACCCGAATCTCATAATCTGTCTGGCCATTGTAAAACCATTAGCATGCGTTCCACAAATGCCCTCGTGGACTTCCTCCAAGATCTGCTTAGCCTCCACAGCGTCCACGCACCTAAGTAGTACTTGATCCTTTCCTTTTTTGTACAGGACGTCGCCATCTAGGACGTAGTCAGAGACCAGTCTTCTGAGCGTCCTTTTCTCATTCTCCGTCGCATGCTCTGGGTATTTGCCGTTTTTTATATATTGCAACACATTCTGATACCAAGGGTGATCATCTTTTTCCCCCTCTTCCAGATTACAACAATAAGCTGGGGCTTCGAGAATACTCATCTGAATGGGTCTCATATCTTCTGGCCGGTTTATCTTGGTCATAGAAGCCAGAGTTGCCAAGGCATCCGCCATTTGGTTTTCGTCACGCGGGAGATAATTGAAAGTGATGTTATCAAACTCCTCAATCAATCCCAAAACTATCTTTCGATATTCAATTAGTTTAGGGTCTCGGGTCTCCCATTCCCCTTTGAGTTGATAGACCACTAGTGCTGAGTCTCCATACACTTCTAACACTCTGATCTTCCGCTCCATGGCCGCCCGGATTCCCATGATACAAGCTTCATATTCTGCCATGTTATTCGTGCAATCGAAATCCAATCTACACGTGAACGGATGATGATCACCACTAGGAGACACCAAGATTGCCCCAATTCCATTTCCCACAGCATTAGACGCTCCATCAAAGTTCAACTTCCACGGCATTTCTTCAACACTTGCCACATACATCAATTCTTCATTAGGGAATTCAAAGCTCAAAGGCTCGTAATCTTCCAAGGCTCTGCTAGCCAGAAATTCTGCTATTGCACTCCCTTTTATAGCTTTTTGACTTACGTAGACTATGTCGAATTCAGATAGCAAAATCTGCCACCTTGCCATTCTCCCATTCAGGGCAGTCGACTCCATCATATATTTCAACGGGTCAAGCTTTGAAATTAACCAGGTTGTATGGTATAACATATATTGCCTTAGTCTTCGGGTTGTCCAGATCAAGGCGCAACATAGTTTTTCGATCGATGAATATCTCATTTCACATTCGGTGAACTTTTTGCTGAGATAGTATATCGCCTTTTCTTTCCTCCCCGACTCATCGTGTTGTCCAAGCACGCATCCCATGGAATTATCGAACACTGATAGGTACAGTATCAATGGTCTATCTGGATTTGGTGGGGATAGTACTGGGGCAGTCGACAGATATTGTTTGACCTTGTCAAAAGCTCTCTGGCATTCTTCGTTCCATATCCCTTGGTTGTGTTTCTTGAGGAGACCGAATATAGGATCGCACTTCTCGGTTAACTGTGAAATGAACCGAGCGATGTAATTTAGTCTTCCAAGAAAGCCCCGAACTTCCTTTTGAGTACGTGGTGGAGGCAAATCTTGTATGGCTTTGACCTTGTCCGCGTCAACTTCAATTCCTTTCTCGCTAACCACGAAACCCAGTAGTTTCCCTGACCTAGCTCCGAAAGTACACTTGGTTGGGTTGAGTTTTAATTGGAACCTCCTTAATCTTAGGAACAATTTCTTCAAAACTTCAACGTGTTCCTTTTCCGTTCGAGACTTGGCGATCATGTCGTCAACGTACACTTCTATCTCTTTGTGCATCATGTCGTGGAACAAGGCCACCATGGCCCTTTGGTATGTTGCCCCTGCATTCTTCAACCCGAATGGCATTACTTTATAACAGAAGGTGCCCCATAACGTTATGAAGGTGGTCTTTGCCATGTCCTCAGGGTGCATCTTGATCTGATTATATCCGGAGAATCCATCCATAAAAGAAAACCATGAGTACCCCGCCGTGTTATCTACCAACGTGTCAATATGGGGCAAAGGGAAATTGTCTTTTGGGCTGGCTTTATTTAGGTCTCTGTAATCTACACACATCCGAACCTTTCCATCCTTTTTTGGGACAGGAACGATGTTGGCCACCCACTCTGAGTATTTGACCACCTGTAGAAAACCAGCATCATACTGTTTCTTTACTTCCTCTTTTATCTTCAATACTACGTCAGGCCTCATCCTCCGTAGTTTTTGCTGTACTGGCTTACATTCTTCCCTTATGGGGAGGCGATGCACTACAATATCAGTACTCAGACCCGGCATGTCTTGATATGACCATGCAAAGACATCTTTGAATTCCCGAAGTAGTTCCACTAGATTTTGTTTCGTTTCCTCGGTTATGCGTGCTCCGATTCTCACCATCTTTCCTTCTTCTAGGGATATGTTCTCCACCTCCTTGTCGTGGGGTAGGATTTGCTTCTCTTCCTGTTGTACCATTCTCAACAGATCCGGGGGTAAGTTACCATCCCTGTCACCTTCAAACTCTTGAGGTTCTTCCAAACACATGTCTTGCTCAAAATGGGCCTCTAAGCTTGTAGTGTCGTCGCTTACATCGTTGATATCTAGGGACCTGTGATGGGTGCCAAAATGTATGAAGAATGAATTTGCGGACAATTATTCATGCCATGGATGAGCAAAAAAAAGAAAAGAAAAACAAACAGAAATTTGCTTAGAGGAAAACACGGAATATTTGTGATAATAAACCAAAATGCATTTCATTCAAATAAAGATTTCTGAACATTAGCCCATTTCTCAAAAGAGATTTTATTGTTCTTAGGCTTAAAACAACAAACGCGTTCTCGAATATTACTCTGTGGAATTTCTAAAAACTACAGGCAATTCCTCCACAGTCCAATTGTTCAAAATGCTCCCAAGTTCACAAGGACGAATGCCCGATAGGTTCCTTGGTCCAGCTTCTCCTTCATCTATAGCGTTGATGTGAGGACCTTCATTCGGTAACCCTCTCTCGAAGTGAATTATCCCTCCCGATACGAAGGTTTGGGCTATATGGGGGAACGTCATTGGTTCCCACATGATTTCTTCCCCCTTCAGTCGTGCTCTTCTTCTCTCTTGTTTCTTCTCCATTTCCCTTCTCATTTCGTTGGCATTTGGCTTAAAACCCAGGCCGAAACGGTCTCTCTTTTCTTTCGGTGATGGTACTTGGACTTCTCCCTGGAGGCATCTGCCTAGCCCTCTTCCTGGTAAGGCCCCCTTACTGATCATCATTTGTAGGCCCATCCTCGTGGTCTTAGATATCTTGGGTGCCGGAATTTTAGCCCCCTCACGAACGAATGTCGCGTTGACGAACTCTAAAGACCGAAACGAGCATTCAATGGCCTCCTCGTTTGCCTCCACATATGGCGCGTCATTGGTAACTGTTGCTATGATGTCTTCTTCCGCGTTAATAGTGACCAATCGACCGTCTGCCACCAGCTTTAGTTTTTGATGGAGGGATGAAGGTACTGCCCCTGCCGAATGAATCCAGGGTCTTCCCAATAGGCAAGTGTACGAGGGATTGATATCCATCACCAGAAAGTCGACTTCATATGTATTCGGCCCGATTCGTAATGGTATGTCTATCCTTCCCATCACTCTTCTTTCGGTGCCATCAAACGCTCTCACTATGTTTTGGCATGTCTTCATGTGAGAACTGTCTATTGGCAACCTTTTCAAGGTCGACAATGGTAAGACATTCAAGGCCGACCCATTGTCAACTAACACGCTAGGTAGGATGGATCCCTTACAGTGAGTAGTTATATGCAGGGCCTTGGTTGATCCCATGCCTCCAGATGGAATCTCATCGTCGCTGAAGGAGATAAAGTTATCCGCACTTATGTTACCAATTAATCGGTCAAGTTTACTGACGGATATATCTTTGGTAACGTAAGTCTCGTTCAGTACTTTCATCAACGCTTTGCGATGTACTTCCGAGCTCAATAGTAAAGCTAGCACCGAGATGCGGGCCGGTTGCTTATGCAATTGCTCCACCACGCTGTACTCACTGTGCTTTAAGAACTTCAAGAATTCTTTCGCCTCTTCCTCTCTTACGGGTACATTAATGAGGGTGCTAGGTTCTTCCTCCGGCTCGACTGTCATAGCTTTTGACTTTGCCAAGTTTATTCTGACGCCTGTTGGGTCATAACGTCTTCTGCTTCGTGTATGGAACCCTTCCTTTTGGTTTTCATTTTCCGTGCTGGTTGAACCTCCTACCCCGGGCATTGCCACGTTACAATTATAGCTCCATGGTACCTTCTTGTCCTCCTCGTAAGGGAAGGATGCGGGTTTCTTGATTATAATCTTAGGTATCGCTTGAGCTTTGCTTCCTGAGTTATTCGGGCGGGAAATGATAATCTTTGGAAGCTTGGCCTTTTGGCGGGCCAGTTCTCCTTCTGTCGCGTGTATGTCCCCCTCTTCCGAGTTTTCTTCATAAAATTCTAATTCTTTATTGTCCATGAAGCCTTGCACCAACAGTCTAAATTCTGAGCAGTCTTGGATCTTATGCCCTTCCGCTCCGTGAAACGCGCAGTGATTTCCCGGCCTTTCGCTTCTTCCTTCGAGACTTGACTTTATCAGCCCTCTTTTGACCATTTCCCCCCATACGATTATTAGTGGGGTCCTCACATCCGAGATGTCTTCCTTGGTCTTTCTTGCTCTATCCTTCCTGATCATGTTTACCGCTCCATCCCCATGATTGGGTAATGGGTTCCCAGGCAGATCGTCGAGCTCTATGATCCCCATCTTGATAAATTTTTCGACTACCTTTTTGAAGGCAGTGCAATTTTCGATCGAGTGGCCTGTTATTCCTGCATGGTACTCGCATTCGGCATTCGGGTTGTACCATTTGGGGAACGGGGGTTGTAATGGTTTTAGATAATACGGGGCTACAATGTGTGCGTCGAATAGGCGTTGATACATCTCTCCGTATGTTATTGGGATTGACGTAAACTGGGGCCTCTCAAAATTCGGTCTTGGGCCTGGCTCTTGCCCCGTCGTCCCTTGCTGTTTAACAGCTACTACTTTTGGTGAATTGACAGTGACTGCTTTCGGGTATCCTTTACTATACGTACTCATGTTGTTCACTTCATTATCCTTTTTTTTGGGGATGGGTCTCCTAGTAGCCTCACCTGCTTCGATCCTTCCACCTCTTATGGCGTTTTCGATCATCTCCCCTGCCAGGACTATGTCTGTGAAGCTTTGCGTTGTGCTCCCCACCATGTGGGTGATAAACGGGGCCCTCAAAGTACTGATAAATAGCTTGACGGTTTCTTTCTCTGAGAGGGGTGGTTGGACCTGTGTAGCTACTTCTCTCCACCTCTGGGCGTACTGCCTGAAGTCCTCATTCGGCTTCTTTTCTATGTTTTGCAATGTTATTCTATCCGGCACTATTTCCGTCACATGCCCATATTGCTTCGTAAAAGCTTGTGCCAAATCTTCCCATGAATTAACTTGAGCGCGGGTTAGCTGGTTATACCATTTGGCCACCGATCCGACTAGACTGTCTTGAAAACAGTGGATCAAGAGTTGATCGTTCTCGGCGTATCCCGCCATCCTTCGACAGAACATCGTTATGTGGGCTTCTGGGCAACTGGTCCCATTATATTTTTCGAACTCCGGCGTCTTGAATTTTGGCGGGAGTATTAAGCCCGGGACTAAACTCAACTCTTTTACCTTAACACCAGGGCGATGGCTGGCGTTTTTCAAAGCCTTGACCTCCTCCTCCAACCGTTTACAACGATCCTCTAACTGTCTTGAGGCCTCCGCTCTTGTCTCTTCTATCATGTCAAAATCAGGGACAACCAAGTTAGCAGGGTTATCCCCTAGGTTGGATCCGGAACCTGCTTGGAAATTTGCGGGTGGTCTGATATTATTTTGACCTTGCCGGGGCCTAATCGTGACAGGCGGCCTTGGAAGATATTCTTCAGGCAATACGGGTGCGTGTGGTGGGGTAAAACCCGAAGGAGTGCCTTCGTTTTCTTCCCCAGTAACAACCATAGGGCCTTTTCCCTTGTCCACCAGCCCGTTCAGTAGTTGGGTCATTTGGGTCATTTGAGCCATCAGGTTTTTCTCGGAGTTCGTCACGTCCTGCTTAATCTGTGCCAACTGTTCTTGTGTTTGCTCCATCTCTTTTTGGAGTTGCTCATATCTTTGATCCATTTTCTTAGACTTAGCTCGCGTGTCGTATGGGTGTTCAGTTTCCAGATTTCGCTTTTCTCTTTACCGTCTGTTAAGTTTAACCAATTAGGTTCTTTTTATAAACTTAAATGCATGTAATATGATGCGATGCAAATGCAGGAATGCAAAAAGAAGGCATCGACTCTGGTCAACTTCATTTTAGAAGACTTTATTAGAAGGCAAGATCCTTTACATAAAGCGGACTACAAATATGCTTTGGCCCTTAAACTCAAAGTTTTGATTTTTCTAAGTAAAGAAGTCAGCTCTTGGTTACGATCCGCCTGTAACTCGTACTTCATGCTTACGATCTCAACTTGAGATGCCAGGGCCTGCAGGTGATCAGCCACTTCCCGAATCTGAACTATCGCTTCGCCCATGAGGTAGTCTCGATCTCTAACTTGCTGGTGGGAATGATGAAGTTCCTCTTTCCATTGCTCTTCCCTTGCTTCTAAAAGTTCAATTCGGAGCTCGCAGCCATGTAATGTTGTCTCTAATCCTTCAATCTTTCCCTTCATTTCTTTGATTCTGTTTAGACTCAACTTCAGTTCGTCTTCCGAATCGCGCTTTTGGTAGTGGTGTAGGGACCGCCCAAGTTCAGCCACTTTAGCTTTTAACCCTTTCTTCTCTTTGTGGCTTTCCGCCATATCTTTCCTTAGAATCTCATTTTGTGTTTGCATTTCCTGAAACTTTTCCTCCCAACTGCTAGCTTTGGCTTTCTCCTCCTGGATCTTGCGTCGCCATTGCTCCGGAGTTGTTCCTAATCCAGCATTCCTTATGGTCAGACGCATCTTCTTATATTCCTTCTTAAGGTCATCTCGGTCTTCCTCTACTTTCTCTTTTTCTTTTCTTAACTTCTCAGTCTCTGCCTTTTGCCCATCTACGTCTAATTTGAGGAGCATCTTCTCTTCTTCCAACCTCTCTATTTTCCTTTCAAGTTCCGCACTCATCTTCTCAAAATCTCGTTTCACAATCTCCAGTTCTAATGGGGCTACTCGCAAATGTTCCTCTCTTGGCTGGGCACCCTCGGGATTTGGTTCGGGGATGTTGTCATTGATCCTCCTAGTCCTCCATTCTCTATACTCCGAGGTCGTCATCGGGCCTATGGATAGTCTCTTCATTCTATGAATCTGATTCCAGGCACTAGAGATCTCTTTAACCTTTTTCTTATAGCTCCCCCCTTCGTATGAAAACTCACATTGAGCCAACCCATATGTTGTTGGCACGAACTGTCTTGAATTATATTGTCTCAGGACCAGCAGAGGGGCATATGCAGTGGCACCCCAAATTCCTAGTAGAGGAACCCAGTCGAAGCTTCCGCAACGATAAAGGATTTGGTCGGTAATCAACCACGGAACCTTCCACCCGATGTCACCTTCTTGGAGGTTTTGGAAGAGCGCGATCCAACTTTCTTCGGACACATCCTCTCTTCTAGGTGTAGAGGCTATTTCCTCTAGCGGGGAGTAATCCTCGGTTATGAACCGGTAGGACACTTTCTCTACTTTCCAGAAGTGACTATGGAACCAAGCTAATAATAGCTGCGCGCATCCAATAAACCTGCCTTCACCCATTCTTCTACACGCATTCAAAGACCTGAACGTTTCAGCTAAGATGGCAGGAACAGGTGTGACCCCTTTGTCTAATCGGCTGAATAGATCAATAACTGCTTCGTCGATGTGTCTCAAAGCTTTTGGGAAGATTATCATACCGTAAACACATAGGGCAAAAACATCAATCTTTTTCTTTGCGTCGGGATGCGCCAAGATCAAGTCTTTCAAACATGTCCAAGGTATGCATTTACTTTCGCCTTTCTTTTGCATTCTAGCTAAGACCCATTGTTCGCTCATTCCGGTGATATTCGTCAATTTCTTCACGAAGGTTGGGCCGTTAACTGCTTTGGAATAGGCTTTGTCAACTTGAATTCTTGGGCAACGTAACAGGGTCGTGTATTCCTCTACTGTGGGGACTAGATCCACCTTCCCAAAGGAGAAACAACTATAAGCAGCATTCCAAAACTGGGCCATTGCTCGGAATAGGTGTTTATCTATTTTGACGTCAAGCAGGTAGGGTAGGTCACCGTAAGTACCATAGAACTGCTGCTTTGTCTCGTTATTCCACTGAGTCCAAATTTCTTTCAACTCTTGGAGCTCGTTCTGTGTGACACTGATGTTGGTGAAATCCCGTAGTTCCGACACATACCCTTGGACTAAGCTATCCCCCTCTTCGATTTGGCATTGTTCTGACCACGCACGGACGGCCGCATTGTCTTCCACTTTATCAAGGAATTCGCTTTCCATAACCAGCTTCCTAACTCAGAAACTGACCGTGAATCGATACCTCTTAAAATATGAAATGATATGCACAAGGAGAAAAACACGAAAAGTTAGTACCATGGGATGCAAAACGGGTGAAATAATCAAATATCCGTGTGGGTAACTACTAAGGTTTGACATAGTTTATCTTGGGGTGGGTTCTTAGGCTCCTTACATGTGGTTGAGTTCTAAAGTTCGAGGTACCCGAATCAGCAGATTCCTCGATCCTCACCCATTATAGGCTCATATGGACCGAGTTCGATTCAGGGGAATACATTTCCCTATGGCCGTGCGGAAGTGAAAACTTCACGAAGACATAGGTACGGATGTATTCCGAAAGCAGTCCACTAGCCCATGCGGAGGTGAAAACCTCACGAAAGCATAGCTTCTCGCTCCCACTTAAAGGTGAGACCACAATGGTCATGCAAATATGAATGCAGAAATATCGACATTATTGCAACCTTCGTACCCACAGAATTGAAAATGGAAAAAAACGATCTTGATTTTTAAGAAACTCAAATGAATTGAAACAACAATCCTTCCCGCCTCGAAGTATCGATTATGCCATATCC